>CM068966.1:37427970-37444668 GCA_035128595.1 Eptatretus atami
TCAAGGTGCACTGCAGTTCCAGAGAGTTCTGTGTGAGTTGTCGGAATCAGGTTTGCAGTCATTATGTTTTGAATTAATGTGGAGGGTCAGTGGAACATGAGCCGTGTGTCTTGACATTGTTATTATGTACTCGGTACGTATATGAAGTTGTCCATGATATGATGGTGATGATGCCAGCTTGTACGTCCAAAATGTTCAGCTTCATGGTTTGTACTGGGCACTCCAACAATAAGATGCATTAAAATTTTTCAAAAAATAGGTCGGATTTCATAAGAGATGGAGAAGTACGAATTAATGGCTTAATGGTTTTGGGAATAGTTTAGCTTTTCCATGTATAAATCTGGAAAACGGATTTACTGTGGTTCCTTTGATGTATTATTATTAGATGGATAATAAAGCATTTCATTCCAAATCATGCATTTCACTTGCAAGAATGGCAACACCTTTCTTCTTTTATTCCTTGTTTAAACCTTTTAATCAAAGGTGACATGAATCCATTATGGAAGTAGAAATAAATCCAACACCAAGACGGTCTCCATTATCTCCAAAACTCAACAATTAGAAGGAATTCGAGAAGGCAGTGGCTATTCCCATGGAAATTGTTAACAGCACTGTGACTGATGCTATTAATATGGACATTTCCGGTGTTGGTTGCCGTTGGTGGATTTTGCACTCTTTAAGGCAGAATGTGATGTACTTTTTTTTGTTTGTTTGTGTTTTTGTATTTATGGTGATTTTTGTGGAAATTCAATGTTGTTTAAGGTTGCAGTAGTGTTGGTAGCAGCTTAGCGGGTAATTCCCTTGTTTTATTTTGAAGTGTGTGTTTTAACGGTTTGTCAAGTGGGACGTTTTTGTTTTTGTTTGTCCCTGGATTGGATTAGTCTGTGCAGTGCAAAGAAAGAAAGGTAGTGAAAAGATAGTTGGGAACCAGTTAATGGAGAGCAAGTCAATTGGGGAACAGTAAGAATCGAGGAAGATTATAAACTGTGATAAATATTTGATGTGGGAAATATTGGGGAGTGTGGTGTGACAGAGGGTAGCGTCTGCTGTAGAAATGGCACAACTCAGGATTGTCATCATTAGCTTGAAGAAATGGATAACATATTTGCAGGAGGTAACCAAATGTGAATAATTTGCAGATAAAAGCTAGTTTCGATTGTGGATGAAGTCTGCAGAGATTGACAGTGGTGGGGTTGGAGCCGGTGCGGTCAGCGGTGAGGTTGCCAAGCAAGGCAGGTGTGCTTTTTATGAGGACGTGCAGGCTGAGCTGAGAGTGTTGGGAGGACAGGCAAATTCAGACAAGCAATGGTGAGGTGGAGGGATGAGGCCAGGGAGATGTTTCTTTTTTTATTGGTGTGCAGGCATTTGAATGTTCCAAGTGCGAGACTAGATGCCACATACCTCCACAAAAAACAGAAAATTTCACAAAGTTTTGTCTCAAACAGCCTGTTAGATCAACTATTGGGATGGGAATGGGGGGAGGGGGATGCACTCCTTGTTGATGGCGACCAATGAGCCAGAAATACGTTTGTGGATTGATTCAATTATCAGCGAAGGGGAGGCGGTCAGACTTTCAGATACTGCAATGAAGCCAGAAGTGGCATTTTTATTTCTTCTTTGCTGGCTATGGATCAGAAACATTGAGAAAGTGAACTGTGGATATGTGGCAAGTACTCACTGTTGGTCAGGACCTTTGCAGAAAAGTTCTGGTGTGGCACATGGGTTTGTGATAAACATTCCAGTTATACTCTTGATATTATCACTCACTTGCCAACTTTTTGCTTGGTGTATCTTATTGACTGATCTCCAAATGGTGATAGTCTGTCCGTCCGTTGGTCCCGCCAGTGGTTTTGCCCCCCCCCCCCATACACTTTAACATATTCAAATGAAACTTGGTACATGGCTTTATTATGAAAGGTTACAGAAAAAGTTCGAGTTTCAGGATGTTTCATCAATTTTTCACAGTTAGCAGCACAGATTGGCAGGCCTCAGGCCCAAAGCATGTGTCCAAGTTCCCAGTGCAATCTGAATTATCCCAGGTGTATAACCACGATGTACTATATTAGCACATAAGCCGTACGCATGTTTTTGCTTCATGTATGTCGATCGGGTTATTTTTTAATATGAAATGGGTAAAGCTTATAAACGAACGAAACACGGTGGGTTTGAAAGGTGGTTCTTCATTCTGGTTCCTGTATCGGCTCGAGCATTCATTCAAGCAAATTAATTTTTGTTATCTCCAGTTTGTTATCCTTGTTGGCTTTATTGGTTTCTCGCGTACAAAAGATATCAGTAAATGAAAATTGCTTTTCCTTTTATTTTGCTGAATAGACCCAAACACGGCGGGTTGGATGGTTTCTTCTTCTTCTTCATTTCCATTCCTGTATCTGCTCAAGCGTGCATTAAACACAAACAAATTTTTATTTCCCGAACATTCATTGGGACAGTTAGGGGAGATGTATTGCAAAGCAATTCTTGCTTGTTATTATTGTTATTGTTGTTTCACTTCCTCTGCTCTCTCAGCACTCCGACCCTTCGCTACAAGCGCAGCATGCAAGCTTTCTTCCAGTGACCTCCTCATGGGGAAACTTACAAAATGCAGGCTTGGTGCACACCTTCACTTTTCCTCTTTTATCCCAATTGTGCAACCGCCTAATTAAAAAATATCAATCCCACTCTTTTCTTGAGAGCCTTAAGCAAGCAGTGAGTGCACTACTCCTCCTAATCCCTTCATTCAACGTTATCTTCCGCTAACCCGACCGAAAACCCAACTATATTGGTCACAGCTGTTTACTGTGTTCCTTCGCCTCCTCTCCTCACCTTTCCTGTTTGTGTAGTCCCTTATTACTTCTACTCCATGAGCCAAGATTTTTTTTTGTCAATACAGTACAATATTAATACTGTGTACGCACCATGATTGGTACTACACAGTCCCCCCCATCCCCAACAACTCCCGGCCTCTGAAAATGATTTTTTTTTTTCAAAAATGTTAAAACTCAAAGTTAATTTGGACATGAGAGCTGCACAGTTCCTAGCAACGGCCAGTGGTAACCCTAATCACCCTTGCCACTACATGTACAACCACCCACAGGTACCTAGACACATTAAAGCGACACCACAAAGACACGACGGTGACATCCTCCTGAACATCCCCCCCACTAACCAACAGAAACGACAAAAACACATCCACACCCACATCACCATAAACGCAATCAACAAACTTGGACTAAACAGTATCCTGAGCAGTAAACCCCCACCCATCCATGACACAGACCAACTACTCTCCAGGTCCTATCGTGGTCACCTTACACGCCTCCGCTGCGGACACCAAGCACAGCTCTGCCACTGCAAACACAGACTCGACCACCTGTAACCTCTGCCAGGCCGCCCCACACACAACAAACACACATGATGGTTGGGAGATGAATCGGCTGTCTTCGTACTGCGAACCGGTTCGAGGAGAACTCACCAGGGCGAAAATTAAACACACCTCCCCACCTTCTGTACGCACCGATGGACCATGCATGTCCGTGCGTAAGAGATGCATTATCCCAAATATCACACATACGACACACATCAAATCTTTTATTTATTCTCTCTTTAAAAAAACAACTCAAATCCGTCACTGATGAAACTCACTGGTTCATGAATCGTGGTGAACCCCGCTCGCCGAATGTCTCCGTATCCACGGCAACCGGACGAGCTGCATTGTGTATCCGGGGAAAACAAACGGCAACAATGTTGTCCGTTTCCATGGCAACTGAACGCACCATCAGGTGCAGTTTGTGAAAAACAAGAAACGTTTCTGTGATACTGTAGTGGGAGACGAATGTATGTACGACTGTACTGCACTCCCGATGATGCCATTTCGCTCACTTTGAGTCCTGTAAAGAGTGATGGACCAAAACCGCGAGAAGGCCTTGTACCTGCAGTGGCGTTCTTTAGAAAGTAGGTTGGCCAGGTGTGTACCTTTAATCTGTACCTTCGTGTTTTGATAACGTAATGCTTGTGTACGTGTACTTGGGTTAGATACGTGCGAGCATCGGTGTAGTTTGGCCGTGTGTGAGTGGTTTGGTTCAGTTCGTAGGTGTAATTAGCCCATCCCTCGTGCAGGGGGAGACGGGCTTTTGCAATCACTTGTGTGTGTGTCTGTCTGTCTGTCCTGTCGTAACTTATTTTTTTGAGCTTGTATCATCAAATTTTCAAGAAAGCTTTATTATGAGAAAATGTAGAAGACTAATCAAGAATTTGGTCAAAAGGTCAAAGGTCAACGTCACATAAAATCGTCAATTTTCTTCCAATTGACTTGAAATTTGAACAGGGTTTGCATATTAGGTCAGTGAATTGGTTCACCAATCAAATCGAGAAGCGATTGTTTTTTTTTTGTTCTTAGATCAAAAGGTCAAAGGTCAACGTCACATAAAATCGTCAATTTTCATCTGATTTACCTGAAATTTTAAGAATTTGCATATTAGGTCACTGAATTGGTTCACCAATCAAATCGAGAAGTGATTGTTTTTTTTTAGATCAAAAGGTCAAAGGTCAAGGTTGCATAAAATCGTCAATTTTCTTTCGATTGACTTGAAATTTGAACAGGGTTTGCATATTGGGTCACTGAAGCCTATTGCTTTTGAGGTCAAAAGGTCAAGGTCGCCTAAAATCGTCAATTCCTTTGTATTTGTTTTGGGTGTTTTTGGCATGTTTCGGATACGGAAGAAGACGAAGAAGAAGTCCGAATACAAAGCAGACTTGGATGGACTTTGCATTTTCAGATGCTTTCTAGTGCCTTCGTTTTCTTGTGTGCTTGTTGTTTGGTTACCTGCCTACCTGTTTATATAGTTAGGTCGTTAAATGGTGATGACATGTGTAACCCAACCCTGGTGGTCACCATTCACGCACTGGTCTGGCTTACCCCCCCCCCCCCCCCCCCTCCGTCCCCTTTCCCCTTCCCCCACACATACATACCTGTTGTCTGAAGCACGTACTGAACACACCTCCACAGTATTATACCAGATAACCAGAGCATCCTATAGGATTATTAAAGTGCATAAACAACTCGGTACTTGCTCAATGAAATATCTCAGCTATCCACACATAGAAACTAGAAAGAATCTCAAAATGTCCTGCGTATAGTGAGTGTTGGGGCCGAGTGAGGACGGTTTAGCGGAGGGACTGTAGCTGGTGCGTATTATGTGACAAATGAATGCGGAGAGCGTGTGAAATAGATAGAATTACGTATCTAACTGAACACTCTGAATGCATATCTGCTCCCATGAACACAGTATATATATCATTAAAAAATGAACAGAATATAAAGATATAACTAGCTTTACTATGTGTGTACGGGCTTCGTTCTCCACGGGGGTCCAAAACCCAACAGTGTGCGTCAGTTTATGTGAAGTCCTTTCTTTGATTTCTATACAATTCCACACCCCTGGACCAATCTCCACCCAACATACACATGTCCTGGAGGTAGCCAGCATCAGGTCGTGAGCACACAACCCCCCTCTCCCTCGCAAGGATTTTTGTTTTTGACAGACCTTTCCTCGCCATATGCCCAGACCACCTTGGTGGTCTTCTCTTTCTCAACTCTTCCTCTGTACTCTTAGCTTTGAGCCTTTTTATGTCCACACTACTCTACTTATCCTGTAGTGTTACCTTACACATCCATCTCATCATCCTTACCTCGACCCTCCTTCCCCATGTCACTTCTGTACTTCAAAACTGGTTCAATGCAGGCGATGTATACTCTACTTTTTACATCGCTTGGGATGTTTTTGTGTGTTAAAATGTCTCCAAACTCTCCTTACTTATTCCATACTATTACTACCCTTATCCTCGTTCTTACAGCTAACTCCATGCCACCACCCGCATCCAACATATCTTCCAAGTAACAAAAACTCTGAACCTTTTCCAGCTTAACGTCAAATCCCATGTTATATCGACTACCCAGATGTTCGTAAAATCCCATAATATATCGACTACCACCATGTTCGTCAAATCCCATATTATATCGACTTCCACCATGTTCGTCAAATCCCATTCGATATAATATGGGATTTGACGAACATGGTGGTAGTCGATATAATATGGGATTTGACGAACATGGTGGTAGTCGATATAATATGGGATTTGACGAACATGGTGGTAGTCGATATAATATGGGATTGACGAACATGGTGGTAGTCGATATAATATGGGATTTGACGAACATGGTGGTAATCAATATAATATGGGATTGACGAACATGGTGGTAGTCGATATAATATGGATTTGATGAACACAAGAGTCGATTAATGATGGGATTTGCCGAACATGGGGTAGTCAATATAATATGGATTTGACGAACATGGTGGTAGTCGTATAAATATGGGATTTGACGAACATGGTGGTAGTCGATATAATATGGGATTTGACGAACATGGTGGTAGTCGATATAATATGGGATTTGACGAACATGGTGGTAGTCGATATATATGGGATTTGCGAACATGGTGGTAGTGATATAATATGGGATTGACGAACATGGTGGTAGTCGATATAATATGGGATTTGACGAACATGGTGGTAGTCGATATAATATGGGATTTGACGAACATGGTGGTAGTCGATATAATATGGGATTTGACGAACATGGTGGTAGTCAATATAATATGGGTTTGACGAACATGGTGGTAGTCGATATAATATGGGATTTGATGAACATGAAGGTAGTCGATATAATATGGGATTTGCGAACATGGGGGTAGTCGATATATATGGGATTTGCCGAACATGGTGGTAGTCGATATAATATGGGATTTGACGAACATGGTGGTAGTCGATATAATATGGAATTTCACAGAACATGGTGGTAGTCGATATAATATGGGATTTGACGAACATGGTGGTAGTCGATATAATATGGGATTTGACGAACATGGTGGTAGTCGATATAATATGGGATTTGACGAACATGGTGGTAGTCAATATATATGGGATTTGACGAACATGGTGGTAGTCAATATAATATGGGATTTGACGAACACAGTGGTAGTCAATATAATATTGGATTTGACGAACATGGTGGTAGTCGATATAATATGGGATTTGACGAACACGGTGGTAGTCGATATAATATGGGATTTGATGAATATGGGGGTAGTCGATATAATATGGGATTTGACGAACATGGTGGTAGTCGATATAATATGGGATTTGACGAACATGTTGGTAGTCGATATAATATGGGATTTGACGAACATGTGGTATCGATATAATATGGGATTTGACGAAAATGGTGGTAGTCGATATAATATGGAATTTGACGAGCATGGGGGTAGTCGATATAATATGGATTTGACGAACATGGAGGTAGTCGATATAATATGGGATTTGACGAACATGGTGGTAGTCGATATAATATGGGATTTGACGAATATGGTGGTAGTCGATATAAATGGGATTTGACGAACATGGAGGTAGTCGATATAATATGGGATTTGACGAATGGGGGTAGTCGATATAATATGGGATTTGACGAACATGGGGGTAGTCGATATAATATGGGATTTGACGAACATAGGGGTAGTCGATATAATATGGGATTTGACGAACATGGGGTATGGATATAATATGGGATTTGACGAACATGGTGTTAGTCGATATAATATGGATTTGACGAACATGATGGTAGTCGATATAATATGTTCCTGTTCCTGTTCCATGGTCGGGTTGTCGGCGACTAAACCGTCTCCCCCACCAGGTTTTCTGGTGAGGAGGTGTTTTGGATATGGACACACAGCAGGATTAAAAACAAAACCTGTCAAAGGGCGGAGGAGCTCCTTGTGAGCCAACGGCCATCCATATCTAGTGCCCAACTGTGTCTGCGGAGTCCTCCTGCAGTTGGGTTACTTTTTTATTAGGAGGTTGTGGGCAGGATTTGCACTCCGGCCACTGTAAAACCCTTCATTCCGCAAAACACACAAACGCAAAAAAATCTGAAAACCCACTCCGTGGGAGTACCTCCTGTGCAGCTTCCCTTCGCAGGGCAGCTCACCGGATGACGGGATCGGGGCAAAGCCTTCGGACCCCCAATCTTTGATGAAAGGAGGGAAACCACGGGGTAACTCCCTGGGTCAGATTGCGGGAGAGTGTGTCAGTGGTGCTGAGGTGTCGTCCAGCGACGGCGGTCTCCTTGGGTTAACCTGAGGCAGTCCCTTCGGTGGGTGCCTGGAATGTCCTATCCCTAAGAGAGGATGATCACCTGTCTCTGTATATCTCTGAGCTAAGCGTTTGACATCGGTATTGCAGCACTCTCTGAGGTTCGGAGACCGGATTGCGGCGAGATAATGGTGGGTGGTTACACCTACTATTGGTCTGGTCGCTCTGATGGTTACCATACTCAAGGAGTTGCTGTAGCTGTGTCCAATAAGCTGACCCCAATGATAATGAGGTAACGGTCAACGAGCGTATTATGAGATCTAGGATTCGTCATCCTTGGTGTCATTTCCCTGGTCTCTGTCTATGCTCGACTGAGGCGAGTGACCTCACCGTGAAGGACACATTCTACGCCACGCTTGAGTCTGTGGTTGATCAGTGCCCCAGACGAGATACACTTCTAGTCTTGGGGATTTCAATGCATCGACTGGAACTGATAGGGATGGTTATGAGACGTGTGTTGGTCCCCATGGGTCAGGAACTATGAATCAGAATAGCACTAAGTTCCTTGACTTTGCAAGAAGTCATGGACTTAGGGTGGCCGGTTCATGGTTTCAGCGCCACACAGCTCATCGCTGGACTTGGTATTCCAACGCTGGCGGTGTGCAAAGGAGATGACCATGTCCTCGTTGACGGTCCTGGAGGATGATCCAGAACTGCAGGGTCTACCGGAGTGCTCAGTTCCTCAATACTGACCACCGGCTTGTTGTAGCAACTCTAAAGCTGACCTTAAATCCTGGAGAATGGTACCATCCCAGCCTAGGCTGGATGTTGCAAGCTCAAGGATGAGAGAGTAGCTGAGGAGTTTGCGAACAGGCTGAGTGGACATTTGGGGTGTCTGGGTGCTTTGGGGGGTCCTGAAGAGTTCTGGATTACCTTCAAGACCACCGTCCTTGATGTTGCCGGTGGATGTCTTGGAACTCACCGCAGGGCAAAGAAGAATTTTGTCTCTCAAGGGACACTGGATACCATTGACCAGAGTCGCAGCCAGGCTGAATGGCAGAGCGGAGCTGTTCAGGGAGCTGAGGGTAAAATTGTACGTGCACTAAGGGTGGACAAGGAGGCCTATGTGCGAGGAATCTGTGAGGAGGTAGAGCATCACCTGTGGACAGGTGATTCTCGTCCCACTTACAGGGGAATTCGCGCATTGCGTTCATCCAAGCCATCCCTCGGAGCACTGCAGTTGAGCAGAGAGTGGTAGGCTCTTAACAGAGGAGTCTGAAGTGAAGGCCCGCTGGGCCGGTTACTTTGAGCGGTTGTCCAGGCTGATCCACCAGCTGTCGAGTTGGACGTCAATGGTGTTACAATCCCTGTTGCTGACCCTCCAATCAATTGTGGTCCAGCTTCGCTTGTGGAAACACGGGCTGCGGTGAACCAGTTGAAACAAGGTAAAGCTCCAGGGATCTGTGGCATCCATGCTGAACTTCTCAAGGCTGGTGGAAATGCTGCACTCGTGTCGTTGCATGCAGTTTTGTGCTCTGCCTGGAACACAGGCATCATCCCAACTGATTGGAAGAGGGGCCTTGTTGTCCTCTCTGGAAAGGGAAGGTGATCGCCAAGACTGCAACAACTACCGGAGGGTGACGCTGCTCTCAGTGCCGGGCAAGGTCTTTGCTCGGATAATTCTTGATAGGGTTCGCCACCATCTGCTTGAGCACAGCGTCCAGAGCAGTCAGGCTTTACACCAAAGAGGTCAACGATTGACCGTATCCTTGCTCTTCGTGTCCTCACCGAACGCAGACGAGAGTTTCGGCAGGGGCTGCTTGCAGCCTATGTTGATCTCTGTAAAGCGTTCGATTCAGTGAATCGGGATGCCCTCTGGAGGATTCTTGGTCTTCGTGGGGTGCCACAAAACTGATCGATCTGATGTCTGAACTCTACTCTGGTACTGAGAGTGCTGTGAAGTGTGGTGGTACCATCTCTGACTTATTTCCAGTTGTTACTGGAGTTCGTCAGGGGTGTGTACTGGCCCCCACACTTTTCAGCACTTGTATGGACTGGATTTTAGGAGGATGTCGGAAAGATCAAGCTGCGGTGCATCGTTTGGGAATGTCAAGATCTCGGACCTTGATTTCGCAGATGAGCAGTCATCTTTGCGGAGACTTTAGATATCCTTTTGGGGGCCCTCGAGGTGCTGAATGAGGAGTCGGAGCCGCTGGCATTACGGGTTTCTTGGGTCAAAACTAAGATCCAGGCTTTCAATGACATCTTGGATGCTGCTGTCCTGTCTGTGTCTGTTTGTGGTGAGGATGTTGAGGTCGTGGAGAGATTCACTTACCTTGGCAGTGATATCATGTCTCTGCTGGCTGTGAGTCAGAGGTCAATAGACGTCTGGGTCGGGCCTGGGGAGTCATGGATTCACTGGATCATGGGGTGTGGCGCTGCCGGTACCTGTGCGGGAGGACGAAAGTCCGAGTCTTCAGGTCCTTGGTGCTTCCAGTCTTGCTCTATGGATGCGAGACTTGGACTCTGACCAAGGACTGAGACGGAGAATTAATTCCTTTGGTACCAGGTCTCTTCGGAGAATCCTTGGCTATACTGGTCAGATTTTGTGTCCAACGAGCGGTTGCTGAGAGAGACTCGGATGAGATTTGTTACCTGCATGGTCCGTGAGCATCAGTTGCGGCTGTATGGACATGTGGCTCGTTTTCCTGACGCTGATCCTGCTCACCAGATTCTCTCAGCGAGGGAGTCTCGTGAGTGGAGGAGGCCAATGGGCCGACCACGTGCCTCGTGGTTGCAGCAGGTTGATCAGCATCTCAAGGAGATGGGGATGGGCCTGGCATCTGCCTGGGGGAAGGCCACGAGGACCCTGGAGTACCGGCGGAAAGTGGACGCAGCACGCGCTGTTCTGGCACATGCTCCATACCTGACCTGACCTGACCTGATATAATATGGGATTGACGAACATGGTGGTGGTCGATATAATATGGGATTTTACGAACATGGTGGTAGTCGATATAATATGGGATTTGATGAACATGGTGGTAGTCGATATAATATGGGATTTTACGAACATGGAGGTAGTCGATATAATATGGGATTTGACGAACATGGGGGTAGTCGATATAATATGGGATTTGACGAACATGGGGTAGTCGATATAATATGGGATTTGACGACATAGGGGTAGTGATATAATATGGGATTTGACGACATGGTGGTAGTCGATATAATATGGGATTTTACGAACATGGTGGTAGTCGATATTATATGGGATTTGACGAATGGTGTAGCGATATAATATGGGATTTGACAACATGGTGGTAGTCGATATAATATGGGATTTGACGAACATGGTGGTAGTCGATATAATATGGGATTTGACGAACATGGTGGTAGTCGATATAATATGGGATTTGACGAACATGGTGGTAGTCGATATATATGGGATTTGACGAACATGGTGGTAATCAATATAATATGGGATTTGACGAACATGGTGGTAGTCGATATAATATGGGATTTGATGAACACGAAGGTAGTCGATATAATATGGGATTTGCCGAACATGGGGGTAGTCAAATAAATATGGGATTTGACGAAATGGTGGTAGTCGATATAATATGGGATTTGACGAACATGGTGGTAGTCGATATAATATGGGATTTGACGAACATGGTGGTAGTCGATATAATATGGGATTTGACGAACATGGTGGTAGTCGATATAATATGGGATTTGACGAACATGGTGGTAGTCGATATAATATGGGATTTGCGAACATGGTGGTAGTCGATATAATATGGGATTTACGACCATGGTGGTAGTCGATATAATATGGGATTTGACGAACATGGGGTAGTCGATATAATATGGATTTGAGAACATGGGGTAGTGATATAATATGGGATTTGAGGAACATGAAGGTAGTCGATATAATATGGGATTTGCGAACATGGGGGTAGTCGATATAATATGGGATTTGCCGAACATGGTGGTAGTCGATATAATATGGGATTTGAAGAACATGGTGGTAGTCGATATAATATGGGATTTGACGAACATGGTGGTAGTCGATATAATATGGGATTTTGACGAACATGGTGGTAGTCGATATAATATGGGATTTGACGAACATGGTGGTATCAATATAATATGGGATTTGACGAACATGGTGGTAGTCGATATAATATGGGATTTGATGACACGAAGGTAGTCGATATAATATGGGATTTGCCGACATGGGGTAGTCAATATAATATGGGATTTGACGAACATGGTGGTAGTCGATATAATATGGGATTTGACGAACATGGTGGTAGTCGATATAATATGGGATTTGACGAACATGGGTGTAGTCGATATAATATGGGATTTGACGAACATGGTGGTAGTCGATATAATTTGGGATTTGCGAACATGGTGGTAGTCGATATAATTGGGATTTGACGAACATGGTGGTAGTCGATATAATATGGGATTTGACGAACATGGTGGTAGTCGATATAATTTGGGATTTGTCGAACATGGTGGTAGTCGATATAATATGGGATTTGACGAACATGGGGGTAGTCGATATAATATGGATTTGACGAACATGGGGTAGTCGATATAATATGGGATTTGACGAACATGTGTGGTAGTCGATATAATATGGGATTTGACGAAAATGGTGGTAGTCGATATAATATGGATTTGACGACATGGGGGTAGTCGATATAATATGGGATTTGTCGAACATGGTGGTAGTCGATATAATATGGGATTTGACGAACATGGTGGTAGTCGATATAATATGGGATTTGACGAACATGGGGGTAGTCGATATAATATGGATTTGACGAACATGGGGTAGTCGATATAATATGGGATTTGAGAACATGAGGTAGTCGATATAATATGGGATTTGCCGAACATGGGTAGTCGATATAATATGGGATTTGCCGAACATGGTGGTAGTCGATATAAATGGGATTTGAGAACATGGTGGTAGTCGATATAATATGGGATTTGACGAACATGGTGGTAGTCGATATAATATGGGATTTGACGAACATGGTGGTAGTCGATATAATATGGGATTTGACGAACATGGTGGTATCAATATAATATGGGATTTGACGAACATGGTGGTAGTCGATATAATATGGGATTTGATGAACACGAGGTAGTCGATATAATATGGGATTTGACGAACATGGGGGTAGTCAATATAATATGGGATTTGACGAACATGGTGGTAGTCGATATAATATGGGATTTGACGAACATGGTGGTAGTCGATATAATATGGGATTTGACGAACATGGTGGTAGTCGATATAATATGGGATTTGACGAACATGGGTGTAGTCGATATAATTGGGATTTGCGAACATGGTGGTAGTCGATATAATATGGGATTTGACGAACATGGTGGTAGTCGATATAATATGGGATTTGACGAACATGGTGGTAGTCGATATAATATGGGATTTGACGAACATGGGTGGTAGTCATATATAATATGGGTTTGACGAACATGGTGGTAGTCGATATAATATGGGATTTGATGAACATGAAGGTAGTCGATATAATATGGGATTTGCCGAACATGGGGTAGTCGATATAATATGGGATTTGCCGAACATGGTGGTATCGATATAATATGGGATTTGAAGAACATGGTGGTAGTCGATATAATATGGGATTTGACGAACATGGTGGTAGTCGATATAATATGGGATTTCACGAACATGGTGGTAGTCGATATAATATGGGATTTGACGAACATGGTGGTAGTCGATATAATATGGGATTTCACGAACATGGTGGTAGTCGATATAATATGGGATTTGACGAACATGGTGGTAGTCGATATAATATGGGATTTGACGAACATGGTGGTAGTCGATATAATATGGGATTTGACGAACATGGTGGTAGTCAATATAATATGGGATTTGACGAACACGGTGGTAGTCAATATAATATTGGATTTGACGAACATGGTGGTAGTCGATATAATATGGGATTGACGAACACGGTGGTAGTCGATATAATATGGGATTTGATGAATATGGGGGTAGTCGATATAATATGGGATTTGACGAACATGGTGTAGTCGATATAATATGGGATTTGACGAACATGTTGGTAGTCGATATAATATGGGATTTGACGAACATGTTGGTAGTCGATATAATATGGGATTTGACGAAAATGGTGGTAGTCGATATAATATGGAATTTGACGAGCATGGGTAGTCGATATAATATGGGATTTGACGAACATGGAGGTAGTCGATATAATATGGGATTTGACGAACATGGTGGTAGTCGATATAATATGGGATTTGACGAATATGGTGGTAGTCGATATAATATGGGATTTGACGAACATGGAGGTAGTCGATATAATATGGGATTTGACGAACATGGGGTAGTCGATATAATATGGGATTTGACGAACATGGGGTAGTCGATATAATATGGGATTTGACGAACATAGGGTAGTCGATAAATATGGATTTGACGAACATGGTGTTAGTCGATATAATATGGGATTGACGAACATGATGGTAGTCGATATAATATGTTCCTGTTCCTGTTCCATGGTCGGGTTGTCGGCGACTAAACCGTCTCCCCCACCAGGTTTTTCTGGTGAGGAGGGTGTTTGGATATGGACACACAGCAGGATTAAAAACAAAACCTGTCAAAGGGCGGAGGAGCTCCTTGTGAGCCAACGGCCATCCATATCTAGTGCCCAACTGTGTCTGCGGACGTCCTCCTGCAGTTGGGTTACTTTTTTATTAGGAGGTTGGGTGCAGGATTTGCACTCCGGCCACTGTAAAACCCTTCATTCCGCAAAACACACAAACGCAAAAAAATCTGAAAACCCACTCCGTGGGAGTACCTCCTGTGCAGCTTCCCTTCGCAGGGCAGCTCACCGGATGACGGGATCGGGGCAAAGCCTTCGGGACCCCAATCTTTGATGAAAGGAGGGAAACCAGCGGGTAACCTCCTGGGTCAGATTGCGGGAGAGTGTGTCTTAGTGGTGCTGAGGTGTCGTCCAGCGACGGCGGTCTCCTTGGGTTAACCTGAGGCAGTCCCTTCGGGTGGGTGCCTGGAATGTCCTATCCCTAAGAGAGGATGATCACCTGTCTCTGTTATCATCTGCGCTCAAGCGTTTGGACATCGGTATTGCAGCACTCTCTGAGGTTCGGAGACCGGATTGCGGCGAGATAATGGTGGGTGGTTACACACTACTATTGGTCTGGTCGCTCTGATGGTTACCATACTCAAGGAGTTGCTGTAGCTGTGTCCAATAAGCTGACCCAATGATAATTGAGGTAACACCGGTCAACGAGCGTATTATGAGACTAAGGATTCGTCATTCCTTTGGTGTCATTTCCCTGGTCTCTGTCTATGCTCGGACTGAGGCGAGTGACCTCACCGTGAAGGACACATTCTACGCCACGCTTGAGTCTGTGGTTGATCAGTGCCCCAGACGAGATACACTTCTAGTCTTGGGGGATTTCAATGCATCGACTGGAACTGATAGGGATGGTTATGAGACGTGTGTTGGTCCCATGGGTCAGGAACTATGAATCAGAATAGCACTAAGTTCCTTGACTTTGCAAGAAGTCATGGACTTAGGGTGGCCGGTTCATGGTTTCAGCGCCCACAAGCTCATCGCTGGACTTGGTATTCCAACGCTGGCGGTGTGGCAAAGGAGATTGACCATGTCCTCGTTGACGGTCGCTGGAGGATGATCCAGAACTGCAGGGTCTACCGGAGTGCTCAGTTCCTCAATACTGACCACCGGCTTGTTGTAGCAACTCTAAAGCTGTACCTTAAATCCTGGAGAATGGTACCATCCCAGCCTAGGCTGGATGTTGTCAAGCTCAAGGATGAGAGAGTAGCTGAGGAGTTTTGCGAACAGGCTGAGTGGACATTTGGGGTGTCTGGGTGCTTTGGGGGGTCCTGAAGAGTTCTGGATTACCTTCAAGACCACCGTCCTTGATGTTTCGCGTGGATGTCTTGGAACTCACCGCAGGGCAAAGAAGAATTTTGTCTCTCAAGGGACACTGGATACCATTGACCAGAGTCGCAGGCCAGGCTGAATGGCAGAGCGGAGCTGTTCAGGGAGCTGAGGCGTAAAATTGTACGTGACTAAGGGTGGACAAGGAGGCCTATGTGCGAGGAATCTGTGAGGAGGTAGAGCATCACCTGTGGACAGGTGATTCTCGTCCCACTTACAGGGGAATTCGCGCATTGCGTTCATCCAAGCCCATCCCTCGGAGCACTGCAGTTAGAGCAGAGAGTGGTAGGCTCTTAACAGAGGAGTCTGAATGAAGGCCCGCTGGGCCGTTACTTTGAGCGGTTGGCCAGGCTGATCCACCAGCTGTCGAGTTGGACGTCAATGGTGTTACAATCCCTGTTGCTGACCTCCAATCAATTGTGGTCCAGCTTCGCTTGTGGAAACACGGGCTGCGGTGAACAGTTGAAACAAGGTAAAGCTCCAGGGATCTGTGGCATCCATGCTGAACTTCTCAAGGCTGGTGGAAATGCTGCAC
>CM068966.1:37464467-37484047 GCA_035128595.1 Eptatretus atami
TAGTCGATATATAGTCGATATAATATGGATTTGACGAACATGATGGTAGTCGATATAATATGTTCCTGTTCCTGTTCCATGGTCGGGTTGTCGGCGACTAAACCGTCTCCCCCACCAGGTTTTCTGGTGAGGAGGGTGTTTGGTATGGACACACAGCAGGATTAAAAACAAAACCTGTCAAAGGGCGGGAGAGCTCCTTGTGAGCCAACGGCCATCCATATCTAGTGCCCAACTGTGTCTGCGGACGTCCCTGCAGTTGGGTTACTTTTTTATTAGGAGGTTGTGTGCAGGATTTGCACTCCGGCCACTGTAAAACCCTTCATTCCGCAAAACACACAAACGCAAAAATCTGAAAACCCACTCCGTGGGAGTACCTCCTGTGCAGCTTCCCTTCGCAGGGCAGCTCACCGGATGACGGGATCGGGGCAAAGCCTTCGGGACCCCCAATCTTTGATGAAAGGAGGGAAACCACGGGGTAACCTCCCTGGGTCAGATTGCGGGAGAGTGTGTCTTAGTGGTGCTGAGGTGTCGTCCAGCGACGGCGGTCTCCTTGGGTTAACCTGAGGCAGTCCCTTCGGGTGGGTGCCTGGAATGTCCTATCCCTAAGAGAGGATGATCACCTGTCTGTTATTCTGCGCTCAAGCGTTTGGACATCGGTATTGCAGCACTCTCTGAGGTTCGGAGACCGGATTGCGGCGAGATAATGGTGGGTGGTTACACCTACTATTGGTCTGGTCGCTCTGATGGTTACCATACTCAAGGAGTTGCTGTAGCTGTGTCCAATAAGCTGACCCCAATGATAATTGAGGTAACACCGGTCAACGAGCGTATTATGAGACTAAGGATTCGTCATTCCTTTGGTGTCATTTCCCTGGTCTCTGTCTATGCTCGGACTGAGGCGAGTGACCTCACCGTGAAGGACACATTCTACGCCACGCTTGAGTCTGTGGTTGATCAGTGCCCCAGACGAGATACACTTCTAGTCTTGGGGATTTCAATGCATCGACTGGAACTGATAGGGATGGTTATGAGACGTGTGTTGGTCCCCATGGGTCAGGAACTATGAATCAGAATAGCACTAAGTCCTTGACTTTGCAAGAAGTCATGGACTTAGGGTGGCCGGTTCATGGTTTCAGCGCCCACAAGCTCATCGCTGGACTTGGTATTCCAACGCTGGCGGTGTGGCAAAGGAGATTGACCATGTCCTCGTTGACGGTCGCTGGAGGTGATCCAGAACTGCAGGGTCTACCGGAGTGCTCAGTTCTCAATACTGACCACCGGCTTGTTGTAGCAACTCTAAAGCTGTACCTTAAATCCTGGAGAATGGTACCATCCCAGCCTAGGCTGGATGTTGGCAAGCTCAGGATGAGAGAGTAGCTGAGGAGTTTGCGAACAGGCTGAGTGGACATTTGGGGTGCTGGGTGCTTTGGGGGTCCTGAAGAGTTCTGGATTACCTTCAAGACCACTCCTTGATGTTGCCGGTGGATGTCTTGGAACTCACCGCAGGGCAAAGAAGAATTTTGTCTCTCAAGGGACACTGGATACCATTGACCAGAGTCGCAGGGCCAGGCTGAATGGCAGAGCGGAGCTGTTCAGGGAGCTGAGGCGTAAAATTGTACGTGCACTAAGGGTGGACAAGGAGGCCTATGTGCGAGGAATCTGTGAGGAGGTAGAGCATCACCTGTGGACAGGTGATTCTCGTCCCACTTACAGGGGAATTCGCGCATTGCGTTCATCCAAGCCCATCCCTCGGAGCACTGCAGTTAGAGCAGAGAGTGGTAGGCTCTTAACAGAGGAGTCTGAAGTGAAGGCCGCTGGGCCGGTTACTTTGAGCGGTTGTGCCAGGCTGATCCACCAGCTGTCGAGTTGGACGTCAATGGTGTTACAATCCCTGTTGCTGACCTCCAATCAATTGTGGTCCAGCTTCGCTTGTGGAAACACGGGCTGCGGTGAACCAGTTGAAACAAGGTAAAGCTCCAGGGATCTGTGGCATCCATGCTGAACTTCTCAAGGCTGGTGGAAATGCTGCACTCGTGTCGTTGCATGCAGTTTTGTGCTCTGCCTGGAACACAGGCATCATCCCAACTGATTGGAGAGGAGGGCCTTGTTGTCCCTCTCTGGAAAGGGAAGGGTGATCGCCAAGACTGCAACAACTACCGAGGGGTGACGCTGCTCTCAGTGCCGGGCAAGGTCTTTGCTCAGATAATTCTTGATAGGGTTCGCCACCATCTGCTTGAGCACCAGCGTCCAGAGCAGTCAGGCTTTACACCAAAGAGGTCAACGATTGACCGTATCCTTGCTCTTCGTGTCCTCACCGAACGCAGACGAGAGTTTCGGCAGGGGCTGCTTGCAGCCTATGTTGATCTCTGTAAAGCGTTCGATTCAGTTAATCGGGATGCCCTCTGGAGGATTCTTGGTCTTCGTGGGGTGCCACCAAAACTGATCGATCTGATGTCTGAACTCTACTCTGGTACTGAGAGTGCTGTGAAGTGTGGTGGTACCATCTCTGACTTATTTCCAGTTTTACTGGAGTTCGTCAGGGGTGTGTACTGGCCCCCACATTTTCAGCACTTGTATGGACTGGATTTTAGGGAGGATGTCGGAAAGATCAAGCTGCGGTGCATCGTTTGGGAATGTCAAGATCTCGGACCTTGATTTCGCAGATGACGCAGTCATCTTTGCGGAGACTTTAGATATCCTTTTGGGGGCCCTCGATGTGCTGAATGAGGAGTCGGAGCCGCTGGCTTTACGGGTTTCTTGGGTCAAAACTAAGACCAGGCTTTCAATGACATCTTGGATGCTGCTGTCCTGTCTGTGTCTGTTTGTGGTGAGGATGTTGAGGTCGTGGAGAGATTCACTTACCTTGGCAGTGATATTCATGTCTCTGCTGGCTGTGAGTCAGAGGTCAATAGACGTCTGGGTCGGGCCTGGGGAGTCATGGATTCACTGGATCATGGGTGTGGCGCTGCCGGTACCTGTGCGGGAGGACGAAAGTCCGAGTCTTCAGGTCCTTGGTGCTTCCAGTCTTGCTCTATGGATGCGAGACTTGGACTCTGACCAAGGATCTGAGACGGAATTAATTCCTTTGGTACCAGGTCTCTTCGGAGAATCCTTGGCTATCACTGGTCAGATTTTGTGTCCAACGAGCGGTTGCTGAGAGAGACTCGGATGAAATTTGTTACCTGCATGGTCCGTGAGCATCAGTTGCGGCTGTATGGACATGTGGCTCGTTTTCCTGACGCTGATCCTGCTCACCAGATTCTCTCAGCGAGGGAGTCTCGTGAGTGGAGGAGGCCAATGGGCCGACCACGTGCCTCGTGGTTGCAGCAGGTTGATCAGCATCTCAAGGAGATGGGATGGGCCTGGCATCTGCCTGGGGGAAGCCAGATGGAGGCCCTGGAGTACCGGCGGAAAGTGGACGCAGCGACGCGCTGTTCTGGCACATGCTCCCATACCTGACCTGACCTGACCTGATATAATATGGGATTGACGAACATGGTGGTGGTCGATATAATATGGGATTTTACGAACATGGTGGTAGTCGATAAAATATGGGATTTGATGAACATGTGGTAGTCGATATAATATGGGATTTTACGAACATGGAGGTAGTCGATATAATATGGGATTTGACGAACATGGGGTAGTCGATATAATATGGGATTTGACGAACATGGGGTAGTCGATATAATATGGGATTTGACGAACATAGGGGTAGTCAGTATAATATGGGATTTGACGAACGTGGTGGTAGTCGATATAATATGGGATTTTACGAACATGGTGGTAGGTCGATATATATCTACCACCATGTTCGTCAAATCCCATATTATATCGACTACCACCATGTTCGTCAAATCCCATATTATATCCACTACCACCATGTTCGTCAAATCCCATATTATATCGACTACCACCATGTTTTTTACATCTTGATTTCCACCCGACCACATTTTACATCTGAAACTAACAGCCGGTTTTCCCAAACGTCCTGTAACTCCACGACCTTTCCCACGATACCACCTTTTGCTAGACACACACTGAATATAATTTCACCTGACCGCTTTACCACAAGTCACACGAGGCCATTTCCCACTCTCCTTCCTTTCTCCTTCACCACTAACCATCAGTTTAGTCTTATCTAGATAAACCATCAATCCCTTACACTCCATTGCTTCCTTCCAAATGTGAAACATCTCCCTCACTTCTAATTCTGGTTTTGATGTCAAGACTAGGTCATCTGCATATAATAATTCCCATGGGAATGCTCCCCTCACCTCTTCCGTAGGCTCTTCTAAACCAGTGCAAAAACTAAGGGATTCAACACTGATCCCTGATGTAAACCTTCTTTCACTTCAAATGACTCTTTACATCCTCCACTAGTTCTTACTCATGTTCTTGGCCTCTTATACATTGACATAACTACCCTTCCAAATTCCTCGATTACTCCCTGTCTCCTAAGTAGCCATTTTCCAATTCCTAAGTAGCCATTTTACAACTACCTTTGGAAGTCTTTCGTATGCCTTCTCAAGATCTACAAACATATGGTATAACTTCATTTTCTTTGCAAACTCATCTCATGGAGTGTTTGAGAAAGGGATACCACGAACTATGGGAACAAATTCGCTTCAACTGGGAAGCTGTGCTGGGGGTTCAGCAAGAACAATTGGAGTAAAGATGTTGTGATGTGGAATACCTGACAATGTCCATAAGCTTAAGTTTGGAAACATCACAACTTGGTCAACAAAACGATACCTAAAACTACAAATGGATACCATGGACTCCAGGAGGACTCATTGAGCCTCTGATACCCACCTGTGATGACAACGAACCAATGAAGCATGCGCTTCACAAAGGTCTCTTATTCAAATACTCTGTGGGAAAATTAACTATGACACTACTGACATCACTGGACTACTAGCCTTTCTTTTTTTTTTTTAAACAAGATCTAAGGCTCCTATAACACACACACACACACACACACACATACACACACACACACACACACACACACACACACACACACACACACACACACACACACACACACACACACACACACTACTGGACCATTAGACAAGACAAACACAGCCACTGAGCTTGGGGGAAGTGTCGTCACTTCCCAAGGCACTCTGGGTACCAGTGATGTCACAACATCGGCGCCACATTTCTCACCGCACTCAGCAGGCATTTCCTCCTCCCCATGGACGCCAACCAGTGGGAATTGTCCAGGCTCTTAACCTTTTAAAATGCTGAACGTCAAGCAAGGAAGCAGCACACTCCATATTTTAAGTCTTTGATATGATTCAGCCGGGGTTTGAAGCACCGACCTCCCAGACTCGGAGCGGACGCTCTGTGAGAGCCATTATATTTACAAGCCCACCAACTCCCTTTGCCAAAGCGCTGTGTCTACTGGGAATTGATTTGAGAACGACATGTAAAATCTTCAGTGGGCAGCCGAGAGCCCCCACTTAAACCCAATGGAACGACTCGAGAATGCCTTAGAAAACCACTCGAGGGTCACAATTAACAGAGCACAGTCCACCACTGAACGTGCACCTGGTCTGAAGGAGGAATTGTGCGGTTACAGGTAAATATACCAACCAGGTGTTAGTGCAGCGACACCCTCTTAGAAATCAAACAAATGGTTGTGAATTAATGTCCTTGCATACATCCTCACCTGACAAATCATCATCATCGATGTCACCCTTTTTGGCCTCAGTATGATTGTTCCAGACCTTTGTGACTTGATTGTCCAAATACTTTTTGGTGTTTTTAGTGTCCTGATTGTTGGAATACACCGCAAGTGGAGAGTCAAATGGTTGGTGGGACTGGGAATAAATAGAAATCTTCACTTTTAAAAACATGATGTAAATCTGTACAAATGTATTTCTAAATTAAGGACATCAATAGCTAAATGGAACATCACCAGGTCTTGGATGAGTTTCCACATCAGACTTGCTGAACAAATGCAGGTACCAGCGGAGATGCGACGAGCTTGAGGTGGAACGTGAGAGGCACGACGATGAGTGTGAGCAGTTGAGAACGGACAAAAAGGACATGGTGGCTTATCTCAACAAGACGTTGAAGGAGCGAGAAGCCAAGCTGTCTGATCTGTCGACCCAGCTGTCAGACGTACAGACCCAGTACGAGGAAGAGCAGCGAAAGCATTGCGCCCAGGTGTCTCAGCTCCAGAACCAGCTGCAGCAAACGACGGAGCGGCTCACCACCGACAACGAGAACCTGCGTACGTGCACCACCCTCCGCTTCATTCTCTTATCTTTCTCCTTTAACTTTCCCTTTTATCTCGGCTTTTTCATTCCGACTACGGGCTGGCAGGATGACCTGAGAGTCGTCTGGCCTGGGTTCGAATCTCCACCCAGCTATTTTCTGTCATTCACAAGCAAGGTGATTCATTAACGTGTGTGTCGTCCCTCGGACGGACGTTAAACGGTCGTCCCGTCTGCGAGCATCGGTTGGTGGACGTTAAAGGTCACGTGGTGTCATTCGCGAAAAGTAGGCGAGCCATCGCGGGCACCGTGACAAAATTACAAATTCCCAACATAACCAGCAGAGGGCAGAATTTACATTCATTCATCGGGAATTGGAGGCGAAATTGTGTTGCTTTCGGGTCGGAAGGGCCGTTTTTGGTTTGTTATCACATCCGGCCGTAACTGCACCTCCTGAAACTGGTGCGCAGCAGAGTGGAGACAATGCGCTCGTGTGGCGGACAACCGTCGTTGGTCGCAGATCGTGTGGCAACACCTGATATGGGAGGTGATCCGTGCCTTGCTGCTTCAACAAGCTGTGTGGTTTAATTCATGTTCTGTAAACGTATTTTTAGATCCTCGTGGAGGATCTCTAAGTCTTACTCACGTTGTTGTTCTTGTTGGACTCTTGTTTCACAGGCCTACATTTTCATCGAAACTTCCTGAAACTTGGTATATATGATGTATAATATGTATAAAACCCTGCGCAGACAGTAACGATCTCCGATTTGAAAATTCCTCCTAGAAAAAAAAGTATGACCGTCCAACACTATCCCCTCCGCCTCACCCATCCGGAAATGCCCGCCTAAAAATTATCTCCGAAACTAGGCAAGCTTTTTGAATTATATTTGCAGGAATTGAACGGGGCATTCGCAGAGATGAATTACCGCACACATGATACATCACTATGACGTCATATCAATTTTTATGACGTCATTCCTATTTTGACATTTTTTGTTTCACAACCCAGAGTTTTCATCGGATCTTCGTGAAACTTGCCATGTATATGCAGAAAGCCCACGCGCAGGCAGTAACCATCTCCGATTTTGGAAATTCTTCCTAGAAAAAAAATTTGACGTCATAATATCGCGCTAATGGAAATCGCCTATACCATTATCTCCAAAACTAGGCAAGCTGTTTGAATTTTTGTTTGCGGGAATCGAGCCGGGCATTAGCACAGATAATTATTTATCGCAAACCTGATGCATCACAATGACGTCATATTCGTTTTTATGACGTCATCATTAAGAGGACGAGGATGTTATCTCATTTGAGCTTGTTATAACCCCCTTTCCCCCTCCTATAATCTCACGTTTTCTTGTCCCATTGTCCGTCGTTCCTCTCGCAGGTGGGAGGCTGGCCATGTTGAGTGATTTTAATGATCAGAGGGAGCACATCGTGGCTCACGTGGCCACGCTGGAGCAGAACATAGAAGAGCAGCAGCAGGAGCATACAAACGCGCTGCACAAGGTTGAAGTGAAGGCGATTATTGAGAAAGAGAGGTAAAAGGGCCGTCTAACACCGGACCTCCGCACACCACACACACACACACACACACACACAACCAACACACACCACACACACCACACACCAACCACACACAACACAACCACACACACACACACCACACACCACACACACACACACACACACACCACCACACACACACACACCACAACACCACACACACACACACACACACACACCACACAAACACCACACACACCACACACACACACACCACCAACACACACCACACACACACACACACACACACACACACACACACACACACACACACACACACACACACACACACACACACACACACACACACACACACACACACACACACACACACACACACACACCAAAAATTATGAATAAACTTGTTGACTCATTGATTTAATAACGACGCACTTTACGTCATTAACCAGTCAAGCGACAACAAACGTGCTCCTCAGACTGAAGAAGGACACGACGTCGCAGGTGAACTCCTTGATGAGCGAGTTTCGTGAGGCCCACGAGCGCCAAATGGCGGGAACGGTGAAACGTTCCATGAAGGAGCACGTGGTCATTTCGGCGCAGCTGACGCGCACGGCCAAGATGGCCGCTGTGGTGGCGCGTGAGAACGAGCGATTAGGCGCGAGCAGGCGGGCAATGCGTCTCCAGCTTGACTTGTCTGAGAACATCAAAAGGGAGATGGCGCACAAGACTGCCAACCAACAGAGAGTACGTGTCCATGTCACCCCCGACTTTGTATGTCTAACCCTAACACTAACAGTCACTCATTCGTCATCATGGTGTCTCGATGTTTGTCGGTGCAATGTGACCGTGGCCATTAGGGTGTACCACTTTTGCAAAAGTAGTTGCTGGAATGAAGCACTATGTGCCTATCGATTCCACTAGTGGAAAGTTAGGTGATCGACCAAAGTTTGAAAATTTTCCCGCCTTTTTTGACCCGGGCCGCCATTTTGAAATTTCAGGAAAAATCATATTTTTGGAAATAATATTGATTTTTGAATATTTAAAAAATATATATTTCTCTGTGTTTAGATGGCCGAATGCACTTCAGTAGGCACAGTATGATAGTAAGTACCCGTAAAATTATTCACAAACTTGTCCCGACATTTTGAGAGGGTTGCCATTTTGGTAATTCACTGAAAATCCATATTTTGACAATTATTGCACGGCACAATTGTTAGGCATTTACAGAATATTCATAGTAGCGTTTTCATAAAACCATTATTAATGACAAATGAGAGCTGACATCAATTAATTATGAGAACAACCAAATATGTTTTAAGCGACATGGTTTTCATATATGACAACATAACAAACAAGCAACCACACAGATATCTCAAAGAGAACATATCGTTTGTTTTGTATAGTCTGGGTAAAGCTTCCTGTGCTCTTCCAGTTCTTTGTTTTTTTAAATTCTGTTTTCTGGAAATGTCCTTCAAATGCCTCTGTTTATGTCTATATTGAAGTTTTGTAGTACTCAGAATCTTTTTATTGTTATAATAGTAGAGAACGCTCATGGAGACTTGAGTAAATTGTTGATGCTGATAATATCCATACAGTGCCTTCAGAAAGTATTCACAACCCTCGACTTTTGTCACATTTTGTCGTGTTACAGCCTGAATTTAAAATGAATCAAATGAAAAAGAATAGTCACCGATCGACACAAAAATACCCCATAATGATAAAGTGAAAACATTTTTTTTGAAATTTTACAAATTAGTTAAAAATGAAAAGCTGAAATGTCTTGTATCAATAAGTATTCAACCCCTTTGTTATGACACTCCAAATTGAGCTCAGGTGCATCCAATTTCCTTTGATCATCCTTGAGATGTCTTTACAACTGGATCGGAGTCCATCTGGGGCAATTCAATTGAATGGAAATGATTTGGAAAGAAACACACCTTTCTATGTAAGATCCCACAGTTGACAGTACATGTCAGAGCAGAACTCCACCATGAAGTTCAAGAACTGAATGTAGAACTCTAAGATAGAATTGTGAGGAGGTATAGATTGCGGAAGGGTATAAAACAATTTCTAGAGTTGAAAGTTCCCAAAAGCACAGTGAGCTCCATCATGAGGAAATGGAAAGATATGAACTACCCAGACTCTTCCTATAGTTGGCCGTCCGGCCAGAATGAGCAACTGGGCAAGAAGGACCTTGGTGAGGAAGGTGACCAAGAACTAAATGACCACTCTGACAGATTCTAGAGAGTTCCTTGGCTGAGATGGGAGAACCTGGTGGAAGGCCAACAATCTCTGCTGCACTTTACAAACCTAGGCTTTATGGGAGTGGCAGACAGAAGCCACTCTTGAGAAACAGGCACATGACAGCATGCCTGAAGTTTGCAAAATGGAATGCAAAGAATTCTGGGAGCATGAGGCAAAACATTCTGTGGTCTGATGAGATGAAAAATTGAACTTTTTGCTGAATGCAAAGCACTACATTTGGTGGAAACCAAGCACAGCTCATCACCCATCTAACACCATCCCTACCGTGAAGCATGGTGGTGGCAGCATCATGCTATCGGACGCCTTTCAGTAGCAGGGACTGGAGACTTGTAAGAATAGAGGAACAATGAATGGTGCCAAATACAGGCCAATCCTGAGGAGAACCTGCTGTAATCACTGCCAAAGGCACTTCTAAAAGGTATTGACTCAGGGTTATTGACGCAAGACATTTCAGCTTTTCGTTGTAAAAGTTTCTAAAACATGTTTCACTTTATCATGATGGTATTTTGTATAGATTGGTGACAAAAAAATAAATTTAAGCCATTTTAAATTCAGGCTGTAACACAACAAAATTGACAAAGTCGAGGGGTGTGAATACTTCCTGAAGGCTCTGTATGTTGTAACTCCTGAATGTGTCTTAGACTTTTACACAGCAGTGTATATTGTTATAGTCGTTGGATTTGTCCCAGTGTCCCAATCCCAATCCTGACGAACTAATGTCACGGTAGCTGCTGAGTCGAGTCGAGGTTAAATCCTCCACCCACATGGTGACAATTTGTTGATGAATCGTCAAAAAAAACCAAAAGCTGAAAGAGATCTTTACATTGGTTTATGGCGTACAGATAGCTCGAACGAGAATCTGACTCTTTATCCAGATCATCCTCGAGACAGGATGAGCCCGAGTGGTGGCTTGGACGATCCTGCAGTGATTTTATAAAGCCTCCTGTGAAATAATGTACCAATTTCCCAGGTCGTGCTTTTTAACCACACCGGAGTTAATAGCCCAATGATATTAACTGTGAACCAGCCGACACAAGTTAATGGGATTAATCAGGTTTAATAAATAGGAAAGGGGAAATTGGGGAGAGAAAAGCATGTATTTATAGCAATTCAGAATCAATGTACAGTACAGTTATACTTGTAACAATTAGATCCAATTACAATTCCCCTATGCCCACGATAACTCGTTTTGCTTAACTGTTTACATAACCGTTCACTGACAAATCACATCCCAGAACAACATATATGGTTCCCTCTCCGAGGTGAATGGTCGATAAAAATTTTACAATCAAATGACCTTCCCGGTTTATCAACAGTAAATCCTTTGGAGATGTAGGAATTGTAGATCTTCTTGGCACATGCCTAATATGTGGAGCCTATCCAATATTGTAATATATATATCTCTCAAATCGTGGAAGAACGTTTTTTAAAAAGAAAATGATTACATCTAAGAATTTGTTTTATTCATTCTTGTGTTAATGTTATAATTTTTGGCAGTGGTACTGATGAAGGATAGTGTTAGACATCTGCATTGGATTAATTGCTCTTACCAGTTGATCCTCAGGTTTGCCAGTCTGGGTTATAGAGCTAATTTCCAATTGGGTGGTGGGATGTCTTGTGCTTAGTTCTCGGTACAAGTCCAAGGTTTCCAGGGTAGTAGCGTGTGAATCAGAGGCGTGGGACAGATGGCTTGCTGGAGAAGAGGAAGCGAAATTGAATGCAAATACAAATCAACATAAGCTGTTTGTACAAATGAGCAAAGTCAATAAATGAGTAGGCAGCATGTTAAAATGCCACAAAAAACTTAATGTCCATGGTGTAAACACCAATTACACCACAGACAGCCAGAGAAAAGCAGAACTAAAAATAGCGACAGTGATGTGATAATAAACTTGAGAGTGGTAATTCTGCTCTGAGCAACTCACAGCTTGGATGCAGCTGGTCCAACAGCAACAAGCAATTCCTTCACCACGGCCTCATCAAGTTTGGCCTCCAGCTCCTTCAACGTTTCTTTAGCAGATGCCCTGCTGTAGGATCCTAGATCGAGACCATGCGCGTACACACACACACACACAACACACACACAAACGTCCATTGTATCCCACACTCAATGATAATTCATGTCCATCACATCAATACAGCAAAGACTATATTTGAAGTAAAATAAAAGTCACATTTAAACAAAATCTAAGAATTACTAGATTTGATTACGAGATCAAATTACTTTACTAGATTACGAGATTACTGGAATTATGACATCTATTTCCACTTTATTTATGTTTATTTTTAATGCAGGATCTAAGGCTTGGAGTGGAACTGCCACACACATCTCACACACATGTGAGATACATGTGAGACAAATACAAGAACAAGGGAGGATTACTATTGGCCTCACTATCTGCCATTAACTTTCATGGGAGGATCATAATCACCAAACTGGCATAAATGGTGAGTTAGCGACTGGGCATTATCCGAAGAATGAGGGCATTACTGAGCCAGAATGAGCTCACGACTGTGTACAGAGTTGTCATATGGATCCGCATGGAGTATGCCTCCGTACTCTAGTCTGGTGCTCTTGCTTCCCATCTGGTCCTCTTGAGACGGTCAAAACGAGGCCTTCTACACAAATGAAATCTCAAAGCAGAAAGCGGATTCTCAAGACTGGCACTCTCCACTTTCGACAATTTGGCGGGCTCTCTATTGTATACAGGAGTACCTTGCTGTTCACGGGTTCCCCTTCACAGATTCGCTCCATCACAAGAATTTGATGAGGAACGGTTTGCAGATTGCGATCAATGTGTTTGAATAATCGTGGGTTGGCAAAGTATTTTCCACATTTATTCAACTAATTAACAATGGCCATGAACGCAATAATCCCTCAAACCTCCAACATCATAAGTTGAAGTCCCCAACCTATTTTCCCAAATTACCCTTAAGTTTGTGCATCGTGGGGGGTTCACAGAGATTTTCAAGAACGTAACTCTCGAACGGCAAGACCCTCCTGTACAGGTTACCTCTGAGCCTTGCTCATCCTCCTGCCCTGCCTAAGTCACCCCAAGTCACACTCATTCCTCAAGAAAATCTCACCTGCTCATGCTCCCAAGTTCCAGTGTGTTTGACCACCTGCTTCAATTGTCCATTTATTCTCCCAATTGTGGAATGGTCTCCCTGTGGCCGTTGATTTGTCATCTCCACTTCAGGTTTTTTAAATTAGTTCCATCACTACCTCTTATGCCTACCGATGCACATCCACAATCTCTTATGCACTTACTGATTTTCCCCACTCTGTTCTCTCCAAGTCAATTGTTACTCATTTGTGTTATTCCTCATTTCCTCATTGTGTATGTCCACACACTCTTTGGTAGTTGCCCTTTGTGATTCAGCATAAAAGCCACGGCCCTTGTATAAAAATAGTTCATCATAATTTTCGAAACTTTAGTTTAGCGTCTTTGAAAATGCAGTATATTTACATCTGCATCAACAATGTTAATGTTATCGTGCGAACTGCTTCTATATGTGGTTTTATTGTTTTAACGAGGACTAGAAAAAGTCACAGGGGAATAGATCAGGTGAATAGCATGTTAAAAAATGATGGTTGAGACGCTGATGTTTTGCAAAAAAAACAAGAATCTCCTGCACAAACACAGCTCTGGCCAGTGAAGGAACATTGTTGTGTAAGAGAAACCTCAGTGACTGTAATGTTAGCTCTGAATGGGCGGTATACGCTACTCGTTGGTGTATCAACCTGCTGTAAAGCACCAGGACAGTTTATAATCGAGGTGGAAATCGAACCGAAACTTTCTGTAGGCAGAAAATCATGCACTTTGAGTTAAAAGCATGAAAGTTGGCAAAAAATATTCGTTACAATGTACCGTACGCTATGTGACAGACCGTTGGTTCTGCCTATGCAGTTTCTCGGCCAGGATCATGTTGGGTGGTTTGACATCTCTCTCACAGCTGTAGTTAGGCAGGAATTTGGAATTTATCCAGGGGATGGCTCATTTGCCTGACTACACTTCACAAAGGACACCATGGGATGTTTAACCTCCACCAACTAATGCCTCAAGACAGGACAACCAGTTTATGTCCATCCAAGGGACAGCACACACATGGATGAATCACACTGCCTGTGAAATACCAGGTTGACAGATTATTGCTGGGACGGGATTCAAACCAGGCGAGACGGCTCAGAAGCAGGTGTGCATACCTCCAGGCTGCACTGCTAGCCCTGATGTCCCACTCCAAGGCAGAATTATACATTAGTTCCTCCCACAACCACCAGAGGGTACTGCTGATTTGGATCCATATATGAAAACGTTCAGAATTGGTCAAAGTATATACTGTATATGCAATCCTGCAATAAAAAATTTATATTAAAAAAGTTCACAAAACTTTAATAGGGTTATGGTTTTTTTATGAACACCTGTAATCTCCAGACATGACGTGCTTTGGCAATATTGCTTTATCGTGGGGCGGTTTCGATTCCATGGGACAGTATGAATCTTAATTGCTCAAAGTATGGTCACTTGAGGACTGCAAGATCATGAGAAAACATTGAAGCTGTCCATGAAGCAGTTTTGAGGAGCCCCAGGGAATCGTCGCATCGTCGATCTCAAGAATTGAACTTATCTTTATCGAGTACACAAATAATTCTGAAGCAGGAACTAAAAATGTACCCGTATCACATACGAGTAAAGCAAAAACGAACAGACAATGATAAACAACTCTGTGTGATAATACGTGAATGGTTGAGGCAAAAATGCGTAGGGATCCATATTTTATGAGTAATGTGTGGTTTTCTGACGAGGCCCACGTTCTTATAAGTGGCCATCTTAACTCTTATACATGTTTTGGGTTATAGTTCTCCTGTTGAAGTTCTTGATAGATATTGCACAAGATAAATGCACTGCATAGGATGCCATAAGCAAATCTAGCATCATTAAGCCTTTGTGGTTTCAAAATGAAAGAGGGAAATCGGTAACCATAACCACTGAATGGTAGTTGAAAGTTATCCAGAAGTTCTGGGTGCATTAGTGAGGGAGCGCCACATTGATAGGGCTGTGCAATGGATTCAGCAAGATGGGGCCACACCTGACACTTCCAACAGATCGATACTGTGACTACAGCAGAAGTTCAGTGATCGGATCGTCTCAAGAAGGACAGATGCTCGAATGGGTGCCCATTCTCTGGACCTCAACCCACCTGAATTTTATATTTCGGGTTACCTGAAGGACACAGTGTACCAGGGGAGACTTCAGACTTTGCGACCTCAAAAATTCAATTGCCACCAAAATCAAAGCTATTCCGGTTCAGGAATGGAGCCGATTTATCGACAACTTCACCAGGAGGATCAATTTGTGCCCGCTGCAGCAGGCAGCCATTAAGAACGTTTTTGTGAGCTGCCTTCTGAAATCACGAGTTTCATTTTTGAGGGTTACTTTATTCTACATATTACAGATTGGTTTTGGTATGTATAAGTTTCATGGTGTTTCAATGAAAATTTAAAAGCATAAAAACAACTTTGGTTGCGGTTTTTTTATGACACCCTGTCTTAGCAAAATCATGGAATCCATCATTACCTCCACCACCAAGATAGACAGAGGTTACATTTCACCCCTGTTTGTCTGTCTGTCTGTGAGCAGGATAGCTCAAAAAGTTAAAGACCGATTCGGACGAAATTTTGTGGACAGGCTTTGTGTATGCCAAGGACAAATTGATTTGATTTTGGTGGCGATCCGAATCCAGATTTGGATACCAAGAATATTTTAAGTGATTCTCCACCATTGAGAGATAGAGCCAAAATATCATATCATAATATCACTGTGCGCTTTTGCAAGCATCTGAGTTCAATGCTTATATTCACATATTGCAAACAAGTTAGTCCCCTTCCCTTTCCCCCTCGGGTTGTAGCCAACATGCCTTTAACCCAGCTTGCATGGCAGAGACCGTGGATGCGAGATAGCACTGCAGCTTCTGTACGTGGCTTCTCTATTCTTGAAACAAACCGAAAAGTTCCTTCTGCTCCATCTCCAGGTGCTGCACCTTAACCCGAAGCCTTCCACCTCCAGCCTGTCAAGAACAAACCGAATGTCTCATGATGAAAACAATTACTCCATTTGCTACAGCATCTACTGGCAATTTGAAAACTGAGGCCAAGACAGAAAGAACTAAAGGATTGGTGTTTTGTGTTGTACAGTAAATACATAATAAACTAGATAACCTGAACTGTTCATTTGCGTTAGAAAGCTGAGCGTTGTGAATCTCAAGCTTTCCGATTTCATCAACACGCTTGAGCTTGGCTTCCTGCTCCTTTTCTTGCTTCTTACAGCGCTCCAAAAGGGAAGCGAGTACCTGATGCACAATCACATGGTTAGTTCAATACATGTTCAGGTCCTACATGGATGCATTTTGCTCAAGCATTGCAATATATTACCCAGAAGGAATAAAATAGTTATTTGAGCACTATGTAAGGTCAATCAATAGTGCACGCACATAACAGCATGACCGCTCTGGAGAATTTCCAACAGACGGCGCTGTGTTGTGGAGCACAATGTCCTGTGTATGTGGATGAAAGCCAGTCATATTTTTTTGTATTTTCTACAAGAGCGAGGCTCAAGGAAGAGCAAGGTAAAATTCATACTGAGACAGTGGGGCAACAACTGTGCACAACCAACAAGACAATCAACAAATAGGAAGAGAGAGACGAGAAGAGAAGAGAAGAGAAGAGAAACAAGCTGAAGCAAGCAAGTAAGGAGTTGGGTTACGAATGGTTAATGGGGCTAATATATCATTATTATTATATATATAATATAAATAATATATATAATAATATATTATATATATATATATATATATATATACATATCATATGTTGGATGAGGGTTGATATAAGGTGATGGTGAACTGCCTGCTTGAAGCCCTCGATGGAAGGGCTTCAGAAAGGCAAATCTATAGATGGAAGAAGCACGGAACAATGGAATTGAGGTGTGCAGTCAGCCTGAATTTGGAAGTTTAGCCAAAGGATGATCCTGAAGATGTGTGCATCCTGGAATTCCTGGGGAGCGTCAGAGGACAGAGAGAGCAGACAAGAAATATCAGAGAAGAGGTGGTGAAAAAACAGTGACTGCCAACCTGCCTGTGCTGTGAAAGCAACAATCCTTGTGCTTTGGTGTCATCGCAGATTCTAATGTTGAAGGTTTAGATTCCACAAAATCCAGGAAAGACAGATGTGATGCTGGGGCACCAGCCCATAAAGGAGAGCAGTACTCCATTGAAATACAGACAAAGGCCTTGTAGACTGTGAGTAGCTCTGATTTTCCAGGGAACACTAGATCGACGGAGGAGGCCCAGTCTGCGGCTGGCTTTGGAGGCCGCTTTGTTAGGTGGTTGGCCCAGGAGAGGTCATGGCTGTGTTGAGACGAGAGCCCATGAGACTGAACCCTTCCAGTGGCTGAGCATGGAAATAGATTGATGGTTTAATTTGACAATCCTGCTGGAGTGATAAGGTGAGACAGTGAGATTTTTTAGGATTGAATGACATGTTCCATTTATCAGACGAGCATCTGATCAATTCTAGATCATCAGAGAGTGATGCAGCTGCAGTCTCCCTAGCAATGGATTGGATAATATACAACATAATTTCGAGTCATCTGCAAAAAGGAAGAGAGGGATTTACAGAGAATTGGACAGGTAGTTTATGTAGATGAGGAATAAGAATGGACCCAGGTTTTAGAGGTTCCGGATACCACACATCTCTTTTTAAAGTATGCCATTCTGCACCAGTACACTGGTAAAATGGCAAAAAAAAAAAAGATATCTGTAAAATTAGCGTTGACTTCCAGGAAGCAGGAGTGCTGGGATGTGGATATGGCCCTGAAATGATAGGCCAAATGGTCTTCTGTTCCTGAGTTTTGTGATATTTACTTGTGTATTGAAAGTTACATCCTCGGTCCGAGTAAATAACAGTTCTTGATTACATATTATCATTATCAAGCACTAATATTCACGTTATTGAATACATTTTTTTTTTCAACCAAAGAAGCACACTGACTCTATGACACGATGGTGAAGTCATGCACATAAATGACACCAACAATCACCTCCAAACTAAGCCTGGTGTTGGCTCAGTGGTTAGGGTGGTGGCTTGGGATCCTAGGTCCTGAGTTCAAGCCCCGTCGGCCACCGAATTAATACACCAGGGGGTTGACTCAGCCTGTCATCCTTCCGAGTCGGCGAAATAAGTACCAGTTCCAGTGTGTGTACTGGTAGAGGGGCATGCATCACCAACACAGTTGCCCTTCAATAAATGATAGCTACCCTGGCAGCTAAGCTGCCATACGACCACCACCACCACACCACCCTCCAAACTAGGAGGCATCCATGTGGTCCTCAAGATTCTTCAGACTGAGATTAAAGCCTATGGTCCGAACAGACGAAAGCAGAGATGTCGATCAAGATTTCGTCCTTGTTGTGGGCTCATCAGGACACAATACCGCGAATCGTTTATTCGTGACCATATTGGGCTTATCATTGATCACCGACGCAGTCGAGTTTTATGGAATACAAAGAACAACGATTCAATAAATAAATGAATGCAAAAGTTGATCAGCAAGCAGACGATGGATTATAAAAGGATTTTCATGAGATTGTAACAAAGCGATCACGTATAAATCACTGAACCGTACGGTATCAGTTAAATGGAAACTCCACATATTATATGTACGAAACTCTTTGCGAGCAGTCTGCTGCAACGCAATTTCTTGATGAGGGCTGCAGTGCTGCATGGTCACTCGAACGCACGATGATACGACGAGACTGAGGGGGTTGAGATTTGGAATTTGTTCAGGGTGCCAGAGATAGCTTGCCCACTCTTCGTGGATGACATCCGAGGGACGGCACACCCTGTACAGCAAACACCATGATGCGAACCCAGGTAGCTGGCTTGAGTTGTATGACGCTGCGAGTCGCATCGTGCATGAACACAATGGTGTACCACTTTTGCAAAAGTAGTTGCTGGAATGAAGCACTATGTGCCTATCGATTCCACTAGTGAAGTTAGGTGATCGACCAAAGTTTGAAAATTTTCCCGCCTTTTTTGACCGCGGGCCGCCATTTTGAAATTTCAGGAAAAATCCATATTTTTGGAAATATTATTGATTTTTGAATATTTAAAAAATATATTTCTCTGTGTTTAGATGGCCGAATGCACTTCAGTAGGCACCAGTATGATAGTAAGTACCCGTAAATATTATTCACAAACTTGTCCCGACATTTTGAGAAGGGTTGCTATTTTGAAATTCAGTGAAAATCGTATATTTTGTGTATATCTAATGAATATTTATTTTTTTTATTCTTTGTGTATTGCAGATAAACCTTGACTGACCAATGGTCAGGGCTCCTGTGGCTATGTGGGACAAGTCGATAGTTACAGGAAATTTTGTGAAAGTGCTAATTCTTTGCGTGTCGTAAATGATCTTGCTGAAAGAGGAATGAAGCTAGTGTCTGACTTTATTCACATGTGCAATGATGAGAAACACGTCAATCATTGCTACAGTGGAG
>CM068966.1:37484072-37526572 GCA_035128595.1 Eptatretus atami
ACATGTGCAATGATGAGAAACAACGTCAATCATTGCTACAGTGAGTGAAGAGCACAGGAAGCTTTCCCAGACTATACAAAACAAACGATATGTTCTCTTTGAGATATCTGTGTGGTTGCTTGTTTGTTATGTTGTCATATATGAAAACCATGTCGCTTAAAACATATTTGGTTGTTTCTCATAATTAATTGATCATGCTCTCATTTGTCATTAATAATGTCTTTATGAAAACGCTACTACTGATATTCTGTAAATGCCTAACAATGTGCCGTGCAATAATTGTCAAAATATGGATTTTTCCTGAAATTTCAAAAAGGCGGCCGCGGTCAAAAAAGGCGGGAAAATTTTCAAACTTTGGTCGATCACCTAACTTCACTAGTGGAATCGATAGGCACATAGTGCTTCATTCCAGCAACTACTTTTGCAAAAGTGGTACACCCTAATGGCCACGGTCACATTGCACCGACAAACATCGAGACACCATGATGACGAATGAGTGACTGTTAGTGTTAGGGTTAGACATACAAAGTCGGGGTGACATGGACACGTACTCTCTGTTGGTTGGCAGTCTGTGCGCCATCTCCCTTTTGATGTTCTCAGACAAGTCAAGCTGGAGACGCATTGCCCGCCTGCTCGCGCTAATCGCTCGTTCTCACGCGCCACCACAGCGGCCATCTTGCCGTGCGCGTCAGCTGCGCCGAAATGACCACGTGCTCCTTCATGAACGTTTCACCGTTCCCGCCATTTGGCGCTCGTGGGCCTCACGAAACTCGCTCATCAAGGAGTTCACCTGCGACGTCGTGTCCTTCTTCAGTCTGAGGAGCACGTTTGTTGTCGCTTGACTGTTAATGACGTAAAGTGCGTCGTTATTAAATCAATGAGTCAACAAAGTTTATTCATAATTGTGTGTGTGTGTGTGTGTGTGTGTGTGTGTGTGTGTGTGTGTGTGTGTGTGTGTGTGTGTGTGGTGTGTGTGTGTGTGTGTGGTGTGTGGTGTGTGGGTGTGTGTGTGTGTGTGTGTGTGTGGTGTGTGTGTTGTGTGGTGTGTGTGTGTGTGTGTGTGTGTGGTGTGTGGTGTGTGTGTGTGTGGTGGTGTGTGTGTGTGTGTGTGTGTGGTGTGTGGTGTGTGTGTGTGTGGTTGTGTGTGTGTGTGGTGTGTGGTGTGTGTGTGTGTGGTGTGTGTGTGTGTGTGTGTGTGTGTGTGTGTGTGGTGTGCGGAGGTCCGGTGTTAGACGGCCCTTTTACCTCTCTTTCTCAATAATCGCCTTCACTTCAACCTTGTGCAGCGCGTTTGTATGCTCCTGCTGCTGCTCTTCTATGTTCTGCTCCAGCGTGGCCACGTGAGCCACGATGTGCTCCCTCTGATCATTAAAATCACTCAACATGGCCAGCCTCCCACCTGCGAGAGGAACGACGGACAATGGGACAAGAAAACGTGAGATTATAGGAGGGGAAGGGGGTTATAACAAGCTCAAATGAGATAACATCCTCGTCCTCTTAATGATGACGTCATAAAAACGAATATGACGTCATTGTGATGCATAGGTTTGCGATAAATAATTATCTGTGCTAATGCCCGGCTCGATTCCCGCAAACAAAATTCAAACAGCTTGCCTAGTTTTGGAGATAATGGTATAGGCGATTTCCATTAGCGGCGATATTATGACGTCAAATTTTTTTTCTATGGAAGAATTTCCAAAATCGGAGATGGTTACTGCCTGCGCTGGGCTTTCTGCATATACATGGCAAGTTTCACGAAGATCCGATGAAAACTCTGGGTTGTGAAACAAAAAATGTCAAAAAATAGGAATGACGTCATAAAAATTGATATGACGTCATAGTGATGTATCATGTGTGCGGTAATTCATCTCTGCGAATGCCCCGTTCAATTCCTGCAAATATAATTCAAAAAGCTTGCCTAGTTTCGGAGATAATTTTTAGGCGATTTCCATTAGCGGAGATATTTTGACGTCATAACTTTTTTTTTCTAGGAGGAATTTTCAAAATCGGAGATCGTTACTGTCTGCGCAGGGTGTTTATACATATATACCAAGTTTCAGGAAGTTTCGATGAAAACTGTAGGCTGTGAAACAAAAAAGTCCACACAACAACGTGAGTAAGACTTAGAGATCCTCACGAGATCTAAAAATACGTTTACAGAACATGAATTAAACCCACAGCTTGTTGAAGCAGCAAGGCACGGATCACCTCCCATATCAGGTGTTGCCACACGATCTGCGACCAACGACGGTTGTCCGCCACACGAGCGCATTGTCTCACTCTGCTGCGCACCAGTTTCAGGAGGTGCAGTTACGGCCGGATGTGATAACAAACCAAAAACGGCCCTTCCGACCCGAAAGCAACACAATTTCGCCTCCAATTCCCGATGAATGAATGTAAATTCTGCCCTCTGCTGGTTATGGTGGAATTTGTAATTTTGTCACGGTGCCGGCGATGGCTCGCCTACTTTTCGCGAATGACACCACGTGATCTTTAACGTCCACCAACCGATGCTCGCAGACGGGACGCCCGTTTAACGTCCGTCCGAGGACGACACACACGTTAATGAATCACCTTGCTTGTGAATGACAGAAAATAGCTGGGTGGAGATTCGAAACCCAGGCCAGACGACTCTCAGGTCATCCTGCCAGCCCGTAGTCGGAATGAAAAAGCCGAGATAAAAGGAAAGTTAAAGGAGAAAGTAAGAGAATGAAGCGGAGGGTGGTGCACGTACGCAGGTTCTCGTTGTCGGTGGTGAGCCGCTCCGTCGTTTGCTGCAGCTGGTTCTGGAGCTGAGACACCTGGGCGCAATGCTTTCGCTGCTCTTCCTCGTACTGGGTCTGTACGTCTGACAGCTGGGTCGACAGATCAGACAGCTTGGCTTCTCGTCCTTCAACGTCTTGTTGATAAGCCACCATGTCCTTTTGTCCGTTCTCAACTGCTCACACTCATCGTCGTGCCTCTCACGTTCCACCTCAAGCTCGTCGCATCTCCGCTGGTACCTGCATTTGTTCAGCAAGTCTGATGTGGAAACTCATCCAAGACCTGGGTGATTCCATTTAGCTATTGATGTCCTTAATTTAGAAATACATTGTACAGATTTACATCATGTTTTTAAAAGTGAAGATTTCTATTTATTCCCAGTCCCACCAACCATTTGACTCTCCACTTGCGGTGTATTCCAACAATCAGGACACTAAAAACACAAAAAGTATTTGGACAATCAAGTCACAAAGGTCTGGAACAATCATACTGAGGCCAAAAAGGTGACATCGATGATGATGATTTGTCAGGTGAGGATGTATGCAAGGACATTAATTCACAACCATTTGTTTGATTTCTAAGAGGGTGTCGCTGCACTAACACCTGGTTGGTATATTTACCTGTAACCGCACAATTCCTCCTTCAGACCAGGTGCACGTTCAGTGGTGGACTGTGCTCTGTTAATTGTGACCCTCGAGTGGTTTTCTAAGGCATTCTCGAGTCGTTCCATTGGTTAAGTGGGGCTCTCGGCTGCCCACTGAAGATTTTACATGTCGTTCTCAAATCAATTCCCAGTAGACACAGCGCTTTGGCAAAGGGAGTTGGTGGGCTTGTAAATATAATGGCTCTCACAGAGCGTCCCGTCGAGTCTGGGAGGTCGGTGCTTCAAACCCCGCTGAATCATATCAAAGACTTAAAATATGGAGTGTGCTGCTTCCTTGCTTGACGTTCAGCATTTTAAAAGGTTAAGAGCCTGGACAATTCCCACTGGTTGCGTCCATGGGGAGGAGGAAATGCCTGCTGAGTGCGGTGAGAAATGTGGCGCCGATGTTGTGACATCACTGGTACCCAGAGTGCCTTGGGAAGTGACGACACTTCCCCCAAGCTCAGTGCTGTGTTTGTCTTGTCTAATGGTCCAGTAGTGTGTGTGTGTGTTGATCTCTCTCTGAATAAAGTCAGACACTAGCTTCATTCCTCTTTCAGCAAGATCATTTACGACACGCAAAGAATTAGCACTTTCACAAAATTTCCTGTAACTATCGAACTTGTCCCACATAGCCACAGGAGCCCTGACCATTGGTCAGTCAAGGTTTATCTGCAAGTACACAAAGAATAAAAAAAATAAATATTTCATTAGATATACACAAAATATACGATTTTCACTGAATTTCCAAAATAGCAACCCCTTCTCAAAATGTCGGGACAAGTTTGTGAATAATATTTACGGGTACTTACTATCATACTGGTGCCTACTGAAGTGCATTCGGCCATCTAAACACAGAGAAATATATTTTTTTAAATATTCAAAAATCAATATTATTTCCAAAAATATGGATTTTTCCTGAAATTTCAAAATGGCGGCCCGCGGTCAAAAAAGGCGGGAAAATTTTCAAACTTTGGTCGATCACCTAACTTCACTAGTGGAATCGATAGGCACATAGTGCTTCATTCCAGCAACTACTTTTGCAAAAGTGGTACACCATTGTGTTCATGCACGATGCGACTCGCAGCGTCATACAACTCAAGCCAGCTAGCCTGGGTTCGCATCATGGTGTTTGCTGTACAGGGTGTGCCGTCCCTCGGATGTCATCCACGAAGAGTGGGCAAGCTATCTCTGGCACCCTGAACAAATTCCAAATCTCAACCCCCTCAGTCTCGTCGTATCATCGTGCGTTCGAGTGACCATGCAGCACTGCAGCCCTCATCAAGAAATTGCTTCGGCAGCACGACTGCTCTGCAAAGAGTTTCGTACATATAATATGTGGAGTTTCCATTTAACTGATACCGTACGGTTCAGTGATTTATACGTGATCGCTTTGTTACAATCTCATGAAAATCCTTTTATAATCCATCGTCTGCTTGCTGATCAACTTTTGCATTCATTTATTTATTGAATCGTTGTTCTTTGTATTCCATAAAACTCGACTGCGTCGGTGATCAATGATAAGCCCAATATGGTCACGAATAAACGATTCGCGGTATTGTGTCCTGATGAGCCCACAACAAGGACGAAATCTTGATCGACATCTCTGCTTTCGTCTGTTCGGGACCATAGGCTTTAATCTCAGTCTGAAGAATCTTGAGGACCACATGGATGCCTCCTAGTTTGGAGGTGGTGGTCGGTTGGGTGGTGGTCGTATGGCAGCTTAGCTGCCAGGGTAGCTATCATTTATTGAAGGGCAACTGTGTTGGTGATGCATTGCCCTCTACCAGTACACACACTGGAACTGGTACTTATTTCGCGACCTCGGAAGGATGACAGGCTGAGTCAACCCCCTGGTGTATTAATTCGGTGGCCGACGGGGCTTGAACTCAGGACCTAGGATCCCAAGCCACCACCTAACCACTGAGCCAACACCAGGCTTAGTTTGGAGTGATGTGTTTGTGTCATTTATGTGCATGACTTCACCATCGTGTCATAGAGTCAGTGTGCTTCTTTGGTTAAAAAAAAAATGTATTCAATAACGTGAATATTAGTGCTTGATAATGATAATATGATAATCAGAACTGTTATTACTCGTGACCGAGGATGTAACTTTCAATACACAAGTAAATATCACAAAACTCAGGAACAGAAGACCATTTGGCTATCATTTCAGGGCCATATCCACATCCCAGCACTCCTGCTTCCTGGAAGTCAACGCTAATTTTACAGATATCTTTTTTTTTTTGCCATTTTACCAGTGTACTGGTGCAGAATGGCATACTTTAAAAAGAGATGGTGTGGTATCCGGAACCTCTAAAACCTGGGTCCATTCTTATTCCTCATCTACATAAACTACCTGTCCAATTCTCTGTAAATCCCTCTCTTCCTTTTTGCAGATGTCGAAATTATGTTGTATATTATCCAATCCATTGCTAGGCAGACTGCAGCTGCATCACTCTCTGATGATCTAGAATTGATCAGATGCTCGTCTGAAAATGGAACATGTCATTCAATCCTAAAAAAATCTCACTGTCTCACCTTATCACTCCAGCAGGATTGTCAAATTAAACCATCAATCTATTTCCATGCTCAGCCACTGGAAGGGGTTCAGTCTCATGGGCTCTCGGTCTCAACATCAGCCATGACCTCTCCTGGGCCAACCACCTAACAAAGCGGCCTCCAAAGCCAGCCGCAGACTGGGCCTCCTCCGTCGATCTAGTGTTTCCCTGGAAAATCAGAGCTACTCACAGTCTACAAGGCCTTTGTCTGTATTTCAATGGAGTACTGCTCTCCTTTATGGGCTGGTGCCCCAGCATCACATCTGTCTTTCCTGGATTTTGTGGAATCTAAACCTTCCAACATTAGAATCTGCGATGACACCAAAGCACAAGGATTGTTGCTTTCACAGCACAGGCAGGTTGGCAGTCACTGTTTTTTTCACCACCTCTTCTCTGATATTTCTTTGTCTGCTCTCTCTGTCCTCTGACGCTCCCCAGGAATTCCAGGATGCACACATTCTTCAGGATCATCCTTTTGGCTAAACTTCCAAAATTCAGGCTGACTGCACACCTCAATTCCATTGTTCCGTGCTTCTTCCATCTATAGATTTGCCTTTCTGAAGCCCTTCCATCGAGGGCTTCAAGCAGGCAGTTCACCATCACCTTATATCAACCCTCATCCAACATATGATATGTATATATATATATATATATATATATATATATATTATTTATGTATATATTATTTATATTTATATATATAATATATATATGTATATATTAGCCCCATTAACCATTCGTAACCCAACTCCTTTACTTGCTTGCTTCAGCTTGTTTCTCTTCTCTTCTCTTCTCTTCTCGTCTCTCTCTTTCCTATTTGTTGATTGTCTTGTTGGTTGTGCACAGTTGTTGCCCCACTGTCTCAGTATGAATTTTACCTTGCTCTTCCTTGAGCCTCGCTCTTGTAGAAAATACAAAAAAAAATATGACTGGCTTTTCATCCACATACACAGGACATTGTGCTCCACAACACAGCGCCGTCTGTTGGAAATTCTCCAGAGCGGTCATGCTGTTATGTGCGTGCACTATTGATTGACCTTACATAGTGGCTCAAATAACTATTTTATTCCCTTCTGGGTAATATATTGCAATGCTTGAGCAAAATGCATCCATGTAGGACCTGAACATGTATTGAACTAACCATGTGATTGTGCATCAGGTACTCGCTTCCCTTTTGGAGCGCTGTAAGAAGCAAGAAAAGGAGCAGGAAGCCAAGCTCAAGCGTGTTGATGAAATCGGAAAGCTTGAGATTCACAACGCTCAGCTTTCTAACGCAAATGAACAGTTCAGGTTATCTAGTTTATTATGTATTTACTGTACAACACAAAACACCAATCCTTTAGTTTCTTTCTGTCTTGGCCTCAGTTTTTCAAATTGCCAGTAGATGCTGTAGCAAATGGATGTAATTGTTTCTCATCATGAGACATTCGGTTTGTTTCTTGACAGGCTGGAGGTGGAAGGCCTTCGGGTTAAGGTGCAGCACCTGGAGATGGAGCAGAAGGAACTTTTCGGTTTGTTTCAAGATGAGAGGAGCCACGTACAGAAGCTGCAGTGCTATCTCGCATCCACGGTCTCTGCCATGCAAGCTGGGTTAAAGGCATGTTGGCTACTAACCCGAGGGGGGAAAGGGGAAGGGGACTAACTTGTTTGCAATATGTGAATATAAGCATTGAACTCAGATGCTTTGCAAAAGCGCACAGTGATATTATGATATGATATTTTGGCTCTATCTCTCAATGGTGGAGAATCACTTAAAATATTCTGGTATCCAAATCTGGATTCGGATCGCCACCAAAATCAAATCAATTTGTCCTTGGCATACACAAAGCCTGTCCACAAAATTTCGTCCGAATCGGTCTTTAACTTTTTTGAGCTATCCTGCTCACAGACAGACAGACAAACAGGGGTGAAAATGTAACCTCTGTCTATCTTTGGTGGTGGAGGTAATGATGGATTCCATGATTTTGCTAAGACAGGGTGTTTCATAAAAAAACCGCAACCAAAGTTGTTTTTATGCTTTTTAAATTTTTCATTGAAACACCATGAAACTTATACATACCAAAACCAATCTGTAATATGTAGAATAAAGTAACCCTCAAAAATGAAACTCGTGATTTCAGAAGGCAGCTCACAAAACACGTTCTTAATGGCTGCCCTGCTGCAGCGGGCACAAATTGATCCTCCTGGTGAAGTTGTCGATAAATCGGCTCCATTCCTGAACCGGAATAGCTTTGATGTTGGTGGCAATTGAATTTTTGAGGTCGTCAAAAGTCTGAAGTCTCCCCTGGTACACTGTGTCCTTCAGGTAACCCGAAATATAAAATTCAGGTGGGTTGAGGTCCAGAGAATGGGGCACCCATTCGAGCATCTGTCCTTCTTGAGACGATCCGATCACTGAACTTCTGCTGTAGTCACAGTATCGATCTGTTGGAAGTGTCAGGTGTGGCCCCATCTTGCTGAATCCATTGCACAGCCCTATCAATGTGGCGCTCCCTCACTAATGCAACCCAGAACTTCTGGATAACTTTCAACTACCATTCAGTGGTTATGGTTACCGATTTCCCTCTTTCATTTTGAAACCACAAAGGCTTAATGATGCTAGATTTGCTTATGGCATCCTATGCAGTGCATTTATGCTTGTGCAATGATCTATCAAGAACTTCAACAGGAGAACTATAACCCCAAAACATGTATAAGAGTTAAGATGGCCACTTATAAGAACGTGGGCCTCGTCAGAAAACCACACATTACTCATAAAATATGGATCCCTACGCATTTTTGCCTCAAACCATTCACGTATTATCACACAGAGTTGTTTATCATTGTCTGTTCGTTTTTGCTTTACTCGTATGTGATACGGGTACATTTTTAGTTCCTGCTTCAGAATTATTTGTGTACTCGATAAAGATAAGTTCAATTCTTGAGATCGACGATGCGACGATTCCCTGGGGCTCCTCAAAACTGCTTCATGGACAGCTTCAATGTTTTCTCATGATCTTGCAGTCCTCAAGTGACCATACTTTGAGCAATTAAGATTTCATACTGTCCCATGGAATCGAAACCGCCCCACGATAAAGCAATATTGCCAAAGCACGTCATGTCTGGAGATTACAGGTGTTTCATAAAAAAACCATAACCCTATTAAAGTTTTGTGAACTTTTTTAATATAAATTTTTTCGATTGCAGGATTGCATATACAGTATATACTTTGACCAATTCTGAACGTTTTCATATATGGATCCAAATCAGCAGTACCCTCTGGTGGTTGTGGGAGGAACTAATGTATAATTCTGCCTTGGAGTGGGACATCAGGGCTAGCAGTGCAGCCTGGAGGTATGCACACCTGCTTCTGAGCCGTCTCGCCTGGGTTTGAATCCCGTCCCAGCAATAATCTGTCAACCTGGTATTTCACAGGCAGTGTGATTCATCCATGTGTGTGCTGTCCCTTGGATGGACATTAAACTGGTTGTCCTGTCTTGAGGCATTAGTTGGTGGAGGTTAAACATCCCATGGTGTCCTTTGTGAAGTGTAGTCAGGCAAATGAGCCATCCCCTGGATAAATTCCAAATTCCTGCCCTAACTACAGCTGTGAGAGAGATGTCAAACCACCCAACATGATCCTGGCCGAGAAACTGCATAGGCAGAACCAACGGTCTGTCACATAGCGTACGGTACATTGTAACGAATATTTTTTGCCAACTTTCATGCTTTTAACTCAAAGTGCATGATTTTCTGCCTACAGAAAGTTTCGGTTCGATTTCCACCTCGATTATAAACTGTCCTGGTGCTTTACAGGCAGGTTGATACACCAACGAGTAGCGGTATACCGCCCATTCAGAGCTAACATTACAGTCACTGAGGTTTCTCTTACACAACAATGTTCCTTCACTGGCCAGAGCTGTGTTTGTGCAGGAGATTCTTGTTTTTTTTGCAAAACATCAGCGTCTCAACCATCATTTTTTAACATGCTATTCACCTGATCTATTCCCCTGTGACTTTTTCTAGTCCTCGTTAAAACAATAAAAACCACATATAGAAGCAGTTCGCACGATAACATTAACATTGTTGATGCAGATGTAAAATATACTGCATTTTCAAGACGCTAAACTAAAGTTTCGAAAATTATGATGAACTACTTTTTATACAAGGGCCGTGGCTTTTATGCTGAATCACAAAGGGCAACTACCAAAGAGTGTGTGGACATACACAATGAGGAAATGAGGAATAACACAAAATGAGTAACAATTGACTTGGAGAGGAACAGAGTGGGGAAAAATCAGTAAGTGCATAAGAGATTGTGGATGTGCATCGGTAGGCATAAGAGGTAGTGATGGAACTAATTTAAAAAACCTGAAGTGGAGATGACAAATCAACGGCCACAGGGAGACCATTCCACAATTGGGAGAATAAATGGACAATTGGAAGCAGGTGGTCAAACACACTGGAACTTGGGAGCATGAGCAGGTGAGATTTTCTTGAGGAATGAGTGTGACTTGGGGTGACTTAGGCAGGGCAGGAGGATGAGCAAGGCTCAGAGGTAAGCCTGTACAGGAGGGTCTTGCCGTTCGAGGAGATTACGTTCTTGAAAATCTCTGTGAACCCCAAAGCCACGATGCACAAACTTAAGGGGTAATTTGGGAAAATAGGGTTGGGGACTTCAACTTATGATGTTGGAGGGTTTGAGGGATTATTGCGTTCATGGCCATTGTTAATTAGTTGAATAAATGTGGAAAATACTTTGCCAACCCACGATTATTCAAACACATTGATCGCAATCTGCAAACCGTTCCTCATCAAATTCATTGTGATGGAGCGAATCTGTGAAGGGGAAACCCGTGAACAGCAAGGTACTCCTGTATACAATAGAGAGCCCGCCAAATTGTCGAAAGTGGGAGAGTGCCAGTCTTGAGAATCCGCTTTCTGCTTTGAGATTTCATTTGTGTAGAAGGCCTCGTTTTTGACCGTCTCAAGAGGAGCCAGATGGGAAGCAAGAGCACCAGACTAGAGTACGGAGGCATACTCCATGCGGATCCATATGACAACTCTGTACACAGTCGTGAGCTCATTCTGGCTCAGTAATGCCCTCATTCTTCGGATAATGCCCAGTCGCTAACTCACCATTTATGCCAGTTTGGTGATTATGATCCTCCCATGAAAGTTAATGGCAGATAGTGAGGCCAATAGTAATCCTCCCTTGTTCTTGTATTTGTCTCACATGTATCTCACATGTGTGTGAGATGTGTGTGGCAGTTCCACTCCAAGCCTTAGATCCTGCATTAAAAAATAAACATAAATAAAAGTGGAAATAGATGTCATAATTCCAGTAATCTCGTAATCTAGTAAAGTAATTTGATCTCGTAATCAAATCTAGTAATTCTTAGATTTTGTTTAAATGTGACTTTTATTTTACTTCAATATAGTCTTTGCTGTATTGATGTGATGGACATGAATTATCATTGAGTGTGGGATACAATGGACGTGTGTGTGTGTGTGTGTGTGTGTGTGTACGCGCATGGTCTCGATCTAGGATCCTACAGCAGGGCATCTGCTAAAGGAAACGTTGAAGGAGCTGGAGGCCAAACTTGATGAGGCCGTGGTGAAGGAATTGCTTGTTGCTGTTGGACCAGCTGCATCCAAGCTGTGAGTTTGCTCAGAGCAGAATTACCCACTCTCAAGTTTATTATCACATCACTGTCGCTATTTTTAGTTCCTGCTTTTCTCTGGCTGTCTGTGGTGTAAATTGGTGTTTACACCATGGACATTAAGTTTTTTGTGGCATTTTAACATGCTGCCTACTCATTTATTGACTTTGCTCATTTGTACAAACAGCTTATGTTGATTTGTATTTGCATTCAATTTCGTCTCCTCTTCCTCCAGCAAGGCCATCTGTCCCACGCCTCTGGGATTCACACGCTACTACCCTGGAAACCTTGGACTTGTACCGAGAACTAAGCACAAGACATCCCACCACCCAATTGGAAAATTAGCTCTAAACCCCAGACCTGGCAAACCTGAGGATCAACTGGTAAGAGCAATTTAATCCAATGCAGATGTCTAACACTATCCTTCATCAGTACCACTGCAAAAATATTAACATTAACACAAGAATGAATAAAAACAAATTCTTAGATGTAATCATTTTCTTTTTTTAAAAAACGTTCTTCCACGATTTTGAGAGATATATATATACATATATTGGATAGGCTCCACATATTAGGCATGTGCCAAGAAGATCTACAATTCCCTACATCTCCAAAGGATTGTACTGTTGATAAAACCGGGAAGGTCATTTGATTGTAAAATTTTTATCGACCAATTCACCTCGGAGAGGGAACCATATATGTTGTTCTGGGGATGTGATTTGTCAAGTGAACGGTTAATGTAAACAGTTAAGCAAAACGAGTTATCGTGGGCATAGGGGAATTGTAATTGGATCTAATTGTTACAGTATAGTACTGTACTGTACATTGATTCTGAAATTGCTATAAATACATGCTTTTCTCTCCCCCAATTTCCCCTTTCCTATTTATTAAACCTGATTAATCCCATTAACTTGTGTCGGCTGGTTCACAGTTAATCATTGGGCTATTAACTCCGGTGTGGTTAAAAAGCACGACCGTGGGAAATTGGTACCATTATGTCACAGGAGGCTTTATAAAATCACTGCAGGATCGTCCAAGCCACCACTCGGGCTCATCCTGTCTCGAGGATGATCTGGATAAAGAGTCAGATTCTCGTTCGAGCTATCTGTACGCCATAAACCAATGTAAAGATCTCTTCAGCTTTTGGTTTTTTTTGACGATTCATCAACAAATTGGTCACCATGTGGGTGGAGGATTTAACCTCGACTCGACTCAGCAGTCTACCGTGACATTAGTTCGTCAGGATTGGGATTGGGACACTGGGACAAATCCAACGACTATAACAATATACACTGCTGTGTAAAAGTCTAAGACACATTCAGGAGTTACAACATACAGAGCCTTCAGGAAGTATTCACACCCCTCGACTTTTGTCACATTTTGTTGTGTTACAGCCTGAATTTAAAATGGCTTAAATTTAATTTTTTTGTCACCAATCTATACAAAATACCCCACAATGATAAAGTGAAAACATGTTTTTAGAAACTTTTACAAACGAAAAGCTGAAATGTCTTGCGTCAATAACCCCCTGAGTCAATACCTTTTAGAAGTGCCTTTGGCAGTGATTACAGCAGGTTCTCCTCAAGGATTGGCCTGTATTTGGCACCATTCATTGTTCCCTCTATTCTTACAAGTCTCCCAGTCCCTGCTACTGAAAGGCGTCCCGATAGCATGATGCTGCCACCACCATGCTTCACGGTAGGGATGGTGTTAGATGGGTGATGAGCTGTGCTTGGTTTCCACCAAATGTAGTGCTTTGCATTCAGGCCAAAAAGTTCAATTTTTCATCTCATCAGACCACAGAATGTTTTGCCTCATGCTCCCAGAATCTTTTGCATTCCATTTTGCAAACTTCAGGCATGCTGTCATGTGCCTGTTTCTCAAGAGTGGCTTCTGTCTGGCCACTCTCCCATAAAGCCTAGGTTTGTAAAGTGCAGCAGAGATTGTTGGCCTTCCACCAGGTTCTCCCATCTCAGCCAAGGAACTCTCTAGATCTGTCAGAGTGGTCATTTAGTTCTTGGTCACCTTCCTCACCAAGGTCCTTCTTGCCCAGTTGCTCATTCTGGCCGGACGGCCAACTATAGGAAGAGTCTGGGTAGTTCCATATTCTTTCCATTTCCTCATGATGGAGCTCACTGTGCTTTTGGGAACTTTCAACTCTAGAAATTGTTTTATACCCTTCCGCAAATCTATACCTCCTCACAATTCTATCTTAGAGTTCTACATTCAGTTCCTTGAACTTCATGGTGGAGTTTCTGCTCTGACATGTACTGTCAACTGTGGGATCTTACATAGAAAGGTGTGTTTCTTTCCAAATCATTTCCATTCAATTGAATTGGCCCCAGATGGACTCCGATCCAGTTGTAAAGACATCTCAAGGATGATCAAAGGAAATTGGATGCACCTGAGCTCAATTTGGAGTGTCATAACAAAGGGGTTGAATACTTATTGATACAAGACATTTCAGCTTTTCATTTTTAACTAATTTGTAAAAATTTCAAAAAAAAATGTTTTCACTTTATCATTATGGGGTATTTTGTGTCGATCGGTGACTATTCTTTTTCATTTGATTCATTTTAAATTCAGGCTGTAACACGACAAAATGTGACAAAAGTCGAGGGTTGTGAATACTTTCTGAAGGCACTGTATGGATATTATCAGCATCAACAATTTACTCAAAGTCTCCATGAGCGTTCTCTACTATTATAACAATAAAAAGATTCTGAGTACTACAAAACTTCAATATAGACATAAACAGAGGCATTTGAAGGACATTTCCAGAAAACAGAATTTAAAAAAAACAAAAGAACCACAAAGCTTTTTGTTGTGTACTCCTCAGGTGATATTCACGCAAAGTAAATGAGGCAATGAAGAACTTATATAGGCCACCTATCAAAAAGACCAATTCTGATTGGATGCTCGCTGCTAACATCATCGCCTCCCAATGCTCTGGGTGGGAGCCTGTTCAGTGTTCAGCCTTCCAATTGGAGGTTGCAGAATCTGTGGCGGGGCCACTAGGGCCACTGCAAAATCCTCTTGATCAACATCTGTGACTGGGAGATGTTTGTGTTCCTCTTCTTCTTTGCACAAATAAGCAAAGTGAATGTGCAAACTCTTTTTGCCGACATAACATAGGATCCATGGAATAGATAAATGTTGTTTCTAGTATTCGGAGGTTTGTTATACTTTGTCCTCTACTCAATATCTTGAATGTGTCCGCACCATACTGTTCAGCACCGTTTGCATTATCAATCAAATGCCGTCTAATAGCAGATACACAGAACATTGAGATTGATTCTGGAACCTTCCTACAAGCACGTACCGGCTGTATTCTCGTACCACAAGTGTTCCTCCTGATGGATGAAGGGACTACTCATACCTTGTCAGTCAAGGTCTGGATAGTTCTGCCTACATACCGAGCATCACACCGGCACTTGAACTCATAAATAGCATTAAAATCAAAACCTTTTGGTTTTCCTGTGTGTGGCTGGTCAAACACCCTTCTTGATTGCAGGAGTCACACGTCGAGAGATAGAAATCACTCTTGGACGGATAGCCAGATACGTGTTTGAGACACATCTTTTGATTTGATCCTCATATCTTTGCCATGTTTTCCCTTTCCAAGGAATCTTGATACAGACCGGGCATTTTTCAGGACCCATCCTCCTTTCATCTGTAGCAGTGAGGGATTTGTGCATGAACCTCCTGATGATACACTCAGGGTATCCATTCTCACTGAAGATGCCGACAATCTTGTCCGTCTCAGACTGAAGCTAGGAGTTGGAACATGTCCTCTCAGCTCGACTCACCAGTACATTGATCAAACTAATCTTGTTCTCGTTGAACTAAAAGAGTCCCAACAAGTATACTGGCCAGTGAAGGTGGCTTCCTGTAGATGGACGTCGTGAATGAGAATGCAGTTCTCTCTGCCATGACGTTCTAAAAGGGTAAGCAACCAGAGCATTCCAATTCTGGACTGAACCTGAGGGTAGGATGAAGATAATTCAATTCATTCAAGAAGTGGTCACAGACTTCATGAGATTGAAACAAGCAAAATATGTCATCCACAACAAGCAAAAAAAAGGGCTGTGAAGAAAGAGGAACAAGACTAAAAGGCTAAAACACTCACAAGAAGACAAAAATTGGATTATGGAACAATGGCCATAGGTGCTTTGGACAGACATGTCAAAGTTTGTTATTTGGATGTAATCAAAGACAGTATGTGAGATGAAGAAAAACTAACTTATAAAGAGCTTTGTTTGAAACCAACAATTAAGCATGGAGGAGGTTCAATTCAGGTTTAGTGTTTTAAAATTGCTGAAAATTGATGGTATTGTTGCAGTCATCCAGTTCTTCGGATTTCCTGGTTCAATTCTGGCGACTTGCTTGAATATGACTGGAACGGTTGATTGCTTCAGGGTCTGCTCTGCCAGATCACATGTCTTAAAGCCATGATACCATATGGATTGGAAGTCTGAATCGACTCAGTGTTACACCGTTGAGGCTTCACACATCATATGCAAATGGGGCCGAGCAGGCTTGATGTGCAGAGTGATCCGATCTGGGTGCACAGTGTTGACTCTCCGTAGCCAATTGATCCCTCAAGGGGCTTTCCCTTGATCACGAATGAGGACCACCATGATCAAAATTCACACGAGACCAAGTCAGTTTAATTATTGAACAAGCAATGGTCATGGGGAGGGAATGTACAAGAAGCAAGCAAAAGTAAATATATGATGCAACAAACATTATCCCCTTACGCACTACCAAAATACATGCTCATGAAACCAATGACGAAATGGGAGATCCTTAATTAGCTTACGCCTTAAGGCCCCAGACATGCTAGATGTGAGATAGACACATGGGTAAGGACAAGACAGAAGAGATTGCAGGCAAATCAGATGCAGTCTGGTGGTCAGGTCCCACTGGTCCTGGCAGCTGGAATTGAACCAATCACTTGCAGTCACCAACCAGCTCGAGAGGAGAGGAGAGGAGAGGGCGTGGCTTTTGCATGGGTTGATGCGTGACCTTGTCTGGAGTGGAGTGGCAAGGAATGCAGCTTCCACAGACTCAATGCTGGGTAACTCCTGACTTCTGCCCTCATTCGCCATTTTATCCCCTCAGGATTATGCATCACTCATGTTGCGCTGTGCCCATCCCCCCTTACTCACCATTGGCCGCTGCTTTGCCCAGGTGGACAAAGCGACCCCTCCATACCCACTCAGCCCTGATGCTCAGATACAAGAGCTGTGCCAGTAATGATGGCTTGCCACGTTTGCTGCTTAGTTCTGTGCCTGATGGCCTGTCAGAACACTAAAAGGCACATTAATGACAGGTTACAAAAGGGAAAACAGTAAAAATGGGATCAAAAGGATTGATAATTTTTAGATGCAGAGATAGGAATGTGTATACGTCGCCTAACTAGATTTAAAAGCGACGCATACCTAATATCACAATTAATTACTTTACGATTATGCCAGACATTCACTTTAAGGAAATAACTGCCCTATTTCATGCATTATTAACCCCAAAGAGCCATATCCACAACAGTATATTGACTGCAGCAAGGTACAAATAAATTTTAATCCACCATGAAATCCCCTCGTGGTGAAAGACTTGTTGGTCTAAACCTCATCTTACAGCAAGACAATTATACAAAATCACTCATTTGGAATAATTAAAACTTATTTGCAAAAAAAAAGAAGAAGCTGAAGTCCTTCAGCACATGGAATGGCCCCTCAAAGTCCTGATCTTAATATCATTGAAGCTGTATGGGACAAAGGAGGACAAAGAAAAAGTAAAATAAAAATCTGAGCAACTAAGATGGCGTTTGGAAGGCCTTGGAAAAAGCGTGGAACTCCATTCCACAAGAGTTTACAACAATATTATTTTGAAAGTGCCCCCGAGAAGAACTTCAATGGTTTTGAAGGAAAAGGGGGGACATACTCGCTATGAGTTTATATCAAGGTATATTGTGTATAAATTTGATTATTTGAACAAGATTTTCTTTTTGTCATAATTTGCATTGAACACAAAGTTTTAGATTCCTTATGCACCAGAGAAGAAAAATGCAAAATGTCTCAGACTTTTGCACAGCAATTAACTTAAGCTGTTACATATTTTCATGAAAATAGCTCATTTGATTTGAGCAGTTGTGAAAATGAATCGCCAGGTTCTGCAGCTTCAACATTGAGCACTGCAGTTTCAAGAGACATGTTTACATTCCTTCATGCAACCTCTGATTTTGTAACCTGTTCTCCTGCCCCCATTCACAGAACTTAGCCACAAACTGTTCGTCTGGATCTCCCGGGTCATTCCCGACTTTGGACCATTCCAGTGACATTATCGATGACGTACACGACGATCCCTCAAGCAACGGAGAGGCTGTGGAGGTCTCACCATAATGAAATGTTTGCTGTTTCCCAATGGCTCTCCATAGCCACATTGTTTGGTTATTTGGTCGATAAGTGTAACATCTTTTTTCTGCATATAACTCTTAGAATGTAATTTGCTAAATATATTAACATACCCCTTTTGGTATAGTACCTGAGTTACTGACTTGTATCACCCCAATACACACTGAATCGCAAATGTTGTACAGAGTGTATAGTATTGGGTGTGGCAAGTACACACAAGGAAGCACAGATTATTGATCCTTCACTTCAATAAATCACGAACAACAAAGATGATCTATATCACTTCAATTTTTTTTCACCACAATCAAATGGAAGACCAAATACTGCATTGGAGTCATCAGAAGGAACCCAAATAAGCAAAAAGAAAAGATGGAGTCATCCAGAGCCGGCTCGTCCTATGGGAAGTCCAAGCATTCTGCCTCAGCCTCCCCACCCCCCCTCCCAACCGTTAGGGGCCCCCTCAATGCCCAAAATGGACAAGCCCAATTTCTTATTTTCAAGATTTTAATAAATGAACTTCGAGCAAGTGAATTATTTTTACCAAACAGTATTGAAATGTGTTATTTTATAATATTTTGGCCTTGTGTTATTGGTAGGGGAGTTTGAGGAGCCCCCAAATAAATTCTTGCCTTGGGCCCCCGAGTGGCTAGAACCGGCACTGGAGTAATCAGGAGGAACCTGGATAGGATTCGGGTTTCAGCCGCTACTCCTCTTCCCTCAAACCCATCCAGGCGCAGCCAAGTGGACCTTACAGAAAAATTCCTGCAAGAATTCACTTCTCCTCGACAGATAGATAAATAAAGAAAGAGATAAATAACAAAAATGTGATTTTTGAAGTGTCTGTTTGTGGGTGTTTTTGTTTGACTTCTATGCATTCCTACACCAACAGACAAAATGTTTTGAAACCGAGTGGATATACTCGGGGTGTGCACAAGAAGATGATGGGGATAAAACTTTTTTTATTACCCCCAGGGTTCAGGGTTTGGGGGCAGTGGGGTGGAGGACAAATTCTCCAAGGAAATGTGTATCATACAGCGCCCCTCCTGGTGTGAGGGGGTATTACAAGTCACAACTAAAAAGCATCCCCAGAACGAGAAAATGGTCTTTGCCTCATCATGTGGATGTTTGTACTAATTAGTACTATGTTTTCTTTGCTCTCATACCCTGAAAGGGGTCGAAGAGTCAATAAATTTCCATTCAATCCCAAAATTCAAAGCCTGTCTCATCCACTTTGTGCACAACAGCTAAAATACACATATATGTATTTGTACATTTTATTCATTTGTGTTCTCGATATTTTTGTTGTGTACCATTATCACTATCATTATGTTCCATTACCGATTATTATTATTATCACTTTGTGGTTACATTATCATTCTGCAGTGACCTAATCCGAAGAGGTGGACATTGTGGGTGAGCTCAGTTTGATACGGGTCAAAAAGATCCATATATATTTCCAAGTGGAGGGAAGGTGAGAAGAGAAGGGGTAAGGTGAGAGGTGAGAGTCGAGCGATGAGTGGAGTGGAAGGGTGAGGTCAGAATCCAGTAATATCCAGTAAGAGAGTGGAGGGCCAATGAGGGAAGAGGGGAGGGAGGGTGGAGGAGCAACAAGAGAGAGGGAGCTCTGAGAGCAGGAGGGAGAGAGGAGAGGGAGGAGAGTGGGGGTGGGGGAGAAGACTGGAGGAAGGAGGGGGGAAGAGGGGAGAGTGGAGTAGTGAGTGGAGGGATGAGGTAAGAGGGGGGGCTCGGTCAGGTTAGAGTGGACGGCCAGTGAGGGGAGAGTGGAGGGGAGGAGGAGAGAGAGGAGTGGGAGGAGAGGGAGGAGGGGAGAGAAGAGGAGAGAGGAAAGGGTGGGGGAGTGGGAGAGTAGAAAGGGTGGGGGAGAGGGAAGAGGGGGGAAGGAGAGTGTAGGGTCAGTAGGGGGGGGGAGGAGGGAAGATTGAAGGTGGGGGGAGAGTAGAGGGGATGAGTGGGGAAAGGAGTGATGCATTCAGTGATCTGTAGGTGAAGGACTGAAGTACAGGTGTGTGGACAAAACCAGTGTTGGTGTCAAAGCCACCCAAGCTCGCCTGTTTATACATTTATCGTTTTTAAAGACGAGTCTAATAATTAATATTTTTATAAAGCATTGCAGTGAAGTATAATTATAAAGAATATATGTATTTGTATATTGTAATCAGTAACAAGAGCGCAAGTGAGCACAATATACGCCCTAACAAGAAGGTATATACAGAATTGTGCTACTACATGGAAAAACAGCATCCTGGTTGCCATGGCAACCACTTTAGATGACGAACGTGTTTCGCTACACACCGTCTCCACAGTCTGTACCTATGTACCAAATATGAAACGTGAAAGTTGAAAACTTTGGGAGTTAGAGTGCGGACAGGAACGACGACGGACAGACAGACAACGACGGGCGACGACCGGTATCACATATACGCCCCGATATATATATATATATATATCGGGCGTATAAAAATAGTGTGGTAGATAAAAACATTAGAAAGGAAACTAGAGGGGGAGCACTCGGGAGAGTGCAAAACCTCCGCCGCCAATACTGCTGGGTCACTCAGTGACCTTATATCTTATTCATTAAATATGATGTCAACAGTGCTGACAGAGTTATAGTTCTTTTCTCCAACATTTTTTTTTTTTTGGGGGGGGGGGCGCCCCATCCGCCCACCTTATGCTTGCCTATCTACTATGAGGTGTTTATCGCTCGGGGCTTGTTCTCTGCGAGAGTTACCAGTTTAGGTTCGTAGCCCAATCACAGTCCTCCGAGCTGCTTCACTAAAGTCGAGTATTTGTCTGTATCCTAGCGAGGTCGCCCAAGCCTGTTGTTCTCTTCTTCTGGTGATGAGTCTGCATCCTGCATATGCTGTATCACTCCCTTCTTCAATTCTGCAAATAGCCTACCCAGATGGGTCGGCACTGCATAATTCGGGGCTGAATCATCTAGTGAGTACTTGACTCATGATCTGAAACTCTCAGTGCACGTCATTTATTTATGCCGAGACATCGAGTTCCATCCTGGTGTTGTTGCGATTGTTTGCGGCCTTTGGCTCGGTCTCTGGTCTCGAGTTTTGCGTATGTCCTACATATTTAATCTTTGCTATTTGCTCGCTCTTGATTCCTCTCTCTCTTGTTCGCGCCGAATACTCTTTACCTGCGAATGGATCTTGGAGTGTCGTGGCTTCGCGGATAGCGTTGCGGACTGTATCGAAAGTCTGTCGTTTGTCCTGTAGCGTGTCTGACTCTTCTCAGCTTGCGATAGCGTCACCATGGTCTCGTCCTTGCCTGCTGCGCAATATTTACTCTCATATGGCCTGTGTCTCTTGCCTTCTCCGCAGTTGTGTCTCATGCTCTAGCCCTGCAGTTCTATTTAGTCCTCTCGCCCATTCGTTGTCGAGTGCCCCGATTGCTTCTCTTTCTGTCTATCTTCCTTTCTCAGTGAGTCTGTTCCGCCTTCCTCTCGGCTTGTGCGTTTCGATTTTTGTTTCCGCTTTTTTACCGGCTTCTCCTCCGTACAGCATTGCCTTTTCACGGACATGTTTCCGGCCGCCTCGCCTCATGGTGCCGGGTCCTTGGAGAAGAGGAGGCATGTATCTACAGTGTCGAGATGCCTCGATGATAGGAATAGGGGGCGGAGTTTATTTGTGTGCAGGCTTTTAAGATGAGGGTTGAATCGTGATCTGGCCGCGCATTTCAATTCGTTTTGAAGGTACATAGTGGGGGCGCGAGTAATTAATGTTGTGTGCGGTGGGGAGGGTGGTGGGGCCGGGGGCGGGGTGTGAGTGTCTGAGTATGCTGGATGTAGGTATGCGTCGCGTTGTTGTTAAACTGGATCTTTGGTTATGGGTAGTTAAGTTCAGCGAACGGTGTGGGGTGGGCCGGGTAGGTGGTCGGGCCGTCTGGATACATGTTCGATCGGTATCTTCTGCATCTAAAAATTATCAATCCTTTTGATTCCATTTTACTGTTTTCCCTTTTGTAACCTGTCATTAATGTGCCTTTTAGTGGTTCTGACAGGCCATCAGGCACAGATCTAAGCAGCAAACGTGGCAAGCCATCATTACTGGCACAGCTTGTATCTGAGCATCAGGGCTGATGTGGGTATGAGGGGTCGCTTTGTCCACCTGGGCAAAGCAGCGGCCAATGTGAGTGTAGTAAGGGGGATGGGCACAGCGCAACATGAGTGATGCATAATCCTGAGGGGATAAAATGGCGAATGAGGGCAGAAGGCAGGAGTTACCCAGCATTGAGTCTGTGGAAGCTGCATTCCTTGCCACTCCACTCCACGCAGACAAGTACGCATCAACCATGCAAAAGCCACGCCCCTCTCCTCTCCTCTCCTCTCGAGCTGGTGTGTGACTGCAAGTGATTGGTTCATTCCAGCTGCCAGGACCAGTGGACCTGACCACCAAGACTGCATCTGATTTGCCTGCAATCTCTTTGTCTTGTCCTTACCCATGTGTGTCTATCTCACATCTAGCATTGTCTGGGCCTTAAGGCGTAAGCTAATTAAGGATCTCCCATTTCGTCATTGGTTTCATGAGATGTATTTTAGGTAGTGCGTAAGGGGATAATGTTTTTGCATCATATATTTACTTTTGCTTGCTTCTTGTACATTCCCTCCCCAAGACCATTGCTTGTTCAATAATTAAACTGACTTGGTCTCGTGTGAATTTTGATCATGGTGGTCCTCATTCGTGATCAAGGGAAAGCCCCTTGAGGGATCAATTGGCTACGGAGAGTCAACACTGTGCACCCAGATCGGATCACTCTGCACATCAAGCCTGCTCGGCCCCATTTTGCATATGAGTTGAACTTGTGGAAGCCTCAACGGTGTCTTCTGTTGCTTTTCTGGGTTTCTTTGGATGATAACCACGCTGACATCAGTCCGTATTCAGTAAAACACCATTTGCTCAGATCAGAAACACTGCTAAATAAAATAAAGAAATGGCTAGATCATGGCACACTTTTAAGATTTGCCTGAAAATAGTGAATACAGGTTGTCAGAGCAGACCTGTGACAAGACAAAAAATTTTATTTTTCAAATCTAACAATTTTTTCCTTGTGGCTCCCTCAGTCTATTCAAGCAAGTCGCCGGCGCGAGAATTGAAGGCCAGGAAATTCCGGAAGAAGCTGGATGACTGCAACAGAATACCATGCAAGCTTTTCCCCAATTCAGCAATTTTAACAAACACCTAAAACCTAGAATTGAACCCTCCTCCATGTCTTTACATTGATTCGCGTTTATCAAATCTAATAGGCCAAAGCTACTTTTTTATACTTATGAGAACGTTCAGTATTTCCTATCTCTCACTCCTCACATCACTGCTACCTCATTGAAGTTCTCTACGAATAACGACAAACGTTCTTCTGAAATTCATGTGTTAACGTGATCCAAATGTACACGCTAAATGCAAAGGCCATTGTTATTCACAGTAATACCAATTGGATATAGATTGCTTGTGTGAGTAAGATTTATAGCCAGTTTTAGTTGCCAATCATATGTTCCTATTCTTTCTTTCTCCAGCTCCCTTATATATATTGCTAATTTGTTTTGTGGTTGTGTGAGGCATATTTTGGCTGGTGGTTTCGGGTTGGAAAATTCTCCCTTAAATTCATATGCATGTAAGTGCTACATTGAAAAATAGATAAATTGAAATATATTTGTCATCTTCTACCCATCGGTTACTCTCATCTTTCTCTATTATATTTGGTAAAGGATGCTGGGATCCGCATGTGCCCATAATCTACCCATGCTATGATCCTAGATATACGGATTCCTCATTGAGCCTAAGCACCCCGCACCAAGTTTTGGTTCGACATTCTACTACTCTCACTACAGAATCACTTTAAATACTTGTGACAAGCGCAACCAATTAAACAGAATAAGATGCGACAAAGATTTTTGTATACTATAATAAAGTTGCAAAAAAAATTTTTTTTTCTCTAACAATTTTTTTTTTGTGCGGGGGGGGGGGGGTTGGAAATCACTTAAAACATGTAGTGAATGCAAAAAAAAAAATTTCTCTAAAAATTTTATTTTAGGGGTTGTTGGGGGGGCGTTGGAAATCACTTAAAACATGTAGAATGCAAAAAAAAAAATTTTTCTCTAACAATTTTTCTTTTGGGGGGGGTGGGTTGGAAATCACTTAAACATGTAGAAATGCAAAAAAAAAAAAAATTTTCTCTAACAATTTTTTTTGGGGGGGGGGGGGGACCAAGTCCAAAATCTAATGGCATGATCCTTGGACCATACCTACCCCCCCCCCCCCACCAAGTTTCGTCGAAATCCATCGAGGAGTTTTTCCGTGCATTCAAAAATTTAGCATTTTCTACTGCTCTCTGCTTGACGCTCACGCCGGGGGTGTCGCTATAGCTCTCTGTTCTTCGAACAGGCGAGCTAAAAATTGAAACACCAATGTAAATCACTTAATAGGGTGTTGGGCCACCAGTTGCGCCCAGTACAGCCTGTATGTGCCACGGCATGGAGTCTACCGGTGTCTGAAATTCTGCAGGAGGGAGGTGGCAACCTTCTTCCACGAGAAAGTCAATCAACTCACACCTGTTTGATGGGGTTGCAAAACGCTGTCTCAGGCGTCATTCCAGATATCCCATAAATGCGAGATTGGTTTCAGATCTGGTGACTGAGAAGGCCATGACATGGATAACATCAGTGTTATGTTCATCAAATCATTGGGCGACCACACGTGCCCTGTGGATGGGGGCATTGTCATCCTGGAAGACACCCCTCTCGGCAGGAAATAAATGCTGCCACATCGGGTGAAGATGATCACTCAGCACCACTGAGTAGCGATTGCCATTGACCTTGCCTTCTATGGGAATGACTGCATCCAAACCATGTCAGGAAAATGTGTCCCATGACATTACAGAACCACCAGAGCCCTTCACTGTTGGAACTAAGCACTCAGCCTTGTCGAGTTGTTTCGGTTGGTGCCACATGTGCACTTATCCGTTTGTCAAGAACAAGCTGAAGGATGATTCATCTGACCATATCACATTTCTCCACTGCTCGGTAGTCTATTGCCTGTGGTCTTTGCACCACTGGACTCGCAAACGTGCATTGCTCGGTGTGACGAACGGTTTGGGGAGTGCAACCCGACTATGGTATCCCACTCTGTGGAGAGTTGGTCAACCGTTTTTTTAATGAAACTGGCTGCTCACACTCAACGTTGAAATTTACAGTTAATTGATCTACAGTTGCTCCCCTGCTTTGCCTTGCACTGATATCACGATCCTGGAGTATGTGCTTCCGCCCACTGTTGGCCTTTGCTGATGATGTGTTTCCCTTGGAGTTCCATGCCGGCATCACCTTTGACACTGTTGCTCATGAAACATCAGTAAGTTGAGCTGTCTTTGTCACTGAACTTCCTGCCAAACGCACCACAGCGACCACCCCTCTTTCAAAGTCACTGAGGTCTCCTTTTGCTGCCATGCTCGCCATAATTATAGGCAACCGGGTCTGTGAAACATTTTCAGCTCACCTGGGCTTTAGTCAGGTGAGCTTATGCGATTGAGCAGTGTCCACAGGTGAGTGAGTGAGTGAGTCCGTCAGTAAATGCTCCAGTCATTATCACTTGACCAAACAAACGATTTTGATGAAACTTGGCCACAAGCTTCATATCTGATGCCCAATGAAGATTTATTGACCGCATCAAAATCTTCACTCATTAAGGGGTCTATGGGGGTGGGTGGGGTATTGAACCCCCTAAAATAGGTATTTGCTCTCTTCTCCAGAACTACACAGAGAATTTTGATGAAACTTGACCATAATCTTCATCACCCATGATGGACCAAAGTCTATCGACCACATCAAAATTTTCGCTCATTAAAGGGGTATACGGGGGGTTTTTTTTGATCCCCCAAAATAGTTATTTGCTGTCTCCTCCGAAACTACACACACGATTTCTATGAGACTTGACCACAACATTCATCGCCCATAATGTACCAAAGTGTATCAACAGCATCAAAATCTGCACTCATTAAGGGGTCTACCGGGAGTGTGGGACGGGGGTAGAAGGGGGGGGGGTTCTGTCCACCTAAAATTGGTATTTGCTCTCTTCTCCGAACTACACACACAATTTCAATGAAACTTGACCACAAACTTCATCACCCTTGATGTACCAAAGTTTATTCACAGCATTAAAAAAAAAAACTCAGGGGAAGGAGGCTTGCGGGGGGTTTGAGTGACTGTTGCTCCTGATCCAGGTGAGCTTCAGGACAGGTGGTCCGAGTTTTTATTCATGACCTCAGCATGCTGGGATGTTATTTGCTTCGTTAAAACATGGGCCACACCTGTGTAGAAGCCGTTTGCTTTCAATATACTTGGTGTCCCTCATTTTCCCAGGAGTTTCCATTTTTAGGTTATTTCTCTGAAATAAGCTCATGGAGTGGGTCCCGGTGTTGGGCCATTCATCCGAACGTATGTCCATTAACATTTGACTCAAACATGTTCTCCTCACAAACTACCTGACCGATATGGACCAAATTTCATACAACGCCTCCATCAGGACAGTATGGTCTGATGGGGTTGTGCCCCCCCATCCGGATCCGCCCATTCAAAGGGAGTAAAAGGGGGTTTTGCCCCACATATTGGTATTTCATTCAAAAATCTTCTTCTCTGAAACCGACAACCGGATCCAGACCAAACTGCCCATGTGGCATCGGGATAATGCCCTAACCTTAGGTTGTCTTCTTCTCTGAAATGGCTGAACAGATCGAGGCAAAACTTTACACATACGATCGCCCATCCACGAGGAACAAAAGGTTCATACATATGAAGCCATAGGTCACATGATTTGGCAGCCATATTGGATTTACCCGAAAACATGTGACAATCTTCTCCAGAACGGCTGGACAGATCGAGGGGAAACTTCACACAAATGTTCCCCAAGGCACGCGTGTGCAAGTTTGCTTCGGAATAATTGATGTCACATGGTTTGGCAGCCATATTGGATTTAAGGAAAAATATTAAATAATGTTTTCTCTGGAACCACTGAATCAATCGACGTGAAACTTCACAATTATGATCCAGTAGTGATGGGGAATACACGTTTTAAATTTCAACTCGATCAGACACATGGTCTGGCAGCCAGAATTATTTAATTTTTTTGATCTGGGTTCTGTTTTTTTTATGAATAAGGCTCACTTGGCTGTGCCTGGATGGGTTTGAGGATAGAGGAGTAGCAGCTGAAATGTGAATCCTATCCAGGTTCTGCCTGATGACTTCATCTTTGTTGTTTGCTTGTTTGGGTTCCTTCTGATTACTTCATTGCAGGACTGTAGTTATTTAGTCTTCCATTTGATTTTGATTGAATTTATTTTCATCGAATTCTGAATTCAATTGCATAATAATAATAATAATTAATAATAATAATAATAATAATCATAATAATAAACGTCATGGGTCAGGGTCAGGTGTCCAATCAAAGCGGGGTTACATCAAAGCGGCACGTCTTGGTACCTGGTCATCACTGCCAGCAGTTATGAAGTGGCAGTTCTAATTATGTCTCTAATTAATTACATAATACACCAATACACAAATGCCACACAAAACAAGTCCTGGTGAGGGTCTGCAATCTCTGATTGCTCTTTTTCTTGTTTATTTGGCATGGGGGTGGTGTACTTTGAATGCACCTCCACTTGTTATTATTGCTGTTCATATTATTAGTATTAATAAATGCTTTGCTACAATGTTGTCGTTGTTTTTGTTTTGTAATTATAATGCCATGCCATGGAAGGACCGACTAAACTGCTCTGTACACCTTGACATGGTGCACGTTTAGACATATGGGGATTCTTCTGGATTCTTTGTAATTAATTGGTCTAGTCAACTCAGAATATCATAACTAAGTCGAAATCTATTCTAATTTTGAACAGCTTCCAGGGCTCTGCAACTGAGCCCGCTGGGGAAGCTTCGAGCTCTTCATATCGCCCTACCAAGAGAAATTCATGACTGTGCCTGTGGGGCGCTATTATTGACCTTTCGCCCCAGGCGCCACATTCCCTAAGTATGCCACTGGGCATGGGTATTGGGTAAAGGGGGTGAAGAGAGTTGGTCAGGGCCAGGGAAATTTACACTATGGCTGGGGTTGATTGAGTCGGCGAGTGAGCCCACCTTAATGGATGCCACAATGCTGACCTGTGCCATCATGCAGTTCTTCCCTGTGTTTAATCTTGGATATCTGCCCACCCATCTCCTTCAATACCTTGTCTGGTTTCTTGTGCATGAGAGTGCAGTGGTTTAATCATGTGGCTTTGGGCTAAATCTCATAATAATCGTGACTGGGTGGGATAACAAGCAGCCCAATTTTGGGACAGTGGTTCTTGAGGCATGAAGAACATAACTTTGTCCTGGGGGGGGGGGGGGCTTTCTGCCTCTTCCACAGTAGTGAACTTTTTGCTATTGCTCCAAAATGAAAAGCTGAAGCTTTCTGACTTTAAAGTCTATCATATTGGGGTCATTTAGAGCTAATTTGCATCATCATCTGACCAGAACATCCTGGGTAAATCCAAGATGGCAACTATCAGTGCAGCTGAAAAGTTGCCTTTTTATTGGTTTTATTCGATCTTGTGTTTGAATAACTCGGTTCATCACATATGTTTGCGATTCTAGATCTTTCCCTCTGTTGATGCTCTTAGCAGAGTACCTGCCCTTCGGGTGATTTTGTTCCAAGCATGCAACACGTTCTGATGCATACCTTTATTTGGGCAGTGCATAGGCAACCAACAGCTCTGTATATGCAAAAAAACCCCCCAAAACAAACCCGTTACATGCGTGAAGCAAAAACAACCCTACTGCTTATAATTCAAAACACCTCTGGCTCAGTGCAATGGAAAACGTGGGGACAGGAATACTGCACTGTAAATGATGGAGATTTGTAATACCCTCCTCCACCTGGAGGCGGCACTACACCATACACACATATACATATATATATATATATATATATATATATCGAGAATTTGTGTCCCCCACCCCACCAAGATCACCGGCAAATATGAAAACACCCCAAAACATTAATTGGGGTTGTACTGATCCCCTGTAGCAAGTTTGGATATAATTAGGCCAGAACTGTAGGAGGAGGATGACATTATTTAGGCTGCTCTCTCTGTAGACCCAACCTCGAGATGCCTTCCCTTGTTAAACATATTCAATCATCTGTTCCCAGTTGGACGTAGCATGATGTGCTTGTGATTCGAGTCATCTCACCAAGTTATATGCAAAATTCATAACCATGGATTATTTCAAGAAATGGCTACATACAACATATATATATATATGTGCAGTACAAGTTAAGCTGGTACCAGTGTTTCTCAACCTATTTTTGTCCCACGCCCCACTTTGATTTTCAAAATAATCGTACGCCCCACCATGATTGGAGACACTACAGTATATACTACATATGTATTCAAAAGGCAAAGCTATGAAAGCGATCATATATTGATTCATTAATTCTGAATCCTCATGCCCCACCAAAATATTGCCACACCCCACCGGTGGGGCGTGTGCCCCACCTTGAGAAACACGCCTGGTATGCAGTGACAGCACCATAACTACTATAACAAGGCAGAGTTTATAGTTCATCCTATTATACACCAAGTAATGCTAATTATACGTCTAACAATGGTACCAACACATAATGGTCTACTTTTTTGTAAACTGTGGGATATTTAGCCTCAAAGGCCCAAATACTGATGGACTATGTGGCCCAAAGTCCCCACTCATTAAGCTCCCCACATGCTGCATCGTCCTTCATCATAACACAAAAACTGGAGATTCGAACCGATTTCCACTCCAGCCCAAATCAAACTGACCCAGAGGAGGTTTCTGATGTCGGTTTCAATGCAATTTTTACAAGACAAAATCACGTCAAGGTACCAAGATCGTTTTATTGTTAGTACAGCAAATGCACTTCGTTTTACACGTCACGGTTTATACATAGAACAGAGATCCGTTCACATTATTCGATTTCTACCACTCAAGATAGTCCAGTGTCTCTGATTAAATCTAACTATAAATGACAAAAATGTAACTCACCTCAACCACACCTTGACTTAAGGGTGGCAGCAACAGCATGTTGTTAGAATGTCATGATGAGATTATGACGTAACCAATCTACAAGTAACTAAAACTCTCGATTCAAGTCTGTAATCCGTTGCAGCTGAGCCACAAGAAACATGGAGTTTCACCCCACTCTTTCATCTGAAGGATTCAAATCTTGACCTCCAGATGTTCAGGTGTGGACATGTGAGAAACCATGTTGTAGGATGCCTCAGATCTGCTGACACCACTGCTGTGTTGTAGAGCAAGAGTTTCCACCGATTTAAAGATGGTGACAAACTTCTTGGCAAGGTAAACCAGCAGATAAAACTGTCACCAAAGTTGGACAATCACCCAAAATGTCAGCTCATGAATTAATGTGCAAAACCTTTTTTTCTTTTAATAGTAAAACCCATTTCATTAAAACTGAAATATCCCAACTGCACAAATTACACCAATCATGGCATGACTCATCATAACGCATGCTGATATTTTGATTGGTGGAAAGGAAAATGAGAAACGTTAATTACAACCATGTTATACAGCAATAAAGACTTGAATATACAGGCAAAAAACACAACCGAGAGAAAATGGTGCTCCTTTGGGTTTAGACTGTTTAGAGTAATAAAAATAATCAACATTTCATAACATGACCTCATTGCCATATATTGAGTATTAGAGAAGCAGCAACACATCAAGTTAGATCCAAAATATAAAAAGTTCAATTTATTCTCAAATCTCCTGTGATTTACTGACTGGTAAATTCCCCTGGCAACTCATTGGTCACCAAGCCAGCCAGCTGATCAAACACTTGTTAGAATTTTGGAAACAGGTAGGAGATATCAAACATTTCCAGCACTTGTCTACGACTTATCTCCAATGATCCAGAAGCACCGAGCCAAATGAGCAGCTCATATGAGTCTTTCTATTGGAGGAGCCTGCATGACGTTCCACATCTCCACCCGAGCCCCCTCCTTCTCCTGCCTACTTGGATTGTAACCTCCTTGTGAGGCCCGTTTGCGGCGAGCCACAGCGACAAAGACCAGCAGCATCAATATGAGCAGGAGTCCCGCCGCCCCAACAAGCAAAGCAATGACCAAGTCCAACCCCCCAAGTTGGGGTGCCAGGTTTTGTTCCCGCTGAAGGAAATAAAAGGGGGAGGGGAAGTGTGGCAAGTCAAAACAAAAGAGGTGGAAGTGGTTGGGCGATCCAGTTCCTGGTCTACAAATCTGGCTGTGGGAGGTTCAGGACATAACTAATCATGAGGGATGTAAATTTAAAGAAAAATTAATACAGACTATTGAAGAAGTAATGAAGCAAACATCAAATGGGATCCATCCATCCATCCGTCCATTGGGATCATACTCTGTGCAGAGTGTTGGTGCTGCCTAAGCAGTCTCCTTGGCTACTAGGCACAATCCTGGACAGGTCACCACTCCAACACAGGATACCAGCAAGCTGGTACTCATTTTGCCAACCTCAGAAGGATGACAGGCAGAGTCAACCCCACCTGGTATTAATTCAACAGCAGAGCAGGATTTGAACTTAGGATTCTAGGATCCCAAGCTCACCACCCTAACCATTAAGCCAACACCAGGCATGAATGGGATCAGTTGCACCTTAAAATAAGTTTGTTTAACGGTAAACTTTAAACCCTCTCCTATCCCCCACATCCAAGGATTGTGATTACATCACAGGTTAAAAACACCAAAAACAGAATGAAGCAGTGAACTGGTACCACCATGGTATTTTGCATATTTAAAGAGTGGATTAAAGTCAGTGATAGCATTCCCTTAAACCAAGTGCGATACAAAAGTACACCATTTTATTCACAGGATGTCAAATTAAACCGATGATGTGAAAACCAATTTCATTTGATTCGGAAATTCTCCAATTGAAATACAGCAGCTATGGTCTTTGTAACGATACCAGCACACAGTTGGAAGAAATTTTATTTCTTACTTTTCAGGCAATATGAGCAGCAAAATCTCAATTCCCCAAAATATCACCAGAAAGCAAGCATGACAGGCAGTGATTGACTGAATCGGAATATAAACAATGAGAGAATGCCGTACAAAGACCATTGTTCCAACATGGCATCCAAACTAAACCAGCTGTTGATTGTTTGAAGAAGCTCAATTCTCTTGGACTATTGCACAAGGTTCCATGTAACGAATAGCAACATAAAGGTAAGAGGGTGCTAACATCTAACCGTTTGGCTGATTGTAAAAACTGCTCTTTGATGATGACACTTTCCTACAAGTTACTTCAACACTGCTTGCAGTTAATCACTCTATTGTCAAATACTTCCTTTTTCAAAAATCCCGTTGATTCCTGATACTCTTGCTTGCAAAGCAAATCGTGACCTTAAATGAACTCTTCTCATTGTAGAACAAAATAGAAATAATGAGAGTGGCTAAAAGTCCAATGCATGGACATTCAGTTGCCCAAGTGTCCCTCGACGCTGAAGGAATGGTGTGGACCTGGCCGGTAGGAAAGTACAACTGGAGGAAACGGTCTTCCCATGTACAAATGGCCCTCAAATACTTCAGATGAACCAAGTAATTTAATGGCTGAAACTTTGTGGCAAGATCTAAAACTCAAACCAAGCGATGGGCCTCAATCAAATGAGGCGTTCTTCAGGGGGTTTTTGTAGGCCACTGCCCTGCCCCTGGCTTTGTGCCCCTCCAGCGACCTTCTCCAGCTGGCTGGGATTATATGACCCCTCTTGCTGGCGCTTGTCTCGCACTTTCAAGCAGCAATATGTCGCCAGCACGAGCAGCGCCAAGAGCAACAGTCCACCGACCACTGCTGGTACCACAATGGCTGCCACAGGAACGCCAGAAGAAGACACCAACTGCAGAAATGTGAAGAGTGTTAAGAATGCATCAAGAAGTTGGTGAAGCCATTTTCTACAGATCAGTCAACTATATACTTACATACTTTAGGTACACACACAAATAGTTGACCTTTGTGTAGAACACCCTGATCATTTTTGAATTACAATGAAAAAAAAAAAAGACAATTCATCATTATTGCCCTCATTATGGCACAGTATGTTTGCAAGTAACCATTTTGCATCCTAGCAGATTCAAAGACAACAGAGCCTGATGCTGCGTTAACCTATCAGAACCAACTAAAACCGAATATAAAAATAAATTCCTCATCTCCGCCAAAGCAGTAAAGATGCGGAAGGAATGATACCAAGGAAATACCTATATTAACCGCAATGAGGTCCATAAGAAGTATCAATGTGTGCGATCATTTCCAAGCAAAAACAAACATCAGTCAACATGTAGCTGTTCTGCTAACGAGCTGCAAGACAATTGGAAACACTAGACCATGCAACAGCATGTTCACTGGACTTTGACCTGTAATAAAGAAAAATTAAATAAATAATTGGTTCACGAAAAAATATTTTCACGAAAAAATAGGTGACCACTATATTCGTTATTGGTGTGTGTCTGTTGGGTAGTCGATGTAGTCGAAAAAAAAATGTTTTGACATTTATTCTACCCTTATTATCACTTTTTCCGTCGATATGTTTGTCTGTCTGTCTGTCTGTCCCTCTGTTCAGTCCAGTGCTCCGTTAATACAATGGCAATTTCGATGAAACTTGGTTGGTAGGTTCATACCATGACCTAGTTGTGTGCAAATGAGAACCGTTGCTATGGACCCCACCGTTGCCGAGCAATGGGACTTTGAAATATTTGAAAAATCATAAAAATTATTTTTTTCGAAAATCAAAAATCGGGCCACGAGCGACTGTGGGCAGTAGATTCAGCATATTGTCAAAATTTCCAGCCAGATTCTATGAAAACTGTTGGAGAAGATAGACTTTGAATGAACCCTGGTCGAAAACAATAAAAAAACGAAGTTCGTTATATCTCAGAGACTATGAGTCAGATATACATGAAACTGGTATGGTTGGTTCATGGTATGTCCTAGTTATGTGTGAGAAAGAACCGTTGCTATGGACCCCTCCGTTGCCTAGCAACGGCCAAAAAACCTCTAAATGTGGGGGTATTTTAACGAAAAAACAATCTGCAGCATTAACGCTTGAAGCTAGAATCATGAATTTTTTTGTGCTTAATCCTTAGGTCATTCCCCATCGAACGGGCCCATCGCGTCAGGTTCTATTGGGTAGGCGACTACCCATGTCCGCCTACCGGCTTGTCTGTCTGTCTGTCTGTTGGGTAGTCGATCGTCTAAAAAAAAAATAAAAAAAAAATTTTTTTTTTGAAATTTGTTTGTACCTTATTATCAGTTTTTTCCGTCGATATGTTTGTTGGGTAGTCGATCTCGTCGAAAAAAATTTTTTTTTTTTGAGATTTGTTCTACCCTTATCAGTATTTAAATTGTCGATTTCAGTTAATACAATGGCGATTTCGATGAAACTTGGTTGGTAGGTTCATACCATGACCTAGTTGTGTGCAAATGAGAACCGTTGCTATGGACACCACCGTTGCCTAGCAACGGGACTTTGAAATTTTTGAAAAATCATAAAAATTATTTTTTTTCGAAAATCAAAAATCGGGCCATGAGCGACTGTGGGCAGTACATTCAGCCATATTGTCAAAAATTTCCAGCCGGATCCTATGAAAACTGTCGGAGAAGATAGACTTTGAATGAATCCTGGTCGAAAACAATAAAAACCAGAGTTGGTGTCAAAGCCACCCAATGCTCGCCTGTTTATACATTTATCGTTTTTAAAAGACGTCTAATAATTAATATTTTTAATAATTCTCTAACAATTTTTTTTTTGGGGGGGGGGGGGGGGGTTGGAAATCACTTAAAACATGTAGAAATGCAAAAAAAAAAAATAATTTCTCTAACAATTTTTTTTGGGGGGGGGACCAAGTCCAAAATCTAATGGCATGATCCTTGGACCATACCTAACCCCCCCACCAAGTTTCGTCGAAATCCTAATCACTTAAAACATGTAGAAATGCAAAAAAAAGAAATCGAAATTTTGTTGAAAAAAAAGTTGCAAAAATTTTTTTTTTCTCTAACAATTTTTTTTTTGGGGGGGGGGGGGGTTGGAAATCACTTAAAACATGTACAAATGCAAAAAAAAAAATTTTTTTCTCAATTTTTTTTGGGGGGGGGGGGGGGGGTTGGAAAGCAATTAAAACATGTTAAATGCAAAAAATAGAATATCGAAATTTTGTTGAAAAAAGTTTCAAAAATTTTTTTTTCTATAAATTTTTTTTGGGGGGGGGGGGGGTTGGAAATCAATTAAAACTGTATAAATGCAAAAATGAAATCGAAATTTTGTTGAAAAAAGTTTCAAAATTTTTTTTTCTATAAATTTTTTTTGGGGGGGGGGGGGGGTTGGAAATCACTTAAAACATGTAGAAATGCAAAAAAAAAAAATAAATTCTCTAACTTTTTTTTGGGGGGGGGGGACCAAGTCCAAAATCTAATGGCATGATCCTTGGACCATACCTAACCCCCCACCAAGTTTCGTCGAAATCCGTCGAGGAGTTTTTCCGTAATACAAAAATTTAACATTTTCACGCTCACGCTGACGCTCACGCCGGGGGTATCGCTATAGCTCTGTTCTTCGAACAGGCGAGCTAAAACGAAGTTCGTTATATCTCAGAGACTATGAGTCAGATATACATGAAACTGTTATGGTAGGTTCATGGTATGTCCTAGTTATGTGTGAGAAAGAACCGTTGCTATGGACCCCTCCGTTGCCTAGCAACGGCCGAAAAACCTCTAAATGTGGGGGTATTTTAACAAAAAACAATCTGCAGCATTAACCCTTGAAGCTAGAATCATGAATTTTGTGCTTAATCCTCAGGTCATTCCCCATCGAACAGGCCCATCACGTCAGGTTCTATTGGTAGGCGACGACCCATGTCCGCCTACCGGCTTCTTTGTTGGGTAGTCGATCCAGTCGGGAAAAAAAATTTAAATTTTTGAAATTTGTTCTACCCTTATCAGTTTTTCGTCGATATGTTGGGTAGTCGATCTAGTCGAAAAAAAAATAAATTTTTTTTTGAGATTTGTTCTACCCTTATCAGTATTTAAAATGGCAATTTCAGTTAATACAATGGCGATTTCGATGAAACTTGGTTGGTAGGTTCATACCATGACCTAGTTGTGTGCAAATGAGAACCGTTGCTATGGACACCACCGTTGCCTAGCAACGGGACTTTGAAATTTTAGAAAAATCATAAAAATTAATTTTTTCGAAAATCAAAAATCGGGCCAGAGCGACTGTGGGCAGTACATTCAGCCATATTGTCAAAAATTTCCAGCCGGATCCTATGAAAACTGTCGGAGAAGATAGACTTTGAATGAACCCTGGTCGAAAAAAAAAAAAACGAAGTTCGTTATATCTCAGACTATGAGTCAGATATACATGAAACTGGTATGGTAGGTTCATGGTATGTCCTAGTTATGTGTGAGAAAGAACCGTTGCTATGGACCCCTCCGTTGCCTAGCAACAGCTGAAAAACCTAAATGTGGGGTATTTTACAAAAAAACAATCTGCAGCATTAACCCTTGAAGCTAGAATCATGAATTTTATTGTGCTTAATCCTCAGGTCATTCCCATCGAACGGGCCCATTGCTCAGGTTCTATTGGGTAGGCGACTACCCATGTCCGCCTACCGGCTTGTCTGTCTGTCTGTCTGTCCCGAGCATAGCTCCGTGGGTTTTGATCGATCCTGATAAAATTTTGGTGGGAGGTTTATATCATGATGTAGTTGGTTTTCCTGAGAATGGGCGTGGTGCGCCCATTATGGGCGGAGCCACACCCAAAAACGTGTTTTTAGGGGGTACCGATTTCAATTTGCATCTCTCCAAGGGGGTTTGTCGAATCTGACAGGGGTTTCGTATTTGGTTAGCCCAATGGCACCTGCATAGCCCCACGGAGCTCGATTTTCATTTTCGTCCCAAGGTCAGGCGGTCACAAGGTCACGAACTTAGAAAATTGCGAATTTTGACATAAAATCATAGACCACCCAAACTTTGAGAGCTAGGATGACAATATTTTTTATGCATAATCTTGAGGTCATTCCCACCTAAAGTCTTAACCATTTTGCTCTATCTCGAACACCTTGCCCGTGGCGCCCCTTCAAGTTTGTTTTTCACAGCTGATTGTCTGATTTCATAGACCTGATTTCATCAAAGTCTGGATAATCCGAGGAGTGCGAAATGCCATATAGCCTATATGACATTATATTGTTCCTGGATTGTTCCAGAGGAAGTTTTGCACCAAAGGTCATAATCCTTGACCTTTGACCTTTAAAGTTCACAAAGGTCAAATTGTCAAAGTTGTGGGAATCGAACCGGGTTTTCGACCTTCTTCGACGAACTAACTCCAATAAGCTATAGCACGTATCCTGTTTCTTTTATTTTAATGTCCACAACATTGTTTTGTGACCTTTAAAGGTTATGCAAAGGTCAAATTTTGAAAATTGTTTAACGAAACCGGGTTTTCGACATTTTGCAGCTAATAACCTGTCACTCGTACCACATCATGTTGATCATTTTTATAACTTGGTCAAAATTATCACATTGTCTCATCCTCGACTTCTGAAACAATCTACATCGTCAAATACCGCTCGTGAACCATTGCATCTCCAGACTTGTCTATTTTAAAAACCACTGCCATTCTGATACTGTGCCATCAGTGGATGCAAGGTCCCACTGTTCTATCAGCAAGAATGTGGATGCAAAACAATCTGTGCCATCTTTCACAAGAGTAAGCATTTGGGTCAGAACAACTGCTACACAGACAACGTATATGGACTAAAATGAGATTATGCAGGTCAGGTAAAATACTGGATGTGGATGGTATGTATCAACTAGGTAACTCACATTGACAAGCAAGACCGTGCTACACAAAGTTGAAAACTTAAGGCAATGAGTGGAGGTTGACAACTCGATATATTTGCCTGCGAGCAAGATTCATTGTACAAATTGTCACCCTGCCATTTGAACACTATCCTAGGATCACATTCACAGCTGTCTTAATGAAAGGGAGCAAGCAGTAATTTTTGTGTAAATCACCTGATTGTCCAATTTAGTGGCAATCAACGAGACGGCGAATAAATATCTCGAAGATGTTCGATTGTCAGTGAAATTCCACTGGAAAATGAGGTGTGTGGCATGCAATGATTGATTGCTGCATAATTGGTGAAAATAAAATTATGAGCATGCGGATGTCAACAATGAGGGAGGGTGGTGTTGGAGGAAGAGGAGGAGGAGGAGGTGGTGGTGGCGATGATGACGAAGATGATGGAGGTGGGGAAGGATGAATGCAACAATTCATCTGAAGTGGCGAATTAGATTACACGAGCTGTTTATCCACCTTACTTTATCCATTTGGGTATAGAATGTGAATTTGAAATGAGTGGTGAACAATATTTGTTGATGCTAAATAACTGACCAAATTGAAACAACCATAATTTTTGGGTCTAAATTGGTTTGCCCCATGCATGGTGGGAAGAGTGCCTTCACAGCAATAACTGTTCCACTACGTACTCATGCTCTAATTGAGTTTATCAAGCGGATTTACCAGACGACCCAACCTTCCTAGTATTTGGTCACCGCGACCAACTGTTATCCCTCCAAGAACGCAAAAAAACAAACCAAAAAATACAGGAATGGGGATTTTGGAACCCCCCCTCCCCCCACTATTCTGGAGAAAATACTGAGTTTATTCAAGTGGGGTTTTTTTTAAAACCCAGATGGGGAAAACAGAGCTGGGCCTTGCCGACCTGATTACAGGAGTAACAATAAGGCTGCAATCTGGGCCATTTTTTTTCCTTTTTGCACACAACATATCAATTCGAGGACTAGTGTTACTCGGCGAAAATTGTGGCTCGCTCTTGATGACATCCAGCCTGTTTCTGGCTTTAGGTATGGTCACTATTAAGCTTGAGAATGTAAATTCACGTAAGTAAGTCGTTGGGACCATCACTAGGACTTGTGTTAACTACTTTGCTCAGACAGCTCGTAACCCCTCCTTTCCCCCATGGAAACTCACTCGTAACCCCCTTGGGGATCTTGACCCACCGTTTGAGAAACTGTTCCAATAGTATGTACTTATAATAGACATTCATTTCTTACTGAGTAGAGATGTCAAGAAAGCAAGCGTGGTGCAATGTAATAAATATATATATATATATATATATATATATATATATATATATATATATATATATATATGTCATTTACTGTCTGTCTGTGTGTAACAACAATCATGCCAAAACTAAGGGGCCAATAGCTACCAAACTTGGCACATGGACAAAGTTCAACCTCGTGGTGAACTTGGACTACTTGGTTTCATCTGTAGTCGTGGGGGTTCGGGAAGGAAGGTTAACCAAAATTCTCCATGTAAATATGCATCGTGTCGCACCATGTGGTGGTGGTGGCAGAGGGTATTACAAGTCAGCTATGGTGATAACTTGCAATTTTGCACTGTGCACGTCACCAGACAGTAATCAGGGAAAACCCAGGGAATAAACCAAAGCCAACCTCCACTAATCATGGGTGGCAAGGGAAGGGAGTGAGAGTCCGAAGGGAGGGGAAGAGGTGGGAGGAGGCAGGGGAAGAGGTGTGAGGAGGGACCTGGTGTTGCCCGGCAATGCCATGCACTCCTGCTCGTACGCGTGCTCGTACACACACACACACACACACACCTAACTTAAAATAACTACACGAGGTCAGGAAAGATTTTAAGTGATACAAGTCTGGAGACGACAATGGTTCACGAGCGGTATTTGATGATATAGATTGTTTCAGAAGTCAAGGATGAGACAATGTGATAATTTTTGACCAAGTTATAAAAATGATCAACATGATGGTGTACGAGTGACAGGTTATTAGCTGCAAAATGTCGAAAACCCGTTTCGTTCAACCTTAAAAAATTTGACCTTTGCATAACCTTTAAGGTCCAAAACAATGTTGTGACATTAAAATAAGGAACAGGATACGTGCTATAGCTTATTGGAGTTAGTTCGTCGAAGAAGGTCGAAAACCCGGTTCGATTCCCACAACTTTGACAATTTGACCTTTGTGAACTTGAAAGGTCAAACGTCAAGGATTATGACCTTTGGTGCAAAACTTCCTCTGGAACATTCCAGGAAACATATAAACGTCATATAGGCTATATGGCATTTCGCACTCCTCGGATTATCATACTTTGATGAAATCAGCGTAAAAACAAACTTGAAGGGGGCGCCACGGGAAAGGTGTTCGAGATGGAGCAAAATGGTTTCAAGACTTAGGTGGGGAAGGACCTCAAGATTATGCATAAAAAATATGTCATCCTAGTTTCCAAAGTTTGGGCGGTCGTATGATTTTTATGTCAAAATTCGCAATTTTCTAATTCGTGACCTTGTGACGAAAATGAAAAAAATAAGCTCCGTGGGGCTATGCATGTGCCATTGGGCTAACCAAATACTGAAACCCTGCCAGATTCGACAAACCCCTTGGAGAAGATGCAAATTGAAATCGGCTACCCCTAAAAACACATGTTTTTGGGCGTGGCTCCGCCCATAATGGGCGCACCACGCCCATTCTCAGGAAAGCACAACTAGATCATGATATAAACCTCCCACTAAAATTTATCAGGATCGGATCAAACCCACGGAGCTATGCTGGGCAGACAAGAACAGACAGACAGACACCAATAACGAATATAGTGGTCACTTACTGACTCATGAACCAAAAGGAAAGAGTTGATGTAAGTGTCTGTAATCCATATTTGTCAAGCCTGCTGTTGGCTTAATGGTTAAGGTGGCTGGCTTAAAATGTTAGGGTCTTGAGTTTGAGCCCCTTTCCAATTGAATTAACACCAGGTGGGGTTGACTCAGCCTGTCATCCTTCTGAGGTCAGCAAAATAAGTGCAAGTGTACTGGTAATAGAGGGCACTGAATCAGCAGCACAGCTGCGCCCCCAGAAAATGATACAACCAACGACCAAAGGCTGCACACGATAGCTATCCATATTTATCGGCCAGTTTACTTTGTAACCTTTCGGTGTTCTACAAACTATCATCCTGCTTCACAGGTAGGGCGTTGGTCAAAGAATACATTGTCATCTCGATGGGACGTAAAAACAGCTTCCCCATTTTATTGGAGCGTATTAAAGATCGCAAAGCATCTCGCAAATCGTAGGCCATTGTGATGCTAGCCAAACTCCAAAAACTCCAAATCTGCCTCCAAATTGAGAGCTGCTTTGGCTGAACGCATCGATCAAGTTGTGACCTATCCAGGGGTAATTCCTCTATATAATGGAACTGTTCACAATTGGTCGTGGATGTCCTGATGACTGCAGATGGAGTACGAACAACATCCAAAAAACTTGTAAAAGACGAGAAGTCCGAGGTGGAAGCGAGTCAGACATGTTCATGGAGAGGTGATGTGGGGATGGTTGCAAGTTGGATGTTACTCACACAGCATATCGAGTTGTTGTGGCGAAAGCAGTTGATGGAGCAGTTACCTGCACAGGGGAAATTTGATAAGCTCATCACAACCCCACCACAATTAGCCTGCAAGTTATTTCCATTAAGAAAAAAAACAAAACAAAAACAATCCGACAAAACAAATTTTCCATACTTTACATTTCACCTCTTCTGCACAGCTCAACTCTGCTCCGTCCCACTCTACTCCAGTGTCTCCCCGAGCAGCAGAAGCATCGGACCAGCTGGTCTCTCATCACAAACAGCTTTGTCGTTCGTATTTTCTACCAGCTTCGAGTTTTTCCTCCCTCTTCTCTTTCATCCCCACATCCCTCCCCAGTAGCATAATATTCCAGAAAAACCTCTGCCCACAACTTGCTTCTTGTCTCCACTCTTTTGATCTTCTCTTCCTCCACTTATTGGACCTCAATCCCACTTTTCCCTCCATGTTTTCAAGTTGATACAACTTGCAAACAGAAGGAGAGGACTCCATCGATTTGCAGGTTGCTATGTTTCCTTCCCACTTCTTTCCTCCTGTTTGTTCATTCGCTTGTTGTGACCACGTTGTACCACTGCCCCACTGTCAAAACGCTGCCTATTACCCACTTGTGACCTCATTCTTCCATGAGCCTAGACCTTATATATATATAAAATGCAACACCTTCCATGCAGAAGCATCACGTGGTGTAGCATTTCCCAGGCTCCGGGATGAGCTCTTATATGCCGCAAAATAAATTTTCATCCATCGATTCCATCCCATCACCCGACTTTCATCGTTCATCGTTCACCTTGATTACCATTTTCAGTTTTCTCCATAAACCTCCCATTTTCCACATTAAGGATCACCTCCACCACCCTACTCACCCTCCTTGCATCCCTGCAGCACAAATCCTTCACTCATACTCATCTTACCCACTGTACTGCATGACATCACACACTTATCTCTTGGCTTACCCCCAGACCTTTTGTACTGA
>CM068966.1:37545837-37566031 GCA_035128595.1 Eptatretus atami
GGTGCTGGATCGGATTCTGGACGGGAGGATAAGGAAGAGTGTGGAGATGGAGATAGGAGATGAGCAGCAGGGGTTTAGAAAGGGTAGGGGGATGACAGTTGGGATGTTCGCCCTGAGACAGCTGGTGAAGAAGAGGTTGGAGGTGCAAGGTGGGATGGCTTTGGGATTTGTGGACCTGGAGAAGGCCTACAACACTATCCCAAGAGAGATGGTGATGGTGACACTGAGATGGATGGGAGTACCGGAAGCAGAAGTTAGTTTGGTGGAAGGGATGTACAAGGGAATGAAAGGAAGAGTTTTGGTTGGTCCTGAGATTCTGAGGAGTTGAGCGTGAACATCGGTTTGAGGCAGGGAAGCTCTCTCACAGCCCACTCATGTTTATCATGGTAATGGAGCTGGTAAGCAGGAAGGTGAGCTTGAGAGGTAGTATGGGGAGGGTACCTGTGATTTATGACAAATCTTTGGAGTTATTGGAAAATGATTGGTCTTTATCATGGTGAAGATAATATAGTCAAGAGCACAATACAGCAAAGTTGCTTAAAAATTTTCGATTGTAAAAAACAAAAGGTCTGTCATTACTGAGCTAATTCACTTGCTCGTACCTTCTATGGTCAATGTTTTAGGGTTAGGGTTAGTTCACAAGCTGCCATGCCACAAGCCTCTTATCTATCTAGTGCTAATATACCTGGAAAGGCAGTCACAACTTGTCCGGTTGACTCCTTGTGCACACCGCCCTGCAGTAGCACATGTGTGGTTTCCATCACACATGTCCTGCAAGCTGTCCGTCCTGCAGTAACACAGCAACAACATTTTAAAAAATATAGACATGTTTATTACCTTCCACAATGCCAATGATTGATAACCATTCATCAATTCTTACAGCAGGGGCAGCATGGAGCAATGCTTAAAGTCTTTCTGAAATATTAGGGAACAAGAATGGAAGTCCTAATTGAGGACACAGCTCCCAACCACACCTTAAAATGGGATGTGCAGCTTTTACATTTAAATTACTAAATAGATAAATAAATAAATAAAATAAATAAATAAAGGTTGTAAAAAGGTAAAAGGTATACAAATAAATCATTCAAGGTGATATGTCGGCAGCAATGATGTTAAAATGTATCATGGATAGTACTGCAGTCGATGGATAGTACTCCACATAGAGCGATGATATGACAATAAAATGGCCGCCCATTCAAATGTATACACAATAATACGCTTATAAACTACTATAGAGTGAAGTCATAAGCATTTAAAAGCCATACCTTTTATTCTCGAGCGTTTTCTGAACTACCAAGACTTAAAAAGATGCCAGAATACATCGTTAAAGTACAACATTGGGAGATTGCTAAACACCAATTTTGTACTTCTTCTTCCCTATCAAAACAATGTAAAACTGTAGCCCAACCTACCTCAATAACTGCTGAAGCCATGATGGTGATTCTAACGCGAGAAAGTTACTTTGTCTCTGGACTAGTGCACGCAACCCAAAATTTAAAAAAACATAAAACATTAATCGTTTTATTATGAAAAGAAATCAAATGTAAATGTTGACTCAACCAAACCAGACCAGATCATGGGGGGGGGGGGGGGGGGGGGGGGGGGAATGGATAGAATCATTCCAAAAACGATACATGTCCAAATCATCCCCCAAATCTACTGAACAAAGTATGAAAACAATTTAATAACATGCAGGAGATGGATTTAATCTATGACAAAATAACAAAATATTGTTGCGGACCTGTGGGTCGGGGGTGTTTAAATATTGTTGCGGACCTACCTCGGGTTCCCACCAGACTCTACGGAATCGCAAGCCATCGCACACGAATAATTCCATGGAATCGCAAGCCATCGCACCTGAATTTGTGACGCGGTGGGTCGCTAATCCACCGTGAACACCAATAACTCGACCACGTGACTTAGGGTCCTCCGTCTAATGAATACCGTTTACCTAAAGGTCATGTGATCTAGTTACCAGGGGACACACCCTCGGTATGCCTTGTTCAAACCGGATCACCTTACAGGATCAAATGCAGCCGAGCATAACTGCCAAGGATGTACTCACTAGAAAAAGAGATCGTTGGGGAATAACGTCCTGGCTGAGCTAGAATACGAACCATGCTGGACAAATGAAAGAAAAGACGAAAATGAGGTGGGAACATTTCTACACAAGCATTTATTGATAATCAAGCGAGGAGAGGTATGTGGTACAGTAAATTGGGATTATTCGTATTTACAGCAGGGACAGCAAGGAGTTTGTGGGTGCGGCAAAAGGCAAGCAATTTACAAAAGCAGACACAGAGCAGACTTATCTCATTAGAACTTCTAAAATCTTAACTTATGCTATGACAGGTGCCATACACACACACACACACACACACACACACACACACACACACACACACACACACACACACACACACACACACACAAACCTGAGGAGATTAGATAGCCAGAAAGAAAGAGAGCAGATGAGGACAAACGGCCTTGCAATACCTGGAGTGGTCGGCCGACAAACACAACCCAGTATGCTTAGGGAGAGGTAGAAGGGAGAAATACTGGTGTCTAAGGTGTGGGAGTGGGAGGGGGAGGTGTGGTGTCATGCAGTATGGAGGGTGTGGTGTCATGCCAAAGGAAAATGGGATTGCGAGTCAGTGATGATGCTCTTTTGTGCGTCCAAAGGAGACGAGATAGAGGGGTGGAAAGAGAGGAGAGAGAGGCGTGAGGCGACAGATCCCTAACCTAGACATGCATAGGTCTGTGAGTGTAGCGTGTACCTCCGTGGGATGCTCCGCTTGAGCGTTCCCACCTCGAGAGTTGGCGCATGATCTCTGGCTTAGTCACTTTGCTGGGGCTTGTGGCAACGTGCGCTCTGCACTGGTCCTCAGGAAAAAGCACGTCTCAGTTGCACACCAACCGCAAGTGAAGAGCCAGCGAAGGGCAGAGGCAATGAGGAGCAGCCAACACAGAGCCGAGAGGAGCAGAGAAGAAGGAGGTGAAGCAGGGAGCGAACGGCTCCGTCATCCTACTTTTATAAGCCCCGGGCGAAGGGTGGGGTGACGACCCGGAGGCGACGCACTGTGACCCGAATCCCGCTCCTCTATTGGGCCAGAGTAGTCCTAGCCACGCCCTGCCAGGCTCCCGCGGCCGGAAATGGTCTCATTTGCCCATCCAACTCACCACGGCCCAGAGCTCATGACTCAACATAAGGTATGAGCCGACACCCCGGCTCTGAACGTGCTCTGAGTGCAGTCTGAATGCTGAATAGCAATGCACACCCGCCACCCACGGCCCCCTCTCATGAGCCAAAATGCACACCTGGGCCATGTTCCAAACTCCTGGATCGCCCTTTTCGCGACCCATCCTCGCCGCCCCTGTCTTGCCATGTTCTGGCGACTGGACGAGGGTTGTATCAATCCCGCGTGCTCACCCAGTACATCCCGGCGAGATGCGGTCGAGCTGTTAACGTCCGTTGCTCGGCCTCGCTTCACACGGTCCAAGGACAGCCCAAGTTGTGTAGCATGCCTCTGTTTAGTGGCGAATTGTAGCGATGCAGAGGTACGAGGGGGTGCGGGAATATTTTTCCCGTGTGCAGGTGGTGTTGATGATCGAAGTGGTGAAGTTTGGTGAGCGAGGGGTGAAGCAAGGTGAGATGCCATTGGAAATTGGTGCACAGATTTGAATGAAATAATGGCGTGCCATGCGTGTGCTGTATAGTGTGTAGTGTGCTTGCTGGAGGGAATTTGGTGGTGGTGGTTCCAAGCCACGGGAGGCATCGTGAAGTGTTTGCTATTCAATTGCATTTTGCATGGCATGTGTGCTTGCTTGCTTGACTTGTACCATGGCTAAAAGGAAAGGGTTGGATTAGAAATCAGAATAGGAGACAGAGATATAGTTAACAGACCGAGCTATAAGACCCATGCAACGCACTTCGTCCCGTTAACCTACTAGACACGAGGGGAAGGTCTAACTGCACGAAGACTAATGAAATAACTGCCTGGGGATCACTGTACATTGGGTGCCGTTGCCTTATTATAGGTATTCGTTTTTGTAGAACTGCAACAATATATGAAACATTAAGCATTTTATTATTTTATTAAAAAGATAATCACATTGCTGCGCAAATGTGGTAATCCGCATAGTGGACTGAACCAAAAGCCAAGATTGAGGGGGTGAGGGGTGGGGGAGGGGTTGAATGTACCATAAGCCAAATTTAATAACATAGATGGATTTAATCCATACCAAAATAACAAAATATATACAACATTAAACATTATATTACTTTAAAAATTGCAGAAACAAGAAAAATGCATTCAAAAAAAGTAAAAACATAGAGGATGAAATCTCAAAAAAAAACAACCAAACAAGGAAGAATGACCAAATAATTTGATGTGCCTCATCCCAGATGTATTGCATACATGTGCCAAATATGAGAGAAATGTGTCCCGTCATGTGTGAGTAGAGGCTATGTAGGACGGAGATACCTGAGAGCACCTAATACAACCCTCAGGTAGGCTGATAGCTGGTTGTGGGGTAATAAAAGTCAGCGTTATGCAGACCCTCCATTCAGTCAGTGGGACTCTAATAATGTCGAGAATCTAATCATGTTCGCATTGAACAATATGCTGCAGTATGGTATACCCTGTAAGGGTTGTAGTGAGTAGCAGTATTTGCTTTTTGCAGTTTGTGCATCAGAAGATGTTTAATGTTCTCTTAGTTCTGAAAGTATTGGAGAGGATTCTGGACGGGAGGATAAGGAAGAGTGTCGAGATGCAGATCGGTGAAGAGCAACAGGGGTTTCGAAAAAGTAGGGGGACGACGGATGGGATGTTCACCCTGAGACAGCTGGTGGAGAAGAGGTTGGAGGTGCAAGGTGAATTGCATTGGGATTTGTGGACCTGGAGAAGACCTACGACACTATCCCGAGAGAGATGGTGATGGCGATACTGAGATGGATGGCAGTGCCGGAAGCAGAAGTTAGGTTGGTGGAAGGTATGTACGAGGGAATGAGGGGAAGAATTTTGGTTGGTCCTGGGATGTCGAAGGAGTTCATCGTGAATATCGGTTTGAGGCAAGGAAGCTCTCTCAGCCCACTCTTGTTTACCATGAGATGGAGGTGGTAAGTAGGAGGTAAACATGAAAGATATTCTGGTGAGGATGTTGTATTGCGGATGATCTGGCTGTTGTGGCAGAAAGTGAACCGAACATGCTGGAAGTGCTGGGGCAGTGAAAGAAGGCATTTGAGAAACATTGGCTGAAGATGAGTATGGAAAAGACTGAGTAATATGGGTTGAGCAGCAAGAAAATAAATAAATAACAGGTTAGAAGGGAAGGAGATCCACCAGGGAAATAGGTTTGAGTATCTTGGGGGAACAGTGACCGGGGATGGTAAGTTGGAGGCAGATGTGAGGAAGAGGATTCAGGTGAGTGCGAATGTGTGGAGGATGGTTGAGGGAGTTATAGCAGACAGAAAGATATCAAGAAAATTGAAAGGGAAAGTTATGGTGAGTTGCATGATGCCGGCCTACCTTTACTATCTTAAAATGGTGGCACTGACAGAGAGACAACAACAGATGTTGCAGGCTTGCAAGAACAACTGGGTCAAGAGGATTGGATGACGATTGGATGAAGTGAAGAGGGTGGATAGGAGAATGGATTAACTGAGGGAGGAGATTGGTGTTCAGCTGAGCTTGATGTGGAGATTTGGTGAAATGCCGGCTGAGATGGGCTGGACACTTGGTGAGGATGGAGGAAGAGAGAATAGCAAAGAGAGCAGAACAATTGAGGGAGAAAGGTAGGAGGAAAAGTGGTAGACCGCCATTGAGATGAGAGGATTGTGTGAGGAGGGATATCAATAAGGTGGGAGTGGTTGGAGAGTGGAGAGAGATGGCTGAGGACAGTGGGAAATGGAGGACTATTGTGGTCGAGGCAGGGCAGAAGCTTGGTACCGTTGGACCTCAACCATTATAAAGGGAATAGAAGGAGAAGATGAATTATCCAGATCAGTTCCATTGAACACCATCCAAAAGGATCAGTGTGCATGTATTTATGAAAACATTAAATCCATTCTTACAGACAATTTTCTTTTTTTAAACTGAAATCCCTCATTAGCATTACATGTGAGGGCTGCCCCCAAAGTAATGCCTCATTTTCTTGGACATATGAATCAAAATATAAAAAGAAACAGAGTGAAAAGAAAGTCGCCAAATGCTGAGAACACAAACACAAGAAAAAAGCTCTAAAATGTCAAAAAGGACCGGCAAGACATGATTTTTCATGAATAGTTATGGAACTCTTCCCTTCGCTATGTGTGTGGAGAGCAGTGAAGTGGTGGCCTTACTCGCATTGCTTCCCTGTCATGTTCATCGGACAAACGCAAGAGGCCAGAACACTGCCGTTGATGATGCACGTGCTTCCATTGTCGCAGTGATTTGTGAGGCACACCCATTCATCCTGATCACTACAATGGTGTAGCCTGGGTCTCTTTCTTTGTAACCAGCGCTCGGCTTGCGGCCGTGGCCAGCGCAGCTTGGAGTCCTCAAAGAGTGGCACAGCAAGGCCAGACACTTGGACATTCCTCACACAAGCATCCTGCAGACAGCAGATATTTATTCATTTTCACTTCCTGTAAATGTGTTCTCACTCTTACACAGTATGAGCATAGCTCTTCATTAAAAAAGTAATATCTACATGGTAATATATTTAGCAATTAAGACCACATACCTCGAAGTCTATCTGGTGAGTGCATGTCAGATTGGGATTCAGATATTAAAAAATAACATAAAAAATAAAAATAACATAAAAAAAAAATAATAAAATTAAAATATAATAAAATAAAAAATTAAAAAATTAAAAAATAATAAATATTTAAAAAAATAAATTAAAAAAAATTTATTATAATATATAAATAAAAAAAATTAAATAATTAAATATAAAAAAATAAAAAAAAAAAAATAAAAAATTTTAAAATAAAAATTTTTTAAAATAAATATTTAATTTAAAACTATATTTAAAATATAAAATAAAAAAGTAAAAATTATAAAATTAAAAATAAATAAAAAAAAAAAATAAAATAAAAAAATAAAAAATTTAAAAAAAATAAAAAAAAAAATTATATATTTAATTAAAAAAAAAAAATCAAAAAAATAAATAAAAAATAATTATAATAAAAATTAAAAAAAATTAATTTAAATATTAAAACATATAATAAAAATAAAAAAAAAAATTAATTTTTTATATTTATAAATAAAAAAAAAGTAAATTATAAAAAAAAAATAACAAAAAAAAAAAATATCAAAAAAATAAATATAAAAATAAATAAATTAAAATTAAAAAAAAATAATTTAATAAAAACAAAAAAAACAATAATAATAATAAAATATAAAATAATAAAAACATAAAATTAAACATAAAATATAATTAAAATAAAAAAAATTTAAAAATTAAAATATAAAATTAAAAAAAATTTTAATTAAAAAATAAAAAATTAATAATAAAATATAAATAAAAAAAGTTAAATCATATATTTATTAAAAATAAAATCATTAAAAATAAAAAAAATAAAAAAATAAATAAATTAAATATATATAAATAATACAAATAAAATAATAAAAAAATATAAAAAAAAAAAAATAATAAAATATATTATATAATTATTAAATTAAATATAACTTAAAAAATAAAAATAAAAAAAAAATAAATCAAAATTAAAAAAAATATTAAAAAAAAAAAAAAAATCAAAAAAAAAAAAAAATAAATTTATAAAAATAAATTAAACATTATAAAAAAATTAATAAAAAAATATAAAAGAATAAAAAAAAATTAGAATAAAAAATTTTAAAAATAAAAAAAAAATAAAAAAATAATATTATATAAAAATAAACAAATTAATAAAGTAATTAAAAATTAAAAAAAAATTTTACAAAAATAATAAAAAAAAATATTTAATAAAATTATAAAAAAAATACTGAAATTAATTATATTAAAATTTAAAATAATATTAAAAAAAAATTAAAATAAAAAAAAATAAATTAAAAATTAAACTATAATTTATATAGGAAAATTAAAAAAATTAAAAAAATTAAAAAAAAAATAAAAAAATTAAAAAAAAAAATAAAAAATAAATAAAATTAAAAAAATTTACTAATAAAAAAAAAAAATAAAAAAAAAAAAAAAATAAATATTAATAAATAAAAAAAAAATTTATTAAAAAATAAATAAAAAAAAAAAAATAAAAATATATAAAAAAAAATTCAAAATTATATATAAAATAATAATATAATAAAAATAAATAAAAAAATAATATAAAAATAATCATTAAAAAATATTAATATTAAAAAAAAAAAAAAATATAAAAATTAAAATATATAAATTTAAATAAATAAAAAATATAAAAAAAAAAAATAAAATAATAAAAAAAAATTATTAAAAAAAAAAATAATAAAAAATACATTAAAAATTTTATAAAAAATCAAATTAAAAATTTAATATAATTAAATTAAATAATTAAAAAAAAAAATTTAAATAATATTAAAATAAAATATAAATATATAATTGGAATATAATAATCATAAAAAAAAAAAATAATATATAAAAATAAAAAAATAAAAAAAAAAAAATAAAAATTTAAATCATTAAAAAATAATTAAAAAAATAATAAAAAATAATTAAAAAATAAAAAAATAATTATTAATATAAAAAATAAAATATAAAATTAAAAATTAAAAAATAAAAAATAAAAATAAAATAAAATAATATTAAAAAATAAATTTTTTAAAATTTTAAAAAATTTATTAAAATAAAAATAAAAATAATATAATAATATATTAAAAAAATAATAAAAAAAAAAAATATATTCTAAAAAATAAATAAATATTAAATAATAAATAAAAATAATAAAAGATAAAAAAATATTTAAAAATTAAATTAATTTAATGATAAAAATAAAAATATAAGAAACAAAAACTTAAAATAAATAAAATATTTAAAAATTAATTTAAAATATAATATCTTATTAAAAAAAAATAAAATAAATATAATAATATAATATTAAAAAAAAAAAAAAAATAAAATAAAAAATAAATAAACAACATAAATTAAAATATATAAAAAATAAAATAAAAATTAAATATAAAATATTAAATAATAAAATAAATATATTAAAAAATTATAAAAAAATAAAAAAAAAAAAAAAAAAAAATAAAAAATTTTAAAAATATTTTAAATAAAAAATTGTAAAAATAAAAAAAAAAAAAATAATAAAATTTTAATCTTTAAAAAAAATAATTAAAATAAAATTAATTATATTTGGAATATTAAATAAAAAATATATAAAAAAAAAAATAATAATAAAAAAAATAAAATTAAAAATAATAAAATAAAAAAAATTAATTTATAAAGAAAAAAAAAAAACATAAAAAATAAAAAATTAATAAAAAATATAATTAAAAAAAATTTAAAAAATAAAACATAAAATAAAAAAATAAAAAATTAAAAAAATTATTAATTAAAAAATCAAAATAATTTAAAAAAAAAAAAAAAAAAAATTTAAAATAATTAAAAAAATTTTAAATTAAAAAAATTTAAATATATTAAAAAAATAAAATAATATAAAAATTAAAAAAAATTAAAAAAAAAATAAATAAATAAAAAAAAAAAAAAATAAAAAAATTAATATAAAATAAAATAAAATTATATAATATTATCTTAATATAAAATAAAAATAAATTAAAATTATATATGTAAAAAAAATTATATATAAATAAATTAAAAAAAAAAAATAAATTTTAGATAATAAAAAAATAAAAAAAAAAATTAAAAATAATTTAAAAAAAATATTAAAAAATTAAATTAAATAAAAATATATTAAAATAAACAATTAAAAAATAATTAAATTTAATAAATTAATAATTTAAAAAATTAAATATAATAAAATAAAAAAAAAAGAAATTAATAATAAATAAAATATTTAAAAAAATAATTATAAAAAAAAATTTAAACTATAGTAAAAAATAAAAAGGAAACTAAAAAAAATTAAAAAATATATATTTAAATTATAAAAAAAAAAAAACATAATAAAAATATTTAACATATAAAATTTTTATTTAAAATAAATTTATTAAAAAAAAAATGTTAGTAACATATAATCTATATAAAGATTAAATAATAATATATAATTTTAAAAAATTAAAAAAATAATAAAATTAAAATTATATAATTTAATTAAAAAAAATAAAATATATAATTAAAAAAATTAAAAATATAATAAAAATTAAATTAAAAAAATTATAATAATAAAATTAAAAAATTAAAAAATTAAAAAAAAATCTTATTAAAAAAATATAATAAAATATTTAAAATAAAAAAAAATAAATAATTAAAAAAGAAAAAAATATTAATTTAAAAAAATATATATAAAAAAATTAAATAAAATATTTTAATTAATAAAATAAAAAAATTAATAAAAAAAATTAATATAATAAAAAAAAAAAAATAATTAATAAAAAAATTTAATATAAAAAAATAAATATAAAAAAATAAAAAAATAAAAAAATTTTTAATAAAAATTACATTAAATTTCAAAAAAAATTAATAATTTTATTAAAATATAAAAATAAAAAAATATTTAAAATTAAAAATATAAAAATAAAAATTAAATTAAATTAAAAAATAATTTATAAAAAAAAAAAAAAAATTAAATTATAAAATAAAAAAAAAAAATTAAAAAATAAAATATAATTTTAAAGATTAGATATTTTAATATAATATATTAAAAAGTATTTTAAATAAAAAAATAATAAAAATATAAAATTAAAAAAAATTAAAAAAAAAATAAAATTTTAAATAATAAATAAAAAAATTTTATTAAATAAAAATTAAAAAATTTAAAAAAAAAATATAATAAAAAAAAAAAATATATTTAAAAAAAATTAAGACTACATAAAAATAAAAAAATAAATTCTAAATGTAAATAAATACAATTAAATTTAAGATAAAAATTCTGCTTCTGGCTGCACCGTTACAAAGGCATGGCTGTGATACTCATCAGTGCCTATAGTAAGATGATGAGGGCAGAAATATTGAATTTGGCAACCCTACCAGTGCTCAATGGCCCACTTATTTTGAAAGGTACTCCAGGATCTTTGACATTAATTACCCTCTCCAGAGGGAGAGGTATTGATTGCATTTGGTTTGTTTGTCTGTTTGTTGGGTAGTCGATCGAGTGGAAAAAAATGTAGAAAATTTCTTTTTATCGATTAAAAAATTTTTTTTTTGATCTACCCTTATTTGTTGGTCGGGTGTCGGTCGTGTCGTGTGTGTGTTTGTCGGGGGTTTTTGACCCCTTGCAGTTGTTCGATTTTGATGAAATTTTGGGTGGTAGGACCAGTTTATGACCTCGTTGTGCGCGTAGGTACTGGTTGCTAACGCCCTTTGGTTGCCTAGCAACGGGCTTTGAATTTTTTGAAAAATCATAAAAAATTATTTTTTCGAAAATCAAAAATCGGGCCACGCAGACTGTGGGCAGTACATTCAGCATATTGTCAAAAATTTCCAGCCGGATCATGAAAACTGTCGGAGAAGATAGACTTTGAATGAACCTGGTGGAAACAATAAAAAAACGAAGTTCATTATATTCTCAGAGACTATGAGTAGATATACATGAAACTGGTATGGTAGGTTCATGGTATGTCTAGTTATGTGTGAGAAGAACCGTTGCTATGGACCCCTCCGTTGCCTAGCAACGGCGACTACCCATTCCGCCTACGGCTTGTCTGTCTGTCTGTCTGTCTGTCTGTCTGTATGTATGTCTGTTTGGTCCAGTGCTCCGTTATACAATGGCGATTTCGATGAAACTTGGTTGGTAGGTTTACCATGACCTAGTTGTGTGCAAATGAGAACCGTTGCTATAGACCCATCCGTTGCTAGCAACGGGACTTTGAAATTTTCAAAAAAAAATCGCAAAATTATTTTTTCGAAAATCAAAATCGGGCCACAAGCGACTGTGGGCAGTACATTCAGCCATATTTGTCAAAAAATTCAGCCAGGTCTTATGAAACTGTCGGAGAAGATAGATTTGAATGAACTCTGGTCGAAACAATAAAAAACGAAGTTCGTTATATCTCAGAGACTATGAGTCAGATATACATGAACTCGTATGGTAGGTTCATGGTATGTCCTAGTATGTGTGAGAAAGAACCGCTGCTATGGACCCCTCCGTTGCCTAGCAACGGCCGAAAAACCTCTAAATGTGGGGTATTTAACGAAAAAACAATCTGCAGCATTCCCTTGAAGCTGGAATCATGAATTTTATTGTGCTTATAACCTCAGGTCATTCCCTCGAACGGGCCATCGCGTCAGGTTCTATTGGGTAGTCGACTACATGTCCGCCTACTGGCTTGTTTGTCTGTTTGTCCGCACAGAACTTTCGTGTTTTTCTCTGCAACCACCTATCTAATTGACACAAATTTTCACAATTGGAGCGACTCCATGTAGAATGTTTTAATGATAATTATGACATCATAGTTCATGCGGTGTGGCAACCATGTTGGAAAAGGATAAACTTTGGACTTCTATTTGTCCAACGCGCACAATGGGAAAAATTGAAACATGGTATGGAGCAAGTACTCCATGGGGAATAAATGTGATTTTTAAAAGATGTATATAGTGCCTTCTTTATGATGTCATAATTGCATAGGTTAGAATGCTACATCCGATCAGTATGAAATTTTTGAGGGTCATCTAGATACTGTATATTGGTCAACAGAAAAAATTGATGACGTCATTGGTCACATGGTTCGGCAGCCATATCTTAAAACAAAAAATAACATTCAATAATCCTCTTTCCGAAACAGCTGAACAGATCGAGGTGAAACTTTACAGGTATGACCGCCTATGCATGAGGAACAAAACATTCCCACCTAGGACATCATAGGTCATATAGTTTGGCAGCCATATTGGATTTATCCTAAAACTTAAAAAAAATCTTCTTCTCCAGAACGGCTGGAAGACCGAGGGGAAACTTCACAAATATGTTCCAAGTCTCAGAGATACTGTTGTGTATGAATAATGTCGGTTACATGGTCTGGCAGCACATTGGATTTAACTAAAACCTACAAAATTCTTCTCTTGAACTACTTCATCAATCGATGTGAAACCTCCAATTATATTCGGAATCAGCGTGTGATAGTGATGTATAGGTATTAAATTCAACTCGATGGACGCATGGTATGCAGCAGAAATATATGTATATATTTTTTGATCTGGGTTCTTTGATTTTTTTTTTTTAATGAGGCTTATTTGGCTATGCCTGAATGGGTGTGACTTTTTAGGTTAGAGGAGTAGCAGTTGAACCCAAATCCTATCCAGGTCCTCCTGATGACTCCATCTTTGCTTTTTGCTTGTTCAGGTTCCTTCTGATGACTCCAATGCAGGAGTGTGACCTATTTGGTCTTCCATTTGATTTGAATTGAATTAATTTTAATCCCATTCTAAATTCAATTGAATAACAATAAATGTCATGGGTCAGGGTCAAGTGACCGATCAAAGCGGGATGTCGTGGTACCCGGTCATCACTGCCAACAGTTATAAAGTGGCAGTTCTAGTTATGTCTCTTACTAATTACACAACACACCAGTACACAAACATCATACAAAACGACACAAACACCATACAAAACAAGTCGTGGCGAGGGTCTGCAATTTCTGATTTCTCTTTCTCGTTTTTATTATTGAATGCTGACAAATGGAACAGCTGAAGATTTGATGTCCCCTTCTTAAGACGATGTACAATCGTTAAGGTATAAAACTGAAACAAACCATAAAATGAGAGAAACAAAACATGGAAACCAATCATAAAGTAATCTCCTCGGGTTAAATGATTTATATAAATACTTGAAATAAGCAATGTAGAGCAAACAAGGCAACTAAAAACGTGGAGATTACAAACACAAAATGGAATCCAGTTTCCCACCAGCCATCCTGCAGAATCCTCTTTCTCAATGAGGGAATTTCCACCAAAGAAGAGTTGGCTGCCATTGTGAATAAGTGAACAATGTACCCCATCAATATACGTTGAGAACTCGGCTCCATCAAAATTCAGTTGCCATTGAGTGGCAAAGGCATCTTCCATCAGTACTGCGCCAACAGTAACAACGTGCCAGTGGCCATCACTCACTGTCTGTCCAACAGGAAACAAAACGAGTAGTCAGTTATAAAGTACATGGTCTCTCATGGCTTTCCCCCGAAAATATTTAGTTGTTGCAGTTACTTCCAAGCTTACATTGGAATTACAGCACAATTATTTGCACCATATTTATCAACCCACCTTTGGAACTTCAAATAATCTTGTTGTTATGTTGCCTTGTTGGATCCTGAAGAACAGTCGCCCCATAACAATGTCTAATATAGCTGTACCCACTCTCATATACACGACCACCACTGTGAGGTTGTCACGGCGTGTCTGGAGCTCGAGGGAGATTGTAAGTAGCCGGGAAGTGTTGAGAAGGACTTGATAAGCAGATGGGATGCTGTGTATTATAGTGTTACTTAAACCTTAAATACAAAAGAAAAAGTTGGAAAATTAGGTCTTGTCATGGCAGGGAGGAAATGTATTTATCAAAGTCTGTGTTTGGAATTGTCTCCACTTCCCTAAGATATCTGTGTGCCTGAAGAACAAGCATTTGGACATTGACAACGCAGTGCAAAACACTAATATCCTTACATGAACACTGGTGTTTGTCCATTGATGTCTACTAATGCGCTTGCTTTGTAATGCATGTAAAAGTACACTGCTGTCTACTAATCTTTGTCCTCTCATGTGATATGTGTACAAGCTCGCCCATGAGGCCAACGATGTAAAAATAAAATAATACAAACAGCTGGTAAGTCAGAACAAGAGATGAGCCAAACCTAACCTTTGTGAACTTAATTTGTTAATTTCATTACTTTACTGTTCTTCATTCCACATTCAAAATTCAAAATGTGCATGAGACACAAAACTTACATTCAAAACCGTTGGGCAAAGGATGGCACTGAGCATCATCCGGACAAGGCTCATGAAGACACCAGATTGGCTGATCACATTCCTTGCCTTGCCAACCATGAGAGCACTGGCACACCAAGGCCATACCATTCCAGGTGCAATTTTTACTCTGGCCACAGGGAATGTTCTAGAGGCAGAAAGATGGAAAATTCCAGAACGACTGTCATAGTTTAAGAAGCATTTGAAATTTTATAAACTACTAATTATTTTTCTATGATAGCTATAACAACACAAGAACAAGAAAGAAAATTACTCACCCTGCAGGCTAAGCTACCAGGACATTCAGTCACAAGACCTTGTGCCTTCAAAATGGTAACATTAACTTTGGGAATATTTGCAGGTCCTTCCAGAATTCCATCCAGTGCAAGTGAATGGCCATTCAGCCGGACATCTTGCAGGCAGCCCTGAAATGGAACAGCTGCTTCAATGGGTAGCATCCATTGTGCTACCTCCTTGGAAAGGCCTTCAAGGGCACCAAAGATAATTTGATGGCCAGACAAGATTGTGACAGGCTTAAAGTATCCTTGCACTGCAAGATGTCCATCCAAAAAAATAAAAAATCGTGCAGCATGAAACACAAAGCGGAAAAATATGGGTCTACTATCCAAACGGCCAACGAGGCCATCTGATATTTCAGCTTGGAGACGAGTACCAGGGGTTGTCTGCAACCAAACAATGTTATCTTCAAGCCAAAGAGTTAGTGATGCCTGATTGTTATGATATGGAAGCAGTGCCAGTAAAAGTCCACTAGACTTCTCTGGCCGCATTAAAAAAGACAAGGTGACCAACTGTCCTATGTCCTCTTGAAGGGCCACCAGGATGTATGGAGTGTGGTTTTGAGAGGTCATCTCAGGAAAACCAAGTGTTGAAAATTCTGTGTGGGTTCACAGGAGGGTCAGAGATAATGGTTTAGTACAGCTTCCAAAATGGAGAGGCAATCAAGATTAAAAATAACAAATCAATGTCACTCAATTTACTGAGTTTGATAGTGTGTGTGTGTGTCTCTCTGTGTGTGTATGTGTGTGTGTGTTTGTAATAATGAGGGGTTTGGGCCGAGAAGCTCTAATGCCAGAATGATAAGACGAGAGAAAACGGAAGAAAAAGACTCCACTTTGTTTTGTGCTGGTGCTTCTGTGTCTCTGCCCTCGTCGTCTTGCATGCCACAAGCATCCTACTTCCTGTCCTTGCCTCTCTGACACCCTGCAGGACAGTATCCTACAAAGCTGGCCCTGTTCTGTGTGAATGATAGTTGTGTGGGTCAGAGGTGGATCCAACTCAACCTCCTTGGGCTCCAACTCAACCTCCCTAGGCTCCAACTCAACCTCCCGGGGCTCCAACTCAATCTTATTGGGCTCCAACTCAACCTTCCCGGGCTTCAACTCAACCACTGCATGCTCGAACTCAACCTCCCCGGGATCCAACTCAACCTCCCCGGGATCCAACTCAACCTCCCCGGGCTCAAACTCATCCTTTGTGGGCTCCAACTCAACCTCTGCGAGCTCCAACTCAACTTCTGTTGGCTCCAACTCAATCTCCTTGTGCTCTATCTCAACATCCAAGGCTATATTAACTCAACCTCCATGGGCTATAACTCGGTCTTTGTCACTTGGATGATCTATTTTGTGAAATTTGGTATTCACATTATTGCTAGAGAGCACTAGGGGTTACGAAACATTTATGCTACCATTCACTAAGAGATACCTAATAAATAATTAACCCTGCTAAGTCATTTTTAAATACGCATATATGAGGTACAAGATTGTAATTGAAACACAATGGGAGAGTAAGCTCAAGGACCTCGGATTTTTCGTGCCTTTGCAAGACAGCTAAACAATGTCCTCACTCCTGCCTCCCTTAAAGTAAAAAAATAGGACCGCACGTCCTGAAGCTCACCTGGATCAGGAGCAACAGTCTTTCAAAACCCCAAAGACACCCTTAGACCCTAATTTTTTTTTTAATGCCATGAATAAACTTTAGTACATCATGGGTGATGAAGGTTGTGGTCAAGTTTCATTGAAATCGTGTGTGTGTGTGTAGTTTCGGAGGAGAAAGCAAATACATATTTTTGGGGGTAACCGCCCCTCCTGCTGTTCCATAAATCCCTTTAATGAGCGCAGATTTTGACGTGGTCGATACACTTCGGTGCATCTTGGTTTATGAAGATTGCGGTCAAGTTTCATTGAAATTGGTGTGTTAGTTTCAGAGAGAAGAGCAAATACCTATTTTGGGTGGGTCAACCCCCTCCTCCCCCCCCTCCCACGTAGACCCCGTTAATAACGCAGATTTTGATGTGGTTGATGCACTTTGGTACATAACCGGTGATAAAGGTTGTGGTCAAGTTTCATCAAAATTTGTGTACTTTTCGATGGAGAGAGCAAATCCTAAATTGGGGGGGGGGGTCAAAAGCCCCCTCTAATCCCCCCAAATGAGTGCAGATCTTGATGCGGTCAATACACCCCTTTGTTAGACATCAGATATGAAGCTTGTGGCCAATTTTTATCAACATCGTGTGTTTGGTTCAAGCGATAATGACGAAAGTGTTTAAGGAACTGACTGACTGACTGACTGACTCACTCACTCACTCACTCACGGACACTGCTTGATCGCATAAACTCAATGGACTAAAGTCCAGGTGAGCTGAAAACCCACTTGCGGGGTATGTACCATGCACTTATCTATGATCTACCAATATATAACACTGTGTTGTTGTGTACATTTGTCTGTCCCCCTTTATAAGCACAATTTGAGTCGGGTTTGAAAGGCCAATCTTTTAACACGACTGTATGTTCACTACAGTCAAAAACCCCAAAAGACCCATAAGACCATGAGGACCCAAAAGACCCAGAGAACCCAAAAGACCCCAAAGACCCAGAGGATCCAAAAGACTCTGAGGACCTAAAGACCCCGAGGACCCAAAAGACCCCAAGGTCCTGAAGAAACAAAAGACCCAGAAGACCCATAAAACCCAAAGGACCCAAAAGACCATGAGGATCCAAAAGACCAAAAAGCCCCAAGGACCCCAAAAGACCCAGATGACCCCAAAGAGCCTGAGGACCTAAAAGACCCAGAGAATCCAAAAGACCCTGAGGACCCAAAAGACCAAGAGGACACAAAATACCCACAAGACCCAAAAAATCCAGAGGGCCCATTAGACCCGAGGACCCAAAAGACCCAAAAGAAGAGTAATTACATCTCTTCTATTGGAATTGTGGATGGTGACTTGCAAACTGAGCCTCAAGGGCAATGTACAGAAGCATTAAAAAAACAACAATAATAAATACAAGGCACGGCAAGGTGAAATTCGCTGCCCATGATGTGCAACACACGCAGAGTAAAACTAATGTTCATTTACGTCGATATATGGGATGTCTAATAAACAAAGAAGATACAAGAACACCTGATGCAAGGCTGAGTCTTCAGACTTTGGCATTGATGCTCATGAGGTTGTAATGTCGAAATGAAACATCCCAGGAAATAATGAAAATAGGGTCACGTTTGTACGTGTTGTGTTTGAAAATAACGCTTTTTCTTGCGACGAAACATCATATCTTCCGGTCTCCTTGAATATCTATAATAATAAATGTCAGTGTGTGTCCATCCACCTCCTCCATAACTCCAAAACCATGAAACTTAGCACCTCAAACTTTGCATGCATATTGAGGGAACTCCAAGGTGGTGCATGAATGAAAATTCGGTGTTTGGGTTAATTAAAACACCCCTTTTGAAGATAATTAACGGCCTTATTTAATTACATCCTTCATCAGGTGATCCTGGGCCACCTCGCTCTCTGGGGTCTTAATGCATTTCCTGGATAACCTCGTTGGGGTCTGAAGCCGCCATGTTTTTCGGCCTGCTCAACCATGCCTTGGCTTGGAACAGGCCGCAGCGATTTCTTAACGATAAAGTTTTTTTTCACTTTCCTCACTCATATTATCAAATGCCTGCTCAACATATCTACAAATCACTGTATACATCGCTTTTGTAAATGATATAGTTTTCAAATTAGGTACTTGGAATGATTTCATCATTATATGATATGATTTTCCATGATATACTCTCGCAGACTAATTAAAGTATATCATCAAAATATTATTTCGGTTTTGAGGATCGGATATAATCCGAACTAAATAAGTGTCAAAATCTGTTGTGAAATCTGATAATTTAAAGAAATAATGAGTCTTATAATTAAGATGATATACCTATTTACTTTAAGCAAGCAAGGCTATGTTCCCTCCTCCATAAATACACAAGAAAATGTGAAATTTCCAAAGCATTAAACTTATCATTTTCTAGTGTTTGGAGAATTATATTGAGTGAACAAAAAATTTAGGAACATGCCAAAGTTAACTAGCTTCATTGAGCTACATGATTTAATGCATTCACTGCGAGACCTCGCATTCTGTCCCCGAGAGAGACTGCCTATCCATCGCGTCTGCCAGATCTGTCTAAATTTTCGGATGTTTCACGAGGTGCTCTACAGGAAATCAAAGCAAATCTGGCAAAAAAGAGGATGTTTTAAAAAAAAAACAGTTATAACGTTTGCACGGACCCCCAACCGATGTACCTCTTGAGGCATGCACAGACGAGCAGGCAAGATGGCGGATTATCTACGATGTTTATTTCACGGGCGATTGAACTTTGCAATGTCTCCAGGATTGTTCTGCATTAAGCTGCAATTATTTTGTGGATAAAGTCATTATTTGAATGAATTCATTTTATTTCATTAACTGCTATGTGCGCGGTGAAGATGGACAGTTATAACGTTTGCGCAGACCCCAAGCCCATGTACCATGTGACGCATGCAAACACAAGCAGGCAAGATGGCGGATTATCTGCAATGATTATATCACGGGCGACAAGGCTATGTTCCCTCATTCTCCCTAGATACACAAGAAAATGTGATATTTCCAAAGCATTAAACTTATCTTTTTCTTCTGTTTGGAGAATTATATTGAGTGAACAAAAAATTTCGGAACGTGCCAAAATTAACCAACTCCATTGAGCTGTATGATTGAATGCATTCACTGCACGACCTCGGCCCTGTCCCCCAGAGGGACTGCCGATTCATAGCGTCTGCCAGATCTGTGTCTATATTTTCAGAGGTTTCGTGAAGGTGTTCTACAGGAAATCAAAGCAAATCTGGTAAAAAAAAAAA
>CM068966.1:37573241-37589114 GCA_035128595.1 Eptatretus atami
GTATAAATAAGGAATTGATGTATTCAACATAATTCATTTTTTGAGGTTGTACATATCTATAATATGAATGTGATGTGCGGTGTGCGGGGCCTTGCCTCGGATAGGATGCATTTTTAATAAGAATAATTATGATTTTAATGAAATAATCCTGCATTTTTGAATTGATTTGAAGTTTGTAGTAGTATTAGTGCCCTGTAATTAATGCTTTGTAAGATTTTTCCATCACGAAAGGAATATACCTCACCTCCTTGTTTGTTTATCTGTTTTGAAGTTTAAACATGGTCAACATTGATTGTCAATGTGCGGGGCACTTTAACCGTTTGAGTGATGAATTCTCGAGTATGCAACACAAAAAATATGTTATTTTTTTAAGGCAAACTCAATAAAACATATGTTTTGCTTAAAAGGCAACCATCGCAGGCAACCGGAGGAATAAGCACTTAAATAGGAACAAACAATCGTGGCTCGTGTCATTGTTGAGCAATGACACGGGCCACGATCGTGGCCAGTAGCACTCAAATACAATGCAGTTAAATAGCACTCAGGTAGTTAAGCAATGGTGCACAACTAACGTACACATCCTTAAGAAAAATGTCTTGCACATTTATTTTAAGCATCACTGTATTAAAATAATAGTTGCTCTTGTTCGACACACAACAGGCTAAAAATGCATCTCAGCAGACTTGCAGGTATTTTATATTAGTCATTTATGGAATCTGCAATCCTGGTGTTGGCCTCATGGTTAAGGTGGCTGGTTTAAAATCTTCGGGTCTTGAATGTGAGCCCCTGTTTTTTACCATTAAATAACAATAGGTGGGATGACTCAGCCTGCCTTCCTTCCGAGGTCGGCAAAATCAGCACCAGGTTACTGGAAACAGGGGGGACTGCATCAGCGGTACATCTGCGCTCCCAACAATGAGCCAACCAGTAGCCACAGGCTGCATACAAAATTATAATAATAATAATAATAATAATAATAATGGAATCTGTGTTTCAATCGTTACAAGATTGTATGAGATTCTCCTGGCAATGTGGTATTAAATGGTTGAGATAAGGTTCCAACGTGCTTTTCCAAAGTCCATGGTCCGCGGTCGGGTTTAATCACGATGTTCATGATGCGAATGGGGTATAGTACTGCAGCATAGCAAACCAATTGTTCGACTTTTCATAAAAGTACCAAAATTGGTACATGTATGTTGACTAATGTATTCTGAACAATTCTGGATATGGAGCACTCGGATTTTGCCTTGGTCAGCTTTGACAGCTGACCTTGCAGAAGATGACCAGCCTCCTGAGAACTTCGAAGACTGGTGCCATGAGAAAGAGAACAGCTCTCCCCAGTTTTTTACTGGCAGCAGTCCTGGATCTGGAGCTCTCCATCCTAATCTACGTGCGATCTCTGAGAGAGGATTTCATCATGTACCTGGATGCTCTCACTGAGATAGTCCCATGGTTCTTCGCGCTGGACCATATAAACTATGCCCGGTGGATACCGGTCCATCTGCATGACATGGCAGAACTTCCACAACAGCACCCAGAGATCTACAATGAGTTCAAGGCAGGCCACTTCACAGTGCAAAAGACCAAGAGGGCATTCTCAGCAATTCCTCTTGATCAAGCGCACTCGGTAGAGTGCAAAACCTCCGCCGCCAATACTGCTAAGGGTTCCCCCCAAAAACCTCAGTTTGGGGGAAAAAAAAAAAAACCTTGAAAAAAAAAATTAATTCCATTTCAATTCAATTTAACGTCAACAGTGCTCACAGAGTTATAGTTTGCAACTTTCCCTTTTACTTTTAACTTTTACATACTCAATTCATTCGTCATAACTAGATTCCTTGAGACAGAAATTGATTTTACGTGGGTATATCCACCTGAGTTCCAAATTCAGCCGCAATTATAATTTTGGCATGTTTTTTTTGTTGGAAATCACTTATAATATGTAGAAATGCAAAAAAAAATCGAAATTTTGTTGAAAAAAAATTTGCAAATTTTTTTTCTCTAATAATTTTTTTTTTTTGGGGGGGGGGGGGGGTTGGAAATCACTACTAACATGTAGAAATGCAAAAAAAGAAATCGAAATTTTGTTGAAAAAAAGTTGCAAAAATTTTTTTTCTCTAACAATTTTTTTTTTGGGGGGGGGGGGAGGGGTTGGAAATCACTTAAACATGTAGAAATGCAAAAAAAAAAATTCAAATATTTTTTCAAATTGGCCGCCATAGCGGCCATATTGGATTTTGGACCAAGTCCAAAATCTAATGGCATGATCCTTGGACCAGACCTAACCCCCCACCAAGTTTCGTCAAAATCCGTCGAGGAGTTTTTCCGTAATACTGTTCACACACAACCAAGACAACAAACAAACAAACAGAAAGGGGTGAAAACAGTAACCTCCATCCATCTTCGATGGCGGAGGTTAACAATGCCCGTGTCAACGGTGACGGAGGTGCCGTTGGCCTGACTGACAATCCCAGTGCTCTGAGGCGCTGGATGGTCGCCGGACCTGAGGTGGCCAGAGTGAAGGAGGCGAACATGCATCCAAATGCCAATGAGGAGACACGTCACCATGAAGAAAATACTGGCTCATAATATTTGAATACGCCTTTTCATGGTCAATTTACTGAATTTTACACTTTCCTTATATCTACCACCAATACAATAAGAAAAAATAAGAGCATATAGCCAATTTCGCTAAATTAGAATGGCGGCCATTTTGGAAAATGGTCGCCGAAGCTGACCAAGGCACAATCTCGGGTGGCTCCATATCTAGAATTGTTCGGAATACATTATTCTACACTGTGTACCAATTTTGGTGCTTTTATGCAAATTTGAACAATTGATCTGAAATATCAGACTACGCTGCAGGACTGGTAAAGGATGTCAAAATTCCACCATTTTCTATCCATAAGGTTGCTGTTTCATATGCAGCCTGTGGCTGCTGGTTGCATCAATTTTCTGGAAATGAGGCTGTACCACTGATGCGATGTCCCTATTACCAGTAAGCTGGTACTCATTTTTCCAACCTCATAAGGGTGACAGGCTGAGTCAAACCATCTGGTGTTATTTACCTATTACAACAGCACAACAGGTGTTCAAACTCAAGACCCTCAGATCTTAAGCCACCCACCTTAACCGTTAAGCCAACACCAAGACTTATCCATAATAAACAGGTGTCTAAATAACTGAGGTTTAAAAAATTGAGAATTATTAGATCTGAACATTGTCGGTGTCTGTTAATGAATTTACTTTCGATGCCCTTTTATGAAATAAATGCACCGAATGCATCAAGTTGATGAATTCCCAAGGAACCCTTGTGGAAGAGTCACGTGAGCATTGTGGATAAATGATTGCAGATAAAAAAAAATCGCAAGTGTGCAAATATGTAATCGGATAATGCATATGATTCCAAGATTTTGTTCAATGCAAGACAAAGTGTTGATGGGACATATTATTGCTGCAACTGGGCACAATGCAGCTCATGTCACCTTGAATCATGCTTCCTTAAAGGTAGGATTTGATATGAACCGGTGGTGTGTGCGAATGTTGAACAATATGAGAGGCTAATCCTACCTAATAGTTGTATAATCAATTTCGATGATGGGTTCCCCTCTCCACTTCTCCTAGTAACCGCTCAATTGTGCATAAATAATCAAATAACACCTCCTGTTGTGATCAGTCCAAAAAATTGTGACAACAGTGTGACTGTAACAAACAATATCAGGAGTCTTATTCACTGTATTAAAATATAAATATTTAAATTCTTCATTTCCTTAATCAAGATAACTGAAACTTTAGAGATGTATGCATTCTCCTCTGAGCTGTCGATTGAGCCTGGGTTGGAATCTCGGCTCAGCTGTAGACTGCCATTCTGGTGTTTCGCAGGCAGAGTGAGGCATTAAAGTGTGAGCTGGGAGAGTGATGGATCATGGATGTCAAACCGGGTGGCCTGTCTACCATCATTCCTCAGTCGACGCTAAAGATCCCACGGTGTCCTTCGTGACGAGCTGGCGAGTTATTACCAGCACCATGAACAAATTCCAAATTCCTGCACTATCAGTTAGTTGAGTGTCCTGCGTTGAAGTGGTGACCTGTCCTGGATCGTAACCTTTGCCAAAGAAACTGTTTCGACAGAGCCGTTGTTCTTCATGGAGCATGGTACATGAATGAATGACTAGTCATATGGCAGCGATTGGTGGAAAGTCATTCTGAATTTGCAATGCATTCTGTGTATGCAATGAGGAAGAGGAAACCTCAATAACATAAATCTGGACAGGCAGGAATTCGCCAAAGGGGCAAAACTGTGGCTCTACCGTAGTGTTTCTGGTGGGTTCAAATCCACTCCAATTGCATTCTCTTACAGACTGAGATACTTTCATGGTGATGTCAAACATACATGAGAAAGGTTTACAAATACTCGGTCATTTGGAGAAAGAGGTACGCAAAACATGCAAAACTCATTCTTTTTCTCATTGTCCTTGCTGAGCAAAAAACCCCCATTAAATTGCAATCAACCTCAAATTTTTTTTTTATTAATGCATTGTAGAGAATACAAGTCTGAAGACGACGATGGTTCACGAGCGGTATTTGACGACATAGATTGTTTCAGAAGTCAAGGTGAGACAATGTGATAATTTTTGACCAAGTTATAAAAATGATCAGCATGATGTGGTACGAGTGACGGGTTATAGCTGCAAAATGTCGAAAACCCGGTTTCGTTCAACAACTTAAAAAATTTGACCTTTGCATAACCTTTAAAGGTCACAAAACAATGTTGTGGACATTAAAATAAGGAAACAGGATACGTGCTATAGCTTAATGGAGTTAGCTCGTCGAAGAAGTCGAAAACCCGGTTCGATTCCCACAACTTTGAAAATTTGACCTTTGTGAACTTTAAAGGTCAAAGGTCAGGATTATGACCTTTGGTGCAAAACTTCCTCTGGAACATTCCAGGACAATATAACGTCATATAGGCTATATGGCATTTCGCACTCCTCGGATTATCCATACTTTGATGAAATCAGCGTAAAAACAAACTTGAAGGGGGCGCCACGGGCAAGGTGTTCGAGATAGAGAAAAATGGTTTCAAGACTTTAGGTGGGGAATGACCTCAAGATTATGCATAAAAAATTGTCATCCGAGCTCTCAAAGTTTTGGCGGTCGTCTGATTTTTATGTCAAAATTCGAAATTTTCTAAGTTCATGACCTTGTGACCTTGACCTTGTGACCTTGACCTTGGGACTAAAATGAAAAATGGAGCTCCGTGGGGCTATGCAGGTGCATTGGGCTCACCAAATACCGAAACCACTGCCAGACTCGACAACCCCCTCGGAGAAGATGGATTTTATGTCAAAATCGCAATTTCTCTAAGTTTGTGACCTTGTGACCTTGACCTTGGGACGAAAATGAAAAATCGAGCTCCGTGGGGCTATGCAGGTGCCATTGGCTAACCAATACTGAAACCCCTGTCAGATTTGACAATCCCCATAGAAACAATGCAAATTGAAATCGGCTACCCCCGAAAAACACAATTCGCAATTTTCTAGTTCGTGACCTTGTGACCTTGACCTTGAGACGAAAATGATAAATCGAGCTCCGTGGGGCTATGCAGGTACCATTGGGCTAACCAAATACCGAACCTGCCAGATTCGACAACCCCCTAGGAGAATCAAAATTGAATCGGCTACCCCCGAAAAACACAATTCCAATTTTCTAAGTTCGTGACCTTGTGGCCTTGACCTTGGGACGAAAATGAAATTGAGCTCTGTGGGGCTTTGCGGTGCCATTGGGCTAACCAAATACCGAAACCCCTGCCAGATTCGACAAACCCCTCAGAAAGATGGATTTTTATGTCAAAATTTGCAATTTTCTAAGTTCGTGCCCTTGTGACGAAAATGAAAAAATCGAGCTCTGTGGGGCTTGCAGGTGCCATTGGGCTAACCAATACCGAAACCCTGCCAGATTCGACAAACCCCTCGGGAAGATGGATTTTTATGTCAAAATCGCAATTTTCTAAGTTTGTGACCTTGTGACGAAAATGAAAAATCGAGCTCCGTGGGGCTATGCAGGTGCCATTGGGCTAACCAAATACCGAGACCCTGCCAGATTCGACAAACCCCCTAGGAGAAGTGCAAATTGAAATCGGCTACCCCCGAAAACACAATTCACAATTTTCTAAGTTCGTGACCTTGTGGCCTTGACCTTGGGACGAAAATGAAAAATTGAGCTCTGTGGGGCTTTGCAGGTGCCATTGGGCTAACCAAATACCGAAACCCCTGCCAGATTCGACAAACCCTCGGAGAAGATGGATTTTTATGTCAAAATTTGCAATTTTTTAAGTTCGTGACCTTGTGACCTTGACCTTGGACGAAATGAAAAATCGAGCTCCGGGTGGGCTTTGCAGGTGCCATTGGACTAACCAAATACCGAAACCCCTGCCAGATTCGCCAAACCCCTAGGAGAAGATGCAAATTGAAATCGGCTACCCCTAAAAACACATGTTTTTGGGGCGTGGCTCCACCCATAATGGGTGGACCACGCCAATTTTCAGGAAAACCAACTAGATCATGAATAAACCTCCCACCAAAATTTCATCGATCGGATCAAAACCCACGGAGCTATGCTCGGGACAAGACAGACAGACAGACAGACAGACAGACACACAACAATAACGAATATAGTGGTCACTTATATTTTTCGTGAAAATTTTTTTCGTGAACCAATTATATTTTCGTGAAAATATTTTTTCGTGAACCAATTATTATCCATATCCAGGCGATGAATGACGTCATCGACGGGCACTGAAGGAAGCGAGTACTCAGTTTTACTCTGTCATTTGTTTTATTGTTTGTCCGGGTGATATCTCAGCCATCCTTTAAGGCCCAGTCACACCTTGACGTTTTAGCCAGCTTATGCTGATTTTTGGAAAATTTGTGTAAAACGCTGGTACACGTCGAATACGTTATGGGTAAGTTTTGATAACATTGAGAGCACGCTGAAAAACACTGCCATACGTCGTAGTATGCTGGCTCTAAACGTTGTACTTTTTGTTGTCCTCAAATTTTCCATGCTTGAATTTTAAGACTTATGCCAGCGTATGACTCACACGTTCCGCATAACACTGGCCATAAGTTGTAGGCACGTCACGCGATCGTTGACACATGTCGACACACGTTTCTTGTAAGTTACTCATAAGTCGAAACACGTCGAGGTAATGTTTAGCGTACCCGAACTTATTTCTAACCTATGAGTAACGTGTTGTACGCACGATATGCGAACGTTTCACACGTCGACAAAATTACTTGTAAGGTACTCATAAGTCGAAACACGTCAAGGTAATGGTTAGCATCAGTGTTCCAGACTCCAAGGTTTTTTTTTTTTTCTTCAGTATGACGGTGATGTTGACACTTCGATTTGTAGTGCAGTTATAATATAATATAATTAAAAGGCTGCCGCTCAACGATTTAAATCATAACCGCACTAGAAATCGAAGTGTCAACATGACCGTCATACCGAAGAAAAAAAAAAAACATGGAGTCTGGAACACTGACGCTAACCATTACCTTGACGTGTTTCGACTTATGAGTACCTTACAAGTAACTTTTGTCGACGTGTGACACGTTCGCATATCGTGCGTACAACTTATTCCCATCGCATGCGGAACGTGTGTCATACGGCAAGTACGTCGTAAAAATGTTTAACACGTTTATAATTACAAGACGTACTCCACTTAATACGAAGTATGATAGCGTACTTTAGCGTTCTATTCACGCATACCAAACTTACCCATACCGTATTCGACGTGCGCCAGCGTTTTAGACGCATTTTTCGGAGGTCGGCATACGCTGGCAAGATCGCCAAGGTGTGACTGCGATGTTGACACTTCCATTTTTCCGGCGGTTATGATTTGAATCGTTGTGCGGCAGCCTTTAATAGGTACCCACGTGATTGTCGGCGATACGTGCAGCGCGCTATGCAAAAGTTAGACTATCGTTGGGCATAGGTTGTGAACGCCAACAACAGGCTAAGCATTCGTTGGTATAGTTATCTATAAGACAACGAAACGTTCTGTGTCCGTTACTAATATGTTATGCATACGACCAACACGTTATGAATACGTCCGAATCTTAAAAAAAAACATCAAAAGTTCAACGTAAGCCAGCGTTTTACATACATTTTGATTACGTTGGCATTGCTGGCTAAAACGTGAAGGTGTGACTGGGCTTTAGGCTTGGAAGATGAAATTGGGACAAAAATAAAGATGTGCTTTGGCAAAAGGATATATATTTATCTTGCAAAACGTAGTTTTTGCAAGAATGTTAGTCAGCTTTTTATGTTTTGTTTTTTGTTTTTTTTTTTGTTTGTCTGTAATCACGTATCGATCACTCTGCAGAGCACAGTTATCATTGGAAATTTTTGTAACTTCGCATATCAGAGTCCTATAGAGGTCCCTTTCAGCGCATAAAATTTTCAAGGTCAAGGTCAAAGGTCAAGGTCACTTTGTCGCAAATCAGGGGATCGACGAAACCCTTATTTTTTGAGTAATTTTGATCGATCGTCTTCAAACTTCATGGGAATATAGTTCATGTCTGGCGCTCAGCTGATTAATTTTGGTGGCGATCGGCCTTGACCTTCATGGTTAGCGCTGGAGGTCGAAAGTTTTTGACCCCAAGGTCAAATTTTGAAATCTTAGATATCCATATCGAGTAATACCTCATATGAAAGCGCTTGATAAGTGCTTTCCAGATCTGTCAAAAGTTTGACGCTATGACGTCATTTGATGCATCATGACGAAAAAACGGATTTTTCATGAAAATTTTATTTCCTCAGTTCTCATAATACTCTTGATATTTCATGTACAACGGTCCTGGAGAGATACCATTAACCGTACGAAAATATAAAGGTCAAGGTCAAAGGTCAAGGTCACAAAAGGTCAAGCATCAAGGTCGACGACCTTATTTTTTGAGTAACTTTAATCGAATAAATAAGTCACTCATGTTCACATTTTGGCAAGATACTGGTCACCCTGGGGGTGACATTGGTTTTTATTTACTTTTTGATGAATCAATTAATTGATTAATGACTTAACTTATTATCGATTTATTAATTACTTATTTATTTTATTTCTCATCTGGGCAATATATCGGGCACCTTTTGAGCTTGGAAGCTGATATTTGGTTATGACAGTGAACAACTGATTTAGCTTTAAAGGGTATTTTTGATTTATTAATTATTCATTTTTCGATGAATTACTTAATTTTCAAAAAGTTACAGATTCCGATGAAACAGTTGTGGTTTAGTTCTATTATTAGCCAATTGATGAAGAAATTAATTTTTTTACGATTATCATTCATTTATTTTAATTACTGAATTCATCAATTAATCAATCCATTATTGTGCACTGCTCCCTTCCAAGTTTGTCTCCATGTGCTGCACGGCGGCATCGCCGGGTGCCGATGGCGCCCCAGCCATGTCGTGCACTGGAGGATTTGGTATATATTTATTTGGCATGGGTGCGGTGTAGCTTGAATGTACCTCTACTTGTCTCGGAGTACTTTTTACAAATGTATGTGTTAAATTTTTTTTACAAATGACTCTGTCAGGCAGTTTATTATGTTCTGTGCATTGATTACCACTGGTATGCCTATGATTTGATTAGGAGCAAATTGTTTATTATATAGCACTTCTACGAGGCTAGACACTAAGTGTCAATATATAGAAGAGTTAAAATGTGGCAAATATTAATCATAGAAGTTAGATTCTTCAGCCTGTGGAAAAATCACAAGTGTTCTCGAAACTTCTGGCTCCTTCTGGATATGGAGCCATCTAGTATGGATGAGTCGTTTCTTGAGGGAAAGGATATTGGTAATGTTTGTGAGCCGAGTATAAAAATGGTAAAGCAGAATGCAGAGTGGAGTAAGGGGATAACAGAGAGAAGAGCCAGTCTTATTTATTTCCTTTGCGGTGTGACAGTGTTGTGGTTATCCTTTCAATAAACTCGACTGCCTGTTGGACATCGATCGATCGAAGAACCTTGGCGTTGTGACTGTAAAATTGGACGAATACATATTTTGTAATAAATTAACAACTTCACTGCAAATCTAGTTACATAAACACACTAGACACAAGTTTTTAAGAAATATTATCCTGCAATGTGATAGGGATTGAGATTTTGCCAAAATTGCTAAATTATTCAATTAGATTGATGTTTAATTACAATTTTAACGAATAAGCTTATTTTTTTGGTTTATTTCATAAAACTGCATTCTGGAATCCTCTCAATTAACTCGTTGAACCCGTTGGGTTCACGTTGTGACAGCGGTTGATAAAAAACATCATTTCTAAAAACAAACAAAAAAAAGATAGCTCCAGCGAACTATACCGCTGAGGTTGTTTTCATTGATCAAATTCTCCCGAAGAGTACTTGACTGAATCGGGAATTGATTTTTTTAATAATTTTTTTTCGTCGCCCGATTTGAACGAAACTTGATACTGCACACCGCAGGAGAATGGTGAGTAAGGTGGGCCTCAAATTTTTGCGCTATCATGTACCGTTTTGGCTGTATTTCGGGAACATACATTTGTGTTTTAGTAATATATACATTTGTGGATAAAAAATAGTTAACAGGGAACAGCCTGTAAACAGAGAAATCAATGGTCAAACTAGAGGGCTGCGATCCGAGATCGCTGATGGTTTCCAGTTCAGCCACCTCGTAATATTAGCCAATTAGTATCACTTGAAATTCTGCTTCATAATGGAAAAAACTTTTTTCTTTCAAATTTTGTTCTTTTTTTCCAAAAAGTTGAACACCGTGGACACGAAGACTAAAGCCTGTATGTCACTGGCTGCGACAGCTCGCGACTAGTTGGAGACACACAAATTGCGGATAAAATAGCGATAATTTTCACTTGGAATCACACTGAATTTATTTTTGCGTATGTCACGAATATCTCACATTTGCGTATGTCTCATGTCATCGAGAACAAATTGCGATATAATTAAAGAACTATCAGGGTCCCAGGACAGATTAATTACATTTTTTTCTCCAATCATCACAATTTAAGTTCAATAGGTCACAATCCCATGCACAAAGTTGTCTCACATTTGTTCGCACCTTCTGACTCACGGAAACTAAATTGAGAAGCGGTTCGAGGCACGGTTCGAGCAACCGCGACGACTCTGCGATTATTTGAGAGAAAAATTTTCGCACGAATTTTTTGAACATGTTCAAAATTCAAGCGACACCAGAGCGAGTCCTGCGACTCACGCGAGGAAATATTGAGAGCCACCGCGACGTTTCGAGACATTTTGGAGAATCCCGTTCGCATTTTGCGGACTTCGAGCCCCCAGTGAGAGTTAACCCGGCTTTAACACTTAATGCCTAACTCCAGAACCATCACAACAACTCACTGTTTTTATTGCATTTCATCACTAGAATCACTTAGCTCTTGAAACACAGCTCTGCCACGATACTCACATAAACTCTTAGTGCCGCTCAAGAAGGGAATGGTTCTTTTTGGGACCTAATGAAGGCCGTATTGGAATGGGTCTTCAACAGGAATTTGGATTTTGGTTACCAAACTGCCTTTCAATGGGCACATCGCGGTGCGGCGATTTGGAATATGCCATTTTTTTTAGATGACAACTACACGGTTGCTCCATCTATTCTCCATTCACTTGTGAAGTATCCCTAATATGTATTTATCTGTAATGTTAATAGTTGTGGTTGTGGATCCTCTGGGTTAAAAGCACAAGTTTAGTCTAACAATAGTTGTTTCAAAGTAGCTGTTTAGTTAAGTGTATTGTAATACATGTGGATAAATGTGTTGTGTATTTATTAGATACTGTAGATGTTGTTTTATGTACGTTTTCCACATATAGTGTCTGTCTCTCTGTGTCTCTGTGTCTCTGTGTCTGTCTCTCTCTCTCTCTCTCTCTCTCTCTCTCTCTCTCTCTCTCTCTCTCTCTCTCTCTCTCTCTCTCTCTCTCTCTCATACACACATACACCGAGGATTCTTGCACTCTTTTCTTCTCTCACTTCCCTTTCTTTCCTTTACCAGTTGGAACTTGGTTGAGTAACCGATCGTTGCCCTTGCCATCGGACAAAACACCTGCGACCACAAACTTGCCGGGTGATGAGTCATGAAAAACTGGATAGTTTTTAAATAAAATTGAATGCCTGTAGTTTTCGCTCGAGGTGTCATAATTTTCTTATGTCTCGTAATTGGTACTTTTTGTTGAAGGCTTTTTGCCACTAGCTTCAGCTTTTTGAAAATGTCCCAATACTCTGTATATAACATATATATATGTGCATCATGCATAAATCAAATATTCCTTTAATTGTGGCACGAATCTCACAAGGTGTTCACATGCAATGTTGGGGTCAGCGAGGGTGGTGCCTTCGAGTAATGAGTCCGCTGCTTAAACAGATCACATATTGCTAAAGAGATGAGATTTGTGAAATGTGAGAAATCAAAGTCAATAAATAAATGTCCATAATTGCACAAGGCCAATGAGGACAACACACCAGATATAACCTTTCACAGGTGCCAACTTTCATCGCCTGTCAGTACAAAATTTCGTTTGATCGATGCAAGGTAAAAGAACAGCAGCTTTTCAGCCAAATATGATACCAATCTAATTCCACAGATTCCAAGTGATTTCAATGTGCTCAACCCTTAAATCATGCCCGGTGTTGGCTTCACGATTAGGGTGGTGGGCTCTGGGAATTTTTTTTTTACATTTTGTACACATTGGTCGAGGCTTGTATAAGAGCGAACACACAATGCCAGCAAGGGGGCATGAGAAAGAGGGGTGGGAGAGGAAGGACACAAAGTGAGAACAGAGACCTGAGAGATCAGTGGAAGGGAGAGGGATGGGGCGGGGAAGGACTTTGCTGATGAGGGGATTCCAATTGGTGACTGGCTTATGGAGGCGGAGGTTGGAAATGTGGCTTTCCAGTGAAAGGTCATGGAGACAGTGAGACCAGTAAGCTTGAAAGAAAGGATCTTTCCAGAGGATTGTATGGAGAAAATAGATGGGGGGGGGGGTTCTAAACGGTCCTTTCGGAAGAGACAGTCGAGGGGTGTGAGATTTGTCCGGATTGAAAGACATGTTCCACGTGTTGGACCAGTTTGGTGATTTTACCCAGATTCTGCAGGGAGCGAAAGAAGCTGTCGCTTGCCGTCTGAGGGATGACGGATGGTCGGCAGAGGTGGAGTCATCAGCAAAAGAGATAAAGAGGATTTTTCAGAGAGTCAGGAAGGATCATGATGAAAAACGAGAAAAAGAACAGGGCCAGAACGCTGCCTTGAAGAACTCCAGCCTGGACAGGAAGAGGGATGAAGGAACTCCATTTAGGGCCACACGTGACTGTGACGGGAGGGGAATCTGCGAGCAATGTAGTGGAGATGGGTCTGATACATAGGAAGAAGTTTGGTGAGCAGGGCAGGGTGCAGACCATTGTCAAAAACACGCATATGTCTCGGGATATTGCTCTGATTTCATGTCTGGCACTGAGGACTCATCCATTGTTGGGAGAGCGGAAGCCAGCATATCCAGGGTAGAGTGACCTGGTCTGAAACCAAATTGAAGATCGGAAATCAAGCCATTGGAGAAGAGGAAGGATTTAATGCCTGAAGCAATGTGGATTCCATAACCTTGCTGATGATTGGGGAGGAGGCTGATTGGTCTGAGTTGCAGGGATCTGTTTTTGCACCTTTTTATGGCAGGCAGGATGTTTGCTGATTTCCAAGCAGAGGGCAGCGCCTTGGGCAATGAGAGGGTGAATAGACGAAGAGAGTTGAGCAAGCAACAAGGGACAGGTTTTTAGGACACGTGGGCTGATGCTGTCTGGACGGTTGCAGAAGTCTGAGTCGAGGTTTACAGCAAGCTCTCCACCTTGTTAGGAGAAAAGGACACAGAGTCCAGGGACAGTTGGGTGCGACTGGGTAAGGTGGGTACAAAAGTGATGGGTTCACAAGTTTTCAAATCGAGTTTAGGCATTCAGCCTTTTCATATGCGGTTTGACAGTGGGCCCATTTGAGGTAAGGGAGAATGGAGGGGAACTACACCAGAACAGATTTGATTAGACACCACCAGGATTGAGGTGGAAGAGAGGTTGGAGAGTTCAGACTTGAGCTTAGAAAGATGTTTGTTCTGGCTCTCCTGAGTAGATATCACTTGTTCCGAGCTTGTGGAAGGAATGAGTTACCCTCAGTTGGGTTTGTTTTTCATGAGGCAAAGGCAAGTTGTTTCATGACAACTGCCTCGCCACAAGCTTCAGTGAACCAAAGGCGGGAGGAAGGGTAGACAACTGAAGACGAGAGGGGAATATCTGTGCATGAGGAGAGCAAGTTTCTTTGAAAGAATTCCAGGATGATTGATGTTGAGAAAGTAGAGATAGGAGACCAGTCTATAAGTTTGATGGCTGCTTGAGACCCTGCCAGTCGGCTTGAGTGAAATGCCAGACTCGACGACGCGTGAGGTGGTTCTCTGAAAATAGCCAGAGAGATGTCACTTTGACAAGGACGTGGTCAAAGAACCAATTGGAGTGTGGAAGAATAACATATTGTCAAATTTGTCAAAATTAGATCCAGAAGAGATAGAGTACCATTGGTTGAGACGTCGGTCGGGAAGTTGACCAATTGAAGTCAGTCCCAATGAGCTACAGAAGCTTTTTCTGAAGTGCCATGACAGGTGAGAGAGGTACCCCACCCAGCCAACTGGCATGATGACAATTGAAGTCATCACATATGAAGGAAGAGAGAATTCGGTGAGAGGATAGAAGTTGGTCCATGTTTTCGGATAGTGAGGTGTAAATGGAGTCATCACATTTTGGTGACGGTACGGTACACATATAAACATGAGGTGGAGTGGGGGGAAGCCGGAGCCAGAGGTATTCCTGGGGGTGTGGGGAGTGATGGCAGTGCGGAGAGTGAGGAATATAGTCTTTGATGAAGAGAGAAACTCCTCCACCAGGACGAGGATCAGGTCTGTCATACCGGAGGAGGGAGTAACCAGGGAGAGATACAAGGGAGTCAGAGACGTCCTGAGGAGGAAATTTCTGTTAGGCAGACTATGTCTTGTTTGTCAGTGCCAATTTGGATGAAAGATCTGTAAGGTTTGGCTACCCACACAGTGTTTAATGAAGAGGGAGGAGGAGGCTTTGGGTGCAGGGGAGGGGCGGGAGGTAGGAGACAGGGGGAGGGGTGGGGGGGGTGTAAGGAGAGTTGTTGAAGAGATGTGGGGGATTGCAGAAGAGCTAGGGGGGGGGCTGGATGAGGAGGAGAAAAGGCTCTTGTGGGCTGGGTTGAGGTACAGTGGGAGTATTAAGAGAGGGGGCAGAAGGCAGTTGAGGATTTGAGGAGGTGGAGTGATGAGATGGGGGTGAGAGGGCAGGGGAAGGAGGCAGCTTTGTGGATGTGAGTGGGGGGAACTTTGAGAATGGTGAGTGAGGGGGTTGAATGGAGGGAGACGGGTGGGTGGGGTTGGGGGTAGGAGAGAAAGGTGAGGGGGGGGGAGTTTTTGAGAAAGGAGAGAGGAAAGCTTGGAGGGGAATCGTGTGATGGTCGCTTTGACAGGGAGGGGTGAGAGGGGTGAATTGGCACTGAAGTTGGAAAAAAAGAATGGTTGATGGAAAGCGAACATGTATCGCAAACTGGAGTTTTTTTTTTAGTTTTGTCCAGGTCCAGGAACGACCCGTCAGGATCGTGCCCAATAGCGGAAGGAGACTGCTTCGGCAGCACCAACGCTCTGCACAGAGTATGGTCCCAATGGATGGATGGATGGAACCCATATGGTGACCGGTCGGCAGAAGGCACTTTCAATGCAAAAAGGAGAATAGGACATTGATATCAGATAATTACAGTGTAGACGTG
>CM068966.1:37589124-37601437 GCA_035128595.1 Eptatretus atami
GATAAAGCTGGGTGAAGATAATGTTACAATGTGTCTACTTTTTGGGCATGTGAATTAAATAGCAAATAAGACATTTCCTACTTTACTTATTTAATGTATGAGCCTCACCCTCAAATCCACGTGGGCAGATGCAGCTGTATCGATCTCTTTCATTAAGGCAAGTGGCACCATTCTGACAGGGGTAGGAGGCACACTCATCAATTTCCACGTGACAATGTGCCCCTTGGAATCCCGGCACGCAATAGCACTGGTAGCCATGTGGAGTTAGTCGACATTCAGCACCATTCCGACAGGGTGATGGGTTGCACGAATCCAGCGATGCATTTCTCAATTTTATTTTATTGTATGTTGTGATCTTGTCCATAATGTCAGATTGATCACTCTTCGGATTAGTCGAGCCAGAGGCAGCATTGTGATCTGTGTTGAAATGGGTAGCAGCTGCGTTGGAATTGTAAAATGTTGCAGTGGTAGAAATTTCTGGATGGTCCACGCTGTTGTTATGAAGCACCAGGGAAATATTTCTTGAGGAAGGTGAAAGTTCTCCTTGAGGGTGGGTCGAATTTGAGTGCGAACTCTCCGTGAAGATAAAAGATGTATTGGGAGGTATGATGAAAGATGAAGAGTTTTCAGCAGTGGTGAACCTCGGTATTCCTGCAAAGAACAAGGCATGAAGCAAACAAGGTGCCAATGTGGACCAATGATCTTCATCAATTAATTAATTATCTCAAGTCCTTTCAAAACCATCACTGTATACAGACTAACGTAACTCAAAAACACCATCTTTCTGTTCTCACCATTTTTGTGTAAAATAAGTAAATTTATCAGTGTTTAAATATTTCAAGAAACCTCTAACTTTATTTTTTTTAAACATTTAATCAGCATTTAGCAAGTTAAAAAAAAACTAAATTGTAATTATGTTCATATCCAGTTAAATGAGTTGGCCTGTTTGGCTCATTAAGAATGTAGTAGCTCATTATGCTGGATTCAGTGTTGAAATTAATTTGGGATTTTGTCAACTAAAAGTTATAAGAGCATGTTAACCATCATGGGAAATGAGGTGCAGCTGAAGGTTCGAGCATGAGCCCTTCATTAGAGCAAAGGACGAAATTTGGGTGGAGGGAGGATTTACATCGTGTTGTTTTTTTAGGTCTTGAAATGGAAATGTTTGTTGGGATTAAAGCACAGGCATGACAACATTTTTGTGAACAATTAAAAGTTCCTGGTCGAAGGTCAGATTATATAAGTGAATTATTGTCACATTTACAAGAAATAAAGAGGCCGTTCTCATTTCATTGTAGTCGCAGGATGATTCCATAATAACTTGAAATTCCTCTGAATAATGTTCTTGGTGGGGAGGTTACTTTGACGGGAAGGTAATTTCTTTGCTCAGTCTGGCTCTGAAGGTTGTATAGACGTCTGCCCAATGTGGACACAGGTAGCTCCATGTATGGCAAATAAATATCATGCTGTGGTCCAATACAATGCTCAGTGTTGTCCAATGCAATGCTCAATGTCCGATTGTAATGTTCTGTATTGTCCAAGGCGATGCTTGCTGTGGCCTGATGCCATGCGATGTGGCCTGATGCCATGCGATGTGGTCCGACACCAGCGACTTGCCTAGATCCATGCGAGCGCTGACACCATCGATGCTTGGTCCCGCATGTCCACACCATGCGATGCGGTCCGACACATGCGATTGGTCCAACCATCGATGTGGCCGATGATGCGATGCGCGACACCATGCGATGTGGTCGACACATCGATCGCGTCCGACCATGCGATGTCCCACCATGCTGGCCCTCATGTGCCTGATTGCCAGCGATGCGTCGCGACACATGCAATTGGTCCGACACCATCGTGATGGTCCACACCATGCTGTGGTCCGACACCATGCGATGTGTCTGATGCCATGCGATGTGTCCGACACCATGCGATGGCCTGATGCCATGCGACGTCCTACACCATGCATGTGTCCGACACCATGCGATGAGGTCCGACACCATGCGATGCGTCCGACACCATGCGATGCGCCGACACCATGCGAAGGTCCAACACCATGCGATGCGTCCGACACCATGCGATGCGGTCGACACCATGCGAGAGGTCACACCATGCGATGCGGTCCGACACCACTGCGGATGTGGCTGATGCCATGCGATGCGGTCTGACACCATGCGATGTGTCCACACCAGTGATGCGTCCGACCATGCATGTGTCCGACACCATGCGATGTGGTTGATGCCATGCGATGTGTTCACACCATCGATGTGGCCTGATCCATGCGTGTCTGACACCATGCGATTGGTCCGACACCATGCGATGAGGTCCGACACCATGCAATGCGGGTCCGACACCATGCATGCGCACACCATGCGATAGCCACATCGGTCCGACACCATGCGATGGTCCGACACCTGCATGGTCCACACATGCGATGTGGCCGAACCTGCAGTGCAGCCATGCGATGCGTCTACACCATGCGATGTGGCGCTATGCCGACACCAGTCGATGCATGTGTCCGTACCCATGCGATGCGTCTAGCACCCATGCGATGGTCCTGACACCATCGATCGGCCTCACACATGCGATGCGTCCACACCATCATGTGCACACCATGCGATGCGGTCTGACACCATGCGATGTGGTCTGACGCCATTCTCGTTCTTGTCCGATGCCATACTCGCTGCGGTGTAACGCCATACTCGATATGGTCAGATGCCATGCTCGTTGTTGTCCGATGCCATACTCACTGCGGTGTAATGCCATGCTCGATGTGGTCTGCTACAATCTTCGGTGTGGCCTGAATCAATGTTCGGTGTGGTCCAATTCAATGGCTGGAATAACCATGCCCAGCAAAGAAATTATACATCTCAACAAACCTTGATTTGAAATCCGAATCATCATTGCAGAAATTGCAAAGCCTAACGATTCAGCACGGGAAATATTGAAGGATAATGAATATAACAAATAACTGCGTAAATATCCCTCAGATGGGAATCAAGAGTGCTGATCATGCACTTGCCCTTTACCGAAAGAGTAATATCTGAACTCTTCGAGGCGAAAGCAAGAAGATGGCATTAACAAAATCAATGAATTTGTCACCATGTTGCAGTTGAATAGTCCTTGACAAGTGTCTTCATTGTTACGTCTTGTGCTGCACTGTTGAACACCATTTGTCTGCAAAAGCGCCACTAATAAACAATTTATCACACCCTGAGCTTGCTGTTTCTTCTTTTCATCATTTCCCCCTCATGAAAACTTTTAATGTAATGTCAACTATGCAATGTAAATTTGTGGTCTATTATTTGGACTAATTTATTTCCCCCAATGAGATGTTTATGTGAAGAGTAATGTGAGGTTCATGGTAGATGCTCTATGTAAATTACACACAGGACAAGGACAAGAGGAGAGATCAGTGTGCATTCACATTCATTCCAAGGACATTAGAAAAGAATGAACAAATGAAACTGCAGATGGAATGTTACAATACACTGCAATATGAGACTCCTTTTCAAATTTGTGTCAATGGATAAGATAAACAATAGCATCGGGAGGCATAAAATATTGGATTTAGTAACGATGTCCTCCTCAAGGGACTATTGTCTTCTGCAAATATAATGGTGTCTCTTCGGTGGTAGAAAGATTACCAGAACTCAATCATAGAACCATTAACATTGTGTCATAAAGGGACAAGTCATGATCTTGAACAGATGGAAGGATGACATTTTAGGAACTACCCATGATGTGGATTCTAATAAAAGTGGGAGTTATTGAGGATTGTGTGATGTCAGAGGAAACTCTTTCACCGTGACGTTAATTGGTTGGCATAGCATTTACATTAATTTTGACAAACATTCTGGATTATTAAAAGTATTTCACAGCAATTGAATTTACAATGTTTGTGGATTATATTTCTCAAGGACTAATGAGAAATTGCAGGAATTTTCATTGAGAAACACAAGGAGTCATTATCATGATGTAGCTAAACTCTTCCCAAATCCTGGATGTCATTCTTGTTGCTTGGTCAATTTTGCTCAACATTTACACATGTGTTCATAATACCTGTGGGCAGGTCATGGATGCAAAATAAAGTTTCCCCTTACCACCCTCCCCCCCAAACACTCTCTTGAGGATGAAGAAACAATGGCTAAAGTTAGGATAGTGTGTGTGTGGTGTGTGTGTGTGTGACATTGGTTGTTACATCGGTCCATTAGGGTTTCAGAAGGTGGTAACAGAGCCCTCACAAGTCTCAAAGTAATCTATCCCTTCATGATGGTATGTGTGTGTGTGTTTGGTAATCTGTGTGTGTGGTGCACATATATAGTAATAATGTAGTGTAAAGATAATTAGGATAGGTGTATACTTAGGACGATAAGAGTTATCTATGAGGCTGCACAAGACTTGGATGAATACGTGCTGTCTGTTGTAGAATTTGTATGTGGATCCACAGGTCAGGTATGGAAGTCATCGACCAGAGCAGTCGTCGTGCGTCACTTTCCACCGGTACTCAGGGGCCTCCGTCTGCCCATCCCAGGCAGATGCTGGCCATCCCAATCTCCTTGAGATGCCGTCAACCTGCTGCAACCCGAGGCACGTGGTCGGCCCATTGCGCTCCTCCACTCAGAGACTCCCTCGCTGAAGAGAAATCTGGTGGCAGCGAATCCACAGCGTTTCTAGACTTACCAGTGGTCCGAATACTTCATTCAATATGACTGGCATTGGAGTCAGCTTATTGACAACAGCTACAGCCAACTTCTGTGGGCATGGTAACCGCTCAGTCCGGCGCGACCAAGACAATATACGTAAATGGGTGTAACACTACTTCCAGCGCAGTGAATCGCCGCAATCACGGTGTTCCGACCATCAGGAGAGCAGTGTCTTGGCACTACCGGCGATGTCCACGCTTGACTCGGAGATGATAACGAGATCATGTAGATCGCCTCCTTTCTGTAGGATAGGACATTCCCGGACCAGCACGTGAAGGGAACCGCCTCAGGTTAACCCAAGAAGGACCGCCGTCCTGGTTGCGACTTTTGACGGACAACCCTTGTCAGCACCAAACTCTTCTACCACAATCTGAGCATCCGGGGCAATGGCTTTACTCACCAGGCATGATCATCTCCCGCTAGCAGCGGATTGTCCAGTCCATCAAGTTACAGGGCCGACCCCATGCCACATGCTGCGAGACGTAGCGTGATGTGATACCACCAGATTTAGACCTGCCTTTCATACAGTCGTGGCATGTTGATCTTCCTCCTATCTATCCAATCTAGATCCAGGGGTCCCGAATGATGTTCTTTGGCCCAATCCGTCATCTGGGATTGAGATGTGCATCACGGCTGCTGGCCAACGAGGATAGCTCACAAGGAAGGTACTCCCCATGAGAGATGGGCCATTTTTTCTGATGTCTATCTTCTGGTCGGTTATTAGTGTTGATTTGCGGAATCGTAAGGTAGTTTAACGGTGGCTCGGAGTGCACAATCCTGCCACAACCACTCATAAGAAGTAACCCAACTGCAGGAGGACGTCCCGCAGACGACACAGTTTGGGCACTATAATATGGATGGCTTGCTGGCTCACAAGGAGCTCCTCGCCTTTGACAGTTTTGTTTTAATCCTGCTGGGTGTCCATATCACTAACACCTTCCCTCACAAAAAACCTGGTGGGGGAGGACGGTTGTTAGTTGCCGACAACCCGACATGGAACAGTTAGTACAGTTTACATGATACTTTAGCAAGTCACAGATTTAATCTGGCTGACTGACAGCTGACTATGTATACATGATACCTATATATGTTATACAGAAGGTCTCAAAGTACCGTGTGTGTGTGTGTGTGTGTGTTGGTTTGTGTGTGTGTGTGTTGTGTGTGTGGTGTGTGTGTGTGTTTGTGTGTGTGTGGTGTGTGTGTGTGGTGTGTTGTGTGTGTGTTTGTGTGTGTTGTGTGTGTGTGTTTTCAATCAAAATTAATAGCAAAGGGGATGAGATTTAGACTATTTATTTGTCACATTTAATCCTTACTATAATATGGACCGGTTGTTGTGGTGTGTGTGCTGTCGTGCTACTTCCACCTACAGTTCTGGGCCAATTACTTTCAGACTTGTACATAGGATCACCATGACCCTAACTAGTGTACAGGGGTGTGTTTGTTAATTCTTTTTTCGGTGGCCTTGGGGGTGGGGGAGGAGAGGGTGATGCAAATTCTCGATGTAAAAGTGTATCGTGTAGCGCCACTCCAGGTGGGAAAGGGTATTATTACAAGTCCCACCCTTTACAGTACTGTACCGTATTCCTGTCCCCACATTTTCCAGTGTGGTGAGGTGTTTTGAATTATAAGGAGTAGTTATGTTTTTGTTTCATGTATGTAACCCGGTTTTTTATTTATATACACCACCTAAATAAAGGTATGTGTCAGAGGAACGTGTTGCATGTTTGGAACAAGATCGCCCATAGGACGGGTACTCTGCCAGTTGTTGTTACAATTTGATAGTAGTCGTGAACACAGTGTTGGGGAGACTGTTCCAAAGAGAGGCAGTGTGAGGGGAAAAGGAGGAGGCATGGTATTTGGAAAGGAGGGAAGAGAGGGTAACGCAGAAAAGGTGATGAATAGAAGCGGAATGGGTGTTATGAACAGAGTGAAGAGGAGGAGGGAGAGAAACAGAGTTTGAAGGAGCACTGCCCGTCGTTGTAGCGGGAGAAGAGGCACGGGGAAGAGATTGTTCAATGGTGGTCCAAAGGTTGGTGATGGCTAGACAAAGTAGGATTGTTAATCAGTTGGATCGTCTTGGCTTGGACATGATATAGAACACTGATGACTGATGGAGGCGCACCACCCCAGACTTGGGAGCAGTATTCCATCATCAGTCTGACTTGGGATATTTAGACTGTGTGAAGCTCCTTGGAGTTGAATTACCGTATTTATGAGCTCCGAAGAGGAAACCAAGTTTCTTGGAGGCAGATTTAACGATATTGAGGATTTGAGGCTGCCCTGAGAGATTGTTAGAGATGGTGACATTAATCATATCACTAGAGGACTGCTGTAGTTGAGTGCTAGACATGAGAAGAGGAGGCAGCAAGGGACTGGGAGGAGGTGTACTGGGACTTATAACTGGTGGAGGAGTGAAGAGTGGAGTCATCAGCAAAGGAATGGACAGGGTTGTCAGTAGCTGTGAAATAATTGATGAAAATAGGAAATGTGAGATGACAGAACCTGGAGAGACACTGGAATCAGTGGTGAGGGCCAGAGAAGGCACCATCAATGTAGGTAGAGATAGATTACCCAGCGAGGAACGTGGAAAACCAAGAGATGAGCTGAGGCTGAACACCATACAGTGGGAGTTTCAAGAGGAGCCCTTTGTTCCACACTCTGTCAAAGGCTTTGCAGATGTCCAGCACTTCAACTCGACTTTCTCCGTCGTATTTTTACAGCTGTATTTGGTAACTTTTTAAAAAATTATCACTTCTGTCGTAAAATCCTGTACTAATTAATGCTAATTTGCAGAGAAAAATCATCGTACAAAAAAAAAACAACTCAAAAACTCCAGTTCATTATGTATATACTGTGTGGGGATGAAAACATGCGTCGACCTGAGCTTCACATTCCTGTGTCAGGCCTGTTGTAGTGCATCAAATCACAAAACAACCATGACTTCTTGGAAAAGAAACATAACTGCGTGCGTTGAGTCAGCACTGCCTCAAGTGCATTCCAGTTGTACATTTGTTCTCAAAAGTATTGATCTCAAAGATAGTTATTAGGTTTTAAAACTAAAAATACAACAATAAAACAATGTTATATACCATAAACGAGTCGTTCTGATTGATGAATTACACAAGGAACACTTTAATGTAGGAGGAGGCCTTTAGGTCCTTCAAACCTGTGCAATTCTGCCAACACTCATATACCCGTCTATCCCCGCTGCTTCTATTCTAGAGGTACCGATCCGATTCGACTTTAAATCCATCCACTGCTCTGCTGCCACCACCTTTCCAGGGAGACCATTCCATGTATTAACTAGAGGGGGAGCACTCGGTAGAGTAGCAACGTCCGCAGCAAATTCGTAGTACTCAAGTGAACTGATATTCCCGTATTTCTATCCAATTGACGTCAATGCAGTCGAAGCACAGTATTAAGTTGCTAACTTTCTATCGTGTACTTAATACATACTCAGATTTCATTCTCGTCATAACTAGATTCCTGAGATCATAGAAATTGATTTTATCGGTAGGTATAAATCCTATCCATGAGTTCAAAAATCAGCCGCAATTATAAGTTTGGGCATAGTTTTGTTTTGATTAAATCACTTATAATCAGATGTAGAAATGCAAAAAAAATCGTATCAATTTTGAAAAAATCGATCAATTCAAAAAATCAATTATTGTTTGAAAAAAAATTTGCAAATTTTTTTTCTCTAAACTAAGTTTTTTTTCTATTAGGGGTAGGGGGACGGGGGGAGGAGTGGACATCGTGTAGGGGTGGAGGGGGGGGTAGGGGGGACGGAGTGGATATGGGGACAGAGAGAAGTGAGGGAGTGACTTGGGGGGGGGGGGGGGTTGGAAATCATACTAACATGTAGAAATGCAAAAAAAGAAATTCGAAATTTTTGTTGAAAAAAAACGTGCAAGAAGTTCTCTTAACAATTTTTTTGTGGGGACGGGGCGGGGGGGGGTTGGAAAATCACTTAAAACAGAGTAGAAAATGCAAAAAAAAAATTGAAAATTTTTTCAAATTGGCCGCCATAGCGCCATATTGGAGTGACAAGTCCAAAATCTAATGCATGATCCTTGGACAGACCTAACCCCCCCACCAAGTTTCGTCAAAATCGTCGAGGAGTTTTTCCGTAATACTGTTCACAAACAACAAACAAACAAACAGAAGGGGTGAACAGTAACCCCATTCCATATCGATTGCGGAGGTTTAATACTCAACGAGTGAAAAGACCCTGGCCTTATTACCAACTTGACTCTCATCTTCTTGACTCTGAAACTGTGGCCTCTGGCTCCGCACTTATTCCTTCTATACCCTTCATTATCTCAAAACATCTACATCAGATTCCCTCATAATTGCCTCTTTTGATAAAGGACACGTCTTCATGTAATAAGTCCCCTTCGTTGAAGTTTCTATCGTGTAAAGAATTTGGGGAATTTGGGGGTAAACTCGAAAGTTGTTCAGATATTGAGGTTGGTGTTTGTCGCTGTGTGGGAGCAGTGAGACTTTAGTACTCGTGAGAGTGTAGGAGTGGGAGCCAGACAAGGAAAATAATGAAGACATTTTCTTTGGTGATAAGGAGCTGAGAAGAACGGTTACAAAAAAGTTTTAGATATTGCGTATAATGATCTTTCCTTTGAGGATGTTTCACGGAAGTTTGGAGGGCAAGGATTAAGTTATTAAATGGCTTTATAAAAAATCTCACTGAAGCTAAATATCTACAAAATATTTGTGTTGGAAAGTGAGAATAGTGTATTGAGGTAAATAAATGGAAAGAGTAGCAAGGCTGATATTTAGGAAAGAATGCTGAAGCAAATTGATTGACGAGTCAGGAATTAAGCCATGATGATAAGATTAAAGAAATTAGTCCTTTATCACATTCTATGAAACAAAGATATGCAAATAATTTTGACTTAGAAGGCCATTTGGCCAAACATGCCTACAATATATATACATATATATATATATATATATACATTATACATATATATATATATATATATATATATATATATATATATATATATATATATATATATATATATATATAAATATATACATATATTTTTTTCCAGTTTGGAGTAAAATTACATGAATCCATAATGAGTTCTCCAACCTATAATTGAACAAAAAATGACTCAACGCCTTGGTCAGCAACACCAAATAAGATGTGCCTCTGCTGACCTTTCTCAAGCGTGAAGAAAATAATTCTAAACACCCTTATTAAGCGGAAGGAGGGGGTGGGCCAGGCCAGACAAACCAACAAAGCCGTCACATCCGAGTTCAACAGTTTACAGGATCATTGATCTGGAAGTTGCGGTATACAACGTTTGGTCGTGATTACGTTTCTTTGATACTTGTTATTCTCGACATCTACCGTTACGTCCGGGTGCACTAATGAAACCGTGTTGTTAATTCACGACCCATCAGAAGCTGGCAGGTGAGCGACCGGTGGTTTGCGTGGTCTGGTGCGGTAGATGAGCAACACACGAGCTAGACGAATGAATGGAGCCTTCTTGACGGCGACTCAGCCATTCTTGATGATCTGAACAGCACGTTCGGCTTGACCATTACTGGCAGGTTTGTAGGGGGCACATGTGTCGTGCTTATGCCATTCATTTTACAAAAGTTCTGAAACTCTGAACTCGTAAATGCGATCCATTATCTGATACAATGGAGTTTGGAATACCATGTTGTGCGAACATGGTACGTAGAGCTTCAATTGTTACGCAGAGGATGAGGATGCACCACGAGACTTCAATCCATTTGTAGTGGGCATAAACTATGATAAAGAAGAGCTTCCCTTGAAATTGACCAGCATGGTCGATGTGGAGTCTGGACCATGGTTTTCATGGCCACGACACATGGCCAATGGAGACTGTGGCGTTGTCTTGGCATGGGCTTGACAAGTGTAACAATGGCGTGCACTGGACTCAATGTCACTGTCCAAACCAGCACCAAACATGGGCTCAGGCATAGCCTTCATGATGACAATGCCTGGATGAGCGTTGTGGGTTCATTGATAATTTTCCACGGAGTTTCGGTGGAATTATCACTCGGCTACCCCAAAGAAGGCAGTCTGCATCAATAGAGAGCCATCCTTCCGGATAAGTACGGTTTCCCCCTTCCGGTAGTGTGCCCAATTACCTGACATAACACAGCATTAGTTGGAGGCAAAAACATACCTCCTACTTATAATTCAAAACACCTCACTAAACTGGAAAACGTCGGACGGGATACTGCACTGTTAATGGTCAGGTCAGGTCAGGTATGGGAGCATGCCAGAGCAGCGCGTCGCTGCGTCCACTTTCCACCGGTACTCCAGGGGCCTCCATCTGGCCATCCCCCAGGCAGATGCCGCCCATCCCATCTCCTTGAGAGGCCGATCAACCTGCTGCAACCACGAGGCACGTGGTCGGCCCATTGGCTCCTCCACTCACGAGACTCCCTGGCTGAGAAATCTTGTGAGCAGGATCAGCGTCAGGAAAACGAGCCACATGTCCATACAGCCGCAGCTGATGCTCACGGACGATGCAGGTAACAAATCTCATTTGCGTCTCTCTCGGCAACCCTCGTTGGACAAAGTCTGACCAGCGATAGCAAGGATTCTCCGAAAGAGACTGGTACCAAAGGAATTAATATCTCTGCTCTCAGATCCCTGGTCAGAGTCCAAGTCTCACATCCATAGAGCAAGATTGGAAGCACCAAGGACCTGAAGACTCAGACTTTCGTCCTCCGCACAGGTAACGGCAGGCCAACACCCATGATGCAGTGAATCTATGACTCCCCAGGCCCGACCAGACGTCTGTTGACCTCTGGCTCATAGCCAGCAGAGACATGAATGTCACTGCCAAGGTAAGTGAATCTCTCCATGACTCAACATCCTCACCATAACAGGCACAGACAGAACAGCAGCATCCAAGATGTCATTGAAAGCCTGGATCTTAGTTTGACCCAGGAAACCCGTAATCAGCGCTCCGACTCCTCATTCAGCACTCGAGGGCCCCAAAAAGGATCTAAAGTCTCCGCAAAGATGATGCATCATCTGCGAAATCAAGGTCAGAGATCTTGGCATTCCCAAATGATGTACCACAGCTGATCTCTCTGACATCCTCCCAGAATCCAGTCCATACAAGTGCTGAAAAGTGTGGGGGCCAGTACACATCCCTGAAGAACTCCAGTAACAACTGGAAATAAGTCAGAGATGGACCACCACATCTCACAGCACTCTCAGTACCAGAGTATCGTTCAGACATCAGATCAATAGTTTTGGTGGGACCCCACGAAGACCAAGAATCCTCAGAGGGCATCCGATTCACTGAATCGAACGTTTACAGGAGTCAACAAAGGCTGGAAGCAGCCCCTGCCGAAACTCTCGTCTGCTTCGATGAGGAACTGAAGAGCAAGGATACGGTCAATCGTTGACCTCTTTGGTGTAAAGCCTGACTGCTCTGGACGCTGGTGCTCAAGCAGATGTGATCGAACCCTATCAAGAATTATCCAAGCAAAGACCTTGCCCGGCACTGAGAGCAGCGTCACCTCGGTAGTTGTTGCAGTCTTGGTGAATCACCTTCATTTTCCAGAGAGGGACAACAAGGCCTTCTTCAGTC
>CM068966.1:37605033-37620772 GCA_035128595.1 Eptatretus atami
TTTGGAGCTAGCCCCGACCAAACAAACCCACAAAAACACAAACACCGGTCCTCGATATTATCGTAAGTTACAAATATTACGCTTACTCTCAATTATGTGTCCGCCATGCCCCCTCCCTTCTCCCCCAACCGAACACACACCTTCTCCACCCCACAGCATTTCTGTCAGGCTGTTTGATTTCATGAACTAATGCTTGAAAGTCACGAGTATATGAGTCTTAAAGGCGCACGCAACCAAGTGGTTATCTGGCATCATTATCGACAACATTGGTGAAATGATGTTTCTTGTGAAGTTGCGTGATGCATGCGTAAACATGTTGACCAACTCAGTTATGTCATGGAGAGCCAAACATTGAACCGGCTCAAGTGCCTTTGTCACCCACTCCTGTATTAACACCACCTGAGGTGTTTCCTCATGAAAGCTTTTCACCCATCAATGTTCCTGAACTCCTTCCCAACTCTGTACCCCTTATTGAGAAACTCACAGCAGTTGCAAGCAAGGACAGCCTCCACTAGCCCTCGTGCCGTGTCAGATGGTGTCGTATCTGTAAGCCTCCTGAGCATCTTGATTTGTGAAAAAAAACCAGAGAAAAAAAAGGGGGGGTTTGGGGGTGAGATGTATCAGTAGTTTATGATAATGCATGCTTACATCACTACATGGGTGCACCAGGGCGTGGTTAAGGGAGTCATGTGACCCTCCGATGTTCCGATGCTGTGCTGTCCTGTGTTGTGCGCGTGTCCAAATTAAACCTGTTGTTCCTACTTCAGAGCCTTCGTCCCTGTCTATCGAGTACATGACACTTACGAGGAAATTCTTGTGCGCAGCAGGAGGCCATTGGGCCCGTCAAAGCCTGCGCTGGTATTACCAACTTCTCATTGTTTGTCCGTGTCTATCCTTTGAAATGCTAAGCATCAAGCAAGGAAGCAGCACATGCCATTTTAAAAATGTCTTTGAACCGTCGCCTCGCGGAACCAGAGCGGAGGCTCGAACCATTACACCACCGGAGCTGGTGTGCACTTCCTTCACTCCTACCTGGGGCTTCTCTAAAGGTCTTTCCTCACCACTCCAATAGATTATCTCAGCGACTGGTTGTTACCCTGACTGTTGGTGCAAATGTTGAAGCAAAATAACTATTTAATAACAAGCCTGCAATTTCAGTTTCATCACTAACCAACCTTACTCAACAAGCCCACACTTGTTACCTCTTCCACCGAAGGTGAAGGAGGTGATGTTTTCACCCCTCTCTGTCGAAGATTTTTCAAGTATGTTGGTCAGTCGATTTTGTTATTCTGTCTGTTTGTCTGTCTGTCATCTACAGATCACAATTCTAAACCGATCGTCATGAAACTTTACCAAGTTGGGGAGGTGGTCTCAACTGAGAAACCTATTGATGTTGAGGTCAAAGGTCAAAGGTCATCTTGAGGTCTAATTTCTAAAATCCTCAATTTTCATCCAATTGACTTGGAATTTGAAGAGGATTTGCATGCATATCTGGTCACTGAATTCAGCCAGCAATTATTTTTGAGGTCCACCTCGGCCAAAAGGTCAACATAGGCCGAATTTCGAAAATTGTCAATTTTCATCCGATTGACTTGAAATTTGAAGAGGATTTATATTTCAGGTCACAGAATTTAACTAGCCAATTATTTTTGAGGTCAACATGGACCAAAAGGTCAACAGAGGCCCAAGGTCAACAACTACGGTAGTATTTCTAAAATCATCAATTTTCATTCGATTGATTTTGAAATTTGAAGAGGATTTATATTTTAGGTCACTGAATTCAACCACCAATGATTTTCGAGATCAACATCGGCCAAAAGGACAACATAGGCCGAATTTCTAAAATTGTCAGTTTGCATCCGATTGACATGAAATTTGAAGAGGAGTTGCATATTTGGTCGTTGAACTCAACCACCAATTATTTTTGAGGTCAAATTTGTTTTATGGATTTTGCAAGTGTCGTGCTCTGTACGAAACCGATCATCATGAAACTTCACCAAGTTGTACAGGTAGTCTCAACTTAGAAGCCTATTGATTTTGAGGTCAAAGGTCAAGGGTCATCTTGAGGTCAAATTTCTAAAATCATCATTTTTCATCCGATTGACTTGAAATTTGAACAAGGTTTGCATGTTGCGTGGCTGAATTGGGAAACCAACTATTTTTGAAGTTAATAGTTCAAAGGTCAACTCAAGGTCAAACTTCTAAAATCATCAATTTATATCTGAAAAATCGTCAATTTTCATCCGATTGACTTGAAAATTAAACAGCAATTGCATAGTACATCACTGAATTGGGAAACCAACTATTTTTGAGGTCAAAAGTTCAAAGGTCAACTCAAGATCAAACTTCTAAAATCATCAATTTCAATCTGAAAAATCGTCAATTTTCATCCAATTGACCTGAGGTTTAATTGATTAAGAGTGTCAATTTTAATGTTAATGAAATGGACAATTTGATGTATCCATGGCAACCTTTGGAGGGGGGGGGGAGGGGGTGGATTTTGCCACCCTTGGTGGACTTGGTGGACAGGTGGACAGGTTTCCACAAAACTTGGTGGACAGGTTGGGTGTATGACCACGACGAATTGATTCGATTTTGGTGAAGATCCGATTCCAGATCTGGAGACAAGAATTATTTAATTTTTAAAGTAATTCTTCACCATTGAGAGATAGGGCCAAAAATGATAAATACCCCCACCACCGAAGATGAACGAGGTTATGTTTTCACCCCTTTCTGTCTGTCTGTTTGTTTGTGTGCAGGATATCTCAAAAAGTTGTGGACAGATCTGGATGAAATTTTGTGGACAGGTTGGTTGTGGACAAGGACAAACTGATTAGATTTGTTAAGATCGGGATCCGACTACAATTATTTTTTAAGTGATTCTTCACCCTTGAGAGATAGGGCTAAACTAATATATAGCACGATATCGCAAAAAGTTGTGGACGGATTCGGAAGAAACTTGGTGGACAGGTTGGGTGTGTGACAAGAACGAATTGATTCGATTTTGGTAAAGATCCGAATCCGGATCTGGAGACAAGAATTGTTTAATTTTTTTAAGTGATTCTTCAGCATTGAGAGAGAAGGCCAAAAACGATATAGCACTGCACAGCATGATATTTCAAAAACGTATTGGGCCCGATATGTCCTCGTGGATCAGGCATTACGTGGTGGAGGTATGCGCTCTACCAAGTGCGCTTATCGTCTTAACCTGGTATTTTCCCACCCCTCTTTTTGAGTAACTTCCCAGGTTCTTCAATGCAGGAGGAGGCCGTTAGATCTATAAAGACTGCACAATGATTGCCAACCAATGGTTGTTTGTCTGTGTTCTATCCTTGTATGTTGAGCATCAAGCAAGGAAGCAGCAAATACCATTTCTTAATGGTCTTAGTTATGACTTAGCCAGGATCGTGTTCGATCAACCTCCTCGACCTGGACTCAAAGCAGGTGCTCTAACTATTTTGCCACAGTCTGATATGCATTTTTAAATGTCCCATATGTACATAAAAACTGCCTTCCTATTGTCTTTAATATGCCAGATTCGGTTGTGTAATGATTAGAGCATCTGCTCTGGGTCTGGGAGGTCAGTGGTTCAAACGTGGTTCAAACGTGGTTCAAACCCTGGCTGAGTCTTTTCAGCTCTTTTAAAATAGTATGCACTGCTTCCTTGCTTGATGCTCAACATTTGAAAGGATAGAGCTCAGACAAACAAGGATTCGGAGAGGGTATTGCATTTGGGTCTGTTTGTCCGCACAGAACTTTCGTGTTGTTCTCTGCAACCGCTTGTCGGATTGAGACGAAATTGTCACCATCGGTGCGACTACTCATGTAGAATGTTGTAATTATAATTATGATGTCATGACAGCCATACGTGACACGTGACAGCCATATAGAAAAACTGAAAAACTTTGGACCTCTGTATCTCTGAAACCACACCAAAGAAAAAATTGAAACTTGGCACATAGCAAGTACTTCTCATGGGGAATGAGTGATTTTTATGATGTCATAGGTGCCCTCGTTATGACGTCATAATTGCATATGTAGAACGCCACATCCGATCAGTATGAAAAATTTTGAGGGTCATCTCGGGATAAAATGGTCCACAGAAAAAAATAATTGACGTCATCGGTCATGTGATTCGGCAGCCATATTGTTTAAAAAATAAAAAAAACCTTCAAAAATCTTCTTCTCTGAAGTGGCTGAACAGATGGAGGCAAAACTTTACAAGTATGACCGCCTGTCCATGAGGAACAAAAGGTTCACACACATATGATGTCATTGGTCACATGGTTTGGCAGCCATGTTGGATTTACCCTAAAACTTATAAAAAATCTTCTACTCCAGAACGGCTGGACAAATTGAAGGGAAACTTCACACAAGTGTTTCCCAAGCCATGGATGTACAAGCGGCACATAGTAAGTACTCCTCATGGGGGAATGAGTGTGGTATTTTTATGACCTCAAAGGTGCCTTCATTATGATGTCATAATTGCATATGTTTAACGCTACATCCGATCTGTATAAAAATTTTTGAGGGTCATCGAGGGATAAAATGTCCCACAAAAAAAAATTGATGATATCATTGGTCACGTGATTCGGCAGCTATATTGTGTTTTTTAATAAAACCTTCAAAAATCTTCTCTGAAATTGCTGATAAGGTCGAGGCGAAACTTTACACGTATGACCGCCGATCCATGAGGAACAAAATAGTCACACATATGATGTCATAGGTCATATGGTATGGCAGCCTTATTGGATTTACCCTAAAACTTATGAAAATACACCACTCAAAAGAAGTCCTGGTGAGGGTTTGCAATCTCTGATTGCTCTTTTTCTTGTCTCTTTTGGTTTGCCAAGCTATCTTCTTAACGAACCTCTGTTTACCCATATAATGATCCAAGCTGATTTTAAGTCTTGGTATTTTGTACCTAATAAATTATTTCTGCTTTTCCTTAAGAGCATTCCTTACCTCCCTGCTCAACCACCTTGATGTCTGTCTATCTCGAGCTTTACGCTTTACACCTCACTGGACTATTCTTACTCTGTACAGTGCACATTTGGTTCTTGAACATTTCCCATTTCTCTGATGCTGATTGCATTACTCTTAGATTCTCTCACCTGTAGCACCTGCCTCTCTTCTCAGACAGATTTACCCTCAAAGTTTGTCTTCCTTAAATCTAAAAGCTCTAGTCTACTATTCTGTTCCCTTAAGTCCCAATAAAGTTCTTGAACAGATGCCGATCTCCATCCTCACCTCATTCATCACATTCCAACCCAGTAAAAGCTCATTTTATGTATCGGTGAAAGTTTTGGGAATATTTTAATTCAAAATACTGATATTTTGAGTAAGCCGCGTTTTTTTTATGAACTTTGCAATTGGATGTATTTGCAATACAGCCTTCGAAGCACAAATCTTGGAGACATCAACAAGTGACACAAAATGCAAGAAGTACAACTTTGTGGCACGCACTTATGGAGCATTTCATTCGAACACACACCATGGAAGAACATGGTTTTTTTTTAATTTGAAACTTTCAACAGAAATGATTTGCTAAGAGATGAGAACTTAAAAAGAAGTATTTACAAAACATTCCCTGAGAGTTCCTTCCATGTTTCTCGAAAGATCACGCCGCAAACACACAATAAGCTGCGTGGGCCACGCCAACACACTCTGCATAACAAGTAGGGAGAAAAATGGGGGGGGGGGGTGAGGGAGCTGAGAGGGAGGGGTAAAGGATGGCATTAGGAGACTAAGACAGATTCTATGAGTAATGTAAGGCATCAAATGTATGTATCGCGTAAAGTTCATTAATTCCATAACACCGGCTTGGTTCCATCGATGTGTCAAACATTCCAATGTCTCCTTCCCTTTGGTGAAAACTGTTGCTAACATCATTCACTCTCACTCACTCTCACACCAGTCACAGCCTTTCCACTACAGATAGGCATTATCACGCCCTGCTAAGCCTCAAGTCTGTTTGTAACCTCTTTGACCCCACCGGATATCTCATTCGCTGTCAGACACAGAACTACAGGCCTCTTCAATACACCTGCACCTCATCTCCTATCAATGCAGCTTGCACACCTAATTAGCAGGCTGTTTGATAGTAGGACAAACAGACCAGCTTCAAGTTTCTGGTAAGCTTCTAAAGTAGCTACCAACAGCTGATATTAAATTGGATTAAAATGTTCAGTACAGATGTAACGTTCACACGGGATGCTGCATCATGGAGCAAGCCATACATTACTCGATATAATGAAGAACTTCATCTTGATGATGAAGTCTCGTGTCGATTGACAGACAGAGAGTAAGTCGAGAAGCTGAGATTTCAAGCATCAACCCTTCATCGGGTCTCTTTTGCCCTGACGAAGGGTTAATGCCCAAAACTTCAGACTCTCCTTGTTTTCCACAGAGGTGAGCATATGTCAACCACAATCCTTGTTGGAGGTGTTGATTGTGTGTGTGTGTGTGTGTGTGTACATATAATGTTGTGTATAGTTGTATATATATATACATATATATATATATGTTTAACCAAAGAAGCACAATGACCCGATGACATGACGTCAACAAGCATCATGTACATAAATTACACGAACACATCACCTCCAAACTTGGAGGCATCCGTGTGGTGCTCAAGCCTTTGCAGACTGAGATTGAAGCCCATGGTCACGAATACATGAAAGCAGCGATATCCGATCAGTTTCGCCATTGTCATTGTTGTGGGCTCATCAGGCCAACATATTGCTGATCCTTTATTCGTGACCATATTAGGCTGAATGTTCTGGCTGGCTGCAAACCTCCTGACTTAATATTCCTTTAATATACTCCTGACAAACCTCTTAATACGACACCGGTCGTCATCTCACATGTGGGTCCCAAGACTGAACAGAGCTTCCCTGGTCTCAAAACACCTATCTCACCCAGGAAGGAAGCACGACTCTTGACCAAGTTGTCTCCTCATTCATGCTGCGTTTCCCCTCCACCTCCGGGGATTTGCCCAATCCCACCGGAGGCACCCCGCTCGCCCGGACATGTCGTGCTGCTGCCACCATTCACCATCTCCACACGTACCACCGAAGCTCGGTCCCATCCATCCAAGGCGGGAGGAGTCACACCATGGTGGGAGTCGACAAAGCAAACCAAGCTTCATGACTAGCCGCGTCCCAAATGCCTCAGCCTCACTGAAGCTGTTATATTCAGCACGGTCTTCGATTGGAGGGTCCCACTTGTCCTCGCAGGAGGGCCGATAAATCCCTCCGGGATGCACGGTCAGGCCACGTCCCAAACGCATGTCGATCAGTAATACAAGCACACAATGCACAGTCCCTGGCCTCACCAAAGCTGTCGTAGGTGTGTGTGTGTGTGTGTGTGTGTGTGTGTGTGTGTGTGTGTATGTGTTTGTGTGTGTGTGCAGTCTGAAAATTATAGAATCGAAAACGGATTGGCCAAGCTCCACCAAATTTTGCACGCGTACTCAGGGTACCTTGGGTCAGGTCATGGGCACAAAATAATCCCCCACTACTGACAAGGATATGGAGATGACTTGATGTTTTCACCTGCACATGGAGAATAGCTCAAGTGGTTTAACCATTGACCTCTGTTGGAAGGAGAAGGTATACTATTGACAGCTTTTTTCCCCTCCTCGAGTGAATGGGTGTTAATATGATTAAAACGAGATCCGTCCATCTCTCTGTCACGCAAAGAAGAAGCAGGACCTCGGGCTTTAATGTAGCGGTTCCTGTTGTCGTAGAATAATAAAAATAGGGGGAATGGCCCTGGACTTACCTGGTAGAACTCACTGGTAGGCATGGATGACCCACAAAATATGTAAATTAGCCGATGGTTTGAACAAATTGTGAAAGCATCATGCAGAGCTGATTCCAACCAAGTTACATATAAATTGGGTGAATACTTTTTGAGAAGAAGTCAAAAGTAGCGATCCTGGAATCGTAATGACCTTTGACATTTAAATTGACCTACCCAATATGCAATTTTTGATGGGATTTGTGAAGCATCAGGAGGTTGGAAAGCTCACAATCAATTTCTTTGGTTGGAAAGGTCATAACCTATTTACTTGAAGCAATAGTTTGTGTCCACTTAATCATATAGATAGATGCCTGCTTTAACAGTCAGTCAGATTTAAGAAGAAGAAGAAGTGAAAATTGTAGCAGAATGCAACGGTTCCAACAGTAACATTTATTATTCTACAACAGCTGGAACCTTTGAGAAGTACACGGAAGGAACACACAAACAACATTCACCCTAATGGAGGGGGGTATTGACACCATATTTCACTACTGGAGGGAGCGCGGGTATTATCAGTTGACTTAAATACACAACGGACTTATGGACACTTCAGTAATTATGGACCAAATTTCTGTTTAAATTTCCTCCTTAATCCATATATCTCTTTCATAAGTACATACTCAGGATTGTTCAAGTTAGAAAGGTCAATTCATAAAATATGGATGCCTCAGCATGTCATAAACATTGCACCAAAATTCAATGCTGAGTATGTGTATATAAATATGCCATACAGCCGATGCTGTCGCTGATAATTCACCGAGCAATGAAATCAGTCTGGCGGCTGATGTGGGGGTATGTGGAATTGGGGTTCTCCTGCATGTGCCACTTAGAAATTCCTGCAGCTGTGGAGAAACTCTGGTGGAGTTGAAACGGTAAAGGGCTTACCGAGAGCTTGGGATAGTAGACAAAGGCTATTGGATTTCAGGAAGGCAAACGTTGAGGGTATGAGGAGAGAACTAGGTGCTGTAGAATGGGAGAAGCTAACAAGGAGCCAGTCAGAATCAGAGAAATGGATAACCTTCAAGGAGCAAATGTGGAGTGTACAGAGTAGGTGTATTCCAATGAGGTGTAAAACTAGAGGCACAAAGATACAGGGGTGGTTGAGCGGGAAGATAAAGAGTGTTATTAAAGATAATTATCAAAAGGAATTTATCAGGTACAAAATAACAGGACTGGAGTCAGAGTGTATAAGTACAGGTGTAAACAGAGGATAGTTAATAAAATAATGAGGCAAGCTACAAGATAGAATGATAAGGTTATGGCCAAGAATATTAAACATAATAACAAGACATTCTATAAATAAATAATGGGAAAGAACAGGTTAATCCCAGTAATAGCTAGATGGTTAAGGTGGCTGTCTGAAGATATTAAGGTCCTGAGTTCAAGTCCCTGTCATGCTATAACCAACACCAGGTGGGTTGACTAATCCTGTCATCCTTCCACGGTTGGAAAAATGAGTTCTAGCTTTGGGGAAAAAATGAGCCATTTGAGTATCCTGTGCTGGAGTGGTAACCTGTCCAGGATTGTGCCCCCTAACCAATGAAACTGTCTTGGAAGCCCTATGTACCTGATGGTGTGACGGTGTGAAAATAATGTTAAAAAAAACAAACAAACAGGTTAAGACAAGTGTGGTTCCATTGAGGAAGAGCACAAAAGATTGGTTTCGTGATCAAAGTGAGATGGCAGGCATATTTAAATAGTTATTTTTTGCTTCAAAGTTTACATAAGAACAATCAGGAGAATTAGCAATAGCTGAGAGTATATACCAAGGAGGTGAATAAGAGCTTTTAGAGGAGATACAGGTGGGAGTGGAGGAAGTGAAAAAAAACCCTCGGGAAGCCAAGAGAAGAAAAGTCAGAAAAAAAACATTTTATAAAAATGAAAAAACATGTAGGAGATTGAATCCCCCAAAAACAACCAAACATGGAAGGAATGACAAGAAAGTTGTGTTGTATTTTCTACCTTGCCATTCCTTCCTACCTTGTTTGGTTATTTTTTGGGGGATTCCATCCCGACATCAATAGCCTGGTGTTGGCTTAATGGTTAGGGTGGTGGGCTTGAGATCCCAGGATCCTGAGTTAAAATCCCTCTTGGTTGTTGAATTTATAACAGGTGGCGTTAACTCGGCCTGTCATCCTTCTGTGGTCGGCAAAATGAGTACCAGCATGCTGGTATCCTGTGCCGGAGTGGCGACCCGTCCAGGATTGTGCCCAATAGCTAAGGAGACTGCTTAGGTAGCACCAACGCTCTGCACAGAGTATGGTCCCAATGGATGGATGGATGGGGTTGACTCTGCCTGTCATCCTTCTAAGGGTGACAAAATGAGTACCAGCTTGCTGGTACCTTGTGTCAGAGTTGTGACCTGTCCAGCATTATGCCCAATAGCTAAGGAGACTGCTTAGGTAGCACCAACCCTCTGCACAGAGTATGGTCCCAATGGATGGATGGATGGGGTTGACTCTGCCTGTCATCCTTCTAAGGGTGACAAAATGAGTACCAGCTTGCTGGTACCTTATGTCAGAGTTGTGACCCGTCCAGCATTATGCCCAATAGCTAAGGAGACTGCTTAGGCAGCACCAATAATCTGCACATAGTCTGGTCCCAATGGATGGATGGGGTTGACTCTGCCTGTCATCCTTCTAAGGGTGACAAAATGAGTACCAGCTTGCTGGTACCTTATGTCAGAGTTGTGACCCGTCCAGCATTATGCCCAATAGCTAAGGAGACTGCTTAGGCAGCACCAATAATTATCTGCACATAGTATGGTCCCAATGGATGGATGGATCACGACATGTTTTTTCATTTTTATAAAATGTTATTTCTGACTTGTTTAACTCTATTTTTCCCAATCTGGATGCCAATGACGTCATCAAGTAGTAAATTATTTTGAGGGGCATTTACATCGGGAACTCCCCGACCCCCACCCCTTCAGCGATATATACAAGTCTCTTCTCTAGTTCCCCTAATGTCCCGTCCAATATTCCCATCCCTTATGTCTCCACTCAAACACTTTGCTACCCTGTTGTCCTTCACCTTTGGAGTCATCTATTGAAATTTTTCATCGTTTGTCGGTTCGTCTCGTTTGTGTGTTTGTTTTTCTGTGAGTGAGATAACTCCCGAACACTTTCAGCTATCTTCGTCAAATTTTACCAAAGGATTTTGAAGGACAAAAGTGAGTCTGTCAATGTTTTGTGACTGTATATGTCAAAGGTCAAAGTGGCAGTGACGTCATTTGCATAAAACTGATTCGACCAAAAGTGTTTATGCTACGTGACGTCAAATTTGACACAAATGAGTTGGAAAACATCATGTAAGGATATTTGAATGAAACGAAGCAGATACTGACATTAATCTTAAGCATAGTGTTGGCTTAATGGTTAAGGTGTCTGTCTTAAGATCTTAGGATGTTCAATTTGAGCCCCTGTCGTGCTGTGACATAACACCAGGTGTGTTGACTCAGCCTGTCACCCTTCTGAGGTCGGCAAACTGAGTACCAGCTTACTGGAAACAGACGGCACATCATCAGTGGCACAGTCGCACTCCCCACAATGATCCAACCAGCAGCAACAGGCTGCGTACGAAATGATGACTTCTAAAGAGGTTAAAATTTGTATGCTGTTGTCGTCCAGCAAGAGTAAATTATTGAGACGAATGTAATTTTCGATGCACAGAGCGGTGTAAAACGGGTGACTAAAATTAAAGATAGGAGCCACAAAAGACGGACCATGTGCACAGAAGACGGAGCAAAACAACAGCAATAAACGATGGTACAGAAAAACTATCCCCCACCCCCTATCAAATTGATGAATCAGAAAATCTTTAACACTCTTCTCATGGCGAGGCACACGTGACACTGCGTCCCACAAATCCGGGTCAGCACCAATCAGCTGCTGACGTCATAATGGCGCAAATCAGCTGTCCACGTCATCACAGTGCTAATCAGTTGCCAAAGTTAGTGTATCCATTTTTCACTGACGTTGGCAGCTGGTTATGTAAGGACAATAATAAGGGCTTTATCCACCACGCCTTGGAAATTATTTTCTAAGAAGTACAATTTTGTTTGAATGGAGGAGAAATTTTTCACAAGTTATGAAATTACAGATATGGCCAATTCACCGTCTTTGCCGCCATTACCTAGTTTGCCGCTCTCGGCTGGGGCCTCATTGGCCAATGCGGAAATCTGGCTCACCCCTTAAAAAGGGAAGAGAGGTAAGATGAAGAATAAAAGTGATAAATCACCTTATTTGTTCAATCCACCATTGCTTAACACTTGGTTCCTTCGAAAAACGATAAATACTGCAGGAATGACTCTCAAATCGGTGACTGGAATCTGGAATGAAACATGACCAGCTTCACAAAGTTACGGCAGTTATATTCTACTAGAGTGTAAAGCCAGGCTGTGCGTTGTCAGGCCAATGTGTCGTCATCGCTTCGATGGCTTTTTGTGGTGTTCGAATTTGTAACTGCAATAAAAAAAGTTTTTTTGTTATGGTACGGGTATAATACCGTCGCTTCCTCGAAGAATACCGTCGCGAAGAGAGAATGTCGCTTCCTTCAATTGGAATCATTGTAATTGCTTGAGCCGTTATTGTGCTCGGCACAGTGACATTTATCAACATTTTGAGGATGAACAAAAGGCTGATTTTGCAATCTCTCAATCTTGCATGTTTTCGATCTATATTTCCTACGAGCAGCGATTTTGTCTGAATCTCGATATTCCCCAACGATGAGAGTACGAGCCGCAAATTTGATTGATCGAGATGGTGTAAAATGGCTTAATATTTTGTCCAAGTAGTGCTAAACTGTTGGTTTTTGGAAGTATCAACAAGGCGATTTGTGTTCCACAGTGTTCAAATATATAATTAAATCGAAATAAAATAAAGGTTTTAAAGGCTGTCAAATTTTTTTTTCAGGATGTTTACTCTCGTTGATGCAGCATCTTATGTAACATGTTATATTAGTTGTTCGCGCTTGTTGTTTGTGTCCTTTATGACATCCTTAAAAACAGTAAGTTTCCTGTTTGGAATGTTTTTCAATTTTGTTTGACTGTCAAACAGGTAGACAGGCTAAAAAAAAATTACCTTACTCCACTGTGCACATGTGCGCTCGTGATGAGATTCTGTACAATTTGCCAAATTCAAAGACAAATTACTATGAAACTGCAGGTTTACCTTCCGATTCATGTTCACATTCGGGTTCTACAGTGTTCAAAATATAGAATTGAATTGAAAATTAAGTTTTTCCTTGAACGCAGACTGACGTCTGTAAACAGACAGAGAGACAAAGTGAAACAATTGCTTAACCCCGCTGTTCGCTTTTCACGTGCGGGGTAATAATTACAAATTAATTAAAGGGAGTCAGCATGGATTTAGGAAAGAGAGGTCATGTTGAACAAATTTCTTGGTGTTCTCTGAAGCAGTTTCTGACTGGGTAGATGAGGAAAGTGCAGAGGATGTTGTTTATCTCGACTTTCAGAAGGCATTATATAAGGTACCACAAAGGAGTTTGTTAGCTAAGCTGAGGGCTTGCAGAGCAGTGGCTGATCGGGTAACTAACTGGATTAGAAACTGTCTTAGTGATAGGAAGCAAGTCGTGTCAGGGAGGATGTCTGGCTGGGAGGAGGTAAATTGTGGGTTACCTCAAGGATTAGTACTGGGCCCATTATTATTATTTACATCAATGATTTGGATAGCGTGTGCGTGTGTGTGTGTGTGTGTGTGTGTGTTTTGTACCATCCCTTGGATGGATGTTAAACTGGGCATCCCATCTGCCAGCATTCGTGGGTAGACATCAAATATCCCATGGTGCCCTTCACAAAGATGAGGTGAGCTATTGCCGGCATTATTAACAAATTACAAATTGCTGCCCGAACTACGATTGGAAAGCGATTCTCTGTACAGATTATGGTATGTCAGCATCAGAGTACCAGTATGTATATATATATATATATATATATATATATATATAAAACTTTCTCACCACTAACTCAATGACTAATTGACTGATATTAAAGATCGGACCTTCTGGGTGACGTAGAAAGCTGAAATTTTGTGTGCTGACGGACATCGGAGCTGCTGCACCAAGAAAATACAGAACCATCGGAAAGCATCCGTTTATGAAAATAATAAATGAAAAAATATAAACGAAAATAAATAAATGAAAAATCAAATGCAGGTGAGCAACCCCAGATAATGGGGAAGCACGATTCGTATGCTTGCACAATGTGTAAGCACACCCCGCTGGTATATATGTGTGTGTATATATATATATATATATATATATATATATTATATATATATTATATATATATTATTATATATATATATATATATATATATATATATATATAATATATAGTATAATCTTCCTAGTTTGGCAAAATGAGTACCAGATTAGTGGGGTAATAACTAATACGCCATTCGAGTATCTTGCATCGGAGTGGTGACCCGTCCAGGATTGTACTCCTTAGCCAAATAAAACTGCCTTGGCAGCTCTATGAGCCTCATGGTGTGTAAGGTATGGATATGTACATTATATATATATATATATATTCTTACATATGTGACATTAGATGATTTGTGACGAGGCAACCGTTTTGGGTTTAAAGGCTGTGGGATAAGAGATTCAGACAAAGTTAAGTTCCTTTGGAATGCAAGTGAAGGAAACATTCTCAGCAAGAAAATAACGAGGAAAACTTGCAATGAGACCGATTTTAAAAAAACTTAAATGGCTGGGTTTACAAGGAAGGCTTAACTCCGAATGTGATGCAACCCCATACACCAGATTCAGATTTTATCAAAAATTTTGTGCCATTTAGTAGTTCTGAACAATTACATCACAAATACATTGGAAGTTATAAGTCCAAAGGTTAAAAAGATTATAAACTCACCAGCAGCACCGACGAAGAGGCACCAGGACACATGCCAAATTACTTTCCGAGCTTGAAGGGATGTGCTCACCACCATGATGTAAATGATCCTTGGACGTGACACCTCAAAACTCCTTGGCTCACCTGCACGACCAACTGTCGCCTGTTTCTCGGTGATCTGGCACGATGTCACAGCAAGTAGAAAGGGCCAGATCTTTCCTTCCACAGCACCGAGCACTCAATCTCCTCCCCTATTCAAGTGTCCCCACCCTGGTTTCATACAAAGACTGATCTTAGCACCCGCAGCTCATTGTCTCACTGCACCCTCACAAACTGCCTCCTCTCCCTGAGCCCCATATAACCCTTTGTGAAACAGGTCAACCCTCCCCCCGTCCTGCTTTTGGAGGTTGAGGTATTACAAAAGGCTGCCATTGTTGGCATATCAGCATCACTATGATGGCATGAAAGCACAGCAACTGGACTTTTTTTTAAAAAAAACAACCCTCGCAATTATTTGGACTGCATTATGTACAATTGGAGTGGAAAAAAACACAGGAATAAATAAATGTGTTGTGTCTCTCGTCGAGGGTAGGCGAGCTATCTTCGGCATCCTGAACAAGTTGTAAATTCTTGCCCAAGCGAGCACCAGTCCCATCCAGATCTGATCAGCCGGTTCTTGAAAGACCTGGACAATCCCATCAATAATTACATCACGTGACAGATCACCCAATATTGTGGCATTGATTGTGACCATTGTTGTAGCAGTAATAGTTGTTAGTGGTAGTCATCATAGTAATAGTCGTCATACTTGTAGTAGTCGTAGTAGTCATCACAGTAAAAGTAGCACTAATAGTTGTTCGTGGTAGTAGTAGTAGTCATCATAGTAAAAGTTGCACTATTATATGTTAGTGGTAGTAGTAGTAGTAGTTGTTAGTGGTAGTCATCACAGTAATAGTAGTAATAGTTGTTAGTGGTAGTCATCACAGTCATAGTAGAAATAATAGTTGTTCGTGGTAGTCATCATAGTAAGAGTAGTAGTAATAGTTGTTAGTGGTAGTCATCACA
>CM068966.1:37622850-37640610 GCA_035128595.1 Eptatretus atami
CCGGCAACATCAAGGACGGTGGTCTTGAAGGCACTCCAAAACTCTTCAGGATTCCCCAAAGCACCCAGACACCCCAAATCTCCACTCAGCCTGTTTGCAAACTCCTCAGCTGCCCTCTCATCTTGAGGCATGCCAACACCCAGCCTAGGCTGGGATGGTACCATTCTCCTGGATTTGAGCTGCAACTTCAGAGTTGCTACAACAAGCCTGTGGTCAGTATTGAGCAACTGAGCACTCCGGTCAACCCTGTGGTTCTGGATTATCCTCCAGTAACCATCAACGAGCACATGGTCAATCTCCTTTGCCACACTACCAGCATTGGAATACCAAGTCCAGCGATGAGCCTGTGGCACTGAAACCATGAACCAGCCACCCTAAGTCCATGACTTCTTGCAAAGTCAAGGAACGTAGTGCTATTCTGGTTCACCGTTCCAGACCCATGGGGACCAACACATGTCTCATAACCATCCCTATCAGTTCCAGTCGGTGCTTTGAAATCCCCCAAGACGAGAAGAGTATCTCACCTGGGACCCTGATCAACCACAGACTCGAGCACGGCATAAAATGCGCCCTTCATGGTGAGGTCACTCACCTCAGTTAGAGCACATTCAGAGACTAAGGAAATGACACCCAAAGAGTGACGAATCCTTCATCTCATAATACGCTCATTGACCGTTGTTACCGACAATTATCATTGGAGTCAGTTTGTTGGACACAGCTACAGCAACTCCTTGGGCATGGAAACCATCAGAGCGACCAAATCAATAGTAGGTGTAACCACCCGCCATGATCTCGCCATTATCCGTTCTCCGAACCTCAGAGAGTGCTGCAATACCGATGTTCAACCGCTTGTACTCAGATGATAACCGAGACAGATGATTGTCCTCTCTTAGGGATAGGACATTCCAGGCACCCACCCGAAGGGACTGACTCAGATTAACCCAAAAAGACCACCATCTTGTGGATGACACCTCAGCACCACCCTGACACGCATGACCCCAGTCCAATCGGGAAGGTTACCCCGTGTGTTTCTTCCTATCATCAAAGAGTGGGGGTCCTGAAAGCTTTGCCCCAATCCCGTCATCTGGTGAGCTGCCCTGTGCATGTCATTCACAAGGGTTTTACGGAGGCCAGCATGCAAATCCTGCCACCAACCTCCGAAAAAAAGAGGAACCCAACTGCAGGAGGACGTCCGCAGACACAGTTGGGCACTAGAAATGGACGGCCGTTGGCTCACAAGGAGCTCCTCCGCCCTTTGACAGGTTTTGTTTTTAATCCTGCTGGGTATCCATATCCAAACACCCTCCTCACCAGGAAACCTGGAGGGGGAGACGGTTTCGTCGCTGATAACCCGACCATGAAACAGGTTATTACAGGTTTACATGGTAACTGTAGCAAGTCACAGATCTAATCTGACCTGACCTCCTGACACAACGGGCTGATGTTCGACTGAAAGTGGCAGGAATTTGGAATTTGTTCAGAGTTTCCCCCAAACTCGCCGACTATTGGCAAAACACACCATGGGAGGATATTTATCGTCCACCAGTTAATACCATGAGATAGGTTCCCAGCTTCATGTCCATCCAACGGATGGTACACTTTGTGATAAACCTTGTCTTTCCTGTGAAGGACCAATTAAATTTCATGCGTTGGAATTTGGGAGGACAGAGACGGCTGTGCCTTGCTTGCTTGAAGCCCTGAAGGGGAGAATGAGACAGAATAGTCTCTGGAAGGTGATTCCATACAACGTGAGAAGCGAGGATTAAAAGAGCTGAGGTGTGCAGTCAGTCTAGATTTTGGATGTTTAATGAGGAGGGGGTTACTGGAGGAATGCGTGCACCCTGGAGTTGAAAATGGGGGTTGGAGGACCGAGAGGGAGACAGAGAGCGAGAGCGAGAGCAAGAGCGAGAGCGAGAGCGAGAGCGAGAGCGAGAGCGAGAGAGAGAGAGAGAGAACAATATTCTACTTTGGTCTTTTATGTCTCTCTGCTGTCATCCATATAAAACAGAGACCACCAACCTGTCTGTGATATGAGAGCAACACATCCTGTGCTTTGGCCTAATCATGGGAGATTGTAATAATTTTGAGAGCTTTAGATTCCACAGAATCCAGGAGAGACAGATGTGATTATCAAATGGGGTGCCAGCCCACAGTGGAGAGCAGCACTCCATTGAACTAGGGACAATGGCTTTGTCGACTGAGCAGGTCTGATTTTCCAAGGAAAGACTTGGATCGATGAAGGATGCCCAGTCTGTGGCTGGCTTTGGAGTAAAGGGCATGGCTGATGGTGAGGCCAAGAGGTTCAAAAGACGAAACCTCTTCCAGATGATGACCAAGAAAATAGATCAGTGGGTTCGTTTGATGATCCTCCTGGAGCAGTCAGGTGAGACAGTGAGATTTTCCAGGATTGAACGACATGTTCCATTTATCAGACCAGAGTCTAATCATATCCAAATCAGCAGAGAGAAACAAAGCTGCTGTCTGTCTAGCAGAGGGATGGGGGTACTGCACAAGATAGTGTGGAGTCGTCTGAAAAAAATGAAGAGAGGGTTTTCCGGAGCATCAGAAAGGTCATTTACATACGAGTGTGGAGTCGTCTCATAGGTGAGGAGCAAGACTTGGCACATATCACTGCCTTGGGAACTCCAGCCTCCACTCAGTGAGGGAGGAGAGCATTCTTTTAATGACAACACGTTAACTGAGTGATTGGAGAAAGTGAAAAATCCAGGAATGAAGGCAGCCTTATATGCTACAGGCACAGATCTCTGTAAGCAAAGCAGGATGCCAGACTGTGTTGAATGCCTGAGATATGCCCAGGTAGACAGTGGCAACATTTTGTTTGAGATTGATAGCCTCTATACATTGTTGACAGAGGAGCAGAAACATGTCCAGAGTTGAGTGTGGCAGATATAAGGGTAAGTAAGAACAGCAGAGTAGGATGTGAGAGCATGAGCACTGATGCCATCTGGGCCTGTTGCTGAAGCAGGGTCAAGGCCAGACAGAACTTTATTTACCTTCGTTGATGAGGACAGAGTCCAGTGGACAGTAGCTATGTATATCCGGGGGAAATGGGGACAGTTGTGTACATGAGATTTAGAGGCAAAAACAGAGTTTAGACATTCTGTCTTATCTTGGGCAGAGTCTGCAGTACTGCCATTTGAGGCGAGTGATAGGATGGAGGGTGAGCTTGATAGAGAGAGAGACCTGACGAGGCACCACTGTGTAAGATGGTGTTTTCTGGATTGCCTCAGGATGGACACACACTTTTTCTGAGCCTTGCAGAATTAACATAAGTTACGTTTATTCGGGCTAGCTTTACATGCTGAGAAAGCACGCTGCTTCATTGTAATGGTCTCACCAAAGGATTCAGTGTACCAGGTTCTAGACTAGAGGATGTAAAGGAAAGTTGCAGATGGGATGAGATAAACCGGTGCATGAGCAAAGGTAGACTTTGTGAAAGTATTCACGGGCAGCATCGATATCAGGGGCTGTGGAAATGGTGGCCCCATCCTTTTGTAAAATGGCAGATTGAAGTTCTTGCCAGTTGACCCGTGTAAACAGCCATATTCTGCATCATTGAGGTTGCTTCCTTACAATAGCAAGAGAGATATCAGCCTTAAAAAGAAAGTGATCAGAATAACCATTAGGGACTGAAGAAGAGCAGGCTAGATTGGAGGGATCGTTAGTCATTAGTTATTACTATGCCCAAAAGGAAAAAATGTACCGGTCATAGAAAATCTCGGTTTGGAGGCTTACAGGTTGGGTCAAACCCGTGGAGTTATAGAAGGCCCTTGCTGCAATGCCATGGCCGGTTGTTGCAGAGCCAACACCCAGCCAGCTGGCATGGTGAAAGTTGAAATCATCACAGATGAGAAACAGAGATTTGAGATGGATGCTTATGAGTTGAAAGTCTTTTTTTTTAAAAAAAGGTGAAAAAAAAAACTGGCAATTTTGTCTGTCATAAGCAATATCAACGATAATAAATAGAGGTTGTGTGGCTGTAGCTATGTCGCCACTATTCACTCGTCATGGAACTGACCAATTGAGTGTGCCTTTTTTTCCCTTCACTTGTGGATTGGTGGTGGCGCTGACCAATTAGGTGTGCCTTTTTTCCCTTCACTTGTCGATTGATTGTGGCACTGACCAATTGGGTGTGCCCGTTTTAACCTTCACTCGTCGATTGGTGGTGGCGCTGACCAATTGGGTGTGCCGTTTTAACCTTCACTCGTCGATTGGTGGTGGTGCTGACCAATTAGGTTTGCCCGTTTTTCTCTTCACTCGTCGATTGGTGGTAGCGCTGACAAATTGGGTGTAACTGTTTTTCCCAGCATCATTATTCATATCTGTTGTTATCACTTCTATCCGTGTCGGCAAACAATGGTCTGTCTATGTGGTGCGGCAAATCACATGCTTCCCTCAACTCTCACAACATTGATTACAATATTGGTGATTATGGTTTGGCATCTTTATCACACGCTTTCCTCACCTTATGTTACATCACCTCTCATGGCGGTGATTACAATATTGGTGATTTGATGTTGTGATTAATAAACTTATTTTTTAAATGATAAAAGTCATGAAGTGCATTTCCAAGACACTGCCGTAGAGCATTGCCCACCAAAGGTGGGCTGACACGAGTACTCCCGCCCAAAGGGCGGGGGTGCCCACGAGTAAGTAAATTTCCTCGGATTTCTCAAACAAATGCTTTGTCAAAAATAAATGAAATCGAAATGATGAAATATATAAATACATATACATACATATATATGTATATTATATACAAGTGGGGTATGCTTACACATTGTAAGCAAAAATGCACCGTGCTTCCCCATTGTCTTGGGTCGTTCACGGCACTTGTTGTTTTTTCATTTATTTATGTTTTCATTTACGGATACTTTCCGATGGTTCTGTGATTTTTCCTGGTGCATCGGATTCAATGTCCATCAGCACACAGAATGGCCATGCTTCCCCATTGTCTCGGGTCTCTCACCTGCATTAATTTTTTTCATTTATTTATATTTTCATTTACAGATGCTTTCCGAAAGTTCTGTGATTTTTCCTCAGTGCATCGGCTGTAATGTCCATCAGTACACAAAATTTCAGCTTTCTATGTCACACGGAAAGTACCGAACATTAATATCAGTCAGCAGTGAGTCAGTGAATCAGTCAGTAAAGGGTTAGAATGAGCTTTATAAATTAACGACATTTACACTGTATACATACATACATACATATATATATATATATTGTTGTAGATTTCCGCCCGCCGGCGTGCGAACGACCGCGTCGAACCAATAGCGGTCTGCTTCGCCCACCGAACGGACAATCCAGTCGCGGATTTCTGGATCAACGCCGGAAACCAGCCACAGGTGTGTTTTTAACCACACACCAACCTTGTCCGCACTCTACCCGCGCGCTACAGGGTCCGATCGCCAAATCTTCGATTTACCTAATTATTCGCGCGGGTAGGTTACCGAGAGATTGTACCTCAACGGGACCGCTTGGAAACGAGCGGCTTAAGCAGCTCGCTTCCTTTTGGGATAACCGAGCGGGGTATTATCGCGCAGTCCCGTTGGACCCGATCACTTTACCGGCTATTTCAAAACCAACTATATTCCGAGTGCAAGATGGGGCAGTTCAATGAGGGAATGGACGTAACGAACAGGTTTACATTCACACAAGGACATTTATTATAATAAAGCACGTATGCAATTAAACAAGGCAAAACACGTATGCAATTATACAAGCAACAAAAGCACGACAAAGAACTACGACCGTCTATATGAAATGCAATGCAAATATTTACAGCACCCAAGCACTTAACAATTTCCTACTTATTAGACGGGCCCACGGACACACGTACGCACAACACACACACACATACCCAAGAAATGGTGGCAGAGGCCTTTAATAACGGGCTCCAGCTCGGAGGACAGGTGAGCTGAAACCCAGAACCTATCTCGAACCTCTCCACCTCGTGTGGTCTTCAAGTTGTTCGGACCCGGGCTCCAGCGAGAGCGAGCTGGATCCAATCTCCGTGAGCTGCGATTTTCCCGAGCTCCCGCGAATCCTCCCGCACCCCTCAACACGTGCTGGTGAGACGAGCCGCCGATCCTTCCCGTCGATGCGTCGCTTCCCTGAGGATCCACCTCCAAGAAGAGGTCGATGAGTCGCACAAAGCCGGGAACCAAATGGAGAACAAAGAGCTCCAAGAACCAAGACGAAGAAGAAGAAGAAGAAGAAGAAGAAGAAGAAGAAGAAGAAGAAGAAGCCACCATTCGCAGCTCGAGCCGAGCGACCGGCTCAACTTCCTTCCAAAACAAAGCAGCCCGAAGCAAAAAGCTCTCCGAGCCAAACAGAAGCGAGAGCTCACTGAACCACCAAAGCAAAAAGCCTCCTCCCGAGCCAGGCCGCAGCTGAAGCTCACTGAGCCAGCCGAAGCAAAAAGCTTCCGAAGGCCTCAACCCTAACGCAAGCCAAACAGGACCCGAAGGTCTGTGAACGACTACTCTCAACTCCCTTCTCCAACTCTGCCACGAACAAAAGAAAGATTCTTCTTATCCTTCTCCTGCCCTTCCCCCGCTCCCGGTGTGACTCATGACTCATGCCCTCGTGCTCCATCCCCCGCTCAGCCACGGGTGGGAGGGAGTTGTTGACATCATGAGTCACGGGACGGCAGGGTTGTTCTTCCTCTTCGCAGAAGAGGGGGAGGGATGTCTCCATTGTTCGTTCCCTAACTATTAAATCGATCCGCACGCATTAATCGATTTCTGAACATTTAAACAATGAAAGGTGAGCTATCTAGGGAACAAGCACTTATCGACATAGCTGACTAAAGGAACCTGTATGTTGTGTGCAATCGAATTCCCAAATTCGTAACAATATATATATACATATACAGGGTGTCCCTAAAAAAATGATATCATTTCGTAGTCTAATAACATAGCTAATTCTCGCTCAAATGATCTCAAATTTTAACAAAACGTGTAAAACTAACTAAGTTGAATGTTTAATTCTTATCTCAATGAGAATCTACCATGAAGATGGATTGGGCGTGCCAGTGATAATGAGAATGTGCTGTTGAAATGGCCACCACGTTCACCTGACTTGACACTTGTGATTTTTTTCTATGGGCTATGTGAAAGGACTGGTCTATATCCCCCCTCTTCCTACAAGCCTAGAGGAACTTAAGTAGAGAATCACTGAGGCGCTGGAGAATGTTACGCAAGACATGCTACAGCGTGTTTGGCAGTAGCTGGACCACCAACTTGACGTGTGTCGTGTCACAGGCGGTGCGCATATTGAACATTTGTGAAGTTTTGAGAAAACGGTTATAAAATCTACATCCCTCTGAATCTCTTGTTCGAATTTTGATAAATAAATCTTTCATTGTTCAACATGAAGCCTATTTACTTTCATTTGCCTGGGACATGTAGTTACTTAGATATTGAAGTTTCAAATGATGTCATTTTTTTAGGGACACCCTGTATATCTGAATCGAACCCCTGACTTGATGAGGCATCGTGTCCCATCACAGCACTTGCTGCATGATCTGTCAGCAACAAGTGTCACCTGCCACGCAAGCACATTGTCTCTGCCCTGCTGATCACCAGTCAGGAGGTTTGTAGCCAAGAACATGAAATTCAACGAAAGAAGCACACTGACTCTCGGACCACACGGATACCTTCTAGTTTGGAGGTGATGTTTTGGTGTAATTTATGTGCATGACGTCATCGTCTTGTCATCGAGTCAGCGTGCTTCTTTTGTTGAAAATACACCACCGGTTAAAAGTTTTAGAACACCCCCATTTTTCCAGTTTTTACTGAAATTTAAGCAGTTCAAGTCCGGTGAATAACGTGAAATGGTACAAAGCTAAGCGCTAAACTGCCAGAGCTTAAAAAAAAGTTTAGGTTACCAAAAACTGAAAAATAATGTAATTTCAGAGTTGTTAAAAAAGGCCCTTTTCAGGGAACAAGTAATGGGTTAGCAACTGCAGCTGTTCTGCAGCAATGGAAGTAAATTAAGGCTTGAAAGTTGATGCAAACAATTTATACACGTGTCCTAACTTTTGTTGATTAGTTACAAACCCTCTGTCTGTGTAAAAGCAGTGTTGGAACAGACTGTGTTGCTACACCTCTGAAGCATTATTTGGACAATATTGCACTGCAGGAAGTAGTATATTGCTATCATAATGGTGAGAAAAAGACAATTAACAAAGGACGACAGACAGACCATTACAACCCTAAAAACTGTAGGTCTTTCCTCCAGAGAAATTGCAAAGGAAGCCAAGTGTCAGTGAGTACAGTTTCCTTCACCATCAAAAGGCACTTGGAAACTGGAGGAAACTCTGACAGGAAGAGGTCTGGCAGACCCAAAGCCACAACACAATCAGAAGCCAAGTTTCTGAGAGTCAACAGCTTGCGTGATAGGCGGCTCACAGGACAGAAGCTTCAAGCACAGCTTAACACTGGTCGAAGTAAGGAAGTCTCAGTTTCAACTGTCAAGAGAAGACTTCGAGCTGCAGGTTTGACAGGTCGAGTGGCAGTAAGAAAGCCATTGCTAAGATGGCAAAATATGAAAAAGAGGCTTGCCTGGGCCATGAACACCACCAGTGGACTACTGAAAACTGAAGAAGGTCTGATGGACCGATGAATCAAAACTTGAAATCTTCGGTTCATCACGCAGGGTTTTTGTACGCCATCGAGTAGGCGAAAGGATGGTTCCCATGTGTGACACCAACTGTCAAACATGGAGGAGGAAGCGTGATAATCTGGGCTCTTTTGCTGGATCCAGAGTCAGCGACTTGCACAGAGTGACTGGCACCCTGAACCAAAAGGGCTACCACAGCATTTTGCAGCGCCATTCAATGCCCTCTGGTCTACGCCTAGTTGGTCAGGGGTTCCTACAGCAAGATAACGACCCAGAACATACCTCCAGGCTATGTCAGAACTACCTTAGAAGAAAAGAACAAGACGGTAGGTTCAAATCATGGAATGGCCAGCACAGTATCCAGACTTAAACCCATCGAGCTGGTTTGGGGTGAACTGGACAGAAGGGTGAAAGCAAAGCAACCTACAAGTGCAACACATTTGTGGGAACTTCTGCAACAGTGTTGGAAGAACTTTCCGAACAATATTTCATTTCCATTGGAGAAAGAATTACACGATATGTTCAGCTGTTAAATCTGCACAAGGTGGCTACTTTGATGAGTCAAAATTTAAGATTACATTTTGTTCAACAAAACGATCCCATGATTTCTTTTTTATCTGCAATTGTTTATTTCTTCTCTACTTTAATTTCAGAGTACATTGAAACATTAAACTGCTTAAATTTCAGTAAAAACTGGAAGAATGGGGGGTTTCGAAAACTTTAGACTGTTAGTATATATACATATATATATATATATATATTGTATATATGTAGATATATGTATATATATATATACAGTATGTAGATATGTATATATATATATACATATCTCGTATATATCATCAGGTGTGCCCGGCATTGCCGGACAATGCCAGGTCCCTCTTTCCTGCCCCTGTCCCTCCCTCCTCCATTCCTTCCCCTCCTCATCCCACCCTCCCATGCCTTCTGCCTTCTCCCACTACACCCCTTCCCCTTCCTGCCTAGAAATGTCTCACAAACGATGACAGGCTTTGGACAGGCCCCTTGTTGGGGGGGGGCAGGGGGGGGGGAGAAGGGAAGGAGGACAATTTACCAGTGCGAAGAGAATGCTTTAAACTCAGCGTTGCCCAGGTAAAAAGGAATTGTAATACCCTTTGCCACCACTAGGTGGTGATACACGGTACACATTTACATGGAGAATTTACGCCTGTCGCGACTCTTCCCCCCCCCCCTCCACCAAAAAAATAATTCCTGTGTGAGTCCTTGGCACATAACCTATGTTACCCCTCCACCAAGTTGTATTTGTACACCGAGGTTGGCGTTTGTAACTTAAAAGATGTGGCTGTGTATAAGGAATTAATCTGCAGAGGCAGAGGATGGCAGATATATATGTATGTTGTTGTTCGTGTTTCGGCTGCTCCGTTAGGGGTCGCCACATCGGATCATCCTTATGATCCACATACTGATTTGGACAGGTTTTACGCCGGATCCCTTCCTGACACAACCTGGTCGCCTCTTATGACACAGGGATAAGGATTGGGTTCGCCATGATTCCGGGCTGCCCTACACCCTTCATAGCGCGGCCCAGCGCAGAGCTCCCGTCCTCAAGCGATCCTCCAACCCAAGCCTCCGAGTAGCCGGATTACAGGCGCACGCCACTTACGCCCGGTATATATATAATATATATATATTTATATAATATACATACATATGTCACATGATGTCAATCGTCTTGGGTCTCTTCTGTTACTTCATCGCTGTTATTACCTCTGCCACTGAAGGTGGACGGACGTTATGTTTTCAACCGCTGTCTGTCTGTCTGTGAGCAGGATATCTCAAAAAGGTTGTGGATGGATTCGGACGAATTTAGTGGACAGGTTTGCGTGTGTGACGAGGAAGAATTGATTAGATTTCGGTGAAGATCAGACTCCAACGATATAGAGCATGAGTTCACAAAAAGTTGTGATGGATTATGACAAAACTTGGTGGATGAGTTGGGTAGGTGACAATAACCAGCGGATTCGATTTTGGTTCAGGTTTGCATCCAGATCTGGCTCTATCAGTGGAGACAAAACGTAAACTGTTCAGCCTGGCGGAGGTATCTTCGATTTTCTTTGAAATATTCGATTTTCGCAAATAACAAAACAGACAGACAAACAGAGTTGAAAGTATATCCTCCATCCACTTCCGTGGCAGAGGTAATTATAATACCTCCTTGCACCAGAATACGATGCACATTTACTTAGAAAGTTTTCATCTCCCCCCCCCCCATCAGAAAGACTCCTCCCAACCCTAAATTTTGGGGGCTTTGAAGTTTTCTTTTTTTTTATCACCTAAAACCTTCTCAGGCACACCCTGAGTGCTACCACTTTGTTTTTAACTCATTCATCCAGCGTTTCATGAGTGCATGGAATTCAATATACAAACAAAGAGACACTTCTAAAATATATAAAGTGTGATAATTGCGTCTTAAAGTAAATCCTGAAGTTTTGTGATGACATCAGTTATCTTACTACACGTATATGCTTTGATTTAATTTATCTTGATTTCCCTCTCAAACCAGTTAGTTGCCATAGCTACCGGGGCATTGTCCCAAGGCCCCGCCAGGGTTCATACAGCAGGTCGCTAAACATTACGCTTGCTCTCACTCCGCTGTTGGTTCCTTGGCCCTCTCCTTTAAATTAGTTTCTGGAATCCACCCGGTAAGGTGACCTAAATGAAAAGTAAATGTTTTGTTGGTTCGCTGGTCATGATGAATGTCACTTTATTGGGTGCTCGGCAGGTGCCTAAAGTACATAAGTTGACGGACAAAAAAAAATACTCCTCTTGTGCCATAACAAAACAATTGTGATCTTTGCCTTTTCTCAATTATTGTAGAGGGAGTTTGTTATTGTGTTGTTCCCAACGCTTTACACATATAGTTTAAATACTGTGATTAATTTTTCAAATTCCCAACACTCCTCTCCTCCTCTCCTCCATCCTCATCATCATCATCATCCATATCCATGGCTGCTACCCCATCCTCACTTCAGATTTAACATTTGTAACACCTGTCGCACGACTGGCCATGTGACCTGAAATGTAATCTTCCATGGTTATTGGAGCCATCTATGTTATGATTTCCATAAGAGATTGACAGGGAGGAGAGGGATGTTTAAAAAAGACATCGATAAAGGGGGAGGAGCGAGAAGTAATGGGAGGAGCTTTCATGATGCTTACATATGGGCGGAAACTTTAAAATTCCAACAATATTTGTTTGGAGTTAATATGCACATGGCCACAGATTACTACAATCATTCAATTCGTGAAATATTTGTCTGGGTTCATTTCCATGCAGCGTCGTTGATGACCATTTTTTTGTTGCAGGCACGGTCGAGGAGTGAGGACTGGCCATATATACCAGTGAAAAGAATCCTGTGTTTTTTTACTTCGACTTTGAATAGCATTGGAATGTGTGAAGAGATCCATATCGACAGTGAAAATACCAGGAACCCAAGGAAGATATCTCCACATTTCCATGAAGCAGAGAGAATCGTTGGTTGGAACATGGTGTCCTTTAAGGTCGAATCAGATTGATTTTTAAAAAAAATTGTCATGAGTATTGTATAGCCTTTTAAACTCCATCAACCTTGTGGTTTATGTTGAAGAGAAACTCTGGTAGCGAAGGCTCAGTAGACTAGCCAAGCCCTGTTCATTGTCTGCATCGCTTGTCAAGTGGCTGATAAAGGCGCATGATGTGTTGCTGCCTCCCACCACCCTCTGTAGCTTTAGATACATCAGTGGACTGAGTGGGAGGGATAGTATGAGGGGATGGGGTGGGGGATGGGGAGGGTGGGGTGGGGGGGGTGTACAGCGTGATATTCAGGGCAAAGAAGTTTGTCTGGATTCCAAGATGACTTCCAAATTCCTGATTGCAGCAAATGCCCAGCTGCAAGTTTAGTGGCTTGTTTAGTTTCCATCTGAAAATAATAGTCGTGTTGAAATAATTATGATTGCCATTCGGCTATTAATGTTCACAATATGTGTGTACGTGTATTATATAATTATATATAATAATATATATAATACATATATACATATATATACATTATATATATAATACATATAATATATATATATAATATATATATATACATACATATATAAATACATATACATATACATATATATACATACATATATATACATATACATATACATATACATATATATATACATATATATATTATACATTACATATACATATACATTATATAATACATATACATACATATACATATACATACATATATACATATACATATAATATACATTATATATATATACAATCATATTGTATGCAAACACAATGTATGTGAGACTCGTTATCAATGCGATGTGTGTGTATATATATATATATATATATACACATACACACATCGCTTTCTCTCTCTCCTCTCTCTCCCCCCCCCAAACCCCCCTCTCTCTCCACCCAACCCCCCCCCCCTCCTCCTTCTTGCCAAACTGGACTGGTTCAACTTCTCAAGTAGAGAACCAGCCTTGTGAATGAGATAAAAAACTTCACCATGAATGAAGTCATTGACAAAAGACTTCAATATACTTCTATCTGCCGCTCATGTAGTGTCCGGTAATTGTAATACAAGCTCAGTCGTAATCACTTTATAACTTCTTGAAAATCAAAACTGCCACAGCATAGGATAAGAGTACAAGATAAACAATCCCCATGTATCATCCTTGCATGAAAAGTGACATAGATGTGAGGCTCGTATTCCGAAAGTCAAAAGTCCCGAATAACAAAAAAACAAACAACGAATGGCAAGACCTGTTATCTCTCGTCTCCTCTGTCACTCCTTCCCAAAAGCCAGAAAAATTCCTCGCTCAACGAGCGTTAGTCGACAGAAGATCACGTGGGGCTCATCTCTAGCACATGAATGGAAAAGAACCCGAACATGCGTGGTGGTATTAAAAAAAAAAATGAAGAATATTGGTTGCATGAATAATGCTGGATATGGTTTCCCATTTTGCAACACGTTATGAAGGTCAGGTCAGGTCAGGTATGGAGCATGCGCCAGAGCAGTGCGTCGCTGCGTCCACTTTCCACCGGTACTCCAGGGGCCTCCGTATGGCCACTTCCAGCAGATACCTGGCCCATCCCCTCTCCTTGAGATGCCGATCAACCCGCTGCAACCACGAGGCACGTGGTCAGCCATTGCCTCCTCCACTCACGAGACTCCCTCGCTGAGAGAATCTGGTGAGCAGGACCAGCGTCAGGAAAACGAGCCACATGTCCATACAGCCACAGCTAACGCTGACGGACTATGCAGGTAACAAATCTCATCTGAGTCTCCTCTCAGCACCGCTCGTTGGATACAAAGTCAACCAGCGATAGCCAAGGATTCTCGAAGAGACCTGGTACCAAAATAATTAAGTCTCAGTGTCAGATCCTGGTCAGAGTCCAAGTCTCACATCCATAGAGCAAGACTGGAAGCACCAAGACCTGAAGACTCGGACTTTCGTCTCCTGCAAGGTACCGGCAGCGCCACCCCATGATCCAGTGAATCCAATGACTCCCCAGGCCTGACCCAGTCGTCTATGACTCTGACTCATAGCCAGCAGAGATATGAATATCACTGCCAAGGTAGGTGAAGCTCTCACGAACCTCAACATCCTTACCACAAACAGGCACAGACAGGACAGCAGCATCCAAGATGTCATTGAAAGCCTGGATCTTAGTTTTGACCCAGAAACCCATAATCCCAGCGGCTCCACCTCCTCATTCAACACCTGAGAGGCCCCAAAAGGATATCTAAATTCTCCGCAAAGATGACTGCATCATCTGCGAAATCAAGGTCAGAGATCTTGACATTCCCAAATGATGCACCACAGTTTGATCTCTCAGACATCCTCCCCAGAATCCAGTCCATACAAGTGCTTGAAAAGGTGTGGGGCCAGTACACACCCCTGACAAACTCCATTAACAATGGAATAAGTCAGAGATGATACCACCACATCTCGGAGCACTCTCAGTACCAGAGTAGAGTTCAGACATCAGATCGATCAGTTTTGGTGGCACCCCACGAAGACTGAGAATCCTCAAGTGGCATCCCGATTCAATGAATCCGCTTTACAGAGATCAACATAGGCTGCAAAGAGCCCCTGCCGAAACTCTCGTCTGCGTTCGGTGAGGACGCGAAGAGCAAGGATACGGTATCGTTGACCTCTTTGATGTAAAGCCTGACTGCTCTGGACGCTGGTGCTCAAGCAGTGGTGGCGAACCTTCAAGAATTATCCGAGCAAAGACTTTCCCGGCACTGAGAGCAGCGTCACCCCTCGGTAGTTGTTGCAGCCTTGTGATCACCCTTCCTTCCCAGAGTGGGACACAAGGCCCCATCTTCCAGTCAGTTGGGATGATGCTTTGTTCCACGCAGAGCACAGAACTTAATGCAAGCAACACGAGTGCAGCATTTTCCACCAGACTTGAGAAGTTCAGCAATGAAATATATCTGTATTTCAAGTCTCAACATCCATAGAGGCAAGACTGGAAGCACCAAGGACCCTGAAGACTCAGACTTTGTCGTCTGCACAGGTACCGGCAGTGCCAAACCCCATGATCCATTGAATCCATGATCCCAATGACAGACCTGGGAGCTTTACACCATTTCAAACCGTTCACCGCAGCCTGTTTTTTCCACAAGCGAAGGTGGACCACAGTTGATTGGAGGGTCAGCAACAGTGATTGTAACCACTGACGTCCAATCGATAGCTGGTGGATCAGCCTGGTACAACGTTCAAAGTAAGCGTCCAGCGGGCTTCAATTCAGACTCTTCTTTCAAGAGCCCACCACCCTCTGCTCTAACTGCAGTACACCGAGGGACGGGCTTGGATGAACGCAATGTGCAAATTCCCCTGTAAGCAGGATGAGAATCACTTGAGCACAGGTTATGCTCCACCCCCTCACAGATTCTCGCACATGGCACTCCTTGTCCACCCTTAGTGCACATACAGTTTTACGCCTCAGCTCCCTGAACAGCTCAGGTCTGCCATTTAGCCTGTCCAGCGACTCTGGTCAATGGTATCCAGTGTCCTTGAGAGACAAACATTCTTCTTCGCCCTATGGTGAGATCCAAGACATCCACCGGCAACATCAGAAGGACGGTGGGACCGGTGTTTACCTCATTATTATTGTAGTCACTTATTGGACACAGCTACAGCAACTCCTTGGGCATGGTAACCATCAGAGTGACCAGACAATAGTAGGTGTAACCACCCGCCATGATCTCGCCGCAATCCGGTTCTCCCGAACCTCAAAGAGAGTGCTGCAATACCGATGTCTAAACGCTTGAGCTCAGATGAATAACAGAGACAGGTGATCATCCTCTCTTCGGGATAGAACATTCCAGGCACCCACCTGAACGACAGCCTCAGTTAACTAAGGAGACCACCGTCTGGTGGTCGACATTTCAGCTCCACTCCGACACACTCTCTCCCACAATCTGACCCGGGAATGTTACCCGTGGTTTCCATCCTATCATCAAAGATTGGGATCCGAAGGCTTTGTCCCAATCCTGTCATCGATGAGCTGCCCTGCGAAGGGAAGCTGCACAGAAGGTACTCCCACGGAGTGGGTTTTCAGATTTTTTTTCATGCTTCGAGAATGTTTTGCGGAATGAAGCGTTTTACGGTGGCCGGAGTGCAAATCCTGCCACCAACTCCTAATAAGAAGTATCCCAACGCAGGAGACATCCGCAGACACAGTTACCAGATGTGAAAGGAAGTACATTTACAAGAACTATTTACAAAAAATCACATCAAAGTCTCAGTTTTGCACTTAATGTAATTTTTTGGTTTGTATCTTTGTCAACAATCATAAATGTGCAATACTTCAATCCTGATATGTGAGTTAATAATCACAAGCAATGTGGAATACTAATATCGGAATACGTTATTTTGTTCGCCATCTACTGAAGTCACCAACCAACATTTTGCTCATAAAACCTTAATTAACCTCTTACATCACTGGCCATCTTTCCACATCTTGCCACTTGTCACCTCATTGAACTCTTATAACCTTCTCAATGTCCAGGATTGTCTCATCTCTCATCCATGTAACTCACTCTTTTCTCTCTCCTCCTTCAAGTCATGAGAATCTCCTTTCGAGATTATATGTGTCCTTTCTATTGAAGTGAACATGTACTTCATTTGAAAGTATATTTTTGTCCACCTTTTCATAAGGCCGATTGTACTTTCAAATGTTGATGCCTTTTCCCTCAAAATTGGCTTCAAAGAATCCTTTATTTGATTTTGTATATGATGTCGCTCGGCCTCAAATGGCACACATTGAAAATAATTCTTTATCACGATATGCTTCTTGTTTTAGGGCTTTAATTTGCTTTTCACAGAATGAGAACTACAAGATAAAGAAATTGTGTGAAATAAAACTCTCAACTCACCAATTTTCCAGTCTCCTATTGCCACCTTCTCTCAATACTTTCCTGCTGTCTCTGTCATCGACTGGCTGTGACTCAACGTCCTCTCCGGCATTGAGGAAAAATCAGTCAATGTGGTGAAAGGAAACTTTGAGAGGTCATAAATCATCTGCAATTGGAAAGATTTGATGTGTCATGAAGTGCTAAAAGTGTCTCTGCAGTAGGAGATGTACGTGACCAAAAATGGCTTACCTTGCATCTGATGATGTGGCAATGCAATCACCCAATGATTTACTACTGGGTATTAACAATTACAATGGTACTGTGATCAATACAAATGTTCATTTATGTTCTTTAGGTCTGTGAACCGCCAACATGTTATTCTTTTGTGCTTTTTGCATTTAATAGAAAGGTCCTTAAATGGTTAGTGGCTTGACTTGTTTATTTCTCAAAGAGAGGCATCTGTTTTCAACAATGTGTAAGTGGTTGTGTGTGCCAATGAATATTTTTCAATATATGCATCCTGTAAAAATTAGTTCCTTAAGTCCTGTCTTGTAAGGTTGCCAGTGTTTTATGATTTATAAATAATTATATTGATTGTGAGGCTAAGGGAATAGCTTGTAAATTATAATATGCAGGAACAAGGTGACAATGATTACGATTAATGGACATCATTGTAATTACCCTCCAGGCGCAAAGCAAAAAT
>CM068966.1:37652132-37673415 GCA_035128595.1 Eptatretus atami
CACCAACCTCCTAATAAGAAGTATCCCAACTGCAGGAGGACATCCGCAGACACAGTTACCAAGATGTGAAAGGAAGTACATTTACAAAGAACTATTTACAAAAAATCACATCAAAGTCTCAGTTTGCACTTAATGTAATTTTTGGTTTGTATCTTTGTCAACAAATCATAAATGTGCAATACTTTCAATCCCTGATATGTGAGTTAATAATCACAAGCAATGTGGAATACTAATATCGGAATACGTTATGTTTGTTCGCCATCTACTGAAGTCACCAACCAACATTTTGCTCATAAAACCTTAATTAACCTCTTACCATCACTGGCCATCTTTCCACATCTTGCCACTTGTCACCTCATTGAACTCTTATAACCTTCTCAATGTCCAGGATTGTCTCATCTCTATCCATGTAACTCAACTCTTTTCTCTCTCCTCCTTCAAGTCATGAGAATCTCCTTTCGAGATTATATGTGTCCTTTCTATTGAAGTGAACATCGTACTTCATTTGAAAGTATATTTTTGTCCACCTTTTCATAAGGCCGATTGTACTTTCAAATGTTGATGCCTTTTCCCTCAAAATTGGCTTCAAAGAATCCTTTATTTGATTTTGTATATGATGTCGCTCGGCTCAAATGGCACACATTGAAAATAATTCTTTATCACGATATGCTTTCTTGTTTAGGGCTTTAATTTGCTTTCACAGAATGAGAACTACAAAGATAAAGAAATTGTGTGAAATAAAACTCTCAACTCACCAATTTTCCAGTCTCCTATTGCCACCTTCTCTCCAATACTTTCTGCTGTCCTGTCATCGACTGGCTGTGACTCAACGTCCTCTCCGGCATTGAGGAAAAATCAGTCAATGTGGTGAAAGGAAACTTTGAGAGGTCAATAAATCATCTGCAATTGAAAGATTTGATGTGTCATGAAGTGCTAAAAGTGTCTCTGCAGTAGGAGATGTACGTGACCAAAAATGGCTTACCTTGCATCTGATGATGTGGCAATGCAATCACCCAATGATTTACTACTGGGTATTAACAATTACATGGTACTGTGATCATACAAATGTTCATTTATGTTCTTTAGGTCTGTGAACCGCCAACATGTTATTCTTTTGTGCTTTTTGCATTTAATAGAAAGGTCCTTAAATGGTTAGTGGCTTGACATTGTTTATTTCTCAAAGAGAGGCATCTGTTTCAACAATGTGTAAGTGGTTGTGTTGCATGAATATTTATTCAATAATATGCATCCTGTAAAAATTAGTTCCTTAAGTCCTGTCTTTGTAAGGTTGCCAGTGTTTATGATTTATAAATAATTATATTGATGTGAGGCTAAGGGAATAGCTTGTAAATATATCATATGCAGGACAAGGTGACAATGATTACGATTAATGGACATCATTGTAATTACCCTCCAGGCGCAAAGCAAAAACCCAGTTTGAGTAATTGGTTCACTCTGTCACTCTCTGTCTACAGACATCAGTCTATGATCGAGGAACAACTTAATTTCAATTTAATTTTATATTTTGAACACCATAGAACACAAATTGGAACATGAATTGGAACAGGAACCTGCAGTTTAGCCGTACTTTGGCTCCGAATTTGGCAAATTGCATGGAATGTCATCCTGAGTGCGCATGCGTAGAGGTGTGAGATAACTGTTGCAAACTATAAGCCTGTCTTGCAGCAAATAAAATTGAAAACCTTTCGAAATAGGAAACTTGTTTTAAGGAATGTGATAAAGGACACAAACAACAGGCACAGATAACTAATTTAATGTGTTTACAAAGGTGGTGTAAAAGACAGTGCTCATGGCGGTAAACTTTCTGAAACAGGTTTTTTTTTTTCGACAGCCTTTAAAACCTTTATTTTATTTCAATTGAGTTATAAACATGCACATTGTAGAACACAAATTGTCTTCTTGGCACTTTCAAAAACCTTCCTTTCGCAGTACTGGGAAAAATATTTATGGGAAAAGATCTAAAAAAATTATCGTATCCAGATCCGGATTTGGATCTTCACCAAAATCGAATCAATTCTTCCTCGTCACACACCAAACCTGTCCACTAAATGTCATCTGAATCTGTGCACAACGTTTTGAGATATCCTGCACACAAACAGACAGACAAACAGACAAACAGACAGACAAACAGACAAACAAACAAGAAGAAGACGTCGTGCAGAGCACAATACTTGCAAAATTCAGAAAACAAATTTGACCTCAAAAATAATTGGTTGTAGAATTAAATGACAAATATGCAACTCCTCTTCAAATTTTAAGTCAATCGGATAAAAATTGACAATTTTAGAAATTCGGCCTTTGTTGTCCTTTTGGCTTAAGTTGACCGAAAATAATCAGTGGTTCAATTCAGTGACCTGATCTGCAAATCCTATTCAAATTACAAGTCAATGAGATGAAAATTGAGGATTTTAGAAATACCCCCTTCGTTGACCTTTTGGTCGATATTGACCTCAAAAATTATTGACTGGTTGAATTCAGTGACCTGAAAAAAAACATCCTCTTCAAATTTGAAGTCAATCGGATGAAAATTGAGGATTTTGGAAATGCCACCGAAGTTGTTGACCTTTGGCCTATGTTGACCTTTTGACCTTAAAAACAATAGGCTTCTTCCTTATGAGAAACTCTACCATGTGGTGAAGTTTCGTAAAGATCGGTTTAAAATGGTGATCTGTAGGCGACAAACAGACTGACAGAAAGACAAACATGCAGACAAACAAAACAAACAGACATACAGAATAACAAAATGGACTAATCAATATACTTGAAAAATCTTCGATTTTGCAAGTACCAAACAAATAGACAGAGAGGGGTGAAAACATAACCTCCTTCACCTTCAGTGGCGAAGGTAAAAGAAACCCTTCACTGCTCCAGTACGAGGAACCACTTGCTATTACCGCATGGATCCTCACCAATAAGCCCCGTCTGCGATACACCCTGCCTGTGTTGCACAGCCATTAATGGAGAGGTATCCATAACCTTGAAAATTATCACAGATCTATTCCTTGTAATTGTAATGGAGTGATTGAATAATTCAGGCAATGACCATATTTTGTTAGGCATTTCTAATTGAACAAAATGTAAATTTCGCAGCATCCTATCAAATGATCTATAGTGCAGTACAATATATCAAATGATGATCTACTGTATATGTCCAAATCGTGAAATTTCATTTTGAAGCCTGTTTCCATGCCAACGACACCACAATCGGACAGTACAATTACAGGCTTCCTAAATAAGTGGAGAAAATAACCTTTCAAAGGATTTACGAGTACGATGTACCTCTGTGTATTGTGAGTATACAATTACTCTCAACTTCAGCTCCTTTTGGAGGATTGCCTGCTCACTGAACTCAAATCAACAGTATTTCTCTGTGCACAGTTATTGAGAAATTCACGTCGGCTGTGTTCATATGCTTGTTTGAAAATTATGATTATAAGAATTATTTTGCTGTTGTTTCCGTTGCAATAATACATGTCATGATCATTATGATTGTGGTTATGGTGTAATTGTCTTCACAGCAGGGAGATGCATGTTCTTGTGCATTTCCATGAAATCTGAGCAGGACACAGTGGTGGAATCAATCAATTTGCTCCCGCTTTCCTGTTCCATCTGCTCTGAGTTACCCGTGAATGCTCATCACCTGCACGCTTGTTCGGTTTGCTTTGCTTTGACCGAACGAGCGGTGATATGAAAGGCATGGCACCCAAGAAGAATGCAAACAAAAAGGGCACAAACAGAGAAATAAAATAAAACTTTATGAAGGGACACCAACAAAGAATGATATTGAAAATGCACATACAACCAAAACGCCAAACAATAAGGATCTTCACCAAAATCGAACCAATTCTTCCTTATCACACACGCAACATGTCCACCAAGTTTCGTCCAAATCCGCACAAAACCTTTTGAGATATCGTGTTATATATATCGTTTTTGGCCCTATCTCTCAATGGTGAAGAATCACTTAAAAAAATTCTTGTAGTCGGATTTGGATTTGAATCTTCAACAAAATCTAATCGGTGCGTCCTTGTCACACACCGAACCTGTCCACAAAATTTCATCCGGATCCGTCCACAACATTATGAGATATCCTGTACACAGACAAACAAACAAACAGACAGACAGAGAGGAGTGAAAACATAACCTCCTTCACCTTCAGCGGTGGAGGTAATAACATGAGCCTGCAAAGGTAACCACATAAAAAACATCTAAAGGGTAGCTATCCCATGAAAACAATGGCATGTTTGGCTTTTCCATTCCAGCACAGATCTCCGGATGCTGAGATCATACATTCAAATCCCATCATCTGTGCCGATTTGTCAATTGTCTGCTGATATCTTTGCAATTCATGTAAAGGTATATACTGATATCCCTTAACGTCTTGGTCAACATGTGATGCATGTTGTGCAAAGCCGGTTCCGCACTGCTATTGGGCGTTTCAAGGCCAACATGTTCTCCTGGGGCCTTGCTCATAAACCTTTATGCGACTGCCGAGAAATCCAGTCTGCAGACAACCTCGTGCAGGACTGCCCAATCCACTGCCTAGAACTACTACGCCTAACCCCGAGGGTCCGGCACTGACTGGATACTGCACAATCGACCTCATAACAAATATCTCTCTCACATTCACCAGCCACACAAAAGAAGACAAAAAAGGTATGCAAGTACTAAAATAGAACAAGCAGGAAAATGTGCCAAACATACAAACCCTCACGGTGAATTAAAAAATGTTAACTCTCCCAAAACTACAAACAACTAGATAGTTCATAGAACAGCTCACCCCACGCAGTGTTCAAGTGTATAATTCAATTTAATTAAATTATGATTTTGAAGGTCATCTAAAAACAAAAAATCCAGAAATTTACCACCGTTGACGCAGTGGCTATCACACCACCTTGTCTAACACGTTACATGGGTTCTGTGTGTCTGTTGTTTGTGTCCTTTATGACACCCTTAAAAACAGTAAGTTTCCTGTTTGGAATGATTTCCCATTTTGTTTGAATGCCGGACAGAGAAGAAAAATTTCACTCTTCTCCGCACACGTGTGGAATTGGGATGGACTTCGAGCCAAAGTACTGCTAAACTGAAGATTCGTTTTTTGATTCATGTTCCGATTCGGGTTCAAAATATAACTTTCCACGTAAGACATTCTCAAAGAGACCCTGCATTGTGTAGCCCCTATTTCTATAATTGCTGTCTACACCCAATATCTTGCATTTAATAACAATTAACTTCAAATGTAAATATTTTGTGCACACAATGAGTGTCTAGGATTTCCGGAATCTCATCAGCTCACCACCGCCACCACTTCTTCGACACCATCTATCGACATTACTTCCAAAGCTTCATTACCTCTTCATCCTTCTTTCAAAATCAGTTATTTACATCTCAAACTAAGGGTATACCGCTCCGAGAGTGAGTCAACTACAATACTTACAACCTCCCAATCTGGCATCTTCTCATTGACAGCCACTCTTTGCTCATGATCCCAGAGCCAGTTCTTGGTCCAGTTTGTCAGCATGCTCATTGGCATGCTCACCACTCTCACCAATTGCAAGATGCTGAGAATGAAAAACTTTGGGAATTGAAGCCACACCAGCAAGTCGAGAAATAAACAATTCTTTAAACACTCGATACAAAAACAATCTAAATGCAATCTATCATTTAATTTGTGGGATTTCCCCCCAATAGCTTCTGTAAATTTAAAGTGCTCAATGCAATCGAATGGCAATTCTGTTAATAAGCTAGAAAATTTGCTCTTCGTCGTGGTTATTTATTTATTTATTTTTTTTACAATATCACGGCTCATAGAAGAGTGAGAGCACCCTTTGCACTCAATATAAATGGTGTACAAGGTGTTGTGAAATATTGTTATTTTACATTTTGAATCTGTCCAAATGATTTGTAAACACCGTGTCACCTAATGAATCCTCCGTCACCCATTATCACTCCCACTCCATCATTAAGCGGGGAAAGTTTGGGGTTGAGGGATAAAGCACATCACGAGTTGTGCTTTAATCTACTCGATATTTGAACTTTCGCGATGGAAAAACAAGACAATGTGTGAAAGCACAGTTTGTAGGGACAGATTATGCCTTGCGTGTGCAAAGCTGGAGGGGTTGGGAAGGAGATTGGTAAGTTTGTGTGTTCATTTGATACAACTATATTTTCTTTAAAGAGTTCTGCTACAACTTTCTTTCAATCGTTCTGCGAAGAAACATAAAACCTGACATATACCACAATGTCCAGCAGAGGGAAGCATCAAATTGCATATGCACAACCTGGTGGAGCAGGAAGAAACTGGAAGGGCACTCGGAAGAGCGCATACCTCCACCAGGTAATGCCTGATCTATGAGAACATGTCGGGCCCAATGCATTTTTGAAAAATCATGCTATGCAGTACTATATCGTATTTGGCCCAATCTCTCAAAGGTGAAGAATCACTTTAAAAATTAATTAATACTCGTATCCGGATTCTGATCTTCACAAAATCGAATCAATTCGTCCTTACAACACACACACACACACAACACACACACAACACACCACACACACACACCACACCACACACACACACACACAACTTGTCCACCAAGTTTCATCCGAATCCGTCCACAACTTTTTGAGATATCGTGCTACATACCTTTTTGGCCCTATCTCTCAATTGTAAGAATCATTTTTAAAATTCTAGTAGCCGGATCCGGATCTGGATCTTCACCAAAATCTAATCAGTTCGTACTTGTCGCACACAGAACCTGTCCACAAAATTTCATCCGAATCTGTCAGCAACTTTTTGAGTTATCCTGCACACAAACAAACAGACAGACAGACATACAGAAAGGGGTGAAAACATAACCTCCTTCACTTTCGGTGGTGGAGGTAACTTGAAGGGCACTCGGTGGAGCACATACCTCCACCACGTAATGCCTGATCCACGAGAACATATTGGGCCGAATACATTTTTGAAATATCGTGCTACATATCGTTTTTGGCCTGATCTCTCAAGGGTGAAGAATCACTTAAAAAAAATTAAATAATTATCGTAACCAGATCCGGATTTGAATCTTCACCAAAATTGACTCAATTCGTCCTTGTCACACACAACCTGACCACAAAATTTCATCTGAATCCATCCACAACTTTTTGAGATAACCTGCACACAGACAAACAAACAAACAGACAGCCAAGCCGGCAGGCGGCGATGGGTCGCCAAGCATGGAAACTATAAGATATAGAGCAAAATGGATGTCATTATAGCGGATAGGAATCACCTTAAGATTATGCATATCAAATCTCATCCAGTTCCATCTACTGATAACTACTCGGTATCCATTTGAATGAAAAGTACCAAAAATGCGGTTTGAAATCGGAAATCCCCAAAGTTCGAGGGGATGCTGGGGTGAACAAAGATCTAAATCGAAAATCCAGCTTGATCGTTTGTGCACAATGTATTCCAGACGATTAGTGTGAATTTTCATGACCATCCGACCATAACCCTAGGAGGAGTAGCATTTGCGCGCGAAGGCACCTCCAGCTCTCGCATATTTTCGATTTTTGCACTAATTGACCTTTGACCCCTCACCTAAGCGAAATCGGTCAATATGTCCTGAGGCAAAGTTGTAGTACTCGTGAGTACCATGAACCTGCAAAGTTTCATTCGTATCGATGCACTCACCTGGTCGCTAGGGGCCTTCAATTTTCGCAAATTTTCGTGAAAACCTAAATTGTAGGGGGCGCTGCAGGTAAAGTATTCCATATATCACAAAACCGGAATACAACTGATAGAGCATCACCTGTTGATCATTCGTGCAAAATTTCAAAACTCTACGTGGGTAATGGCTTTCGGAATTCATTTCGCGTGAACGTACCGATTTTAAGTTTTTCGGTTGTTGCTAGGAACCAAAGCGTCCCTAGCAACCATCACAATTTCCAAAGTCATAAGATGTAGCTACTACCCGAGTTTGGTCAAAATCTGCCCACATTTACTACCAATTATGCTGATGACAAACGAACAAACATCCAAACTAACAGACAGAATTACTGACAATAAGGGTCACCTATTTCGGTGACCCAACAGACAGAGAGGGTGAAAACAACCACAACAAGCTCAAATGAGCTACGATCCTCATCCTCTTAATGATGACGTCATAAAAACGAATATGACGTCATTGTGATGTATCAGGTTTGCGATAAATTATCTGTCTAATGCCCGGCTTGATTCCGCAAACAAAATTCAAACAGCTTGCCTAGTTCGGAGATAATGGTATAGGCGATTTCCATTAGCGGCGATATTTATGACCGTCAACTTTTTTTCTAGGAAGAATTTCCAAAATCGGAGATGGTTACTGCCTGCGCGGGCTTTCTGCATATACATGGCAAGTTTCACGAAGATCCGATGAAAACTCTGTGTTGTGAAACAAAAAATGTCAAAAAATAGGAATGACGTCATAAAAATTGATATGACGTCATAGTGATGTATCATATGTGCGGTAATTCATCTCCGCTAATGCCCTGTTCGATTTCCGCAACAGAATTCAAAAAGCTTTTGCCTAGTTTCGGAGATAAATATTAGGCGATTACATTGAGCGGAGAATATTTTGATGTCATAACTTTTTTTTTCTATGAGGAATTTTCAAAATCCGAGATGGTTACTGTCTGCGCAGGGGGATTTTTACATATATATGCCAAGTTTCAGGAAGTTTCGATGAAAACTGTAGGCTGTGAAACAAAAAAGTCCACAAGAAGAAGATGAAGAACAACAACGTGAGTAAGACTTAGAGATCCTCCACGAGGATCTAAAAAAAACAAAAAAAACAGAAAGGGTGAAAACAAAAACATACATGTCAATATCAAGTGAATCAGCTGAAAATTGACGATTTTTACGACCTTGACTTTTTAACCTCAAAAACAATAAGCTTCTAACTTGTCACTATCTCCACCGGGTGGTGAAGTTTTGTAAAGATCGGAGTGAAAATGTAACCTGAAGGCGATTGATATACAGACAGACAAACAGAACAGAGGAGAACCCCTTTGTGATTACCTATACATGTCCCCTTCTGATGTGATTGTTTTTTTAAGTCCAAAAAGGCCATAAATGTGAAAAATTGACGAAACGCCCCAAAACTATAACTCACTCCGTAACTTATCATAATAAAGCTATGTACCAGGTTTCAGTTGAATATGTTAAAGGGTATGGGGAAAAAAACGTCTCGTTCAAACTCGTGCACACCAGGTAAACACAGTGGTTCTCGTTCGGTGGCGGCTCGTCCAGGGCAGGCTTTCTCCAACAGCTCGCCATCCCGGCCGGCGGGTCTGTTCCCCAGTGGCTCACTGTCTGTTTGTCTGTCCGCACTTTATAGAGGCAGACACGAGGTGTGGCAAGGACGTCCCAAGACCTCCCCCACCCCCCACCCACTCGTGGGCGACGTTCATTGGCTCCCGGCTCATCGAGGTCTTCAAGTTCCTTTTAGTAGAGTCTCCTGCGACCGACTAGTGGACATCCTTCTGGAAGAATCTTCCGGCGAGATTCTATCCACTTTAGTGCTGTGAGCAACTCTCAATGTAAAAAATGTCGTGTCATTTTCTTAAACTAGTACGTGCCCGTACGTGCGTGCTCGTACGTGCGTGGCCGTACGTGCAAAAAAAAAAAAAAAAACTTTCAAACTGCGAGCCAGAAACAACAACACACAGGCCGTTCCTTCGCTCTCACGTGCCCGTACGAGCAACCCCCCCCCCAAAAAAACTTTCAAACAACCACACGGCCGTTCCTCGCTCTCGCGTGCCCGTACGTGCAAACCCCCTCCCCCCCCCAAAAAAATTCAAACAACCACACAGGCCGTTCCTTCGCTCTCGTAAACGATGACTGATTGGGGCATTGTGTTTATCTATAAATGCCATAAGAAATCGAGAAATTATTACAATACATTAAGTCATCACTATCAGGAAGTGTGCGTGCCCGTACGGAATGTTCACATGCATTCCACGAATTATCGCTTGCATTGAAGTAACAACTGCTGTGATACTTAAACACACAGAGTTAATTAAATCCAAATTAAATCAAGTTTACCTCCCTGTCTTTGCTTGCCATGACATTCGCTGCCATTGACCATTGCCACTCCTACGCCACGGGAATGAGGCACCGATCGATCCCCATCGTAACCGGCACGTGACGTCATCGTCGGCCGGCCTACGCAGCCAGTGTCCTGTGATTGGTAACTAAATGGCGCATCGGCCACGCCTACGCAGCAACGTGTCCTGTCATTGGTTGGTAAATAAATGCCATATACTTGGGAACCACTTGTCCAATTAATATAAAACCTTGAAAAGGCACATCCTCAGGTCCCCAGCAATATACCTGGCAAGTTTCAATAAGATCGGATCAGTGGTTGTCGAGAAACAGCGGTCACACACACACACACACACACACACACACACACACACAGACACACAGAGACACACAGAGAGACAAGACAGAGAGACACAGAGAGACAGAGAGACACAGAGACACACACACACACAGACACACACAGACACACACGCACACACACACAACACAGAGACACACACAGAGACACACAGAGAGACACACAGACACACACAGACACACACGCACACACACGCACAACACACACACACACACAGAGACACACCAGAGACACACCAGAGACACAACAGAGACACACGAGACACACAGAAGACACAGACACACACACACACACAAACACCCACCACACACACTACACAACCACACACACACACACACACACACACTGGTGGAATTATAGATAGATGAGGAAAATGCAGGGAAGGAAGGAAGGAAAGGAATTTTTTTGTAACTTTTGGATTATTTGCATTTTCACATGATGAAGGGTTCGTCAGTCCGTTCGTGGTTGAAACGGTGTTCGGGAGGTATGGGGGAATGGTGACTCAGATACGAAAAGAGTGAGGATTTGGATGGAAGATGGATGAAGAGGGAAGGGAATTGAGGGGAGCACATGAAGTGGGGGTTGGGGAGCAAAAGGATGAGGGATAGGAGATGGCGGGATGAACGGGTGGATTGATGTTAAACGAGGAAAGGGACGTTTCTAGTGGGGGTATGGGGTTCGAGAGGCAAGGGGGTGAATGGTGTTGGACAGTCACGGGGACTAGCAGCTTGGAAGCGAAAGGAGTGTGGGATTGGTGATGGATTTAAAGATGGATTTAACGTGGATTTAGGGATTGAAAGTGGATAGAAAGTAGGAAAATCACAATGGGGATGAAACATGCTAATCTTACAATGCATTACCCCCACTCCCCTGTACAAAGGGCAGGAATCTATCTAATCACACATACTAATAAAATAATTAATTCAGGGTTTCCCTACGTGTTCATGGATGCTCTCCCCCGGAGTCCATTTCCACAACCGTAACAATATGAAGCTCTTTCTAACCACTGATTCCCTCATACATAAATGTGTCATGCTTTCTAGGTGGGCTGAAAAGTGGAAATTTGCATCTTGATATAACTTGAAGCCATGACTCTTGGGAAATAAATCACTAAACGGTCTGTAAATGAAAATATCCTTAATCAAAATTCAGCCGGTGCAGCCTCTCTCCCATTCACAGAGGGTCATGTGATAACCCTTCTGTCTGTTGGTGGATCCATCTTGTCTATCCAAATGTCCTTTTCTACACATCTTTCTTTCCTACATCCATTGTTTCTTCAAGTCTCCCTCCATTTTGTCCCTCATCCCTGCTGTTGGTATGCTTCCTTTTGTTATGTCCTGATTCATTCTATGTTTCATCCATGGGCGAGGGAAGAAAGGAACAAATGAATGGAGGTGAGCAGTGAGTTGACACGTGCCACAGATCTGGAACGACATGCGTCACAGAACAAGATATACCTTTAGACAAAGGAAGAGGGGACATACTTCTCCCGAGCATTGCGTTGCTCTTCAAGCTTCTGCATTGGTTGGCTATCGAAACTGCCAAGCCAGAAAGTGTTTCTATTGTGCTTGTGTTTTCTATTGCGTCCTGTGTTACATTCATTGACACATAACACAACAAATGCTGAATGTATTAAACACTCATTGGCACAGGTAACATCCTTACTGCTGTTGGCAGTATTATTCGAGAAGTGCTGCTGTTAAGTGAATGAAGTGGATCATGCACTGCAAATGTAAGAAAAAGAGCAATCAGAGATTGCAGACCCTCTCCAGGACTTGTTTTTTTGTGGTGTTTGTGTATTTTTGTGCAGTGAATTTTTTTGTGGTGTTTGTGCACTGGTGTGTTATGTAATTAACAAGCAAAAGTCAAATATGAAGTCATCAGGAGGAACCTGGATAGTATTCGGGTTTCAGCTGCTGCTCCTCTACCATGAAACCCATCCAAGCACTGCCAAATGAACCTTATTCACAAAAAAAAGAAAAATCAGAGAACCCAGATCAAAACAATTAAATAATTCTGGCTGCCACACCATGTGTCTGATCAGCTTGAAATTTAAAAATATATTCCCCATCACTACTACAGGGTGCCCCACAGAAAACCAGGAAATTTGGTACAGCTTATTTAAAACAAAACAAAAGCAAACTTAGATGTAGTGTAAAACAAAGATAAACTTTATTTTAGAAAATTTATATGTTAGTTTATTGATATGGTAAAATACGGCAAAATAAATCTCAAAATCTCAAATTTCCTGCTTTTCTGTGGGGCACCCTGTAGTTGACAATTGTAAAGTTTCATGTCGATTGTTGAAGCGGTTCAAGAGAAATAATTATTTTAAGATTTTCGCTCAATCCAATATGGCTGCCAGACCATGTGCCATCAATTATTCGTGGATACCCTGGTATCCCCAAGGCTTGGGGAACATTTGTGTGAAGTTTCCCATCAATCTGTCCAGCCGTTTTGGAGATGTTTTTTTTCTTAATTGGTTTTAGGGTAAATCAAATATTTCTGCCAAACCATGTGACCTATGACGTCATATGTGTGAACGTTTTGTTCATCATGGATAGGCGGTCATACGTGTAAAGTTTTGCCTCGATCTGTTTAGCCATTTCAGAGAAGATTTTTGAAGGTTTTTTTATATATTTTTTAAACAATATGGCTGCCGAATCATGTAACCAATGACGTCATCATTATTTTTTCTGTGGACCAATTTTTCTGTGGACCAATGTGTATGACCCTCAAAAAAATTCAGTAAAATGAATGTGGAGTACTTGCCATGTGCCAAGTTATAAATGTGGAGTACTTGCCATGTGCCAAGTTATAAATGTGGAGGAAGCTTTGCTCATAGTGCAATATAATGTGGGATTGCATGGTGCCAAGTTTAAATGAGAGTAATTGCATTGCAAGTTATAAATGTGGAGTACTGCCATGTGCCAAGTTATAAATGTGGAGTACTTGCCATGTGCCAAGTTATAAATGTGTGAGTATTTGACATGTGCATGTTTATAAATGTGAGGTTGCCATGGATGCCAAGTTATAAATGTGGAGTACTTGCCATGTGCAAGTTATAAATGTGGAGTAACTTGCCATGTGCCAAGTTATAAATGTGGAGTACTTGCCATGTGCCAAGTTATAAATGTGGGAGTACTTGCATGTGCCAGTTATAAATGTGGAGGTACTTGCATGTGCCAAGTTATAAATGTGGAGTACTTGCCATGTGCCAAGTTATAAATGTGGAGTACTTGCCATGTCCAAGTTATAATGTGGAGTATTGCCATGTCCATGTATAAATGTGGAGGACTTGCCATGTGCAACGTTATAAATGTGGAGTACGCGCATGTGCCAAGTTATAATGTGGAGTACTTGCCATGTGCCATAGTTATAATGTGGAGTACTTGCCATGTGCCAAGTTATAAATGTGGAGAACTGCAGTGCAAAGTATAAATGTGGTATTGCCATGTGCCAAGTATAATGTGGAGTATTGCCATGTGCCAAGTTATAAAATTTGTGGAGGTACTTGCCATGTGCCCAAGTTATAAATGTGAGATATGAAGTGCAAGTATAAATGTGAGAGATCTTGCCATGTGCCAATGTTATAATGTGGAGTACTTGCCATGTGCAAGTTATAAATGTGGAGTACTTGGATATGTGTCCAAGTTATAAATGTGGAGTATTGCCATGGTGCCATGTTATAAATGATGGAGTAGACTTGCCATGGCCAAGTTAAAATGTGGTAAGTCCATAGGTGCAAGTTATTAAATTCGTGGGTACTTGCCTCTGTGCCGAAGTTATACAAATGTGGAGTATTGCCATGGTGCCAAGTGTAATAAATGTGCGATGACTTGCCAATTGTAGCATATGTTAGTAAAATGTGGAGGACTTGCCATGTGCCAGTTATAATAGTGGAGTACTTATGCCATAGTGGCCTAAGTTTATAAAATGTGAGGATATCTTGCACCATTGTGCAATGTTATAAATGTGGGTAGCTTGACCATGTGCAATTAAAATGTGGAGTACTTGCCATGTGGCCAAGTTATAAAGTGTTGAGTATACTTGCCATGTGCCAAGTTAAATGTGGAGTACTTGCCATGTGCCAAGTTATAAATGTGGAAGTACTTGCTTCATGTGCCAGAGTTAAATGTGGAGTACTTCAGCGGCCAAGTTATAAATGTGGAGTACTTGCCATGTGCCAAGTTATAAATGTGGAGTACTGCCATGTGCAAGTTATAAATTGGAGTACTTGCCATGTGCCAAGTTAAATGTGGAGGTATGCCTGTGCAAGTATAAATTGGAGTATGCATGTGCCAAGTTATAAATGTGGAGTGTAAGTTGCCATTGTGCCAAGTTATAAATGTGGGGACTGCCATGTGCCAAGTTATAAATGTGGAGTACTTGCCATGTGCCAAGTTATAAATGTGGAGTGACTTGCCATGTGCCAAGTTATAAAGGTGAGTACTTGCCATTGCCAAGTTATAAATGTGGAGTACTTGCCATGTGCCAAGTTATTAATGTGGAGTACTTGCCATTGCCAAGTTATAAATGTGGAGGACTTGCCATGTGCCAAGTTATAAATGTGGTACTTGCCATGTGCCAAGTTATAAATGTGGAGACTTGCATGTGCCAAGTTATAAAATGTGGAGTATTGATGTGCAAGTTGATACAATGTGGATGACTTGCCATGTGCAAGTTAAAATGTGGAGGACTCATGTGCCAAGTTTATGTGGAGTACTTGCCATGTGCCAAGTTATAAATGTGGAGTACTTGCATGTGCAATTATAAATGTGGAACTTGCCATGTGCCAATTATAAATGTGGAGACTATGCCATGGCCAAGTTTATAAATGTGGAGTACTTGCCATGTGCCAATTATAAATGTGGAGTACTTGCCATGTGCCAAGTATAAATGGTGGAGTACTTGCCATGTGCAAGTATTTAAATTGGAGGATTGCCATGTGCCAAGTTATAAATGTGGAGTACTTGCCATGTGCCAAGTTTCAATTTTTTCCTTGTTGCGGTTTCAGAGATATTGAGGCCCAAAGTTTTTGATTTTTTTCCAATATGGCTGCCACGCGCCATGACCTATGACGTCATTATTATTGAAACATTTTACATGAATAGTTGCTCCTATGGTGAAAATTTCGTTTCAATCTGATAAGCTGTTGCGGAGAAAAACACTCATGTTCTGTGCGGACAAACAGACAAACACAAACAAACAAGCGGATCAAAATGCAATACCATCTCCTCAAGCACAGCTGCCCAACGAAGTTTCAACCCTCAAGTGGTCTTCATTATTGATTACACTACATTCTCATCTCCTCTTCCATCCTTCACTCGAATATTTTCTTTCCATTAACGCTCCCTGCAGCCACCTTCTCACCTGCAGATTGCTATCTTTCCCCCTTCTCTCTCTCTCCTCTCCTCTTTTTTCCACTCTTTCAATCATCAGCCTGTTTGTTTGTGCAGTTGTACCTCTGCCTCCCCTCCAACCAGGATGTCCCCCTTTCTTTCCCATGAGTCGAGAGTTTGAATTAAAATAAAAAGCCTCCCTGATTCATTCAGATTCAACACTACAAATGAGTAAATGTGGTTCGTTTTTTTATTTCATACAAAACACCTGTTGAGGCTGTACAAATAATCCCTCGCTCATGAAGGAACAGTTTTGACATCAATATACATCTTTTCCAAGCGAAATATTCTTAACGTCACACATTATGTACAAAACTAGTTTTTGGTGCGACTCCTTGCTCAAGGCAGCATCTTGTCGGTGCGAGTCCCACTTTCTATAAAAACGACTTCACAGTGAGTTGGGTGGAAAGGGAGTTAGTGGGGAATGGGGTGTTCGAGGAGAAATAGTTACTAACTGTGGACAAAACACTACGATGCCATCACATGAAAGGCAACTACAGGTTATTTCTCTTGCTGTTATGACTATTATTGATGTAAATGTAGCCCTCGGGAGGTTGCTCCTGAAGCTGGGCGTGTGTATTGCACATGAGACACTTACAGAGTTAAGGAAGACGTCATTTCTTGGTTTAAAAAAAAAATAAAAATTGTGACGTCATGCGATGTTGCAATTACTATAATCTTCAAGCAAGCACAATTATATATCTCATAACACTTATAGCAAACATCAAAAGATCATGAACTTAATATACACATTAGGAATGTAGAAGTTATTAAACATGAGTACAGAACAGTATATATTTGAAGTTAAAGCATAAAAACAGTGACCTAGTAATAAATTTTAACTTGATGAGAAATAGTACAACCAAGTATGTACCAGCAGTGATTGGGTTTTGGCATCGAGGCTGTGTACCAGCTCTTGTATCCCAGGTGCCAACAATGCGTGACATCGAACCAAACGACCTTTACAACACAACAATACTGCTGCGGCATACGTACACAAATGTGGCAGATGGAATGTTGTTGAAAATAATTACTTGCATTGTTGTTTACATCCATAAAGCTTATCAACCTTTGATTTACAGAAAAGTTTTTTTTTTGCAAAAGCCGTTTTTCATGTAGTATTTCATTCCTACAATTTACTTTCCGTGGACACGCTTGCACCTGACGTGGCTGCAGAATCTCCAAATGATTGGAATAAATGTCATATACTGATGGCTGGGCAGTAATAAGTGCAGTTCATCTGACCCTGACTCAAACATGTTTTTTTTCATTAATTATACATTTTTCAAATATCAAAAATTAATTCAATACGACTTCTATAAACTTATTCTACAACAGTGCATTTTCTCCACAGGAAAGATCTGAATATTACATTTGATTCCATGCGCAAACATTGAGAAAAGTACTTTCAAAATGGTGGCTGGGGATGGCGAGGAAATAAATTCAAAAATGGATACCAGGGGCACTGGGAAAAGAAGTTCCCAAAATAGAAGGGGGGATCAAACAGGGATGGTAGGGCTGACTGAACGACAGCCAGACAATTCTTGGAACAGGTCAGACCGCAGGAAGCGAGGATACGAATCCCGCTCCATGAGGCCGTATATGCGGCGCTGAGCCAGGTGTAACGTGTCACACGTAGGCTTCTGCATGTTAGCTGCAGTCGCCTCACGCGTGTACGAGTCGAGGTTGACCTGCATGAAACAAACATGAGTCAAGAAGAGTTTCAGCAAAACTCAGCTAAAAAGATAGAGCGAGTAATTCAGTAAATTGGCACAGCGTTCGATCACACAACAGGCCGGTTATTTATGACAGCCAGAGCAAAGGCAACTACATAGTCCTCAGCCCCGTGACTCACTTCTTTCGGTGCCTGGATTGCGATGAACTCGGAAAAAATCTTCTTGGCCTGAGCAGCCATTTTAGATGAAGATTTCAGTTTGCGATATTCCTCACAGGCCAGCCAGAAATCGAGGTTTTCATCTGAAAACTCTGTGCGCAGGAAAGCACTGAATGCTGCCAGACCATCTGTTAAAAGAACAACACGAGCACATTGACGATTCATTTTCAGATACATCGACGAGTCCAAAAAAAATTCAGAGAGCAGGTTCAACTTTCATAAAGTTAATAGATAAAGTTCTGCTTTAGAACAAGCCGTGTGCTGTCCCGAATTATGCCTCCATTGCTGCCAATCAACCAGGTCATACCATGACAAGGCACATATCACGAAAGAAACTGAAATGTATGTCTGTGCAACGACATCTTATAAATATTTTCTAGTGTTTGTATGTTACTTTTTCCAAGGTCGAACCACAGCACCTAGAGGGCCACAAATTTAGGGTGTAGGTACTTCAGAATCTGGAGGTTTTAAGTTCCTGCACGTTGGCCTTGACGTCCGTTTTTAGGCCACTAAAAGCCGCTATAAAGTGTATATTGGGATGTGGGGTCAGGCATTGCTGCTGCTGGCCCGCAGGCAAAAGGCAACCACCATGAGGCCAATAACTCCATCACTTTACAATGTCCAACACTTCCTGAAACCCACGCCGGAAAAAGCTCACCTGGACAGGCAGCGCCGGGTACCCGCTCTAGTTGTATATAAATGTCGTAACTTGATCATATGTACGAGAAGGAATCGAACACCTTTTGCTTATTCAAAAGGCTTTGGAGAGGAAAATAGACCTACTATTCTAACGATATCAGGAAACAAACCTCCCCTTTTTTATGCAACGTTCACACCAATAAATATACAAACAGATTAAACTGCATTTCACTTGTTTAATCCACTTCCAACAATTGCACCTGCCATTGTCTGCATCAGACAAATCAAAATACAGAATATCAGGGAGTTGAGGGGGGTGGGTTATTAGGGATAATGTACAAGGTAACAGCGATATCCATGAAATTTTTTTTCATTGAAGACGACGTGCATTAACTGGAAATATCGTTTATCTGGAACAACCTTGGTCCCAACCTTTCCGGATAAAAGAGGTTCTACTGTATTGACTTTGTGGTCGGTCGGGGTACATTTTTGGTCCAAGTTTTTTTGGGAACTGGCTGGCCAGACCCCTGACGTAGGTGATTTCTGCAGGAGTTTGTAATTTGTTCAGTGTGCTGGTTATAACTCGACTACTCTTTATGAACAATACCGTGTGAGTTTCTTATATCCACAATCAAATGCTAGAAGATCGGACCACCGGCTTTACATCTATCTGAGTGACGGTGCACTTTGTGACGCAGCACCCTCCCTATGAAGCACCAATCTGACAGTTAATAGGTGGGTCGGAAATCGAACCCAGCTCAAAACAAATTGCGATTCTGCATCATCCTGTTGGACAACTCAGAGAATGATTACCTGCAGCCATGAATTACATCATGCCTTTCTCTAACATAGGATCCAGCGATATATCGATATACCGGTATTGGAATTCTGAATATACCGGTATATGATGCCACAAAAATAGTGACAGAAAATACAAACAATAAAGCGTACCGTATAAAAGCCAAGTCGATACATACAGAAGCGATACCGGTAATGAACGATACCGATATGGGGAGACGATTATCCACGTACATGCATGGGTACTCACGGTACGGTGGAAGGTTTTATGGCTACAGGCTGGCAAGCAGAACTCGTATAGAGCGAAGCGTGCGGGATAGTGAAGCGTACCGGTATATGAAGGATAGCCGCGACTAATAGACAGGATACGCCGAGTACGACTTCATAAGATAGCGATACTGGTAACAGGTAGAGCGATCGGTACGATGGGGCGTTACGGTACTGGAAGCGATACGGTATATGAAGCGATACCGGTACATGGAGGTGATATCGGTATGGAAGCGTACCGGTACATGGAAGCGATACGGTACTGAAGTGATACCGTATGTGGAAGCGATACCGTACAGGAGTGATATCGGTACATGGAAGCGTTACGGTACATGGAAGCGATGCGGTATGTAAGCGATACGGATGGAAAGCGATACCGGTATATGGAAGTGATACGGTAATGGAACGACTACTGGGTACATGGAGTTGAACCGGTACGTGGAAGCGATACCGTATGTGGAAGTATGCGGTCGCGTGAAGGGCGATGCGTACAGGAAGGATACACGGTACATGGAAGCGATACCGGTACGTGGAAGCGCATTACCAGTATATGGAAGGCGATGCGGTATATGGAAGCGATACCTGGTATATGGAAGAGCAGTATAGGAGTCGATATGGTATGGAAGCGATACCGTACATGGAAGCGATACCGGTCTGAGCGATCGGTATTGGAGGCGATACGTAACATGGAGGCGTATACCGTACATGGAGCGCCCTGGTTAGAAAGTGTACAGGTAACATGTGGAGCGATACCGGTACATGGAGGCGATACCGGTATATGGAAGCGATACCGGTATATGGAAGCGATACCGTTATATGGAAGCGATACCTGCATGAAAGTGATACCGGCACAGCGTTCCGTGATAGTCATCCCAGTATGGTGAGAGCGATGGATGGATACCTGTGTCAATTACCAATACTGATCTCGCTTTCAAACAAAATCATTTTTAATACAAGTTGAAGTTGGAAGTAAAATAACTGTTCTCATCATGGGGGGAATAAAGCCCTGTGTTGGAATACTATGAAAAATTACCATGTGTCGATGATGTGTATGCCATATATGATTACGTAATGGACCATTGCGTATTTTTGGTATCGATATACCGGTATATACCGGTATGACCCCACCGGTATATCGATATCGACGGAGCCTACTATAACAGTAATAAATGTCCTGAATGTGCTTAAGAGTACAGTAAACCCGAAATATCGTGGGGGTTATGTTCCTGGAAAAAGCCGCGATAGTTAAAACCAATTTCATATGGTAATAAGTGAGTTAGGTTCCTGGGCTACAAAAAATAGAGAGGAAGGTTGATGATAACCAAAAACAAATGCATCACAATTGAAACTAGAAGGGCACTTGGTAGACTGCATACCTCGACCACGCAATTCCTGATCCAGTGGAACATAGCAGCCCCAATATACTTTTGAAATATCATGCTACATACGTCATTTTAGGCCCTATCTCTCAATGGTGAAGAATCACTCAAAATATTTCAGTAGCCAGATCTGGATCCGGATCTTCACCAAAATCAAATCAATTCGTCCTCGTCACACACCCAATATGTTTACCAAGTTTCGTCTGAATCCGTCCACAACTTTTTGCGATATCGTGCTATATATCGGTTTAGGCCTATCTCTCAATGGTGAAGAATCACGAAAAAGATTCTCATCGTCAGATCCGGATCTTCACCAAAATCTAATCAATTCATTCTTGTCACACACCCAACCTCCCCACCAAATTTCATCCGAATCCATCTGCAACTATTTGATATATGCTGCACACAAACAGACAGACGGGTGAAAACATAACCTCTGTCTGTCCCCCTTCGGTGGGG
>CM068966.1:37690004-37713022 GCA_035128595.1 Eptatretus atami
TACACATATAAGTCGTTCGTTACCACAGCCTGATGGAGTACTGCTCTCCCCTCTGGTTGGTGCTCCTACCTCTCACCTTTCTCGGCTTCATGCTGTGGACCAAGGCATTTAGGATCATTGTAATTCCTGCGATGAGAGCTGAGTCTTGTTCTCACTCTCTTACCGCAGGCAGGTCGGTGAGGTCTTTCTGTCTTCTTCACGTCTCCTCTCCGGCTCCTCCCCCTCCCGCTCTGTCTACAATTTGTCCCCACTATATTCTGCAGGGCGCTGAAGTCCGCCACATAACATCCTTCTGTAAAACTACCAAAAATCACGAATCACTGCTCCACCTTCCTCTTTAATTCCTATTTTTCCACCGCCTTTGGAATAAACTCCCTCACTACGTTCAATCCATTCTTCCTCCAGGGCTTTCAAACAGCTGTTCAACACACCCTTAGCTTCCCCCTCATCCAAATCCCGATCTTTACTAAACTCCCGTTAATCCACACCCAAACCCACCTCCTCCAAATCCTGCTTTCCTTCCTGAAAGTCCCTGATGATGTCCATCTTGTATACCGTGTTCCCGCGCCCCTATCCCTCTCCTTTCCATAGAATCTCACCGAATTATTCTGTTCCCATACAATGTTTTATCCTTCCCTCATCCTGCCCCCTGTTTGTCTCATGCCCCCTTGACTGTTGGTTGTGCATTAGCTATCATACGAGCCTCGACAATGTATAACAAAAATAAATTGCAAAGTGAGCATAATATCATCAATTGCATGGAGGGGTCAGGTAAATGATCGTTGATACATCCTGATCAATCCTGTCAGCGAGTGCACTTTGAACCTTATCGAAATAACTGCTGTGAACATTGGCAGCTTGGGTATTTAATTAATGTATGTCTGCAATTGGAAAGGCCATGCATCTTCACCAACATCCAGGCAGACTTCCAAAAGGGAGACACCATGTCATGGTTTGACAAAGAAATTGAGGGAAGGCAGATGACCCTCCTAATTATTTGTCTCTTGGTCTATTCTTCCCTTCTCATTCTTCTTCCTTTCGCTCTCCTCCTCTCCAACAACATGTACTCATGATGTTTCACTCTTAAGAGATGTACACAATGATGTGCACACATCTGTCCAATTCTTGGATTGGTTTAATATGTATGCTGACAGTGAAAACATAATATTTGTGACGCATTCTGACAATGTTGAAAATTGAAAAGACACCAAACCAATAGCGCCTGTTTTTTTTTGTTTTGTTTTATTTTTCTGTGGGCTGTGGCAAGGTATTTTGTGCACATAATTGTTTGTATTGGCATGCCAAAACCTTATAATTGTGGAACAAAATTTTGATCTTTGACCTGGTCAAATCCAAATATGAACTTCTTATGAATTTTGGCTTCTCCATCCCTGATAGGGGTGCTTGAAAGCACCTTTGTGCCAAATCTTATCTCGATCAATGTCAATACAAGAGAATGCCAAGTAAATCGTGTGATTCCTTAGTGTTTCAACCTTTGATCCCATTAAATAGAATGGAACCCTGATCAGTAAAAACGTAGTAATTGAATGTATCGGACCAAGGTCTCCACGTGTGAATTTGAAGAGAATTGCCTCAGAAATCAGAATGGTGTGTGATTGTATTGTTGACAGTAAGTGAGAAATAATAAGAAAAGAGAATAAGACGCGTCTCCTTTTGAAAGAGGACAGAATATCATTAATAATGAAAATAACAATAATAAGCCACCTATGGCCATCTAACATTATGAGCTGCAGATGGCCCATTCACATGTACTATTTTCATTCAAATTAAAATTTGATGCCCTTCATTTAACCAACACAACACATGAAAACCACCATTGTCATAACAATATTATTCAACCCTGAGCTCAGTGAAAATTTGTTTGAATGACCTGCATTTTATAATTTCCACTTTGGAAGAGAGGAGGTGCATTCCGGCCTAAAAATCTGCACTGGCCAACACATATCTGCTCACATAGGTATGAGACTTAAATCTAACTGTGAAAAAAATGTTCAACACCAACCACGTAAAAATATGTACATGGACTCTTTCGATACAATCAATTTAATTTCCTGAAGAACAGCAACAGAGCTTACTGCTATATCAGCAAACAATTTGCAGGACTGAAACAAAGATTCACAAAAAGACGACTTGGCGCAGGTCCACCCTTGGGTTTACCTTCCTTCCCTAGGCAACGAAGCTTACCCACACCACCGACCTTCCCAAGAAACATTGGCTGAGAAGTTTAATTCAAATGTTAATGAATGAAACTTGTCTACTTATTAGAATAACAGTGATCAAATAAACTTTCTTTATTTGAAGCAAATTGAATATAAAGTTTGCTTTAAATTAACACATATTAAATGGGCATGTGTACATCAGACTGCAGCCGAGCTGGGAATACTGTAAATTCACTGCTGTTCATTGGTCATAAAATCCGAGTATCCAATCGAAGATTAGAAACCACAAGGCTGCAACAGTCATACCAATCAACATAACCACCTCTCACAACTGGAGAGTTCATAGGACACGATACCCACCAGTGTTCAAGTGTATATAAGAGGGCCATGCCCGTTTGCCGGGGGGGGGTTACATTCTTGAAAATCCCCATGAACCGCAAATACAAAAACTATAGGAGGGAATTTGAAAATCAGGGTAGTGGTATTCAACTTTACTAGCCGAAACCCCGTCACAGACGGAATTCCGTTCATGAACGAAAAAGTGTTTATTCTGCTTCAGAGTTGAAAAGTGACTATTGCCACATATCGATCAAGCCTTACAGGTACAAAGATTTCTTTCAGTCCAGTCACAGTACCTTGTGAGAAAAACGTGACGGCGACCGACTAGAGAGCACAAAATTGGTCCTCAGTAATTAAAATATATAGATAATTTGTCCAAACTATCGCTTAATTAACAGGTTTGTGCATTGGTTTTGTGCAATTATTTCTGATTTAAGATCATGAAACTTACCTTAACTAGAGGGGGAGCCACTCGGTAGAGTGCAAAACTCCACCGCCAATACCCTGCTGGTCATTAATGAACTAATATCTATTCATTGTAGGTCAAAACGATCAGACTCTACTGAAATCCATCGAATTGAATAAACTAAATAAACTAGATCGCGCGCGGAAGAAATGCAAAAAAATAAAATCGAATTTTTTTTGAAAAAAAACTTGCAAAATTTGTTTTTTTTGTCTCTAACAAATTTTTTTTGGGTTGGAAATTCACTTAAAACAGTTAGAAATGTAAAAAAAAAAAAATTCAAATTTATTTTCAAATAAAATCGAAATTTTTTGAAAAAAAAAATTTTTTTGGAACCAAGTCCAAAATCTTAATTGGCATGATCCTTATAGGACCTATACTATCCCCCCACCAAGTTTCAATCCGAAATCCGTCCAGGAGTTTTTCTGTAATACTGTTCACAAACAACAAACAGACAGGGTGAAACAGTAAACCTCCCATCCATCTTCGATGGCGGAGGTTAATTAACAATAATAATAATAATAATAATAAATAATGATGATGATAAACCTTGCTCACACAATGCTGATGGCGATGTGATGATGGAGACGATTAAAGACAAGTTGATGGTGAGGTTTTTGATGTATGAGATGTGGGGTATTTGGAAGGGGGTTATTGTGTTGACGCCCGTGTTAATTATTAGATGAATAAATGTAGAAAATAGTTTGCCAACCCGCGATTATCAGCGCATTGTACGCAATCCGCAAACGACTCACCCCATAAATCATCGCGATATAAGCGAAACCCCGCAAAGCCTCCTGTACTCAAATCCTTTAATAGAACTATTTTTAAAGATCCATTTTAAAAATCCGAAAGTTTATCGCAACTGAAGCAGTCTTGAACAGCCAACCCCCTACACACTGTAATAAAATAGGTTGAGTCGTGAATTATATTAGAGGACTTATTGATCGTACATAGCCATTATGGCGGCGTCTTCTTCACCCGATACATAGCCAACACAAACCCTCTAATGCTAACATGAATATATTTGTATGGCTTTTGGAAGTATTATGAAAGGCCAATTTGTGTTCCTAACAGTCTCAGAGGTATATAATTAAAATTTAAATAAAGATTTAACGCAGGATTAAAGGCAGTATAATATGAATAAATTCCTATAGTTTTATTCCGCCATTTTACACCGACTTATCTCAACCGTTGCATTATTCTTCATGCCTGTTTTTTGGTCATTTATAACGTCTTAAAAACATAAGTTTCTGTTTGAATGATTTTCAAATTCGTTGACTGCCAGGCAGGCAATAAACACAGAGTAAAAAAAAAATATATCACATCTTCTCTGCGAAGTAGGTCAGGACTAATTCAGGTCAAGGTAACGGTAAAACGACAGACTTGTCTTCCATTCATGTTCAAAATAAGCATCAATATTTAAATAAGCTGTCCCGATCATGAAGCTTAAGTACAGCGTCGAACGGTCATGAACACCAATTGCTCAAATTTCCCCTACCTTTCGCATAATATACGCACTATGTGCCGGTACATATAATGATATTCTATAAGAGCACAAATAGTATTCGACGTCTGTCTAATACTTAGCAGTTCTATGCCATTTAATATGTCAAGATAATAATTCACTGTCAACACAGAGTTTTAAAAAAAGCCTTGTGCAAATGTCCCTTGAAATTTTCCCACAGAGCTTGGTGTGGTTTGGTCTGGTGATGCACTTTTTTTTTCAAATGAGAAATTTCACAAATAAGATCTCGGCAATGTAGGAGCATAACTGGCCCCACTGACGGCTGCACCACCTCCATTTGTGTGATGCCACATATGAGTGGGAACTGGTTGGTATGGTCTTTAAACGAACCATTGCTAAATTAAGTAGGTTGCTGCGGTCCTCCAACCCCCCACTACCCTCAAAAGCATATCATGATCAATGATTTACTATTGGAAATTACATGATCGTAACCTATTGAAATCTCATTCCGGAAATGGTGATAGACACAACAAGTATCGTTTTGACATACGGCACCTGCAACTCTTGTTGTCTGTGATGTGCTGTTTTTTTTTCAAACCACTGAGATATTCTATTTCATTTATCATCCATATAAAAGAGGGAAGGAAATCACTGATGAAATCGCTGGATTTGCAAGCAAATTTTGTTGCAAGCAAACATAGTCTGTTGGTCGTCAGTTATGTATAGTAACATGATGATAACCACTCCACTGCAAGTCAACCTACTTAAGGACATCGATTTTATTCAATTTTTTTTGGGTCTGAAAACGATTAAAATAGTTGTCTTCACATGGAGAATGCGATGTATAAAATAATCCTGACGAATGAAGAACTTGTAGCCTCCTGTTTGGTAGAATGTGGAGAAAGCACGAATCATGCTAAGATTAGGAATATATATTGATGTGAGAGCTAATGAGGAAGATAAATGAATAATTAACCAGAAATCTATAATGAGATAGTGCAAAAGCCATGTACAGGTATGTGAACCATGGTGAGAATGTTTTGAGAGAAAAATTATCTCTTCACATAAAGGTAGAATGCCTCTCAAGGGATTAAGCCCACATTGATTTTGGTAACTTTGATCAATGGTATGTATTACACGTTGTTCTCCTCGTATAGATAATTGCCTTGGAACATGAATGTTCGCAGGTGACTCGTCTTGGAATAGAAACAAAGACGAATCGAAATGTGCCGAACAGTCACCGGCAAAATGCTTTATGAGTTTAGACGCAAGTGGATTTGAAGCTTAGCAGAATAAAGACGCACCAACGACAAGTGTGCAACTTGATAAAACCCGCAGGAGAAGATGTAGAACATTATCAGATCTCGAGGCAAAACAATTTCAAAGCTCAAAACTTCAAGCAACTGTGACACTGTGGTTCAGAGACGATGGGCTAAACATATAAAATAATCCGGATAAACAAAAAGCCGGAATAAGCATCGAGTGGCCGCCAGTGAGCAGTTTTGATGTTTAATTGACCATTTTTCAGCTTATAACTGTAATGAATGCACCAAGTGAAGATTACAGCTTAACTGATCATGTTAGCAAGAAAGATCCAGTGAGCTGTGAGACTTGACTTTGTGACTTTCACACCTTTTGTGCCTGTGCATCATACCTTTGTAAATATCTTTGGCCTTCCTAACTCTACAGCCACACATCAACATGTTTGTGACTTTCAGTGACAGTTTGAACCTTTGCTTGAAGTATCGAGCATTTTATCGCCCACCCATGTAGGTAACGCTCCCCACCGCCCGAGGCCGCTAAGTATGCGGCCCGACTTGGTCGAGTTCAGATAAAAAACGAGAGGAATTTGGTAACAAGCCCTGTTATTATTTATTTTGAATACAGAAGTCAAAGCACTGAAGAGCTGGTACTAGTACCAAGTGAACTGGGATCAGGCACAACAGGACCAAAAGGAGCAGCAGAGAGAGGGGGGAACACCAAGATACAGTCGAAAGCCAAGACAGAGGGAGGCGGACAAAAATGGGTGTGGGAAGGAATGGGGGGCAGAGAGGATGCACAGAGTGGATCAAGATGATACAGAAGGGAAACTCGATGCCCTGGTGTTGGCTTAATGGTGAGGGTGTGGGCTTGGAATCCCAGGGTCCTGAGTTCAAATACCGCCTGGCTGTTGAATTAATACCAGGTGGGGTTGACATCGCCTGTTATCTTCTGAGGTCGGCAAAAATAGTCCAGCTTGTTGGTATCCTGGTCGGAGTGGCGAAACCCCCCGTCAAAGGGATATATGTAGTAGGCAGGTATATAAATAATTTTTATAGTTGACCAAATATAGTCCACTAGGAGAAACTAGCTCATAGTGTGTGCTAGCGATAAACTGAGCATTCTACATAGAGTATGGTCCCAACGGATGATGGAAGGGAACTCTTAGAGGGAAAACTGAAATTTGGAAGAGAGTGTAGGTAATTGTGAGGGTAAAACTATTAAGTATGAGACAATAAAGATCATGTAATATTTAGGTAGTGGTTGGAAGTATATACTGATGACTATGTGTTGATATGAACGGAGAGTCAGAATGGATTGAAGAGTGATGCGTGAAGTTGCGATTCGCACAGGTTGGAGGTATGAGAAAAAGGAATAGTGTAAAATAAGTAATAATGTTCGCCTATATTAATTATATAACAGCATAGCTTTAAAGTTGGTACATAATAGATATTGTATGATTATGAGAGAGGTTTAACTTTATTGTAATCGATGTATATGTAAATTTTGTGAAGTTGAGTAATTTTTTACCTGCACCATATATATATATGTAAGCATATGTGTAAGCGCTGTATATGCATATGTGTGTAATATAGGTATAGTGGTAAAGGATGATTTATTAGTGTGCTACACATATAGTACTCTATGTCCCGTCTGTTATTGTCCTATTGAGTCAAATAGATAAGAATCTAAAAAGTTAGGATGAAGTAGATGATTACTATAAGGATGAAATTGGGTGTATACAGGTTGGGGTGTGAACTAGAAGAGAAAGAATTATTAGATTATACCAAATGTAGATTAGGTAGTAGAATTGATCCGATATTATATGCATATATACATATTCACCTGGATCGTTAAGAGGTACTAAACGAGATGTAATATATTATATGATGTATTTATTCAGTGTTTGAGATTCTTCAATCACTAATCGAGTAGAGTTGATCGGTGATACCAAAAAACTGATAGATTTTATGAGCATACTGCAAATATACAGTCGTAACGTATATTTATGTGAAAAAGGTATTTATGAGGGACCTATATGAATATATGAGAATAATGCTACTCGAGTGGATATGAGTGAATAACCGAGTGTCCCCTTATTGATACTAATCCGGATCAGTGCTCAGTCTTATATTTAACATTTTGACACTATCACCGTAAACTTGTCCTATACCTATTGATAACATTAATGAGTTCTCAATCAATATCTCAATGAACACAAGAATAATTTCCAAAATTTTGACACAAATTGAGTTTTATGAACATTTGTTTAACTCATAACAACCATAAGTTATGAGAGCTCTACATCAATACTATCACTTAGATTACAACTTCAGTTTTTACTGCAATTAGTTGATGCAAAAATGAATACAACCCCACAACAAAAAACTACTACATCTAGTATTTGTATGACCTCCATTATGATTTTTCGAGGACAGCACCAAAGTCTTCTAGGCATGGACATGAACAAGTGGCGACACACTTGCACACATCATAGTCAATTTTTTCCACATTTCTTATTCAAGAACTGACTTGTTCTAGAAGCGCGACTAGGAAGGGACTAGGAATTAGGTAGATTGTTGTATGTTCTGTTCTACTTGCCATGCGAGATTTTCAACATCACGGTCACTCACGTATGATATAGAGGATTACCATAGCATCCACTGGCAGACAAATACTGTGCGCCACTGAACTCACTTTGACCGCTGAGTTCTATAGCGATACCACGAGTGAAAAATGCACAACAGTGAGCCTGATATAGCATTGTGCTGTCTGCTCGACCATTGTCATGTTGGAACTAAAAAGTTGCACCGAGCCGTACGTCAAATCGACCCGGAGACGCAGACGTAGGATAGTTACATATCACATAATCTCCTTTGCCTAATATAGATTGAAAGATACAAACCATGTGAACCAATGAGATGCCCCGATAGGCATAATTGCAGAATCCGGCTAGGAGGCCACCGCGGACACGACGAGCAGGGGGAATGAGGCCTTACAGGCAGATGATCATAGCAGCACTCACACATAAGCTGCAATGACTGCAGGATGTAGAAACAGCCGTCCAGCGATAAAGAACGACTACTTGCCACCTCTGAGCTTTTAGTATTGCGAGCTGTAGGAGAAGCACATGATCGAAAACGTACCATATCTATATTCTTTGAACTCCTCACCTCTGCGACGTCCACGTAATCCCGGTGTATCGTGACCACACCTTCTACGGTATGACAATGGCATTTGCAATGGTGTCGCCATCACTTCCAAAAACATTTATCTTGGTCCATCACTCCAGAGAGAGAGGAGTCCCTAGTCACATTAATACTGCACTTGTCGATCTAGCATGGCGGCCGCGCGCGGCTAAAATATGGTTAGGGACGGGTAATTTTGTTTGCGTGGGCACAGGCTTTAAGCGAGAGGCTTACCTGGCACGTCTGGAGACGAAACCCCAATGCTAGGCCAATATTAACCCCTCGCAGAGATGGTAAGGATATGGCGTTACTAGTGTGTCTCGACGACTGGAATTATCCAGTTGCACACAACAGTCTTGCGTCTGTGCGTACTTTCTTGTTAGTCTAATGCATTGAGCGTTAATCTTGGCTCGGCATAGCATATGGTCACTCTTTCAGCCGCCATTCTCAGACAGTATAGACCAACACTAAATCCACTCTGTTCTGTTACAAGTGTAACCCAAGCAAGTGGGGAACTCGCGTTTATCTACTGTTAAGAATCCATGTTAGTGATGGTTGCAATTGTTCCATTAAATCGAATTTATATATATTTGTATCACTATTATTTTGACTACCAATGTTTATATTTTTGGTCTGCGTATCAGCTCGAGCACATGGATTAGTTTCAAACCCATATGGACTTGTCTGATCTTGTCCTGACATGTGTAGACGTCCCCAGATTTCACCTTTTCCATGTGGTTATATGTAAAAATTATTCTGTTACACTTTGTCTCAAGAGTTCTATGTGAACATTTCACACCTGTTTGGTTTTGGAATGCCACGCTCGAGCAAAAGCAGAGTATCAACAGTGTGGAGATAGATCGATCCCTTTCTTCTGCTCTAAGCTAAATCCACCCCGTTGTTAGTTATTAGGTCTATAGTGTCGTGCTGTCTGCTGACGTACCGTGCCTGGTTTTAAGTGCGAAGAGACTAGGATCTGCACCGCTGTGGCGTTGTATAGTTCAGTTTGTTGGATTGTGGCGCGTCTGTTGCGTAGGCAATTTTGTTTTGGTCTTTATCCAATTAGACGCTTTGAGTCGTAAGCGCGTAAACGAATGCTTATCTCATTGGGGATCACTGCATTGTTGTCTTATATGAAAACGATGTGTCACGTTATGAGAGGTAAGTTGTTAGGAGCAAGAGAATAAGCTTTTTTGTTATCGGTTTGTGTCAAATTAATGAGAGACCTTGTGTGTGCTAAATGGCAATATCGGCCTGTTCTACATCGTGACGGATGTGATCTGCTAAGATATCCGTATGAAATGTAATCCGCGCCTGTAGATAAACTGATAAGGATCGGTATTGTTCTAGAAAGGAAACTAAGAGATTTTGGTTTCGTGAGGACCAAATCTGTGTCGGTGAGTGGTGACTTTTTGTTTCAGTTATGAGGAACATCGATGTGTCTTCATTGATTGTTGGTACTGAGGTAATCTTGAGAAACTAATTAGTTGAAGTGATCCTAATATGTTTTGTAGTGGAGTCAGAGCGAAATTGGTTTTGAGTATTGTATTGCGTTCGAAATAAATAAACATTAGTTAAGTATATGAAATAGTAGTGATTATTATGTCCTGTATAAGAGAGCATTAGTGAATTATTTATGTTCAGTAAAGTGAGACATATATGGAGATATTGATGTTATTGAGTAAATATAGAATATATTGAGTTATTATAGGATATTAGTTTGTAAAAGAACATTAGTTTATTGGATTTTTGTTTGTAAAGAACATTGAGCGTGTTGGAGTTGTGATATGATCTCGTAAACGAACAACCACTTGCTTTAGTTCAGTTGTGCTCTCCGGAGGAGATGAGCATATTCAATTTGAATAACTAGTTCAGTAGGAAGTATTCTATGCCCCAATAATGGTCCTCTATGTGAGAATTGAAGCATTGATGAGTAGTTAATGTGAGCGATTTTCTGTTGTCTGAGACGATCCGAATTTGAAGTGTAGTGTCGGTATTTTGTTCTGGAGAGTATACGCTATTGTTTTGTATTTTCTGTAACGACGTCATTATGATTGAGAGCTCAATAACCATGCTCCAGAAGCACTTATGGAGTTAAGCACACTGTAAAGCAACAACGAATACGTTTGGGCGTTATCGCATTCAGTACTATAGAAACCTGCGAAGTCACATGCGCTCGATCCTTGTCTGGAGAGCGAGACCACTCTTGTACAATCACCGGATTTGTCTGTAAAGAGATAGTTTTATGTGATTTTGTGCTCCAGAACGGCATCATGGAGCCATCTACTGGGACTTTTGACCGTACAGGAAGCGAGAACGAGTAGAGTATGGATACTTCACCACCCACTGACTTCTGTCCTCACCTCTTCTCTACCCAGTCGTCAAATAAATGTGCGCGGTTTTCAGCGATTCACCACATTTTTGCTACTCCCATGCATAGAACAACAGCACCCCCGTCGTTCTTATCCATAGCTGAGGAGCTATTTGTTTGTCTCCTTGGGCCCCGTTTAGTCTAGATATCTCTAAGGGCAATCTATTACGCCAGACGAGACGACAAGCAAGATAACACGATTGCATTAAATGTATCGTAGGAGGGTTAAAATTGCGAGAGATCCAGGTAGTGAGATAGATGTGTCTATTGTTCAAGGTGACATCCCCTGAAACGATCTAGATCTGAAACTCGTCATAGCCAACTCATGAGAGCACCACATCTTGCAGAGACGAGCTTAGGACCCCGCCATATCGGACACACATTACTGAGAGAAATCATGTGATAATGCCCTCACTATGAGGAATCCTCAGAGAAAAGCACTTCACTGCACCTTTGTTCTCACTCCACTAGTCCAATCGGCGTACGCATATAGCTGTCTGTCAATTTTCCCTTTAGTGTAGATTTCGAGGAGAGTAACTCCACTAGAATTAATTTATAGCAACAATACGATGTGGAATCTTTCTCTATTATGGTTATCACGAGAATCAAAGGGCGACCTGTTCTTGGTGAGCGATTTATGCACACTGACTGGAGTAATAGCTACGCTAAAATGTCATCTGTAGCCAACGCGCGACACCCGGAGTTGCATATCCATGTCTGGTGAGGGATATGTATCAGTGGTAAATTGGTTCTGTGTGTAGGATGTACATCGTCATTGATCAAGCCACGGCAGGAAGCGATATTCAGCACTACGCAGAGGCGGATAATCGTATTCTGAGCTCGAGGTCGTATGATACGAGGTCTGCATCGAGAAAACCTCGAGGAGGGAGAGCTTTTCTACAGTGGAGTGTGCCTGTATAGATAGTATCGGCTGGAGTTCGCGCTTTGTTTAGCTGTACTTGAGTTTGCAATAAGGAGCTGAATTCTAGCTTGTATCATGTTTTCCACATTCATCGAGTCGCGAACATATTATATAGCAAGCACACGCACACGACGTCCGAGATTTTCACTCACCCCTCTTCTAGTCTAGAGCTTGAATCTATCATTCACCTTCGCTTCGCACCGCGTGAGAGAGGCGAAACACGCGAGGCCCTATATACCCCGGCGGACTTTAATAAAACATCCAGCAGGATGCCAACGAAACTGGGGCGCCGCGTGCAGCGACATTTTGCGCTCGCCACGAGGGCGCGGTAGGACCCTTCGGTCTCGTGGACCTGGCCGCTACATCCAGGTTCCACGCGCATTAGGCCACGGGCCCAGTCTGACTCCCTTGCCTTTGAGGGGTCTTTCCTTTGCTTTTGTGTGAATGCGTGTTGTGCCGCCGTGTCTTGTAAAGTAGAAACTGTTTAAGTGCATTAAATAAACTTTGCTTGTATTCGTAGTAATTCTTTCTTTGCATTCTTACTGTATGGCTGTATATGTGTGCTATCCGTGTGTCGTGAATTAAATGTGCTTACTTGTTGAACTGTGCCCGTTTCGCTTCGTCTTTTCTTTAATTGAACCTCCATCTTGCTTCACGTAAAAGGGTTTGTAGTGGCCTGATACGCCCGATAATTAATCAGGAACCATCGAGGCCGACGATAACACCGCTCGGTTATCCGATAGCACGGAACGGACCGCTTAAGCGGTTCGTGTCCGAAGTCGACCTGCGGCGAGTGCGATCGCCCGGTTACCATCCGCGTGGTACTTAGGTAGGTCGAGTTGGCGAACAACCCTATCCCACGCGGGTGGCCGATTGGCACGATCGTGGTGAGGCCGAAAGGCCACCCGTGACGGGCTCCCGGCGTTAGTCCGAGAGGGTCACGACAGAATTGTCCGTCTGGTGGGCGACGTGCCGCGATTCGAGTCACGTGCCGTTCGCACGCCGGCGGGCGCGAATTCGCAACACTGGTGTCAGAGAGCGGGAAAACGAACTCTCGGTCTCCAGCTAAATTCACAGGGAATCGGTCCAGGGGTGAGAGGAGCGACCCCGATTCCCTCCAATTACGAGCGAGCTAAATTAACCCGTTACGAGAAATAAGATGGAGTCTCAAGGCGAGCGGGGGCGGGGTATTAGAGATGGATGTAGAATGTGTAGAATCCATGGTCCAGGACGGAAACCCCGAGCAGGAAATGTTTGTGATACAGGAACAATTCCCCCCCCAACTGAACCCAGAGCTCGAAATGGGCGCAGTGGCTGGGGTGGCGGACGAACGCCCCCACGTGCGAATTCGCCCACGGATCGGACGATGGAAATGTTTGAGGCATTGATGAGAAAGATGGATACAAACACTAATGAAATGAAAAACGAAATAAAAGGAATAAACAGCAAAATGGACAAACACTAATGAAATGAAAAACGAAATAAAAGGAATGAACAAGAAATGGATACAAACACAACAAAATGAAAGAAATGCGGGGTGAGATGCAGCAAATGGGCCGAAGCCTGCAGGCGGGCATGAAGGCAATAACAGGGGAGTGCGTAATGGCGACGCCACGTGTGGGAGCGAACGAGCTGGGAGGGGTGCAACGGTTGTCAGGCCCGCAATGGAGGCGGGTGAGGAGAAAATAATTCGGGGGACGTGTTGGGCGAGGGTAGTGACAGAGAAAGTGACGGTGACGAGAGGGAAAAATAAATGGGTGACGGAGACGTGCACGGGGATAACAAGGGAGAGACGGAAATAAAAATAGTGGAGACAAGGGAGGTAATGGGTGAAGAGTTGGCAGAGACACGGAGATAGAGGGTGAATTGGACGGGGTTAAAGACGCACACACACACACGGAGGTAGTGGAGGACATGAGGGGGAGCTGGTGACTGTGTTGTGACCCGGTGCGAGCAGCGGGATGGCTGCTCCAGGAACGAGGGGAGGGAGTTTGCCCCCTTGAGGCGAGTCACGCACAGGTGAGTTCGTCGTGTCGAGCGAGTTCGAGGGGACGAGTGCTGTGGATGGGTGCATGGAGAGCTTGGGGGTATAGAGGCCCCGGAACCCCTTGTGGTGCACGAATCCCAGCGTGTTGGTCCCGGCGTGTGTGGTGTCGAGGTGGGTGTACACGAGCGTGGCGAAATGCGTGCTGCAAAGCACGCAAAGTGTGGGTGAAAGGCGTTGTGTGAAAGGGACTGCGTGTGTGAGTAAAATGGTGTGCGAGGCTGCGAGTGGGCCGAAGTGCGTGCTTCCCAGCACGCGTGTGTGGATGAGGCACCGCGAGTGAGTGGAACCATTTGTGTAAGGGAAATGGCACGAGTGAGTGAGCGGCCGAGTGTGAGGGAGACCGTGTGTGTGAGGTCTCTTGTGTTAAGGGAGATGACGGTCGGCATGCGGGAGCATGCAGCCACGTCTCCCGGTGTGAGTTTAATGGAGTGGAGTCTGTGCGTCGTGACACGCAGGTGTGCGTGGGTGGAATCGACGACGACGGCGACGGAGAGACAAAGGCCGGGTACGGCCGTAGCTGTATTGGGACCGTGCCGGGTTCACCCAGCAGCGAGCGCGAGGTTCGGGCTGTGCAACGCACGAGGCCCCCACGTGCTCGCTTGCGGAGTGGAAGCCCGGTCCGGAAACGCCAGCGGTGGATTTGCCGATCCCGCGGACGGACAAAGTCTAGGCAGGTAGACGAATTTGGACCGGAAGGGTTCCCACGCGAGCTTGTTGTTAAGCTCCATCGGGCAGAGCACATGTTTTCGCGTGGGGAGCCCTCGGAGTCGAGAGGTTTGCTTTTTGTGGTGCGCACGGTGACGTCATGGCTGCACGTGTGGTTGGAATCCGGAAGGAGGGTGAATCCCTGCCGATGGTACCGTCCAAGAGGGACGAGGAACGCGTGCAGCTGCAGGACGTCACGGGCTGTGCAATGTGCGCGAGCTGTGAGTTGCCGGCGCTGGTGCTGCGCAGAATTTGGAAAAAAAAAATTAACAAAAGCAAGCCTCGCTTTCGGGTGAACAGGATTCCTGGGCAAGGGGTGGAAACCCCCTTGATCTGGGCACAGGATGGACTAGTTAGGGGGATGGGTTAGTGTTAGTTAGACCGACTTCATGGGCAGGGGTAAGTCCTCGTGGAGTCCGTTGAATGGATTAGGTAGAGGGATTGTAGTCAGATTTAGGAGGGGAAATGATTTTTAAAGATATGGGGACAGTGACAGACTGTGATGTGTAGAGGGGACGTAGCTTAGCTACGTAGTGTTAAATGGAACGTGCTTTAGTGTAAGGGATGACGTGGGAGCACGAGTTAGTTAGGGGAGTAGTGAGCAGGATGGAAGAGTTCAGCGGTGTGTGTTGAAGAGTTGAAAAGTTGTGTGGAGATATGTTGAGTGAGTGAGGCCAACGGGCCTGAGTGTTTGGAGCGAATGTGGAATGCATGGTGCGATGAGTGATTGGGGGGAGGAGTAATTCCCGCCAAGGGACCCCGGGGTCAGTGTAGAGTGAGTTAGGTGGTTAGTTAAATTCACAAAATGGAGGTCGTTTTGTTGTTGGTGGGAATGTAGGCCGAAACCCGTTTGGAGGGTGGAGGAGCCCTGTTGACGGGCTGGGAGCGTGGTTGCGAAGGTGAGTATGCTGAGTGGGTACCCCGGGCACCGGGTAGTCGGCCGTGGTAGGCCAAGGGCCCATGGGGGGCCGGATAGCGTAGTGGGCACGGGTGCGCCGCATGGTGCGGGGCCCGGGGCGCCATTAGCCGCGTGGGCAGTGTCGTGGGCACGGGTGACCCTCGAAAGGGGCCCGGGAAGCCAGCCTGCCACGTGAGCATTTCAGGGGAGTTGCCAGGGAGGGCACTCCCCGGTGTTTAGGGAGCTGGTAGGCTCGAGGCAGTGTAGTGCCCGGGGGTGCCATCGTCGGAGAATCGGCAGAGGGTCGTGCCTGCCAAGGGAGCCACGCGTCCAGCCATGAAGACGTGTGAGGGCACGGAAGGAAAATTGGGGGCGAGGCCCGAAATTGTGAGAACACCAACACAGGCGACGGGAATCTGGGTTGATAGAACCAATAGTTTAAGCGGGGGGCGCTTGTTGAAAGCCCCGGGTAGTTTAACAGTTTAAATGGATAGGGTAGATTAGGAAGTGTACCCTCCGCACCATCCATCCCTTTGCTCTCATTGGTGGCCGCTGGACCACTTTGAGTTAAAGATCGCTGAAGTCTGGGGAGCGCATCCTGAGGCTTCATTGGCCCTCGACACAGGATGCTAGCCTCCCTCATTCCTTCCGGGAAGGGAACGTAGGGGTTGGGAGTAGGCCAGGTGAGACGATAGGTTAGCCGAACAAAGACAGTAAAGGGGGTTAGGGGACGATTTCTAGTGGGTAGGTAAAAATAAAAACAAAACAAAAAAATTAGTTGGGGCTAATTGGTTTTTCAAATTAAGGAGTGGGTATGTACAGTGACAGGAGCAAAGGCATAGTGGGGAGGGAGACAGGTAGGTAGGTCTGACCCCGCCTCGAGTGGCCAGCACCACTGCACTCCTCCACCCCTCCACTGCAAGGCAAAGGCCGGCCAACTTCATGGCAGCTTTGTTTTGCTGCAAAGGCCTGTGCCGGCCGGATCGTCGCAAGCTGCGTGCTGCAAGGCCGGCGCGGTCGATTGTCTGCGGCCGTTTTTATCTTCAAGGCCTGTGCGGCAGTTCATACTGCCGGCTGGTTTGCCTGCAACGGCCTTGTTTCTGCAGGCCTGTGTTGCCTGCTCACCTTTGCCATGCATGCCACACTGCCCCTGTTCACCCGCCCCGTTCAATTTGGCTTTGCCCCCCTCGTTCATTGCCATGCGCGCCAGGATCACAAAGCAACAGTTTTCAAGCGCAGAGACTGTCCTGTTGCGCTACAACACGGCCTGCAGTGGCGGCCGTGCACCATTTTTTGCGTCATCATTCATCCATCATCATCACATCATTCTCCGTTGTGCTAATGCGTGTGCACTTGAGTGCACGGAGACTGCGTTTGTGCAGCCTATCAGCCGTTGTGGTCACTGTGTTCATTTTCAAAGGGGGAGGCCTAGGACTGCGTGTGAGCAGCCGGCCACGTTCCCTGTCACCTTGCAGCTGAGCCAGAGACTGCATGCGAGCAGCCTGGCTCCCTGCTAACTGCTTCTTTTTGCAGAGTCCATTGATCCTGCCATGGAGTAGTGTAAATATAAGGTTAAGGTTAAGATGTATTGTAAATGAGTGCGCCCCGGCATGTCTGTCTAGCGCCGGCAAATTTATTTAAGTCGTCTGTGTGAGTGGGTTTGTTAGTTATTACTCAGCCTCAGGTTATTTATTTTGGGGACAAGAATACCATGAATGTCGCACTCAGGGTCCGTAGGTAAACGTACTAGGGGAGAACAACACATGATGGCACACGAGAATTTGACGACTCGGGACGAGTCTGTAAAAAGGAGGGGGTAGTGTTTACGGCTGTGGAAATTCGCAACCACCATCAGGTCCCGTAGGTGAGATATATTTAAGTACATGTATAGTTAGCCCCAAACCCATTGTTTAGAGAATTAATGTGATTCATTCAGCTGCGATCCTTTGAGTTAGGCGTTTTTCTGTTCTACCTTTATTTTGAACAACCACGCTCCAACCGTCAACAACAACAACAACGCCAGCAGCCACAACCTACCTTCACCACTCGCTCCCGCAAACCTCACATCACCGCCATTCCAAACGGCATCATGGCCATCGGCCACCGCCGAAAACCCTCCACCACCTTCACCTCTCTCCTACGGCCATTCCCGCACACCTGTGGGCACCGAGCGTCGGGCTATCTTGGGCCCGTTCAGCGATACACGCGAGCCGCGAGTGCAAATAGCGGTTTTTCGAGGAGAATTCGGATCAGGAATGCTACAGCGCCACATCTGATCCATCCAATTAGGAAGCGCGGGGCGGCTTGGCCCCGCCTCAGACACATCTGAGAGAAATCAGGATATGCTAATTTGAAGATCAGGGAAGATTCACGCCCCTTTCCTCCGTCCAATCGGCGAGCGTAGCTCCGCCCCTGAGGTCGTTTGATCGAAAATTTGCATATGGTGGGTTCCTGGAGCCGATAAAAGGGCGAGCGGAGATCTGCTGCGGAGAGATGAGTTTTGAGGTGAACGGCTGCGGAGGAGATCGGCTGCCGAGGAGATCGGCTGCGAGGCGAACGGCTACGGAGGCGAACGGCTGCGAGGGAGATCGGCTGAGGAGAACCGGGAGCTCGGGTCCGGGGCGAGGAAGACGGCGGTTGGCGACGAGGTCGCGGTGAATCGCTCGTCGCGGACTCAAGCAAGCCAGCCATACTCCCTCCCAGAGCGTCAACAATTCCCCCTTTCCCCCGCGCTGAGAGAGTGCGAAAAGGGGCCCCGTTCCCACTTTACTTCAAGCAGGTGCCAACGAAACTGGGGCGCCGCGTGCAGCGACATTTTGCGGCTCGCCACGAGGGCGCGGGTAGGACCCTTCGGTCTCATGGACCTGGCCGCTCATCCAGGTTCCACGCGCATTAGGCCCAGGGCCCAGTCTGACTCCCTTGCCTTTGAGGGGGTCTTTCCTTTGCTTTTGTGTGAATGCGTGTTGTGGCGCCGTGTCTTGTAAAGTAGAAACTGTTTAAGTGCATGTAAATAAACCTTTGCTTGTATTCGGTAGTAATTCTTTCTTTGCATTCTTACTGTATGGCTGTATATGTGTGCTATCCGTGTGTCGTGAATTAAATGTGCTTACTTGTTGAACTGTGCCCGTTTCGCTTCGTATTTTCTTTAATTGAACCTCCATCTTGCTTCACGTAAAAGGGTTCGTAGTGGGCCTGATACACCGATAATTAATCAGAACCGTCGAGGCCGAGATAACACCGCTCGGTTATCCCGATAGCACGGAACGGACCGCTTAAGCGGTTCGTGTCCGAAGTCGACTGCGGCGAGGTGCGATCGCCCGGTTTACCATCCGCGTGGGTACTTAGGTAGGTCGAGTTTGGCGAACAACCCTATCCCACGCGGGTGGCCGATTGCCACGATCGTGGTGAGGCCGAAAGGCCCACCCGTGACTGGCTCCGGCTTTAGTCCGAGAGGGTCACGACAGAATTGTCCGTCTGGTGGCGACGTGCCGCGATTCGAGTCACGTGGCCGTTCGCACGCCGGCGGGCGCGAATTCGCAACAATATGTATAGATATGTATGTGTATATATATATATATATTTATATATGTATATATGTATATATACATATATATGTATGTATATGTATATGTATATATGTGTATATGTATGTATATGTATATATGTGTATATGTATTTATATGTGTATGTATGTATTTATAGGTGTTTATATATGTTTATATATACATATATATACATGGACATATATACATATATACATATATATTCATATATATGCATATATATACAATATGTATATACATGTCTATATATATATATTGTTACGAATTTGGGAATTCGATTGCACACAACATACAGGTTCCTTTAGTCAGCTATGTCGATCAGTGCTTGTTCCCTAGATAGCTCACCTTTCATTGTTTAAATGTTCAGAAATCATTAGATGCGCTGCGGATCGATTTAATAGTTAGGGAACGAACAATGGAGACATCCTCCCCTCTTCTGCGAAGAGGAAGAACCACCCTGCCGTCCCGTGACTCATGATGTCAACAACTCCCTCCACCGTGGCTGAGCGGGGATGGAGCACGAGGGCATGAGTCATGTGTCACGCCGGGAGTGGGGAAAGGGGGAGAAGGATAAGAGGAGATCTTTTCTTTTGTTCGTGGGAGAGTTGGAGAAGGAAGTAGAGAGTAGTCGTTCAGCAGACCTTCGGGTCCTGCTTGGGTTAGGGTGAGGCCTTCGGAAGCTTTTTGCTTTGGCTGGCTCAGTGAGCTTCGGCTGAGGCCTGGCTCGGGAGGAGGCTTTTTGCTTTCGTGGTTCAGTGAGCTTCGGCTTCTGCTTGGCTCGGGAGAGCTTTTTGCTCGAGTGCTTTGCTTGGAAGAGAGTTGAGCTGGTCGCTATGCTCGAGCTGCGAGTGGTGGCTTCTTCTTCTTCTTGGTTTGTGGAGCTCTTTGTTCTCCATTTTGGTTCCCGCTTGGTGCGACTCATCGACCTCTTCTTGGAGGTGGTTCCTCGGCGAAGCGACGCATCGACAGGAGGATCGGCGCCTCGTCTCACCAGCACATGTTGAGAAGCGCAGGAGGATTCGCGGGAGCTCGGGAAGGATCGCAGCTCACGGCGATGGATCCAGCTCGCTCTCGCTGGAGCCCGTGTCCGAACAACTTGAAGACCACACGAGGTGGAGAGGTTCGAGATGGGCTCTGGGTTTCAGCTCACCTGTCCTCCGAGCTGGAGCTCGTTATTAAAGGCCTCTGCCACCATTTCTTGGGTGTGTGTGTCTGCGTACGTGTGTCCGTGGGCCGTCTAATAAGTAGGAACTGCTGTTAAGTGCAAGTGACTGTACATAATAAGTAGACGGTTGTAGTTCTTTTGTCGTGCTTTTGTTGCTTGTATAATTGCATACGTGTTTTGCCTTGTTAATTTGCATACATGCTTTATTATAATAGAGTCCTTGTGTGAATGTAAACCTGTTCGTTGCGTCCATTCCCTCATTGAACTGCCCCATCTTGCACTTGGAATATAGTTGGTTTTTAAATAGCCGGTAAAGTGATCGGGTCCAACGGACTGCGCGATAATACCCCCCGTGTATCCCAAAAGGAAGCGAGCAGCTTAAGCGGCTCGTTTCCAAGCGGTCCCGCTGAGGTACAATCTCTCGGTAAGCTACCCGCACGAATAATTAGGTAAATCGAAGATTTGGCGATCGGACCTCTGTAGGTGGGTAGAGTGTGGTGTGGTTGTGGTTGTTGTGTTGTGGTGTGGTTACAAACACACCCGTGGCTGTTTCCGGCGTTGATCCGGAAAGCCCGACTGGATTGTCCGTTCGGTGGGCGAAGCGACCGCTATTGGTTAGACGCGGTCGTTCGCACGCCGGCGGGCGGGAAATCTACAACAATATATTCATATATATACATATATATATATATATATATACACAAATGTATATACATATATACATATATATACATATGTCTATACATATATACATATATATATACATATATATATAATATTGTTACGAATTCGCGCCCGCCGCGTGCGAGCGCCCGCGTTCTCTAATAGCAGCCGCGTCGCCCACCGGACAGACAATTCAGTCGTGACCTCCTCTGAACTATCGCCAGAAGCCAGTCACGGTGGGGGTTTATCCTCACCAAGCCCAGTCCCCATTCTACCCGCGCAAATAGGGTCACTCGCCGAATATGAAATACCTAAGTACTCGCGCGGGTAACCTACCGAGGGGCCGTACCTTGCCGCAGTTCGGCTTGGGACACGAACCGCTTAAGCGGTTCGTTCCGTTCTACAGCGATAACCAAGCGGGTATTATCGCCGACCTCGACGGATCCGATTCTCCTTACCGGGTGTTTAAAACCCAACTAATTATTCCGCAGTGCAAGATGGCATTTTCAATGGGAATAGAGGAGCAACGAACGGGATACATTTCACACAAGGACATTTATTATTTCACACCACATCACAAGCAAGGCAGTCATGCAATGTACAAGCAAGAAACAAAAGCAATACCACTGACTACGAGCAATAATGTACATGCACAGTCACTTAGGCAGGTCTACTTCACAGACACGGCGCCACCAACATTCGTTCAAAGCAAGAAATGGCCACCCCAAAGACGAGGTGGCAGACAGGGTCCGCGGACCTTTATAACGCGGGACCTGGAGGACGAACGGTCCGCGAGATTGTGGCAGGTTACCTGCCCCCCTCGGTGGTCGGCGAGTCATGACGTCCGCTCCACGACCGTCAGTGTGGTTGCGCCTGGTTCCGGGCCTCCCATGTGGCCGGCAAGCTCTCTCCGGCGCTCCTCGTCCGGACGTGCAGGTCCACCACACAGCCGGCACTGCTGCGCCTTCCGTCCGCGTCTCCCACCAACAGGCCGCTCACAGGACCACGAGCGCAGGAACCAAGCGAGGAAGAAGAAGAAGAAGAACTGGACCACCGTGAGACGGGGCGAGCATGAACCAAGAAGAGGGCCTGAGCCTCACGTGCGGTCCGCCCTTTATAGCACGGGGCTCCGCTCGTCGCTCCGCCCCGTTCTCGACTCCACCTTCCTTCGAGAAGCTTCTCGAAAAGGGGCGTTTCTCAACTCTGACCGCCTCACTCCTCGTATCCACCAATCGCGAGCGAGCCGCCTCGCCCTTCTCGTCACACCAGCCTCGGAGAAAAAAGGCGGTAAAACCCGGCGTCATCGCAATTCTTTCCTTGGCGCCTTTGTTTGACGTTGTCGGACGGTTTTCGATGCGGAAGGGGTGGTAGCGTGCTCTGTCGGTCCAAAATAACGATAGAGAAAGAAAACACTATCTCAAAGGTCACAGCCCGGTGAACACGAAGAATTCCCTCTACACAACGGTGGGGAACCTATCTGAACACTCACTTACCGGATAACTGATCTAAGGACCTTTATGGTGTTCTGCGAATTTCCACAGCCGTAACAATATATACACATATACATATATATATATATACATAAGCAAAAAGCTTCCGAAGGCCTCACCCTAACCCAAGCAGGACCCGAAGGTCTGCTGAACGACTACTCTCTACTTCCTTCTCCAACTCTCCCCACGAACAAAAGAAAAGATCTCCTCTTATCCTTCTCCCCCTTTCCCCCACTCCCGGCGTGACACATGACTCATGCCCTCGTGCTCCATCCCCCGCTCAGCCACGGGTGGGA
>CM068966.1:37718182-37729692 GCA_035128595.1 Eptatretus atami
GAAGCCTCAGGATGGCCTCCCCAGACTTCAGCGATCTTTAACTCAAAGTGGGTCCAGCGGCCCACAATGAGAGCAAAGGGATGGATGGTGCGGAGGGGTACACTTCCTTAATCTACCCTATCATTTAACTGTTAAACTACCCCGGGGCTTTCAACAAGCGCCCCGCGCTTAAACTATTGGTTCTATCAACCCAGATTCCCGTCTCCTGTGTTGGTGTTCTCACAATTTCGGGCCTCGCCCCCAATTTTCCTTCCGTGCCCTCACACGGTCTCATGGCTGGACGCGTGGCTCCCTTGGCAGGCACGACCCTCTGCCGATTCTCCGACGATGGCACCCCCGCACTACACTGCCTCGAGCCTACAGCTCCCTAAACACCGGGAGTGCCTCCCTGGCAACTCCCTGAAATGCTCACCGTGGCAGGCTGGCTTCCCGGCCCCTTTCCGAGGGTCACCCGTGCCCAGACACTGCCACGCGGCTAATGGCGCCCCGGCCCCCGCACCATGCGGGCGCACCCGTGCCCACTACGCTATCCCGGCCCCCCATGGCCCTTGGCCTACCACGGCCGACTAGCCGGTGCCCGGGGTACCACTCAGCGATACTCACCTTTCCAACCACGCTCCCAGCCCGTCAACAGGCTCCTGCACCCTCCAAACGGGTTCGAGCCTACATTCCCACCAACAACAAAACGACCTCCATTTTGTGAATTTAACTAACCCACCTAACTCACTCTACACTGACCCGGGGTCCCTTGGGCGGGAATTACTCCTCCCCCAATCACTCATCGCACCATGCATTCCACATTCGCTCCAAACACTCAGGCCCGTTGGCCTACTCACTCAACATATCTCCACACAACTTTCTAACTCTTCAACACACACCGCTGAACTCTTCCATCCTGCTACTACTCCCCTAACTAACTCGTGCTCCACGTCATCCCTTACACTAAAGCACGTTCCATTTAACACTACGTAGCTAAGCTACGTCCCCTCTACACATCCACAGTCTGTCACTGTCCCCATATCTTTAAAAATCATTTCCCTCCTAAATCTGACTACAATCCCTCTACCTAATCCATTCAACGGACTCACGAGGACTTACCCCTGCCCATGAAGTCGGTCTAACTAACACTAACCCATCCCCTAACTATTCCATCCTGTGCCCAGATCAAGGGGTCTTCCACCCCTTGCCCAGGAATCCTGTTCACCCGAAAGCGAGGCTTGCTTTGTTAATTTTTTCCAAATTCTGCGCAGCACCAGCGCGGCAACTCACAGCTCGCGCACATTGCACATGCCCGTGACGTCCTGCAGCTGCACGCGTTCCTCGTCCCTCTTGGACGGTACCATCCGGCAGGGATTACCCTCCTTCCGGATTCCAACCACACGTGCAGCCATGACGTCACCGTGCGCACCACAAAAGCAAACCTCGCACTCCGAGGGGCTCCCCACGCGAACACATGTGCTCTGCCCGATGGAGCTTAACACAAGCTCGCTGGAGAACCCTTCCGTCCAAATTCGTCTACCTGCCTAGACTTTGTCCGTCCGCGGATCGGCAAATCCACCGCTGGCGTTCCGGACCGGGTTCACTCCCGCAAGCGAGCACGTGCGCCTCGTGCGTTGCACGCCCGAACCTCGCGCTCGCTGCTGGTGAACCCGGCACGGTCCCCAATACAGCTACGGCCGCTACCCGGCCTTTGTCTCTCCGTCGCCGTCGTCGTCGCCATTCCACCCACGCACACCTGCGTGTCACGACGCACAGACTCCACTCCATTAAACTCACACCGGGAGACGTGCTGCATGCTCCCGCATGCCGACCGTCATCTCCCTTACACACAGAGACCTCACACACACGGTCTCCCTCACACTCGGCCGCTCACTCACTCGTGCCATTTCCCTTACACAAATGGTTCCACTCACTCGCGGTGCCTCATCCACACACGGCGTGTGGAAGCACGCACTTCGCCCACTCGCAGCCTCGCACACCATTTTACTCACACACGCAGTCCCTTTCACACAACGCCTTTCACCCACACTTTGCGTGCTTTGCAGCACGCATTTCGCCACGCTCGTGTACACCCACCTCGACACCACACACGCGGGACCAACACGCTGGGGATTCGTGCCACCACAAGGGTTCCGGGCCTCTATACCCCCCAACTCTCCATGCACCCATCCACAGCACTCGTCCCTCGAACTCGCTCGACACGACACGAACTCACCTGGTGCTGACTCGCCTCAAGGGGCAAACTCCCTCCCCTCGTTCCTGGAGGCAGCCATCCCGCTGCTCGCACCGGGTCACAACACAGTCACCAGCTCCCCCTCATGGTCCTCCACTACCTCCGTGTGTGTGTGTGCGTCTTTAACCCCGTCCAATTCACCCTCTATCTCCCGTGTCTCTGCCAACTCTTCACCCATTACTCCCTTCTCCACTATTTTTATTTCCGTCTCTTCCCTTGTTATCTCCCCCGTGCATCTCCGTCACCCCATTTAATTTTTCCCTCTCGGTCACCGTCACTTTCTCTGTCACTACCCTCGCCCAACACGTCCCCGAATTATTTTCTCCTCACCGCCTCCATTGCGGCTGACAACCGTTGCACCCCTCCCAGCTCGTTCGCCCCACACGTGGCGTCGGCATTACGCACTCCCCTGTTATTGCCTTCATGCCCGCTCGCAGGCTTCGGCCCATTTGCTTCATCTCACCCGCATTTCTTTCATTTTGTTGTGTTTGTATCCATTTTCTTGTTCATCCTTTTATTTCGTTTTTCATTTCATTAGTGTTTCCATTTTGCTGTTTATTCCTTTTATTCGTTTTTCATTTCATTAGTGTTTGTATCCATCTTTCTCATCAATGCCTCAAACATTTCCATCGTCCGATCCGTGGGCGAATTCGCACGTGGGGGCGTTCGTCCCACCCCAGCCACTGCGCCCATTTCGAGCTCTGGGTTCAGTTGGGGGGAATTGTTCCTGTATCCACAACATTTCCTGCTCGGGTTTCCGTCCGGACCATGGATTCTACACATTCTCACATCCATGCCCGCCGCTCGCCTTGAGACTCCATCTTATTTCTCTAACGGGTTAATTTAGCTCGCTCGTATTTGGAGGGAATCGGGGGTCGCTCCTCTCACCCCTGGACCGATTCCCTGTGAATTTAGCTGGAGACCGAGAGTTCTTTTCCCGCTCTCTGACACCAGTGTTGCGAATTCGCGCCCGCCGCGGCGACGGCCACGTGACTCGAATCGCGGCACGTCGCCCACCAGACGGACAATCTTGTCGTGACCCTCTCGACTAACGCCGGGAGCCAGTCACGGTGGCCTTTCGCCTCACCCACGATCGTGCCAATCGGCCACCGCGTGGGATAGGGTTGTTCGCCCAACTCACCTACCTAAGTACCCACGCGGATGGTAAACCGGGCGATCGCACCTCGCCGCAGGTCGACTTCGGACACGAACCGCTTAAGCGGTCCGTTCCGTGCTATCGGGATACCCGAGCGGTGTTATCGTCGGCCTCGATGTTCCTGATTAATTATCGGGGTATCAGGCCCACTACAAACCCTTTTACGTGAAGCAAGATGGAGGTTCAATTAAAGAAAAGACGAAGCGAACCGGCACAGTTCAACAAGTAAGCACATTTAATTCACGCACACACGGATAGCACACATATACAGCCATACAGGAAGAATCAAAGAAAGAATTACTACCGAATACAAGCAAAGTTTATTTACATGCACTTAAACAGTTTCTACTTTACAAGACACGGCGGCACAACACGCATTCACACAAAAGCAAAGAAAGACCCCCTCAAAGGCAAGGAGTCAGACTGGCCCGTGGGCCTAATGCGCGTGAGAACCTGGATGAGGCCCAGGTCCACGAGACCGAAGGGTCCTACCGCGCCCTCGTGGCGAGCCGCAAAATGTCGCTGCACGGCGGCGCCCCAGTTTCGTTGGCACCTGCTTGGAGTAAAGTGGGAACGGGGCCCTTTCGCACTCTCTCAGCGCGGGGAAAGGGGGAATTGTTGATGCTCGGGAGGGAGTATGGCTGGCTTGCTTGAGTCCCGCGACGAGCGATTCACCGCGACCTCGTCGCCGCCCGCCGTCTTCCTCGCCCCGGACCCGAGCTCCCGGTTCTCCTCAGCCGATCTCCCTCGCAGCCGTCCTCCGTAGCGCCGTTCGCCTCGCAGCCGATCTCCTCCGCAGCCGATCTCCTCCGCAGCCGTTCGCCTCAAAATCATCTCTCCGCAGCAGATCTCCGCTCGCCCTTTTATCGGCTCCGGAACCCACCATATGCAAATTTCGGATCAAAACGACCTCAGGGGCGGAGCTACGCTCGCCGATTGGACGGAGGAAAAGGGCGTGAATCTTCCCTGATCCTCAAATTAGCATATCCTGATTTCTCTCAGATGTGTCTGGAGCGGGGCCAAGCCGCCCCGCGCTTCCTAATTGGATGGATCAGATGTGGGCGTGTAGCATTCCTGATCCGAATTCTCCTCGGAAAAAACCGCTAATTGCACTCGCGGCTCGCGTGTATCGCTGAACGGCCCAAGATAGCCCGACGCTCGGTGCCCACAGTGGTGCGGGAATGGCCGTAGAGAGAGGTGAAGGTGGTGGAGGGTTTACGGCGTGCCGATGGCCATGATGCCGTTTGGAATGGCGGTGATGTGAGGTTGCGGGACGCGATGTGAAGGTATTTTGGCTGCTGGCATTGTTGTTGTTGTTGTTGACGGTTGGAGCATGGTTGGTTCAAAATAAAGGTAGAACAGAAAAACGCCTAACTCAAAGGATCGCAGCCCGAATGAATCACATTAATTCCCTCTAAACAATGGTGTTGGCGCAACTATACATGTACTTAAAAGATATCTCAACTACGGGACCTGAATGGTGGTGCGAATTTCCACAGCCGTAACAATATATATATATATATATATAATATAATATATATATATATTTATATATATATATATACATATATTCATATCTACATATATATATTTCAGATACATCCACAAAATTTCAGACACATTTGTATTCATATATATAGACATATACAGTGCTCAGCATAAATGAGTACACCCCGACAGATTTGTCAGAAAACCTTTAATTTCCTTTCAGAATCCACATTTTCTATGGGATACTTTTCGACAAAATACTCCCACAAATGTTGGCCATTGATTGCAAACAAGATTATTAATTTGCACACACAAAAAAGGAATTTCCTAACAAATTCATTAAAGACCATGTTGCAAAAATGAGTACACCCCAATGAAAGTCTTAGGCGCAAAGCTAAATTGTAGACAACAAAATTCTAATTAACAATAATTCAACCACAGGTGAGTCTAATATTCATTAAACAGGTTTCCAGCAGACAGTTGACTATAAAAGGTGTTACTTAACAAAGAAAACCCCTTCCCATTTCATGCTGTCAGCAATGGCACCACAAGGAAGAGAAATGTCACAAGACCTGAGAAAGAAAATAATTTCTTTACACAAGGAAGTGTAAGGCTACAGAAGATCAGCAAAGCTTTACTCATCAGTCAGAATACGTAGCAAAAGTGTATACAAAAATTTAACAAATATGAACTGCAACCATCTAACAGAGACGTACAGGCCGTCCACGGAAGTTAACACCTCGACAGGAGTGTCTTCTGATGAGAAGGCTGAAGAAAATCGCCATGCAAGTTCTCTGCACTTAGCTAAAGAAGTAGAAAGCCAAACTGGGTGACTGTTTCCCGTGACACAATACGATGTACACTGCAGAGGAATGGCATGCATGGGTGTCGTCCACGAAGGAAGCCTCTCCTAAAGCCCATGCACAAAAAAGCCCGCCTGGATTTGCCAGGGCCCATGCTAAAAAAAGATGAAGACTACTGGGACTCTATACTCTGGAGTGATGAGACCAAGATAAATGTTTTTGAACTGATGGCTTCAAAACTGTATGGCGTCGCAGAGGTGAGGAGTACAAAAGAAAATGCATGGTGCCTACAGTGAAACATGGTGGTGGCAGTGTCCTTATTGTGGGCTGCATGAGTGCTGCTGGTGTCGGGGAGCTGCATTTCATTGACGATATCATGAATTCACAGATGTACTGCTCTATATTGAAAGAGAAGATGCTACCATCACTCCGTGCCCTTGGTTCATGCACTTTTCCAACATGACAATGATCCACAACACACATCTAAGGCCACTGTTGCATTTCTGAAGAAGAACAGGGTCAAAGTGATTCAGTGGCCAAGTATGTCTCCTATCTGAACCCAATCGAGCACCTATGGGAATTCTGAAGAGACAAGTTGAGCATCACTCTCCATCCAGCATCCAGGCTCTAAACAGTCTGTCTTGAAGAATGGAAAAAGATAGATGTTGCAATATGTCGCCAACTTGTTCATTCCATGCCTAGAAAACTTGCTGTCCTCAAAATCATGGAGGTCATACAAAAATACTAGATGTAGTAGTTTTTGTTGTGGGTGTATTCATTTTCATCAACTAATTTGAGTAAAACTGAAGATTTTGTAATCTAAGTTATATTATTACCTTACTCATGTTATGGAGTTAAACAAATGTTCTATAAAACTCAATTTGTCAAAATTTTGGAAATTATTCTTGTGTTCATTGAGATATTGATTAAAATCTTACTTTTCAAAGGGGGTGTATTCATTTATGCTGAGAGCACTGTATATTCATACATATAATATATATACATAATATATATATATACACATATATTCATATATTTATATATAATATATGTATATATATACATTAACACATATATTCATAGATACATATATATGTATATATTCATATATACATATATATATACATGTTCATATATTCATATATACATATATATATATTCATATATATATTCATATATATATGTATATACATATATATATACACATATATATATATACACACATATGCATATACACATATACACATATATGTACATATATATATATATACACATACATATACACATATACATATATACATATATATACATATATACATATATATATATAGAGCATATATATACACATATACCTATCACATATACATATATACATATATACACACATATATATATATATATATACACACATATATACATATACACACACATATATACATAAATATATATATATATATACATGTATACATATATATACATATATATACATATATATATATACATGTATATATACACTATATACATATATATTACATGTATACATATATATATACATATATATACATATATACATATATACATGTTATATAACACATATACATATATATGTATATATTAGTTTTGCCCTCAGTGATATTAAGCAATCTCATGGCCAGAAGCTGGGTGGTTTGCGTTGCTTTCCCATTGAATCAGGTAAGGACTGGGAAATTTGTGCAGGGTGTCGGCAATAATTCGCCTGCTCTCCCCTAAAGATGCCGTGGGATTTTTTTTACCTTCCACCAACGAATCCTAGCAGGTGGAACACTCAGCTTAACATCCATATTTGGAACGGCACTCTGTGATATAATGCAATGCCTATGACGCACCAGTTTGACCGTTTATAGTCGGGCCGAGAATCGAACCATGACAAGAGAACTCTACGTTTGCACCATCCAGTCGATACAAACATAACCCAGTCACTAATCTGTTGCATAACAAATTGTCAAACATGATTGTATTCAATGAAGGACATCAATCAGTTCATGAATAAAGGCTGAGTTAAACTTCTGACATGGATTTCAGAGATATGAGAAAGGAGATTCATCATGAAATTTGTTTTAGGCTTTGGTCAGAACAGGGAAAAGTAAAATCTGGTTATATCTGCTATGTCATGATGTCTTTGGATATCAAATCCATCACACATGTTGTCTTGCTATGAAATACACACATAAGACAACAACTTGCTGCAATGAACTCACCACAGTATTCATCAGGAGCACCTGAGTTACTTCCACTCCCGTTGTCATTCACGATTTTTGTTGTTTCAGATTTCGAAATGGTTCCAAAAAGGCGGTACACAAAAATCCTGTTAACTTGGTCCTGATATATATTTCCAGGTTCTTCACAGTTAACAGATGTCAGAGATGGACAATTTTGAGTGAACTGTTCATATCATAAAATCCATCTTATTGGACGAGTAAATGCGTCGAAGAAACAATCACAAGAGCCCGTGAACCGAACACAAAGGATGAGGCCTGGAGTGAAGAATTTAGCAGACACACATTTCCCAACACCTGGTGCATGTCACAACCTGATCTCAAGCCAGAAGTCACATTCTGAAGAAAAGGGTGTGGGAAGGAGGTGGGGCTATATAAACAGACAAAATTGGATCTTAGCAGATTGGCTAAGCGTCATGCTAAATGATTCCAGGATTGGCCAGCACTGCATGCTCTCATCACTTGGTGGCCACGTGCCACAGTCTTGCAACAGCAGCCTCTCTAGAGACTGATCTCAGCCATGGCTCTGAGCCATTATTCCTCCGATTGTGATTACTGCGCAAGCCTAGTTTAGCCAACTAGTTCCAGAAAGATTTATATCCTAAAATTATCTTATGAAAATAGGTGGACGTGTAAATTGACTTGGTGTCCTTCTGTCCTGGAAACAATTCAGATGCACAAGTAAACTTTCTGCTTTGTGCTGCTGCATATGACATGAGCTCATTTCCATTTCTGACAGAATTAAAATACATTTTCATTCATCAGGAGTTCTGCTAAGTCTGGTGTTGGCTTAGCGGTTAAGGTGGCTGGCTGACGATCTTAGGGCATTGAATTTGAGCCCGGAATCATGTATATATATATATATATATACATATATACATATATATGTATATATTCCTCAGATCACAGTGTGGGTACCCTCCTCTGGCGGCAAGACCAAATGAATACTGCTGAGTAGTCGTTGTTCTGCAGTAAGTGGGTGACATGTTCAATTTCGGTCCGTCATGTGTCCTGATCACTGCAGTGCAATTTTGCCTGGTCAAACAAGGTTCATGCACAAGACCGTTTGTGCAGAGTCGGGTGACCATTGTTGTAGTTAAGCACCCGGTCTGTCTGCATGGGTTTGCGGAACACCTGGCTGCTGAAATGCAGAGCTGTTGCGTGCATTTCACCCACATCCAGAAAAGCAACGAAGCCGGCTTGTTCGAGTTCATGAGTGAACTGTATGACAGGTAAGATGCTGTTGATGTGGGTTTGGAACCTGCCAAAGCTATCTTTCTTGATGATGGTGAAAGTGTCATCCACATAGCGGAGTCAAAGTTTGGGCATGTTCTCACCCTCTAATGCCTGTTGCTTGATGTGTTGCATTACTAACTCTGCGATCAAGTCTGATATGGAAGAGCCCATGGGTGTGCTTTGATGTTGATGGTAAATTTGACCCCCGAATCAGAAGTATGTGGATGTGAGGCACAAGTCCAACAGTGAAAGTAGCTGTGTTGGACTGAGTCGGCTGTTATCTGCCAGGTATTGGTCTGCAGTGATGGTGGCCTCGAGGGTTGTCCTTGCTATTTCGCTGGTAGCGGCACATTGTCGTAACCGACAACACACCTTCACATGGGAAAACATGGTCGTGAAAGCCTCAGCACCTGGGCGGGCCAGCCGGGAAATTCTAGAAGCATGGCATTTGGGAACACAGTCGATTAGCCATCATATTGACCTGCATGCAGCCTATCAAGGACTATGCAATCACCCACAGCCCCCACCGGTGGGTGTGAGAGTCAGGCCCAATACATGGACCCGGGGCAGACATGAAACATGCGACACCAAAACCAGTGACCCAAGCATTCGAACCGGAAGCAAATCCATCCACCAATCCCACTCTTTTTTATTAAATCTGTCCCAAACCTCACGCCGATTGGTCCCCTTCACAGACCAATCATGACGTGTTGTTGTTCCCATGGGGCATAATAAGTACAGACAATGTCTCTGCAGCTACACGTGTGGTGTATTATTGTTACCTCTGAGTGAAAGTAGGAATATAGTATTCTTCGAAAACGTCAGGATTTTAACAAAGAATTTTATCATTCTTTTAGGCTCAGTGTGCTTTTATTCTCGATACAAGTATGCCTCCTGAGCTGCCTATTTTTAGTCTTTTACATATGTGTGTGTGTGTGTGTGTGTGTGTGTGTATAATATATGTATATGCTGTTACTACCTCCCAGCCTGGTAAATCAGGAAAGCACAATTCGTGTCCTGTAACAGCCAAAACTGTGTGATCTGGAACAGTAATGTCCATCTGCCACATGAGAACATTACCTCTGCTTTACTGCCTCACCAACCAGGACGTACATGAAGTAATTTCAAATTCCCTACTTAACTAAAGGCCCAGTCACACCTTGACGTTTTAGCCAGCTTATGCCGATTTTTGAAAAATTTGTCTAAAACGCTGGCACACGTCGAATACGTTATGGGTAAGTTTTGGAAACATTGAGAGCACGCTGAAAAACACTGCCATACATCGTAGTACGCTGGCTTTCATCGTTGTACTTTGCGGTTGTCCTCAAATTTTAGCATGCTTGAAATTTTACGACTTATGCCAGCGTATGACTCACAAGTTCCGCTACGCTGGCCTTGAGTTGTAGGCACGTTACGCGATCGTTGACACACGTCGACACACGTTACTTGTAAGTTAATCATAAGTCGAAAACACGTCGAGGTAATGTTTAGCGTACCCAAAACTTATTTCTAACCTATGAGTAACGTGTAGTAGGCACGTTACGCGATCGTTGACACACGTCGACACACGTTACTTGTAAGTTACTCATAAGTCGAAACACGTCAAGGTAATGGTTAGCGTTAGTGTTCCAGACTCCCTGGTTTTTTTTAATTTTTTTTTAATTTTTTTTTTTCTTCGGTATGACGGTCATGTTGACACTTCGATTTCTAGTGCGGTTATGATTTAAATCGTTGAGCGGCAGCCTATTAATTATATTATATTATAACCGCACTAGAAATCGAAGTGTCAACATCACCGTCATACCGAAGAAAAAAAAAAACCAGGGAGTCTGGAACACTGACGCTAACCATTACCTCGACGTGTTTCGACTTATGAGTAACTTACAAGTAACTTTTGTCGAAGTGTGTCAACGATCGCGTAACGTGCGTACAACTTATTCCATCGCAGGCGGAACGTGTGAGGCTACGGCAAGTACGTCGTAAAATGTTTAACACTTTTAAAAGTACAAGACGTACTCCACTTACTACGACGTATGATAGCATACTTTAGCGTTCTATTCACGTTCCAAACTTACCCATAACCGTATTCGACGTGCGCCAGCGTTTTAGACACATTTTTCAGAGGTTGGCATACGCTGGCAAAGATCGCCAAGGTGTGACTGCGATGTTGACACTTCCATTTCCTCCGGCGGTTATGATTTGAATTGTTGTGCGGCAGCCTTTTAATAGGCTACGCCACGTGATCGTCGGCGATACGTGCAGCACGCTGTGCATAAGTTAGACTATTGTTGGGCATAGGTTGTGAACGCCGACAACAGGCTAAGCATTCGTTGGTATAA
>CM068966.1:37755326-37768843 GCA_035128595.1 Eptatretus atami
CCAAAAGACCCCGAGGACCCAAAAGACCCCAAGGACCCAAAATACCCCGAAGACTCAAAATACCCCGAGGACCCAAAAGACCACAAGGACCCCAAATACCCCAAAGACCCAAAGACCCCGAGGACCCAAAAGACCCTGAATACCCAAAAGTCACCGAAGACCCAAAAGACCCCGAAGAGCCAAAAGTGCCCGAGGACCCAAAAAACCCCTAAGACCCTCTAGACCCCTTGCCCCTTCAGAAAGATTCGACAGCTTAGACCCTTAACCATTTAGACCATTCGGACCTTTTGATATCACAAATAAATTTCAAATAAATATAATATCACCGATATAACAAATAAATTTGTAATAAAAGAAATGTTTGTATTATGATTGGTGTAAATCATGATAACACAGGACATCTGTAACGTCAATCTCTGCAACGCCATGTGGAAAGGCGAAAGTAGCGAACCTAATATACAATACATACAATAAATTTGGGCCCACACAAAAGTGATCGAGAAATACTGTTTAAGCAACTATATAATCTGACTTCAAAAGAGTGGGGGAATGATCATTAATTATCTTATAATTGCTACCTCAATCTGAGTGCTACATCATAAAATGCCGGATTCGATTTTACAATGAGCATTTCATAAGGAATCACTAGATTATTGGATTCGATGAAACCCATCATTTAATTAATAATTTACAAGCTTTCCTTCAATCCCACTACCGTGTACTATACTGAACCTTTAACAGAGAATGTAAATACATGTAATTCTGAAAAAGGCAGGGAGACCGAGTTAATAATCTAGAGCTAGTGGATTAGAGCAAAGCCTTTCCAGAGTTTTCACATGAAAACGCAGAGGCACATCCAGGTTCTCCGAGTTCGGTTGTCCGGAATGGTGATGGCGGACAAGCTTTCTAAAGTGGCCATCTGATTTGTACGCGCTGAATGGGGAGCGCACAGTCTAGTTGGTGGAAGTAACTCTATGGATGGAAAAGGACAGCTGCACATTTCACCAGCATGTGTGAAAATGTCCAACCCCGAAAGCATGAAGTGAAGTTATTCATCGAATGGATGCCGGGAAACATGCAGTTGATGTTTCCGGGTCATTAAGTTTGCCTCTGACTGCAGTGCGTAAATCTATAAAGATGCCGATGTTCATTGCAAGTCGTGGCTTGGTCAACCACTTCCAGAAACGTATCGAAGGTAAGAAAAATTCAAACTCCAAAATATTTTCTTTATTTTTATTTAAATACTAGCAAAGGTACGCGGCATTGCTGGACAATGCCTGGACCCTCATCCCACTCCTCCCCATGCCTCTTCCTACCCACGCCCCTCCCTCCAGCCTCCCACCCACTCCTTCTCCTCCACCTGCCTCCTAATGTAAACCACCCTTTCGCCTCCTCCCACCCTTCCTCTTCATCTGGACTCGCACCACACCCTTCCCTCCTTCCGAGCCACTTGTCTCTCCCTCCTCCCACGCCCTTCCTCCAGACTCCCACAAAATAAATTATTTTAAAACCATTACCAAATAGAAGCATTCAATTAAAGTCAATGATGTCATACAGAGCGACAAGTTTTAGAAAGTTCTACTTTACACCACGTATTTTTTTAAAATGATTTTAACACAGTTAGGTGACATACCTAAAGGGGCTGTCACCCTTGACGTTTTAGCCAGGTATGCGACGTATGAAAAATTTGGAGAATACGCTGGCAACGTCGAATACGTTATGGGTAAGTTTTGTATAGTTAAGAGCACGCTGAAGCAGCTGGCACACGTCGTAGTACGCCGAGCATCGTCGACAAATTTTGTGCATGCTAAAAATTTTCGACGTATGCCAGCGTATGACTCACACATTCCGCATACACTGGCATAAGTTGTAGGCACGTTATGCAATCAGTTGACACAAAAGTCGAAACCGTCGAGGTAATGTCTAGCTACCCGAAACTTATTTCTAACCTATGAGTAACGTGCTTTGAACCTTGTGTAACGTATCTCCAACGCACTTATATGTAGCGTATTTGATTGACGTCTTCCGGACGACCACAGAACTTACTGAACGTGTTTCTAACTTACAGCTACCGTATAATGGCGTATTGGCAGCGTTTAGGGGAATTGGTATATAAAAATGGGTTCCAGGAGGAACCGTCAGTGTTCCAGATCCATGTTTTTTTTTTTTTGTTTTTTTCTTGGCATGAGGTGATGTTGACACTTCGATGTCTGTGCGGTTATGATTTGAATGTGAGCGCCTTTTAATGGCTATGCCACGATGATCGCGGCGATACTCTGCGCGCGCTATGCATAGTTAGACTATCGTTGGGCATAAGTTGTGAACGCCGACAACACGCTAAGCATTCGTTGGTATAAGTTATCTATAAGTTATCGAAACGTTCTGTGTACGTTACTAAACGTATGCATCGTCCACTCGACGTCACTGTTAATATACGCCAAAACTGAAAAAACATCAATAGTTCAGCGTACGCCAGCGTTTTAGATCAATTTTGATACGTTGGCATACGCTGGCTAAATCGTTAAGGTGTGACAGGGGCTTAACGGAGGAAATCATGGTCGTGTTATAAGCTGCAGCGGAACTGAAATGGGAGTCAAAATAGCGGAAATAAAAGTATTCAATTAAAGTCGATGACATCATTTATAAAATTATTTTACACTTTTTTGCCCATGAATCAACACTGTAATGTAGCGCAGTTGACTGAACTGCATACGTAATACCACATCATTCAATTGGCACAAATACCACATCGCTCACTTGGCACGAACTGCGTACATAATACCACGTCGTTAACGTCCTAAAAAGATGTGTGTGAACACCGTTGGGAGGTATCGCAGGTCTCTCTCAAGATACCATTAGTTGCTAGCAAATTACACCCATCTCTTCTCTGTATATGGAGAAGAAGGGATCGTCTTCTTCTTTTTAAGATTCATGGCGTTTTCAGAGCCGCATGGCTCTATATGCGCCACACACCCAGACATAACAGCAGTGAATGAAGGAGCCATTAGGTAATGCAATACTATATGGATTTCACACTCTCTTTTAAAAGTCTCAGAACAGCCTTATAGAGTCGAGAATGTTTCTGGTTCAAATGGCCGAAAACGTTTGGCAGATCTGACACGCCAATCCCCACCTCTTTAATACTTTGAAATAGACTCAATCTGGGTCCGTCATGTGGAGGGAATTTTAAAAACAGATGATTAAAATCTTCAGGTTTTCTACAAGTATCGCAGGCCCCAGTAAAGTGACACCCTATCATATGGACATATGAATTTAGATGACAGTGCAAAATGAGGGATGCCAGATGACAGCCACTTAAATAAATACACTAGGTTGTAAGAATTGCAAATGTCTTCAAATTTTCAGATTTCACTCCACATTCTGACACTTTCTAATCTTTTCAGCTTATTATTATTATTATTATTATTATTATTATTGTTGTTGTTTTTTGTGTTGAACACCTCCTAACTTTATCTTCAAAAGGGTTTTTTTTAAATTTTACTCAAACACCCAGTTTTCATTCGTGCACTCCCTTGGAGTTCCCTTAATAAAGCAGCAAGGTTTTGGGCCACTAGGTTTCATGGTTTTGCAGTTATGGAGGAGACAACACACACAAACACACAAACACACAACACACAAACACACACACACACACACCACACTTATTATTATAGATGTCTGATCATTGTTTATTTTTATTTTTTATTATATTTATGTATATTTGAATATAACTGTGATTAACCAAAAACAAGGAGTAGTATCATAGGTAAAAAGCAAAATATAATCGGTGAAGTGGTGACGTCAGGAACACATCCCCCCCCCTCCCCACTCGTTTTACTTCATTAATTATTATAGGAAAAATTGCTTTGATTTACGTTGTGTCGATATCTGTGGCACCTTTCAGAACGCATCCCCGACGTTAACCGGGGGCTAACAGGACCATAAACAGGATAATGTATGGCAGGCGTATCCTGTTGGTGAGCATGCATGCAGCAATAGCTGGTGTGACACTTACTTCCTATAGTGATGGGGTCGAATCTCGAAATTTATATTTGCTGACGGGGTTGTCTACATTTATGCACACTCGCCTTGAGCTCTATCACCTGGGTTGGAATCTCGACCCAGGCATGACCGCAGTCTGTCCTAAAGGGGCTGTCACACCTTGACGTTTTAGCCAGCGTATGCTGACGTATGAAAATTTGGCGAATACGCTGGCACACGTCGAATACGTTATGGGTAAGTTTTGTATACGTTAAGAGCATGCTGAAGCACGCTGGCATACGTCTAGTACGCCGACTCGTCGACAAATTTTGTGCATGCTTAAATTTTTCGACGTATGCCAGCGTATGACTCACACATTCCGCATACGCTGGCCATAAGTTGTAGGCACGTTATGCGATAGTTCACACGTTACTTGTAAGTTACTCATAAGTCGAAATACGTCAAGGTAATGTCTAGCCTACCTGAAACTTATTTCTAACCTATGAGTAACGTGCTTTGAACCTGTGTGTAACGTATCTCCAACGCACTTGACGTATGTAGACGTATTTGATTGACGTCTTCGGACGACCACAGAACTTACTGAACGTGTTTCTAACTTACAGCTACCGTATAATGGCGTATTGGCAGCGTTTAGGGGAATTGGTATATAAAAAGGGGTTCCCAGGAGGACCCGTCAGTGTTCCAGATTCCATGTTTTTTTTGTTTTTTTTTCTTCGGCATGACGGTGATGTTGACACTTCGATGTCTAGTGCGGTTATGATTTGAATCGTCGAGCGCCTTTTAATGGCTATGCCACATGATCGTCGGCGATACTCTCCGCGCGCTATGCATAAGTTAGACTATCGTTGGGCATAAGTTGTGAACGCCGACAACACGCTAAGCATTCGTTGGTATAAGTTATCTATAAGTTATCGAAACGTTCTGTGTACGTTACTAATACGTTATGCATTCGTCCGACTCGTAATATACGCCCAAAACTGAAAAAACATCAATAGTTCAGCGTACGCCAGCGTTTTAGATCAATTTTGATACGTTGCCATACGCTGGCTAAATCGTCAAGGTGTGATAGGGGCTTAAGCTGGGGTAGAAAACTCACTTTCAGCTCGATTGGTAACTTAAAAACGTTTTGGCTTTCAGTAGGATCGTTAGGTCCCTGAGTTGCGGTTTACTGCCTGTACTGTAATTTACCATGTTCGGTGAAGTTATCCATGTGACAATGTCAAATATAAAACTGATTTTGCTTGCTGGCTGTCTTGCTTGATTTATACCTCCATTTATCAAGAGGTGAGTATGTCTATTAAGTATGTACAATTAGAACGTGAATGCATTTATTAAGTAAATGAACATTGCAGGCAGAGTGGCGCCTCTCAGGCGTCGGCTTTATGGTGAAGAATTAAATTACCTCCAACCTGCAAAGTCTACCAATTGGCATTCTGATCGAATAATCTCTCTACTCCTTCCTCTACAGGACCAAGAATATGCCACTATCATCAGTGTATATGCTCCAACCTTTCAGGTAGAACAGCATGAGAAAAACAAATTATATCATGAACTCTGAGACCTAATTCAGAAATCACCCACAAAAGAGAAGATTGTGATTTCAATGCAAGAGTTGGGTGTGATCATCAATCATGTAAAAATGTGTTTGGAAAACATGGTATTGGAAACTGCAACAACAATGGCCGCCTTCTACTGTAACTCTGTGCGGAAAGACAGCTTTCAATAACCAATACCCAATTTCAGCAGAAATACCTGCAAGACAACTTGGATGCATTCCTGCTTCAGGCATTGGCACCTCATAGATTACGTCTTGGTGTACCTGCAGGACCTTGGGGATGTCCTGCACATCAGAGTCATGCATAGTGCTGACTACCATACTGACCACCAGCTCATCTGCTCTAAATTGTCCTTTCACTTCGAGCCCCAGCCCAAGCATGGAGGTTTCAAACCCCCAATTAAATTGGATGTTTCCAAACTGCAAACCATCATTGCAGACAAAAGTTTCAAACAACTCTTCAATTAAAGCTTGAAACCCAAACCCAAGCAGCAGAGACCTAATTTGATGAGCTTGGGGAAAAATTAAGTCAGTAAGTCTCGATGCCACTAAATAGGTCATCGGGACCAGCAGCAGGAAGAACCGGGACTGGTTTGATAAAAACGACCAAGAAATCCAAGCCTTACAAAGAAAAGGTCACTCACTAAGCCATTCTCACATAGCCAACTCAGCAGAAAGGAAGATGACCAATTGCCATGTATGCAACATCCTCCAACAAACACTGAGTGATCTCCAAAATGACTGGTGGACTAATCTTGCAGAAAGAACCCAAATGTATCCTGACATTGATGATACCAGAAGCTTCTATGAAGCATTAAAATCTGTCTATGCCCCACCTTCCAGATTCAAAGCTCGCTGAGAAGCTCTGATGGTCAAACCATGCACACTGACAAAGACTCTGTCTTGGATCACTGGTCAGAGCACTTTCATACCCTCCTCAGTGCTGACCGAACAGTACATGAGAGTGCCATCAATCGCATTCCTCAACTGCCTGTCAAGGTTGAACTCTACGAGTGCCCCACACTGCAAGAAACTACCACTGCTATCAATCTGATGAAAAGCAACAAAGCCCCTGGAATTGATGGAATTCCACCCGAAGCTTTGAAATATAGCGGTGCTGTACTACACTTCAAGCTTCACAAACTATTTGTAGTCTGCTGGGTGCAAGGTAAAATTCCACAAAATCTGCATGATGCAGTGATCATCATCCTGTATAAAAACAAAGGAGACAAGTTGGACTGTTCCAACTTCCATGGGATCACCCTTCTTTCCACTGCCGGGAAGGTTTTGGCTAGAATCCTCCTGAACAGGCTTGTTCCTGCCATAGCAAAAGAGGTCCTCTGAAAGAGTCAGTGTGGCTTGAGAGCAGAGGTATGATGGACATGGTATTTGTGCTCAGACAAATACAGGAAAAGTGCCATGAGCGCAACAAAGGACTGTACATTACAGCCCCTTTGTACATTTTGGTTTTCCTTCTGGTGGGAAATGTATCCCTTTTACACTGTTCATTGACCATATAAATTCAAAATTGTCAATCAATTAACATTGGAAGAACAGTCAACTTTAACAAGGACATAAAACTACATAATAAATAATTCAATGAGTAAGTATTTTAGGCAGCTTTCTCCAATTGCTTACCTTTCGGAAGCGGAAGAATGGTGGATGCAAGCCATGACGGTCCCACGCCCATCCATTACCATTTGTCGCCTTGTGAGATAAGTCCTGACTACAAGTGCCTTGAGGAGACACTATGCTCCAGTCATCCTTCCTGCTTGCATCACCACCAGCACTCGAATTCCCACTCGCTGCTGAAATCCCACCATAGTCTCTTAGGAGATTACTCTCACTGTATGTTCGCCGATGAAGTGAAGTCCGACCTGGTGAAATGTCAGCTGCAAAGGGGAACGTATATATTATACCAAGGAAGGGGGTCAGGTGTGAAATATTCCTATTTTTGCATTTATGTTATGTGAATTTATGCTCCCTGTCGAGATAAAGCAATAAGGATTAAAGACACTTTCCAAAATTATGAACGTAGTATTTGTACTTCACTTATGTTTTCTGTAAAGGACAGATAGAACAGACAGAAAATGAGATTTCAAGGAAAAGAACAGGCAGCAAAATAGATATCAAAAGAGAGTTGCAAAGTGGCAACACAGCGATGCAAGTGACATGCATATTAAAAGTGAGAGGGCTAATAAAATAATGTTAGGAAAGAGAGAGAAATAGAATGACAAAATAAAAAATAAACTCACTTAATGGAGCAGACATGTCAATCATGCTAAATCGGCAGCAGATATCAGATGATGAGCCCCCTTTGGGACAAGGTGGGAAGCCCTCACCACAATCACTTGCATTATCTTCACTTTCTGAAGAGTGCCCGAGCTTTGCCAGCTCTTCTGATGAGCTTGCGAGATCACGTGACATTTCAAGGGTCATCTTTTCCATACTGGTGTCAGAAGTGGGATTTGAAGCAAATGGTGGCGTTTCAAGAACAATTGCAGGCATGGTAGGGCCACCCTGCAGCAACTGAAAGGTGGGTGGTGGCTCCATCATTGCTGGAGGTGTTAACTGAGAGAAGTTTGGCTGTGGACAACAAGAATTTCAAAATCACAAACTGAAATAACAAGGATACACTGTTTTTTGAAATAACAATAACATTTTCTGTTTATCAAGTGAACCTTATACTTTTCAATGATGTTAAAATTGCATTGAATTTTAAGGTTAAATTTTAAATAATGGCACAAATCATTATTGTCAAATTGTCTACTTGTTGCTTTTCTGATAATTTTTTTTTTAGAATCCGAATTAAAATATATCATACATTATATGACATGTCAGGTCAGGTGAGATTAGATCTGTGACTTGCTACAGGTACCATGTAAACCAGAACGAACCTGTATCAAGGTCCAGTTGTCAGTGACTAAACCATCTCCCCCACTAAGTTTCCTAGTGAGGAGGATGTATGGATATGTACACCCAGAAGGATTAAAAACAAAACCTGTCAAAGGGTGGAGCTGTGGCAACAGTAGTGAATTATTCAGTGAATAAGAGAGGGTGCATTCCAATAGTACATTAGTCACAAGGGACACTGTATCCTTGTGAGCCAACGGCCATCCATATCTAGTGCCAACTGTGTATGTGGACACCCTCCTGCAATTTGGTTATTTTTTCTAAAGAAGTTGGTGGCAGGATTTTCACTCTGGCCACCGTAAAACACGTCATTCCACAAAACATACAAAAAACACAAAGAAAACTGAAAACCCACTCCATGGGAGTAACTCCTGTGCTTCTGTCCCTCGCAAGGGAGAGCAGCTCTCCCAAGGAGGGGATTGAGGCAAAGCCTTCGGGACCCCAATTCCTTGATGGTAGCAGGAAAAGCATGGAGTAAACATCCAGTGTCAGATTGCAGTGGTGTGTGGTGGAGAGGTGCTGAGGTGTCGTCCACCAGATGGCAGTTTCCTTGGCTTAACCTGAGGCAGTCCCCTTCGAATTGGTGCCAGAAATGTCCTAACCCTAAGAAAGGTGATCTCTGTTATCATCTGAGCTCAAGTGTTTGAACATCATTGTTGCAGCACTCTGAGGTTGGGAGACCAGATAGTGGCAAGATCATGGTGGGTGGTTACACATACTATCAGTCTGGTCGCTCTGATGGTTACCATGACCAAGGAATTGCTGTAGCTGTGTCCAATAAGCTGACTCCAATGATAATTGAAGTAACACCAGTGAACGAGCGTATTATGAGACAAAGGATTAGTCAGTCCATGGGTGTCTTTTCCCTGGTCTCTGTTTATGCTCTGACTGAGGCGAGTGCTCTCAGCATGAAGGATGCATTCTGTGCCGCACTCGAGTCTTTGGGTGATCAGTGCCCCAGGCGAGACACTCTTCTAGTCTTGGGGGATTTTCAGTGCATCGACTGGCACATCAACTGAAGAGTTGTGGAGTGCCTTCAAGATCTCGTTGATGTTGCCGGTGGATGTATTGGAACTCACCGGAGGGCAAAGAAAAGTTTTGTCTCTCAAGGGACACTGGATACCATTGACCAGAGTCACAGGGCCAGGCTGAATGGCAGAGCTGAGCTGTTCAGGGAGCTGAGGGGTAAAACTGTGTGTGCACAAAGGGTGGACAAGGAGGCCTATGTGCGAGGAATCTGTGAGGGGGTAGAGCATCACCTGTGGTCAAGTTATTCTCGTCCTGCTTATAGGGGAATTTGCGCATTGCGTTCCTCTAAGCCCGTCCTTCGGTTTACTGCAGTTAGAGCAGAGGGTGGTGGGCACTTAACAGAGGAGTCTGAAGTGAAGGTCCATTGGGCCGGTTACTATGAGCAGCTGTACCAGGCTGATCCACCAGCTGTCGAGCTGGATATCAGGGGTGTTACTATTCCAAATGCTGACCCTTCAATCAACTGTGATTCACGTTAATTTCTGGAAACACAGGCTAGGGTGAACTGGTTGAAATAGGGTAAAGCTCCAGGGATCTGTGGCATCCAAACTGAACTTCTCAAGGCTGTTGGAAATGCTGCACTTGTGTCGTTGCATGCAGTTCTGTGCTCCACCTGGAATACAGGCATCATCCCAACTGACTGGAAGAGGGCTTCTTGTCCCTCTCTGGAAAGGGAAGGGTGATTGCTAGGACTGCAAAAATGACCGAGGGGTGACGTTGCTCTCAGTTCGGGGCAAGGTTTTCGCTCAGATAATTCTTGATAGGGTTCACCACCATCTGCTTGAGCACCAGCGTGCAGAGCAGTCTGGTTTTACACCAAAGAGGTCAATGATTGACCGTATCCTTGCTCTTCGGGTCCTCACTAAATGCAGATGAGAGTTTCGGCAGGGGCTGCCTGCAGCCTATGTTGATCTCTGCAAAGTGTTTGATTCAGTGAATCAGGATGTCCTCTGAAGGATTCTTGGTCTTCGCGACGTCTCACCAAAACTGATCAATCTGATGTCTGAACGATACTCTGGTACTGAGAGTGCTGTGAGATGTGGTGATACCATTTCTGACTTATTTGCAGTTGCTCCTGGAGTTTGTCATGGGTGTGTACTGGCCCCCACACTTTTCAGCGCTTGTTTGGACTGGATTTTGGGGAGGTGGTCGGAGAGATCAAGCTGCGTTGCATCATTCAGGAATGTCAAGCTCTCTGACTTTGATGTCGCAGACGATGCAGTCATCTTTGTGGAGACTCTGGATATCCTTTTGGGGGCATTCAAGGTTCTGAATGAGGAGTCAGAGATGTTGGGATTACGGGTTTCCTGGGTTAAAACTAAGAACCAGGCTTTCAATGACACCTTGGATGCTGCTATCTTGTCTGTACCTGTTTGTGGTGAGGATGTTTAGGTCACGGAGAGATTTACTTACCTTGGTAGTGATATTCATGTCTCTGCTGGCTGTGAGCTAGAGGTCAATAGATGTCTGGGTTAGGCCTGGGGATTCATGGATTCACTGGATCATGGGGTGTGGTGCTGTCTGCACCTGGGCAGGCCGACGAAAGTTCCAGTCTTCAGGTCCTTGGTGCTTCCAGTCTTGCTCTACATCAGATGTGAGACTTGGACTCTGACTAGGGATGTGAGATGGAGACTTAATTCGTTTGGTATCAGGTCTCTTCGGAGAATCCTTGGCTTTCGCTAGTCGGACTTTGAGTCCAACGAGCGGTTGCTGAGAGAGACTCAAATGAGATTTGTTCCCTGCGGCTGTATAGATATGTGGCTTGTTGTCCTGACACTGATCCTGCTCACCTGATTATCTCAGTGAGGGAGCCTCGTGCGTGGAGGAGGCCAATGGGCCGACCACGTGCCTCATGATTGCAGCACGTTGATCAGCATCTCAAGGAGATGAGGATGGGCCAGGCATCTGCCTGGGGGATGGCCAGACAGAGGCCTCTGGAGTACTGGCGGAAAGTGTATGCAGCGACGCACTGCGTCGGTGCATGCTCCCAAACCTTACCTGACCTGACAGTATATGTAAGTGTGTAACCATGTATGCTGGTACTCATTTTGCCAACCTCGGAAGGATGATAGGCTGAATCAACGCACTTGGTGTTATTTAAATAGCACAACAGGGGCACGAACTCAAGACCCTAAGATCTTGAGCCAGCTACTTTAACTGTGAAGCCAGTACCATCACTATCATAAATTGACTCATCAGTCACAACACTTTCCACCGAGTTTCCCTTCATAATAAGTACTCATTTCACTTTTGCTTTCCTTGTGAAAAAGTCCCGGTAAGAGTAATACCACGTTGGGATAGCGGGGAGGCATTTTATATGGCTCAATGAGAAACCAGATTGAGAAGGGAGCATGTAAAAACCTGAACCAAGCATGAGGGGAAAAATCCCCGGGCATCCTGGTGAAATCCCTGGGTGTACCTTAGGTCCTGGTGAAACAGGCATTGCAGGTGCCTGTAACCCCATCCCAAAAAAATGTAAGACCCCAAGACAGAGACCAAGATGGGATTGTGATTTCCACAACTGCCACCAATCTGACCCAGCAGAGGGTCATGAGTCGGACTGACACTCCAGATTTTCCTGTATCCGAAGATCGAGTGGCTAACCAACATGCTGAAGGTGGTGAGGAGGATGGTACTGAGCCAAATGTGGCCGAGGAGAACAAGTGGAAAACAGTATGGTTCGGTACCTGCAAGGGCTACCAAAATGTGCTGTTGCATGGAAAGAATCCAACCCTGAGGAGGTCATTGTTGGATTAGAACGGATAAGCCCAGAAGACCTCCACACCCATTTAGAGGCACATACAGTTATTGCGAAAGTTATGAACTGGAGGACTGCAGTTAGATTTATATCAGCATTTGTGTGGACCGGCTCACGATGCTCGCCTCTCCACATGTCATTGCAGAGATGTATGTTACAGATTTGCTGTGTTGTCATGACTGGGCGTAGTGGCGTGCGCCTGTAATCTGGCTACTCGGAGGCTTGGGTTGGAGGATCGCTTGATGACAGGGCTCTGCACTGGGCCATGCTATGAGAGGGTGTAGGGCAGCCCGGAATCATGGCGAAACCCAATCCTTATCCCTGTGTCGTAAGAGGAGACCAGGGTTGCGTCAGGAAAGGCATCCGGCGTAAAACCTGTGCCAAATCAGTATGCGGATCATAACGGATGATCCGTTGTGGCGACCCCTAACGGGAGCAGCCAAAAGACGAACAACAACAACAACAACAACATTTGCTGTGTTGTCATGATTTACAGCAATCACAACACAAACATTTTTTTTTCGTACAAATGTATTTGTAATATTGGTGATATTATATTTATTTGTAATATAAAAAGGTCCAAGTGGTCTAAACCTTGAAATGGTCAAGGGTCTAACCTGTCTAATCTGTCTGAAGGCTGTAAGGGGTCTAATGGTGTCAAGGTCTAATTACTCTAAGGGATCTAAAGGGACTTAAGAGGTGTAAAGGTCTAAAGCTTCTCGGGGTCAAAAGGGTATAAAAGGTCTAAAAAGTGAAGCGATCTCAAGGCGTCTAAAGTGTTGAAAGGGTCTTAAAGGTAAAAGGGGTCTTAAAGGGTCTAAATGGTCAAAAGGGTCTTTGGGGTCTTGTGGGTCCTCGGGGTCTTTTGAGTCCTCAGGATCTTTTGGGTCATCGGGGTCTTTTGGGTCCTTGTGGTCGAAAGGGTCTTAAAGATCTTTTGGGTCCTCAGGGTCTTTTAGGTCCTCTGGGTCTTTTGGTTCTTCGGGGTGCTCTGGGTATTTGAAATTTTTAGGGTCTGAAGGGAATTGGGGGTCTTAAAGTGTCTTCAACGGTCGAAAGGTACATTCCAATAGTACGTAACTAATAGACGTAAATGTGTGAAGTCAGGGTGCAACTGACGTTCAAACAGTGAGTAATTAATAGACCTATAGTCACACGGCCTCACTGTGAAAGGTGCATTCCAATAGCATGTAATTAATAGACATATAGTCACACGGCCTCACTGTGAAAGGTGCATTCCAATAGTACGTAATTAATAGA
>CM068966.1:37780006-37808304 GCA_035128595.1 Eptatretus atami
AGAGAGAGAGAGAGAGAGAGAGAGAGAGAGAGAGAGAGACAGAGACAGAGACAGGAGAACAGACGGACGAGAATAAGTGGTTGTTAGAATTGTCATGCAATGTGTGGATTATCATATCCACTTTAAAAACTGGATCTCTGGACGTCAGCGAGAAAACCCATTTCACAAAGTGATCGCTATGAACTTTTGTACTTTTATTGTCAGTGACACTAAAAGGTGTTGTACTTCGATGTAAAAGATAGCTCAGGAAGAGTATATTGCCTCTGAGTTGTAAAATTGGGTTTAATACCAAAGGAGAGACAATATAGTATATGCTGTAACAGCAAACTGCCAGGTAGTTAGGGTGGTTAGGGAACCTACCTCATATGCACACTTCCTTATGTATGTCACAGATCTCACTATTGTACCGGTCCTTAGGTTTAGATTGTCCAAATATTCCAAATTCCCCGCAGTGAACAGCTATCACAATCTAATGATCAGAGCGTTAATTATAAAAATGAACAGCACAGCAGAAAAGGTGGGTTAATTCCTAAATCAAGTCCTATTTCATTGAATGTATGGCAATGTCCTTTATCTGTATTTTTGATAAGTACAATTACTGTTTTGAGGAAATTGTGCTGAAAAACAGAAGCCTTGATGATCTCTAGCCAAACACAAAAAGACAACAAGTAAGCCGCTCTGACGTAGAAAGGCCAATGCTGCGGCCAATTCTGAACCATGAACCATTTAAATATACACACAATATAATCCCATTACAAGTTGAAGAATTACACAAAACACAAAGTCATGACATAAGGTGCAGTTATTAATGCGGGATAAAACCGAAAAAACATGAGTGATACCTACCTTCCGGCTCAGTTGTGTGTGACTTTACAGCAGCGCATCGGACCGGCACATTGCACAAGTTAGAATTCCCTCACGTCACTCCCACGGCCGGAATGTAAACCTTACATTGTGCCAATCCTCTCAACTACGACATAAACCTCCACCCAATCAAATTTCCTCCACTCAGATGCAGCCAAGATATGTGATAGTTTTCATTTGCTGTTTCTTTTTTTGCTTCTTGTATGCAAAACCACAACTTCACCCTTGGTCGTTGAGCAAACGGAAACATCGGCCGTTGTGGTGGCATCTTAGGAAGTCGAGATTGCAGTTGAAGTAGAAGGGGATAAGAAAGTATACATTGTCTTGCCAATCTGATAGTTTAAAAAGACAATCTACCAAAATAATACAACCCCCCCCCCAACAAAATGGTTATCTCAATATACAATACACATGGAAAAAAGTTATATGAACAAGATAATAGTACAAAACACACCAAAAAGGTGAAATAGAAAAAGCAAACATATTTCAGGTAGATTTCCTGAGTTGTGGTACCATACTCTTTATAAGGAGTGTTGGTGCTGCCGAAGCAGTTTCTTGGCAAGAGTTATACTGGGTGCTTTGCCATTGCCTTCCGAGCGATGTTTGGCCGTGCTCTATCCTTTTTGAATGCTGAGTGTCAAGCAAGGAAGCAGCATGTACCATGTTTTTAAAAGCCTTTGGTAGGACTCGGCGGAGGTTTGAACCACCAATCTCCCAGAATCAGAGTGGACACTAACAATCATGTCACTGAGTTTAATTCAGGTGGATTAACAGTTGCTTATTCCCACCTGATTAACAGAGGGATGCTGCTACAGGCCGTCTGGCAGAGGGATGTGGACCTATCCTACACAGAATGGAGTTGTTGGAAAGTGAAACAATGTTGTTGTTTTTGTTTTTTTAAGGGGATACTCACTTTTCCACACTTTAGAGATAGGGCATGTGGGAGTATTCCCTCCAAAGCAACCCCCAGCTTGCGAGCGCACAGGAAATCTGATAGCTTATTGAGAAGAGAACCATAGACAGCGTTAGCTGTAATTTTATGAATCAGGAGGGGATGCCAGATGGTCAAATGCATGGGAGATGTCCATCCATTGAGATAGCCCTGAACTATTGTTTGAGATTGAATTGCACATTATTTGCGAATACAGAAAAAGCTGCACGACCAAGATGGAATGACCTATACAGAAGTTAAACTGACGGTTAGAGATCAGAGAGTTCAAAAGGAATCACAAGGAATGCAGGAGGCGGCCACAAGGAATGCAGGAGGAGGCCCACTATTTCTGTGTCATCTTGCCAATATCCATTACACATCTATCCTGTGTAAGCCCTCAATCTGTAATGCTTCTAGGAACTTATCTAATTGTAGTTTAAACCTACCTACTGTTTCTGCTCTCAATACAATTCCAGAGAGACTATACCATGCATTAATTATTCTGAGTGAAAATCACCCCTGTGTTTACATCATCGAAACTCGCCTCTTCTTTACTCTCAAATTGTGACCACTGCTCCTATCACTGTCAACTCTGCAGAAAGATCCAAAGAAAGCATTTAAACACAAGGTTTGGTCTAGCTCCCAAAACCTTGCGTGGTACATTATCAAATGCTTTCTGAAAGTCTCGATATACTACATCCACTGCACTGCTCTCATCCACCAAGCCAGTATAACTTCACTTCCGGTTTCGGGTCTGGGTGCATTGGACGTTGGGTCATGCAGTTCCTCCTTCCAGCTCATTAAAGTTAAGTTTTTCAGACCAGATCTTCCATGTCTTTATGTTATATTTTAGTCCCTGTGTTGCTGTTTGTATTTTCATCCAATTTTCTGTATTTAACCATACCTTGTTGCAGTGTATTGTCAAATTTGTGTCTCTCTGAGTGTCTGGCCTACTTGCCAAGGCCTCAGCTAGCCAGCGTACAAATTATATCTCTGCTCTGACACCGTATGCCTCGCTCCGCTTCCTTTCTCCCAAGTGTTGTCGTTTCACCTTCCCAAACTTTATCTTATCCCCCCCCCCTCCTCGTTTCAAATATATAACATTTTTCATTTTTCACTCCAAAAAAATATCATTACTCCACGCATGTGAAGCGAAAAGCGGGGTTAAGCAATTGGTTATTGTCTGTCCGTCCGTCTTATCAGTTTATAACAGGTAGTTTATGATCGAGGAACAATTATTTAAATTGAATGTTATATTTTGAACATGAATAGGAAGACAAGTTTCTCGTTTAACTGTACTTCGGCTCTGAATTCGTCCTGATCGCACATCTGCAGAGAGGAACGAGATTAATTTTTTTTTTCCCCGTCTGCCTGTCCGGCAGCCAAACAAAATCGAGACTCATTCCAAACAAGAAAATTACTGCTTTTAAGGATGTCATAAGGGGATACAAAGTCAAATAACTAATGAAATGTGTTAGATAGGGTGGTGGGACAGACACTGCGTCAACGGTGGAAAAATGACGGTAAATTCTGGAATTAATTTATTTATACACCTTTAAACCTCTTTAAACCTTTATTTTAAATTTAATTATATACACGAAGACTGTAGAGCACAAATTGTCTTCAAAATACTTCCAAAACCATGCTTTATATTATCAATATATAGCACGAGAGGGCGTGGCGTGCGAGAGGGTTGGGGTAAAGACTGTAACAAGATGCTGATTGATGCTGCATTTGATGGTGAGAAGTAAAGCCTCCATCTAAACTGCCACTCAATGTCGTGTGCTTACAGTGTATAAGGGTGAGGTATACAAGACTGCTTCAGAAGCACTAAACTTCCGAATTGTTTTGTAAACGATTAAAAAAAAATCATTGTTTTATTAAAATTGAAGTATTATACTTGAACACTGCACGGACGGTGTAGGCCTGCGGTGTGTTCAGTTCCCAAGCAGCTAGCTAGCATTTGCAAAGCCAGCCGTTCCTTATCAACAGTTTTGAATGGAGTATTTGCTTGAGTACTTAAGCCACTTGGCGAGCACTCCACAAGAAATGCGGTAACTGTGCAGGCTGTTGGTGTTGGCTTAACAGTTAAGGTGGCTGGCTTAACATCTTAGGATCTTGAGTTTGAGCCCCTGTTCCTCCATTAAATAACACAAGGTGCTTTGACTCAGCCTGTCATCCTTCTGAGGTCAGCAAAATGAGTGCCAGCTGACTGGAAACAGGAGGCACTGCATCAGCGGCGCAGCTGCATTCCCAGCAATAATGCAACTAGCAGCCATAGGCTGCAAATGAGGTAATAATAATGTGTGGGGTATTGTGTTCAATGAACTCTCCAGTTCATTCTGTATCTGTTTCCTTCATTCATTATCCCTTCCTTTTCTCAATAACTCCAACTTGAATATTAATTTAATGAATTGCTTCTTCCTTTAAAAGCTTTTAATAACATTTTTAAATGCTTCACTTTCCTTATTTCTTCATCAGAAACACCACATGTGTTGTTCTTCATCTTCTGAACAAGGTTTATTTCCCAAACCTGCATAATTCACAAACACTTGGTCCATTAACTGTCCCACCATACCTGCAGCACCACTTCCCCCATGCATTTAACAACCATTTATTTCACCCTTCCAGTGAGGTCTATCTCCATATTTCAAAATTGGGAATCATGAGAAGTCCAGTTTGCAGAAGTTGCCTGCACACAACCATCAACTTCCCTTCACGTCCATTAACGGTGTCAAACCGTTCCATGTCAGTACCCTCCCCCTCATCATCTCCTACATGCTTGTGACCTGCCAACCCCACCCCTTCTCTGTGTCCCCCTCTTCAACATCCCTCCACTTAATGTCAACCCTTTCTGCATCCCCTTCACATCCAACTCCCACCCCTCCATCTCATCCCCCCCTCGCACCACTCTCTCACATCTCACCACCCTCTGCCATATTCCCCTTTGCCCCTCTCTCAGTTTCCCCTTGCCCTGCCCCTTCTCAGCTTCCCCCTCTCCCCACCCTCTCCTGGATTCCCCCCTGTCCTGAACCCTCCCAGCTTTCCCCCTCTCATCATTCACCTGGCCAGCCCTCACAGCTTCCCCCGTCTTCCACCCCCTCACAAACTCCCCCCTCACCCCATCTCCTAGCTCCAGGCATCCCTTTTGAGAATTCTGCAACCCTGCCAAAAGCACCTCCTCTCATGTCACAAAGTGTGTGGACCTCAAACATCCAAGGTCTCCAATCTGACCTGACATCTTTCAATCCAACAAGCTGCTGCTGATAAACCAGACATGATTGTTTAACAGAAGCCTTCCTCCCACAGGACATCCCTGACTTCTGTCTCCTTCGGTTTGATAGGCCTGAACCCTGTCTTGGCTGTGGTCTTTTTTATATACAATGTCAAGGCTCATATAAGAGCTTACACACGGAACATATCACAAGCAGAGCAGGAGACAAGAGGGATGGGAAAGGGAAGCACAAAACAGTGGGGAATAGACACATGAGGAGAGCTGTGGAAGGGAGAGGGATGGGGCAGGGTACACAGGGAAAACAAGATGGACATAACAGGGACTTTCAGGAAGGAAAGCAGGGAATTTGAAGGAAGTGGGTTTACGGTGGATTAATGGGGGTAGAGAAGATCGTGGTTTTGGATGGGGGAAGATAAGAGATGGTGGTGAACAGCTATTTTGAAGACCTGGAGGGAAGAGTGGGATTGAAGAGAGTGTGGGAGTTTGTTCCAAAGGTGGGAAAAAGGAGGAATGAAAGAGTGAAGGTGAGCAGTGATTCTTGATTTTGGTAGTTTAACCAGAAGGGGGTTGCTGGTGGACCTTGAGTGGCCTGCAGAAATATAGGCAGGACAGATAGCAGACAGATCAAGGGGAGTGAGACCGGAGAGGAGACAGAAGAAGACAGAAAGACCACCGATCTGCCTGCGGTGAGAGAGTGAGAGAGTGAGAGACCCAAAGACTCAGCCTCATCGCAGGAGATACCAATGTTCCTAAATGCCTTGGTTTCCACAGCATGAAGCCGTGAAAGGTGAGAGGCGGGAGCACCAGCCCAAAGCGGAAAGTAGCACTCCATCACGCTGTGGATGAAAGCTTTGTATGTGCTCAGGAGCTCAGGTGTGCCAAGGATGGACTTTGCACGATGGAGGATGCCCAATCAGCGACTGGCTTTGGAGGCCAGCTTGGAAATGTGGCTTTTCCAAGAAAGATCATGGCAGATAGTGAGGCCCAAAAGTTTGAATGAAAGGACTTCTTCAAGAGGAATGTTGAGAAAGTAGATGGAGGGGTGGGGAGGGGATGTTGTACTTTACATCAAGAACTCCATTTCACTGTTCGTGTGCTGCTCAAACTTCACTTCATTCAAACACCCAGGGCTACCTTTGGCTGTGACTTCCCATTCGCTCCCACCTCTTGTTTGTCTGTGTGTTTTACTGTCCTCCAAATAGGGACGACTCAATTTACATCTCTCTCAGCCAACAAGGACCAACTTTTTACCACCCATCCCAACTCTACCTTCCTTACATGTGGTGATTTCATATAGTGGTTGCAAAGTGGATTCTTCATTCTGCAGCAAGGATCGAAGACATCGATTTTTGTGTTGTTTCAAGGAAGCAGGTGTGAGGGATATCGAAGAAATGTTGGCTGATATCATGTCTGAAATGGCTGAACAGATCAAGGCGAAACCTTACAAGTATGACCGCCTATCCACGAGGCACAAAACATTCACACATATGACGTCATAGTTCACATGGTTTGGTAGCCATTTTGGATTTACCTGAAAACGTATAAAAATCTTCTCCAGAACGGCTGGACAGATCGAAGGGAAACTTCAAACAAATGTTTCTCAAGCCTTGGGGATACCAGGGTATTCACGAATAATTGACGTCGCATGGTCTGGCAGCCATATTGGATTGAGCGAAAATCTTAAAAAAAATTATTTCTCTTGAACCGCTTCATCAATTGATGTGAAACTTCAAAATTGTGATCGAGTTGAGATAGGGAATATATGTTTTAAATTTCAACCTGATCAGATGCATGGTGTGGCAGCCACAATTATTTAATTTTTTTGAATCTGGGTTCTTTTTGATTTTTGGATTTTTTTGAATAAGGTTCACTTGGCTGCGCCTGGTTGGGTTTGAGAGTAGAGGAGTAGCAGCTGAAACCCCAATCCTATCCAGGTTCCTCCTGATGACTCCATTGCAGGACTGGACCTATTTGGTCTTCCATTTGATTTGAATTGAATTTATTTTAATCCTATTCAGAATTCAATTGAATAATAATAAACATCATGAGTCAGGGTCAGGTGTTCAATCAAAGCAGGGGGTTGCATCAAAGCGGGACGTTTTGGTACCCGGTCATCACTGCCAGTAGTTACAAAGTGGCAGTTCTAGTTATGTGTTTTATTAATTACATAACACACCAGTACACAAATGCCACACAAAACAAGTCCTTTGATTGCTCTGCAAGGGTCTGCAACCTTTGATTGCTCTTTTTGTTGGTATCATTGCATTCATAGAGAACCGGACTGAGATAACCAAATGACGTCAACTGTTGTCGGAAACTGTGATGGCACACCCTTTGAATGTGACAACATGAATTGCATTTTTGCAAAGACTCTCAATCTTGAATGGCAAGTTATTCTTTGATGACATGATATCACAGTGTGTGTGCTTAAAACATTCCACATTGAACACGTACACCTTTGAGCAGCACATTTCAACAACGGATCAAAATGTGATGACATGTCAGAGACGTGTGTTTACTATTAAGTTAAAAAGCACTTCGGGAGTATATTGTGAGTATGATGGTGTGGAATTTGAGAGAAGGCAGTCTGAATCAATGGCAATATTCAATGCCAACGACCATTGGCTACTTCACGATTTATACTTTTCATACAAAGGGTAAAAGGAGATTCTGAAATACATGGAAGTCATTGGAAAGGTGCAGCCTGTTGTCGAAGATTAACAAGATGGTTCTGGCAACGCAATCAATAACATCTCTAGGCTAGAATAACGAAATAACAAAATGGAGACCATTCGGGGGTGGTTTACTTGTGAAGCTTAACCAAAAAGGAGCCAGCAGGAGGTCTCGAGGTATGCACATTCGCCTCTAAGCTGTTCGGCCTGGGTTTGAATCTTGATCCAACTATAAACTGTCATCCTGGTGTTTCTCAGGCAGGGTGATTCATCAATGTGTGATTAATCCCTCAGACGGACCTTAAATCCGACTGGACATCCCGTCTGTCAGCATTAGTTGGTGGACATTAAAGATTCCACGGTGTCCTTTGTGAAGATGAGGGGAGCATTTGCCGACACCATGAACAAATCCCAAATTCCATAACTACTGCTGGGAATGCAATGGCAAACCACCCAGTTGCCAACGCTTCGGCAGCACTGAAATTCTGTAACAGAGTATGGTACATCAAAAGAAGAACAACTAGAGTGGTGTCAAAGCCACCAATGCTCGCCTGTTTATACATTTATCGTTTTTCGTTTTTAAAGACTAGTCTAATAATATTTTTTATAAAGCATTGCAGTGAAGTCTGATCCAAATAATTTTAAAGCAATATATGTATTTGATATTGTAATCAGATAAAAATAGTGTGGTGATAAAAACATTAGAAGGAAATAACTTGCACCAAAAACTTTAACATTTTCACGCTCGACGCGAGCGGCCGGGGTACGCTATAGCTCTCTGTTCTTCGAACAGGCGAGCTAACCAGAGTGGTGTCAAAGCCACCCAATGCTCACCTGTTTATACATTTATCGTTTTTAAAGACTCATCTAATAATTAATATTTTTTATAAAGCATTGCAGTGAAGTCTGATCCAAATAATTTTAAAGCAATATATGTATTTGTATATTGTAATCAGTACAAAGAGCGAAGTGAGCACACTATCCGCCCGAACAAGAAGGTATATACAGAATTGTGCTACTACATGGAAAACAGCATCCTGGTTGCCATGGCAACCACTTTAGATGACGAACGTATGTCGGCAACACACCGTCTCCACAGTCTGTGCCTATGTACCAAATATGAAACGTGAAATTTGAAAACTTTGGGAGTTAGAGTGCAGACAGGAAGGATGGAAAACAGCATCCTGGTTGCCATGGCAACCACTTCAGATGACGAACGTATGTCACGACACACCGTCTCCACAGTCTGTACCTATGTACCAAATATGAACGTGAAAGTTGAAAACTTTGGGAGTTAGAGTGCGGACAGGAACGGATGGACAAGACGGACGGACGGACCGGACGGAACAGACAGACAGACAGACGGACGGACGGACGACCAGGTATCACATTATACGCCCCGATATATATATATATATATAATATATATATATATATATATATATATATATATATATATATATATAATCGGGCGTATAAAAAATAGTGTGGTCGATAAAAACATTAGAAAGGAAAAAATAACTTGCACCAAAAACTTTAACATTTTCACGCTCACGGCCGGGGGTATTGCTATAATACTCTCTGTTCTTCGAACAGGCGAGCTAAAAATGATCAAATCATGCATGGCTGCAGCAGGTACCATGGGAACAAAATCTCTTTGGTTAAAAAAAGGACACAGCCTCATCATTTCCAGTTTTTAAATCCATCTTTAAATCTCATCTTTTTACACATAATTTTTCTTTGTAAAGTGTTTCGTGATGTTACTTCGAAATTAAAAGTGTTATGTCATACATTGATTAAAATCAGTCCGGTTTTCCCATAGGGGAGTTCCATCTATCCATTAGGACCATACTCTGCACAGAGCGTTGATGCTGCCTCAGCAGTCTCCTTGGCTATTGGACACAATCCTGGACAGATCGCCACTCTGACACAGTATACCAGCATGCTGGCACTCATTTTGCCGACCTCAGAAGGATGACAGGCAGAGTCAACCCCACCTGGTATTAATTCAACAGCCGAGTGGGATTTGAACTCAGGATTCTCAGATCCCAAGCCCACCACCCTAACCATTATGCCAACACCAGGCATGTAGGGGAGTTAACGCATTGCATTTCAGCTGTCTCATCTGAATTTGATTCACGGCCTGACTACAAAATGTCATTTTTGTGCTTCGCAGGCAGAGTGTTACAGCGTTAAGTATGTCGTCCTTTCGAAAGGACGATAAACTGAATGTTGTATTTGTGAGAGTTTGCTTGAGTCTACAAGCAAAACCCGGGTGTTTCAGATGGAAGTATAGAGCGGCTTTCTGTATAATACTGTCTGGTGCTTTTCATTAAATCCTATTTGGGGGTTAAAAAGGGAGACGTCAGTTGAGAAGTCATAGTAGGATGAACTTTTTTTCTTTTTCTTTTTTAATTTTTAGCAAATCCTGCTAATTGTTGGAAAGCACAACGATAAAGTATATAATAATTACACACAGGAACACTATTTCACACACAGTTTACAGAGTTAAAGGTTTGCCCCAAATTTCCGACTGTTCATCCAAATATTCACGAAAAGATAGAGGGAAATGTTGCACTAGGCATCATATGACAACATTCCTTTCTAAGATATTGTTGTTTGTGGGTAGATGGAGGAATTTCATTGTAAAGATAGGATTGTATAGTGAGTGTAGCATGGTCCGTGGACGAGCAGGAGACATCTCGATGTAAACTAAGTAGGGAAAACTGTCAGCTTAAGATTGTTATGTGACACCACACAGGGGTGGTGCTTTGTTAACTAGGTAGGGTTTAAGGCTAGTTTCTCCAAGTATGTGATTGCCTTCCTGTGACCTTTTCCAAAGTTTTTGCATTTACAAGGCCGGCTATAAAAAGGAACAACGTTATAACACCAATAACAGAGCCGAACGTTCCAAGCAGGCAGAAACCCCGCCTTCCCGGCTTCGTACTGGCAGGCCACACCACGAGGCTTATGATTGGTCGGTGTGACATCAGAGAGGGAGCATGGTCAGAAAGAGGACAGTTGATGCGAGGAACGTGGTTGTGAAAGAAGGTCTCATTTCCTTGCTCTCCTCAACACAATGACAAAGTTGGCCGATTCTCGTTGTCGTGGTGGTGTGAATTTATTCACGTGCTGAAATAGGACGCTGGCCATTGACTGCTCGGCTGGGTTGCGAAGTTTGTACATTTCTGAGGAGAAGAGAGAATAAGAAGAGCGCATCTCTTGGCCTCGTCTCGGGGCCTCGGCAACCGTCTTGTGTGATCGAGGAGAAGGCGGCACCTTTTGGTGTGTGTGAACCTGGAGCTTGGATGGAGTCGTGTGGCAATCTCGATCGTGAGAAGAAACTACGGCTGTTTGTGGGTCCTGACGTTGAATACCGCCACAAAAATTATCTCGCATACGTTTCCCACGCAGAGAGTAACTTGGCGCCATTTTGGGTGCATTTTCCCGCACGGTGGCTACGTGCTTTCGAGGATCACCAGGCTCCTAAAAGATTATCTCTGGACACACAGCTAAGTGCCAGAATAAATTGAGGATTTTTATTTGATTTTATCTTTCCCCTTGTCTGCTTTTGTAACCGAGTGGAGACGTCTCAAATTAGGCTTAAGTTTAACTCATGTTTCATTATCTCACGCTTTGATTTAGTTTTTATTATCACGCATCGATTTATTTCCATTGTTACTCGTTGATTTATGTTCAATAAATCCTCATTTGTTAAATTTACTTGTGTTTGGCTATTCCTTGTGGGTTCGAGGATAAATGCATGTGCCTCCGTTCTGGTACGTGCTCTGCCACCTTCCGTCCCGCACACGCCATAATCTCCAAGGATCTCGGCTGTTTGCTTTCAAGTAAATCGTTTGGCTATCCATCGAGGTCGGTGTTAATCAGCCTGGACAAGACAATATTTAGGGGGTAGTTAGCCTGGATATCTAAGAGTTACCCTTCGAGCAACCAACAACTCCAGTTTAACAGTTGAGTAACATTAATCTTAAGGCTGGAGCCTTTTTTTAGTCTGCCCCAATTTTTGATAGTAGACCCCAGGTATAATGTTGGAAAGAAAGTAGATATTTTTGCTGTTCAAGTGAACACAGGCAATGAGTATCTGCTTTGTTGAGTGGCAAGCTGCCTTGTGATCACAGGTATAGGCTTGTTCTACCTGTAGCTAACTCAGACAGACACAAGCCTTCATGAGCAAGACTACTTCCTTAAATCAGGTTGATGTAATGCAAATTATCTTGTTAAGCCTCCCCCTATAGGATAAGGGGAGGATGGGGAGGCGTCTAGCTGTTGTGGGGCTTGTTTCTATAATTAGTGTCCCCAATTTTTAATGGTACCACAGAGTTTGTTAGACCTCTAGGCGTAATAAACCACCATGTAGGTTTGTTTTTGCCCTGTGCTCGTGAAGCGAAAAGCGGGGTTAAGTGATCGGTCGCGTACGTGTGCCATACATTCGTGTGTTTGTCCATGTCTGAATTTTTAAAATTCATTTTCTCAACAAACCTTAGTCTGATTGACACAAAATTTTCCGAATAGGTGCGACTCCTCCTGAAGAATTTTTTTTGTCATAATTATGACATCATAGGTCATATGGTACAGGTGCCATCTTGGAAAAACCAAAAAACTTTGCACCTCTAGCTCTGAAACCACTCCATGGAAAAAGTTTACACATGGTTCATTGTCTCAACTACTTTGCACCTCAAGTAATCCATATGGGGAATAAGATATGTTAATGATAATGTCATCAGTGCTTTCATTATGACGTCATAATTTGACAAGTGCAACGCTTGATCCGGTCAATATGAAAAAAAAATTCTCTACAATTGTTGGTCCGATTGACACGAAATTTTGACGATAGGTGTGCCTCCTCCTGTAGGAATTTATAATGATAATTATGATGTCATAGGTCAAGTGGTACAGGCACCATCTTGGAAAAACTGAAAAATTTTGCCCCTCTATATCTCTGAAACCACTCCGTGGAAAAAATTGAAACATGGCTCATTGTAATGTACTCCTAATGGGGAATAAGATATGTTAATGATGATGTCATCGGTGCCTTCATTATGATGTCATAATTCGACAAGTACAACGTTTGATTCGATAACTAATTATTATTTTTTTTACTTGGGCAATGCTGAGGTTAAAGCACTCTTCCCACTGATAAATTTGCCTCAAGACTGTGCAGGCTAAGTATTCGATGAATACCATCGAGTTTTTCTCTTCTTTTCTTCCTGTATTCCAAATTTCTGTATCTGCATCTGTATCTCAGAGCTAGCTGGAACTATCAGAATGAAATTTTGCGTCAATAATGTGAATACAAAGTATGCGTGGCTGACATAATTTTTTTAACCTTGACCTAATTTTAAAGATCATAACCCAATTATAGACATTTTAACATTTTTTATCATAACTTGACTCAGGTTTGTCCGATCAGAAAAAAATTACTCTCTCAAGATAGCCGAGAGCAATGTGCATTTACACTTAAGTTACATTAAACTCTGCCGGGTTAAATGTCAAGGTCAAATGGCGGTCTGAAAAAAAAAAAAGCATTTTTGTCACGCTCAATTTTTCCAACGCGGAATCTTAAAGACCACTTGGCCTTCCAAGATGTTCTTGCATCATAACAGTGTACCTGATATTTGTTACGTGTCATTAACCTACTTTTTTTGGGATTGTGAGCTAATTAACAAAAAACACCTTTTTGATCATAACTTGAATAATTTCCCTCTGATTTTCATGATGTTGAGTTTTATGGATAGATCGTACACGGCGACACATTTTCTTAATTTACACTCCATCCATATGTGAAAGGTCAAGGTCATATGGTGATCCCAAAAAAATATGGCCATCATTGGATCACAGGCCAAAGGTAAGTCGCGGGTGATCGCCAAGGGTAATCCGGGGGAGGCTTACCTTTGGCGATTGTTCTGTGATCGTAGATATCTTGTTAAGGTACGTGTTTGCTGAAACTTAGGTGAACTATGATAAAGTCAAATTCAGCCACCGGATGAGGTAAGAAAAAACAGTAGTGTGAGGTTTTAACTTTTGGCACATCAATATTTTCCGGACATACCAACATAATAAAATGCTGCTAAATCAAATAAGAAATCCAGATGTTTCTGTCATCAGTCATTAGGGAAGGCAACCAGACAATCACAGCTTGTTCTTGGTTTTTTTTTTTTAATGCAGTAAGCTATCGATGAACCACATCAGAATGTAAATTTAATTGTAAAACAATGCTTCATCACATTTTTAGTCAACAGTATCTTCTGAACATTCCCTTCAATAAATTTTGTACCAACAACAAAATAATATTTACAATGGTGATTTCTGATGCAGCTATAAATTGTGATATAATTGTGAATAAACAGAAAAAAAATAAATGTACCACACCAGTTATGGTGAGAGGAGATGGAAACCCAACAGTGATGAATACATGATCAGCCACAAATTTACAGATAAATAACTTAAAAAGAGTTTTAAAAGAATGTCCAAGAAAATTGAATCCTAGTCACAAAAGAGGTTCCATAAGGAATTGGGAATTAATAACAGTACCTGTCATTATATGTGATTGAGATGTGATTGGGAACCAAATTCAAAGATCTTGGGTCTCACCATTAGTCCTGTTCTGATTGTGTGAACCATGCATCAAACCTGACGTCTAAAGGAAGGTGCCATAACTATCTGCAGGGTTAAATCATTCTAAGCTATCACTCATCTTTGCACAGCATTCAAGAGATTCAAGTCATGGATTAATGCTCTCCATTCTGGGTGGGAGATCCAAACCAATGACATTGGAGATCCAAATGCTTAACATCCAAACCCCTCAGCAGAAAACTCTGCGGTACAACACCTTCTGCCTTAACACCACAGACAGATTAGTAGTGTTATAGTATTTAGCCACATCACATCTGGCATGGTTCTGCATGCATCTCTGTCATCTGTCCCAAGGTCCAGAATTTCTTGCTGCCTGTACTCCTTAAACCCTCTTTTCTCCCACCAAGGGGACAAACCTCTAATGTATGTCTTTGTCTTTCTCCTTATTTGAGTCTATCAAGGCACAGCTCATCGTCACCTTGTATCAAATTAAATGTCTAACTCTCATCTTTTTAAAGAGATATAGCTTTGTCTGTCTGTCCCTCTAAAGTCCATTTGTCCCCCACCTATCAGGTGTTATTTGTCCACCTCATCTCTTCCATGGACCTTGATAGTTGTACAAGATGTAAAGACATGCCTTGCTCATTTTTATTGTTCAAAGTATCAATGTGCACATTTGCCCTTACAGAAGCTTCAGATGTATCTGCACGAGCATTGATAATGCTGTCCTGAAACTGCACATGAAAAAAAAATAAAAAATAATGAAATTGCACTTGGTCACTGAAGTTATTTGATATCTTGTGCAGTCTTTTTAGCTATTCAAACCATCACTGACATTGAAGCTGCCAACTCAAGCATGAGTAGTGAAGCATCCGTTCTACCGTCATTGAAAAGGCAAATTAATGCTTTCTCGATTAAGGCAAGCTCTGAACTAGTTCAGTTACCATTTACAGGGATATTCAAAGCCTCAGTAAGTCGTAAATGAATCTCAGGGAAGTCATTGTAGTTTTAATGGCAAAACTCACCTGGAAATCAGCCCAGCATCTGCTCCCCTGCCTGCTTTTTGCTTTAGATGCCCACAGGGCCACCAACCCCTGCACAAGTTTGCAGAACTCTGCTCTCAGAACTCGTGATGGAAGCTCAAGACTCAGCTCCAGATTTTCTGCCTGAAAGGTAACACAAAGGTTACTTTATACAAAGTTTCTTGCACAGGGTGTGTCACAAAAATATACCTGATTTGAAAATTTTGTTTGAAAATTCCTTGTGGGTAGAAATGTCAAATATAATGAATTAGATCGGGTAAACATTAACATTGGTCATTGCAAATGTATTTTGACATTTCTATTGTTATAATGAATTTTTTTTGCAGGTAACCTATGGTGCAACTAACAGTGTAGTGAGTCTTCATTGTCGAGAAGAATGTAGAGCTGAATCAGTGACAAGAGGGCAACGTGTTCAGAAGACAATTCCTTAGACGTAATGCACCAACCTCAAAGACTATACGTCGTATTGTTTCAAAGTGGAGAGGGATGGATGGGCTCTATGAAGAACGACAATGCAGGACACCCCGGACATCCGAGGAATATTTGAACTTCACAGACAGTGAACAGGATTAGCAAAGTGATTGTGCGTAGCCCGATAAAATCAACAAGGTTAATGTCACATGAAATTGGACTGTCTCAAAGCAATGTCATCAGAGTGTTGAAGTCTGAACCGAAGGCTTTCCCTTACAAAATTCAATCGATCCAGCAGTTAACCTCAGATGATGAGTGTCGACGTTATGAATTTTATGTGCATTCAGTAGGACCAGGGATGCCTGCCCGTCAGGAAAGTGTTTGGAAAGGAAAGTGTTTTCTTAGGAAAGGAAACTTTGATCAACTTTGACTTAAAGGAAAGTGTTTTCAACGATAATCCACTGAACATTCCTGAACTCAAAGATGCTGTAACGAGGGTTATTTCCAGAGTCTCACATGAAACACCAGTCTGTGGTCAGAAACGATGCCGTACATATCCCTAAGTGTGCAAAACTTAGAGGAGGACATTTCTAACATTTGTTAGAGTCATTTTATGAGTTCCTTTTTTGTATCATAAAAATTAAATATATGGTCTTGCATTAAAATAGCAGATTTAATAAACAATTAAAATTGGGTACATTTTTGTGACGAACCCTGTATAAAGTTTGTTATATAAATACACGTTCAGTTGGTCAATAATGACACTTTCCCTTAAATAATTTATTACAAACTGAGTATCAATTTGTAAAATTGTACAACTGAAAAAAAAAAAGCATTTCTACAAACTACAAATTGTTGATCTGCCTCCTGTAGTGACAAATTATTTTGGTTGATCAGAGAATGTATAATCTTATTTTGTGCCAAGGTTGTAAAATAAAGGGCTAAATCAACAGCTCAATCTAAACAGATTTGAATGCCATCAATCCACATCAAGTGTACTTAACTACACGATACGAGAAGGTTAGTACTTGTTGAATGACTGTATAAGTGTCATCATATTGTTTCTCACAGACCAATTAACTGTGTGACCAACTCTTCCAAAATTTAAGAAGGTCTGAGTTCAGTCAGGCTGAAGGTGAATCTGACCAGGGTTTATAAAGCTTCTAGAAATGTATGGTTGATAGAAATTGTTACAAATCATCATGAATTGATTCACCAAATCAGTCCTATTTCCTAAAATCCAAAAATATCTTAAGCAAAATCCTCACACTGATTTGTATACTCAGTAAAGCATGAAAGGAACTTAATCGATTGGATGAATTCAACTTATCGTGTACAACCATAACTCACTGAGCAATTGTAAAAATCGCTATCTACTGACAGTACACGTGCAATCACAGAACTTTTACCGCATTCTCATGCACCTCCACCAAAATATCCATGGGACATGTGGATCCATGCGATCCATGGAACTTGTACACCTAAGAAAACCCACCAGGTACCGGTACCCCTAAAATGTAAGAAGTACTCACAGAATACACTGCATACCCAAAAACCTTTACCATGTCATAATGATAGCATTGCATAGAATCACGTCTCATGCAGTCAGAAAGGGAGCGAGGCAAACAAGGCCGTCACATTGCGTCACATTTTATTCCGTGACGTTTAGGCAGAAACTTTGAAACATCGACGAAAATACCAAATATGAGGATTCAAACTTTGCAATATTTTTGTATAAAAAGTCAAGGCAGATGTATTTTTGGATCACAATAGCTTTTGGAACAGCGAGAACACAGAACAGATCATACCAGATAAATTGAATATCCAGCGGCCCAGTGTTGGTGCAATTGCGTGCCGACGCTGCCGACCAAATGCTAGTTCTTGCCTAATACCGATGTCTGTCTGGGGAAGTACGACTGGTATTATTTCACAATTTGACTGTTTGTTTGTTGGGGATAGAGGTGGGGGCAAAAGTAAGAAATTTGGAGGTAATATTCAGAAAAGGCATTTTGCACAAGTTTGAGATCTATTTTGGGACCATGGCTTCGCCATAACAGGTTTTGTGATAAACAAGACAAATCATCATGCCAAAGAATGTCGCCACATATACAATATAATGCTATGTTTAGTTTTGACTTTCCAACAATGTGATACAAATCAAACAAGTCTTGCAACAAAACCAAAACTCTTTCACAAAGGATGTTGAGAAATAAGATTGTCCTGAAGTGCTTTGTAAAATGAATAACAATTTTGCACACGTTACCCATTTCCTGCAGACCCCCAGGTTACAACATGCTTATCGTATATTAAACTGCAGCGAAGAACTGTCGATGCTGTGCCTGATCCTGCCAACTTAATGAAGACGTATTAAGGCCTGGTTTTAAGGAACAAGAAAACTATTGGTCACACCAGTGGCTGAATGTGGTGTGGGAAAATTAAACTTGGAACTTGTATTTCCTGATATTTATCACTTACTAGCTTGAATTGCACAATCACTGAAAAAAATATATTCTTAACATGAGATTTTATCAACTAAAAGTTAACAAGAGTATGTTTACCTCGATGAGAAACAAGGCACAGCTGAAGCTTCAAGCGTAACCCCTTCGTCGGAGCAAATTAAAATTATGTGGGTAGAGGGAGGGTTATAAGGTACCAGGTAAAGTTCAGGGGTTAAAAATCAAAGGGACTGGATTCAACATCAAGTCTCAAATGTCAGGGGAAGGAGCGTTTACATAGTCTGGGGCAAAGGTTAAACATCAAAATGACTCGGTCAAATATGGATTAACAAGAATGACCGCATTGTGGTCACAACCTGCGACAAAATCCGGTAACAGGCCAATTGGGAAACGCATCTTTGAAGCACTCTTAAAAAGATGAACAGGATGATTGGGAAACACATTTAATGTTCAATTAAAAAATTAACTCGACACCTCTCATCCATATGGGCATCCACCACGGTTATATCAGAACGAGCTGATTCATCACACGGTCATGGATTGTTTAACCCTCATATGGGGCCGTTCAAAAATTACGTAATGCCGTGCGTGCCAACAGGCTTAATTAAACCTTCCCAATAATTTTTATTCGACATTGATTAGATTTTCAGGATCTCTCATCGTGAGGAACACTCGACCCAAACAAAGCCAAAGGAAATCTGACGCAACAAACCCAGGCAGTGTATAATCAGCAGAGGTCTACAGGACTGATGTCTTAGGCCCATGGTATTTTATTAGGGGGGGCACCTTTTTCGGGAGAAAACCAAGATGGCAGCCACATTGTTTTGTCTGGGTGCCATGGCGGGTGGTGTCGAGTAACAAATGTGGGTGGATACACGTGGCAGCTGTTCAACCAATGGATACACGGTTCAAAAATCGACCTCCAACAAGAACCACAACAACAACAGCAACAACCGCATGGAACTCTTGTAGACCTGCGACTAAAAATCATGGGTGAAAAACCACAAAAGTTGCAGAGGATTATGGGATTATAATAACAGAAGGAAAGAGAACAGAGTAATGGCTGTTAGGCAAATGTGATGAGAAGTGGAAGGATAAGACCAAGAGAGGGAGAAGGAAAGAAAAGAAGAAAAAAAATGACAGAAAAGAAAAGAGAAAAATAAACTGGAAATAAAAAAATCTTTCAACCCTCGACCCTGACTCTCCAAATGGACCGTGCGGCATCAGCTCATGTGTCCTAAAAAACCTGCTCTGCTGCTCCTGCACATCCTATCTCTGCCCTTTTTAACCCTGTCATTTGTTCAAAGTAATCTTCCATCTTCTTGCATTACAAGAAAGCAGATGGAAGATTAATTATCACTGCATTACATAAAAATGTGCAAAAAAAGTTCCCCTTAATTACAGACCTGAGCTTACATCCAATCATCAGCAAGGATATGGAATCCATCATTGCAGTTCATATGAAATCATTCCTTTTCTCAGCTCAGATCATCAATTCAGATTGAGAACTGGTCACCCTACCTTGGACATGCTGCTTCGACTCACCCAGCAATGGATGGAGGCCCTCATTGTCAAACATGAGATCAGGGCCGTCTCTCTGGACATATCCTGTGCTCTTGATACAATCTCTAATCCTGTCTTACTCTCTAAACTGCTGCCTATGGCATACAAGGCCAACTCCACATGGCTTACTGACTTCCTCTACTCTCGTTAAGGCTGTTAAGGCTGGAGTGTTCTCGGTCTAGTCATTTTCTTAATCCTCATCAACGATCCCTCTGACTATCTGGAAAATCCTCTTTATCTATTTGCTGATGACTCCACCCTCTCTGATGACATCATTCATCCTTCAGATAGGCAGGCTGCACTCTCTTCCCTTTCTTCAGACCTTGACAAAATCACAAACTGGTCAAAAACTGGGAACAACGACTGACAACGTTGACCCTCTTTCAATCCTGACAACGACCCTCCCCCCACCCCATCTACCTTCTTAACAATCCTCTTGAGGAAGTTCAGTCACTAAAACTCCTGGGCCTCACGATCAGCCATTTATCATTCTTGGGTAAACCACATTTCAAAGTCGGCCTCCAAAGCCAGTCCTCCATCTGGGCATCCTCCATCGTACAAAGTCCTTCCTTGAAAAACTCCTAGCCACCTGCAATGCCTTCATCTGCAGCTTGATGGAGTACTGCTCTCCTCTCTGGGCTGGCTCCCCTGCCTCACATCTTGCTCAGCTTGATGCCGTGGAAACCAAGGCCGCCAAGGTCATTGGAATCTCCCATGATGAAGCTGAGTCTATGGGCCTATCACTTCACCATCACAGACAGGTCAGTGGTCTCTCTGTATTCCACCTCCTCCTTTCTGGTTTGCACCCTCTGCTCTTTCATGCTTTGTCCCAACCCCAGGTTTCTACAGGGCGCACATGGTCCACTATCAACCCCCTTCTGGTGAAACTACCTAAATCCAGGATCACTGCTCACCTTCACTCATTTGTTCCTCGTTTTCCCCACCTGTGGAAGCAATTTCCACATTCTCTTCAATCTCATTGTCCCTTCATGGTGCTCAAGGCAGCGAGCGGTTTATCACCAACTCAGGTCGTCCCCAATCCAAAAGCATGACCTTTTAAACTCAAAAAATTAAACCCACCCCATCCTTCCAAATTTCCAGTTTTTCCCTCCCGAGAATTTTCCCCTGTATCCATCTTGTCCACTTCTTGCATCCTTTCCTGCCCCCCCATTCCTCCCCACACCCACTGTTTGTGCAAGTCTCCCTCTACTTTGGCCTTCAACCCTGCCTGGTTGGTGTTCTCCCCCACCCCCTCTCTCTCCTGTTCTTTTTGTCTTGTTATGTCCTGATCCATTCAGTGTACTAGCTCTTCCACGAGCCTCGACTATGTATACACAAAAATATGTTTATTGGATTAAGAAAATTATGAAAATTAAAAAAAACATTCATTACTCCCATTGGGTGTTGATGTGCTGAGTTCGAAAACACACTTTTGTTATTTTTTGCTTCGGCTGTCCGCAGTGTCATGAGGTTTATAAATCCCAGTCCTATGTTACGTGGAATGTCTGGGAGGATCGAGGTGTCGAGCTATTATTTTCACATATAGTATGGAAACGAACCCAAAGTCTTCATCCTGTCTCACGATGTTGAGTATGTTACAGAGAGCGCAGAGGATACCACACATAATGCTAGTGGATGTGCAGAGTGGGCACGAATTTTGACTTTACATCAGAAAACTTCAACCATTTTATTATTGTGTATAATTAATGCATTACTTTGGTGTAAGCCACCTTGAGAAGAAATATTAAAACTCACCTCACACTGGTAAGCAATACTCAGTGAGGGACTTGTTTGTGATTCTGTGGGGGAGGGCAAAGGGGAGGAGAGAGAGACAGAGAAGGAAAGAGGGAAAAGAGGGAAAAGAGAAAGAGATATTTAAAAAACACAAAAAAAAGAGTACAGAACTTGATTGTTGGAATCATGCAAAGTGTGGAATATCATGTATACAACTAGAACGGCACTCGGTAGAGCGCATACCTCCGCCAGGCTGAACATTTTATGTTTTGTATCCCACTGATAGACCGGATTTGGATCCGGATCTGAAGCAAAATCTATTCGGCATGTTCTTGTCACCTAACCAACTCATCTACCAAGTTTTGTTATAACTCGTCCACAACTTTTTGAAATATAATGCCACATACTCCGGTATCATTTTTGGCCCCATCTCTAAATGGTGAAGAATCACTTAAAAATCAAAAAAATATTTGTATCCGGATCCCGATTCGGATCTTCACCAAAATCGAACCGCTTCATCCTTGTCACACACCCAACCTGTCCACCAAGTTTCGTCTGAATCTTTCTGTAACTTTTTGAGATATCCTGCTCACAGACAATCAAACAGACAAGCCGGTAGGCGGCGATGGGTCGCCGAGCATGGAAACTATAAGATATAGAGCAAAATGGGATGTCATATAGCGGATAGGGAATCACCTTAAGGTTATGCATATCAAATCTCATCCAGTTCCATCTACTGATAACTACTCGGTATCCATTTGAATGAAAAGTACCGAAAATGCGGTTTGAAATCGGAAATCCCCAAAGTTCGAGGGGGTGCTGTGGGTGAACAAAGATCTAAATCGAAAATCCGGCTCGATTGTTTGTGCACAATGTATTCCAGACGATTAGTGTGAATTTTCATGACCATCCAACCATAACCCTAGGAGAGTAGCATTCGGCGCGAAGACACCTCCAGCTCTCGCATATTATCGATTTTTGTACTAATTGACCTTTGACCCTTGACCTAAGCGAAATCGGTCAATATGTCCTGAGGCAAAGTTGTAGTACTCATTGAGTACCATGAACCTGCAAAGTTTCATTCGTATCGATGCACTCACCTGGTCGCTAGGGGGCCTTCAATTTTCGCCAATTTTCGCGCATACCCGAATTGTAGGGGGCGCTGTGGGTAAAGTATTCCATATATCACAAAAACCGGAATATATTTGATAGAGCATCACCTGTAGATCATTCGTCGCAAATTTCATAACCCTACGTGGGATAATGGCTTTCGAATTGATTTCGTGTGAACGGTACCGATTTTGAAGGTTTTTCGGTTGTTGCTAGGGAACCAAAGCGTCCCTAGCAACCATCACAATTTCCAAAGCACTAGGTCATAAGATGTACCTACCACCCGAGTTTGGTCAAAAATCCGCCACGTTTACTACCAATTATGCTGATGACAAACAAACAAACAAACAGACAGAATTACTGACAATAAGGGTCACCTATTTTGGCGACCCAACAGAGACAAGAGTGAAAACATAACCTCCATCTACCTTCGGTGGCAGCGGTAATAAAGATCTGATCTCTGGATTTCAGGGAAGTGGAAAGAAGAAAAGTAGTGATTTGTGTGTAAATTACACTTTCCAGCTTCAAATGAACAATAACATGCGAGGAAATTCCCACGAAGCATTAAGATGAACATTTGATGAAAAAGGTCCTTACTTCCTGAGTCCAAGTCTCAATCCAGCAGAATGAGTCTTCAGTATTCACCGAATACAACATGAAAAGATAAAACTAACTCGGACCAAAAAAATAGCTTAAAACCTCAGAAGTAATAATGCAGGTCAAATATACATGGCTTCGCTGAAATGAGGAATTAGAAAAATAAGATAAGAAATCAAGGTGGCAAAGTCAAAATGAAACCAGATTACGGACTCCAGCCGAAACCCCTCCTCCCCCCAAAAAAGAAAACAGAAATAAAAGAGGAATTGGAAAGCATAGACACCAAATTGAAACTGGCATATTGTTTTATTCCTCATTGGTATAAATGTGAGGATCCTCTAGGTAATGGGAAAGAGCAGGACGTGCCTGTTTCTCACCGTGACTGTTTGAGCCTCCAATTCGTAACCACTGCAGATAGAGGGGGTCTCGTAAGACGCAATATTCTCCACGCTCACTCTCCTGTGCCAGCAGCAGCATGTCGGAGTAGACGAACACACACACCTGCATTGCAAGGGATGCACTCTCTGTCATCACGGTGATGCATACTCCAATGTTGTTTTCACAATGAGAGGAAAGGGGAGAGGGGGTAGGGTAAGGGTAGGGTAATTGGGGGTAGGGTAAGGGGGTATGGAAAGATAAGGTAGGGAAAGGGGAGTAGAGAAAGTGAGAAGGAAAAAGGGGGAAAGGGGGAAGCAGAAAGGAGAAAGTAGAAATGAAGATGGGGATAGAGGAAAGGGAGGGGAGGGGGTGAAGGGAGAGGAGGCAAGGGAGAAGGGGAAAGGGAGAGGAGGCAAGGGGATATACACAAGAAAATTAGACACAGGATGCTATTTAGCTCATCATTCCTGTTGTCTGCACTCGACGAATTTCACTTGGGATAGCGAATGGTGGGGTCGGGGGGGGGGGGGATGGGAAGGACAATAGTGGGGCATGCACACAGACATCACCATGGTTTAAATCTTTGAAGTATCTCCTAAATCTGATCCCCCCCCCCCTTCACCATCCCTCCCTACCTCTCTGCTATCTACCAAACCTCAAAGCTTTGTGTCATCTGCAAACTTGCAAAGCCTATTGCTAATCTCAATGTCTAAATCATTGATGTGAACTATAATAAATGGAACGGTCCTCGTACTGATCGCTGAGATACCAAACTGCTTGAAACTTCCCAGCCAGACATTCTTCCACTCACAGCCACACTTTAGTTCTTATGACTAAGCCACTTTTCAATCCAGTTAGCGACTCTACCAACCATTGTGATTCTGCAAGCAATAAGCTTACCTAACACCTTCTGCACAGTACCTCATAAAGTTCACTTGGAAGCAGAATGGGCATGATGAAGAATGAGATCAAAGGGGTAGGAGGCACACAGAGGATGAACAAGCTCAATGCAAATTCAAACACAGCAAAAGAGGAAGGGAAAAACTGGGAATGAAGGAGAAATGGAACAAAACAATGAAAAAGAGGGCGAGGGGGGAGAAGACGATGCACCATAACCTGGAAAGGAAAGGGTGGATTTTGGGAGAGCTAATGAGGGTATAAAACATCATGTGTATGGAAAGGGGATGACGTGAGGTGGTGGTGAGTGGCCATATTAAAGCCCTGGAGGGAAGAATGAGATTGGACAGACTGAGAAAGTTGATTCAATAGGTAAGAGAAAAGAGAAAAGAGAAACGAACGAGTGGGAGGTGGGCAGTGAGCCTGACTTATTTGAGTTTCACCAGAAGTGAGTTACGAGTGGACTGCGTGCACCTCGCAGAAACGTGGTGGGGGAGCAGTCGGTGCAAGTCCAGAAAGGGCAGTCAGTGCAAGCTCAGAAAGGAGGCGGTAGAAGACAGAGGCCACCATCCTGTTTAAGATGCTCAGCTTCATCGTGGGAAATTCCAATTATTTGGAGGGCCCTTATTTTTTACAGAATCAAGCTGTGGATGAAGGCCTTGTAAGCCAAGTAAGGACTTTTGACAAGGGAAGGTGCCGAGCAAGCGACTTGCTTTTGAGATGAATTTGGACATATGGTTTGCCATAAAAAGATCATGGTACATGGTGAACTCAAAGGTTTGAGTGGCTGAATTTCAAAGAGTTTTGTTAAGGAAGTAGATGGGAGGGTTTGCCAGGCGATTTTTTCGAAGAGACGGAGTCGGTGTGCGAGATTTGTCAGTGTTGAAAGATATATTCCAAGTGTTGGATCTGTTCCTGATTCAATCAAGGTCTGCGGAGAAGAGGCTGCCACCTGCCTATCATAAGGATGGGAGATGCAATGACAGAAGGTGTAGTCATCAACAAGGGGATCGTTCGGATTTTCCAGATTATCAGAAAGATCGACAATGAAGATAAGGAACAGGACTGTGACCAAGACACTGCCTTGGGGGGCAGTCCAGGCTCGACGGGGAGAGGAGATGAGAGGATCCCATTGAGACCGGCATGCTGACTACGAAGGTGAAGAAAGGCAGTCAGCCATGAGAGGAAGTTGCCTTGGATGCAGTAGGAAGAGAGTTTGGAGAAAAGGAGGGGTCCCACACTGTGTCAAATGCTTGAGATATGTCCAGAGTGACAGCCCTGCTCTCATGACATTGAGGGCCTCCATCCATTATTGGCGTCCCATCTGCCAGCATTCGTCGGTGGACATTAAAGATCACACAGCGTCCTTCATGAAGAGTGGGTGAGATATCGCCGGCACACTGAATAAATTCCAAATTCCTAACATAAAAACACACACACACACACACATCTCCTTTTTGTAATGGATGATCTTTCACAATGTGAGTTAAACCAAAAGGTGTGTCAACAGCCCTTTAATGTCATGGTTACCAAGACATACATGAAAAAGAAGAAGTTGAGGACCTGACCACATGGCTTTGCCCTTTTAGAATCCTTTGTACTAATCTGTTTTTTCTCCTCTTTCAGGTCATAATTGACTATCCAGCCATCAAAGTTCCAACCTCTTAAAAAGAGGATCCAAGGGAAATGGCACCCACTGGTTCTCTCTTTCTTTGCAATCATGAAAAGACAGGTGAGGTAGTGTGGTTGGGCAGGAAAAGACAAGTTTGCCTCTTTTTAATCAAACTGAGGATCAATTTTGCGCAAGCCAAAACGGATGGGAATCAGACTTTCTGAAAAACTTTCACTCCGGTTGGAAGTGCACAGAAACATTCAACAATGTAACTTGGAATGTCCCTTTCAAAATGATGCTTGGTTTGACTTGTCCTTGTTTCTATCTTTTTTTTTTGTCGTGCACTCGTTAAGAAGAAAAACAGCACTGTTTGAGAAAACTATTACGAGAAACATTCACAAACCTCTTAGAACTTTTTCTACTGCTTTGTTTGGGTGGTGATGCACGGTAGTATCGTAGTGTAAAAAAAACCTAAATGTGCTCTCCACACATTCTTTTTGTTCTTGTAGACAAATTTCAAGGCTCTGATTTTGACCAATTTCCCAGAAAATATCTGTTGTTCTTCCTCTGCACCAATCGGTTCATCTGACCACATCCTTGTCAAAGTAGACATCTCTCTGGCTGTTATTAGAGAACCACCCCAGCACCGTCGAGTCTGGAATTTCATTCAGGCCAACTGGTAGGGACTTCAAGCAGCCATCAAACTTCTAGACTGGTCTCCCATCGCTACTTCCTCTGACATCAACTCATCCTGGGAATTGTTTCAAATAAATTTGCTCTCACTCATGCACAGATTTAATCCCGTCTCGTCTTCAGTTGTCCTACCCTTCATCCTGCTCATGGTACAGTGAAGCTTGTGGCGATGCAGTTGTCCTGAAACAACTTGCTTTCACCTTATGGAAGGCAAATCCAACTGAAGGCAATCTCAGTTCCTTCCACAAAGCTCGGAACAAGTGTTTGTCTACCCTGAGGAGAGTCAGAAAACAACATCTTTCTAATCTCAAGTATTAACTCTCTAACCTGTCTCCCTCCTCCAAATGTAGGTGGTGTCTAGTTAAGTCTGTTTCCGGTGTATGTTCCCCCTCCATCCCCTCCCTTACCCCAAATGGCCACATAGCTGACACTGCACGTGAAAAGGCTGAATGCCTAAACTCCATGTTTGCTTCTAAATATTGTCTCCCAAACTCATTGCTTTCTGTACCAACCTTTTCAGTCACACCCAGCTGTTCCGTACTCTGTGTTCTTTTCTCCCAACAACGTGGAGAGCTTGCTGTCAAACCTCTACTCAGATTCTGCAACCGGTTCAGATGGTATCAGCCCATGTGTCCTAAAAACATTATCTGCTGCTCTTGTTCACCCTCTCTCTGTTCTATTCACCCTCTCATTTGCTCAAGGTCATCTGCCATCTGCTTGGAAATCAGCAGACATTACCGCTCTGCATAAAAAAGTTTCAAAAACAGATCCCTGCAATGGCAGACCAATCAGCCTTCTCCAAATCATCAGCAAGGTTATTGAATCCATCATTGCTTCGAACATTAAATCCTTCCTCTTCCCAATGGCTTGATTTCCGATCATCAATTTGGTTTGAGACCAGTCACTCTACCCTGGAATTATGCGCTTCTGCTCTCCCAACAATGGATGGAGATCCTCAATGCCAGACATGAAATCAGAGCCATCTCCCAAAACATATTACGTGCTTTCAACACGGTCTGGCACCCTGCCCTGCTCATTAAAGTCTCTTCCTATGGTATCCAAGGACATCTCCACTCATGGCTCATCGACTCCCTCTCCTGTCGCAGTCAACGTGTGGCCCTAAATGGAGTTCTTTCATCCCCTCTTCCTGTCCAGGCTGGAGTTCCTCAAGGCAGTGTTTTGGGCCCTGTCCTTTTTCTGGTTTTCATAAATGATCTCTCTGACTCTTTGGAAAATCCTCTTTATCTCTTTGCTGATGACTCCACCCTCTGCCGTACCATCTGTCATCCCTCAGGTCGGCAAGCAGCAGCCTCTTCACTCTCTGCAGATGTGGATAAAATCACAAGCTGGTCCAACACGTGGAACATGTCTTCCAACTCTGATAAATCTCACACTCTCACTATGTCTCTCTGAAAGGACTGTCTGGAAAAACCCCCATCTACTTTCTCAACAATCCTCTTGAAGATGTCCTTTCATTCAAGCTTCTGGGTCTCACTATCTGCCATGAT
>CM068966.1:37808494-37823695 GCA_035128595.1 Eptatretus atami
GTGGAAACCAAGGCATTTAGGATCATTGGTATCTCTCGCAATTACACTGAGTCTTTGGGTCTCTCACCCTCACTACAAGCAGGTCGGTGGTCTTTATGTCTTATATCATCTCCTCTATGGCCTGGTCCCCCTGCTCTGTCTGAGGTATGTCCCCTCCCATATTTCTGCAGAGCGCTCAAGGTCTGCTAGCAACCCCCATCTGGTAAAACTACCAAAATCAAGAATCACTGCTCACCTTCACTCTTTCATTCCTCTTTTTCCCCACCTTTGGAACAAACTCCCACACACTCTTCAATCCCACTCTTCCCTCCAGGTCTTCAAAAATAGCTGTTCACCACCACCTCTTATCATCCCCCCATCCAAAACCATGATCTTTTCTACTCCTGCTTATCCACCCAAACCCACCTCCTTCAAATGCCCTGCTTTCCTTTCTGAAAGCCCCTGTCATGTAAGGACCTGAAAGTCCCTGTCGTGTGCATCTTGTTCACCCTGTGTACCCCACCCCACCCCTCTCCATTCCACAGATCTCATGTCTCTGTTCCACACTGTTTTTTTCCTTTCCTCTCCTGCCCCTTCTTTTCTTGCTTTTCCTGCCCCTTGTTGTACGTTCTCTGTGTAGCTCTGCCATATGAGCCTCGACTGTGTAAAACAAAACAAAACAAACAAAAGTCGAAGGACACTGAATCAGATCAGGAAAAAGGAAGGTCATGAAGGAGTTGGATACACTCGGGTACGATGGGAGTTCGCAGACCCTTGTGGCTATATACGGCTTGGTGATATGCCGAGACAATAAATGGATCGGCGCTTGAGCGTTTAGGCGATCGTAGATGGGTTGACCAGGCGAGGAGGTGGCGGAATGATGAGGTGAAGGGGGAGAGGGGGGGGGGGGGTTGAAAGATAAATTGAGGGAGACTTGGACAAATAATGGGTGTGGGAGGAATGAGTGGACAAGCTGGATACAGATACGGTATATGGGTGGACAAGACTGATACAGAAGCAAACTCTCAGAAAGGAAAAACTGCAAATTGGAAAGAGATGTCCTTGGGGGTGGGGTTAACAGGGTGGAAAAGATATGGTTTGGATGGGGGATAATCTGAGATGGTGGTGGACAGCTGTCTTGAAGACCTGGGAGGGAGAGGGGGGGGGGGAGAATTAGCTTGAAGAGTGCGTAGAAGTTGATTTCACAGGAGAGGAAAAAAGAGGAACAAATGAGTGGAGTGAGCAGTGATTCTGGATTTTGGGAGTTTAAACCAGAAGGGGGTAGATGATGAACTACATGCACCCTGCAGAAGCTTGTGGGGGATGGGGGGGGGTTGAGAAGCACGGAACAGCAGAAGGTGCAAGACCAAACACATTCTTTGTGGCTTGAGAATATTGATGCTCATAGTTATTCCATTACACATGCTCCGCAGGTGACGGCTCAAATATGACAAACACATCTGCATTGACTGTTATTTGTTACTGGCCTAAATGAACTTCATCATTTTTTTTTTAAATTGTTAATGCCACAGGGGAAGTGTCAACCCCAAACCCAAAACATTCCAGTTTGTATGTATGTGCGTGTATATATATATTATATTATATATATTATATATATATATATATATATATATTATATATTTGTATATATATATATATATATATATATAACATACATATTATTACATATACATATATATACAAATATATAAATAAATGTATATATATAATATAAATAAATATATATATAAATAATATATATAAATACATATATATATGTGGCTTCTTGAGTTGATTAGTCTAATTAACTACAAAAAAATCCATTAGAATTCCCAAGTTTTAAACACACGACATGTTAAGGTGTAAAGGTGTAAAGCCAAGTACATAAAGCAGCTTACTACATCCATCCAGCAAGGCATGGCATTCTAATTACAAAATAAATAACAAAACCATGACAATATTACAACAAAGCATGTATTAATTAATACTCATAATATTTACAATAATAAGAATAGTAGTATCATATGGCAATAATAATAACGAACATATCCCCGCGCTGGCTCCAAGTACATCTGTGCTTGGTGAAAGGCAAGCTAATGCTTAAGTACAGCAGGTAGTTATACAACAAAGCTATGAAGACCAATGAAAATTTGGTCCATTGGTCCAACAGGCTCACTCACTAATTAAGTAAAAGTTGTTTCAAATTAATCCAAACCTACAGGAGAAATATAACTTTTTCAATGAGATAAAAAAATTGAACCTCGGCGGTGTATAAGGCATCAGACTGCTGTCTCAATAGCTCCCCCCCAAAAAAAACCTCTGTTAAAAAATATGCCGCAATATCTTTGCTGTTATAGTGGGGCAACTTAGCATAACAATTGTGCATTTTGTGAGGAAAGCACCAAATTTGGCACCTAGTAGCCTATCATATTATGAACAGATTTGGATATTGGGCCATCTCAAAATTTTTGATGGCAGTGGAAAATGGCTGCCACAGCCATCAGCGGCTGAATTTGAGATGGCCCAATATCCAAATCTGTTCATAATATGTTAGGCTACGAGTGTGCCAAATTTGGTGCTTTCCTCACAAAATGCACAATTGTTATGCTATATTTAGCTAAGTTTCCCCACTATTAAGAAATATCATGATTTTGGAATTTGACACTACTATGTACATCTATTTATATAATACGCTGGTTCTTCCCTCCGTTTGTGTGTAACATTCCATTCCACCCATTAAATTACATCACATGACATGCCATGTTGGTCCTTTGTGAAGCCAAAGACGTGTTCAGAGCTGTCATATTCACAATTGCCATGCCCTCCTTGTAAGTTTTCCCTTCAGTGTAGAACGACCATTGGGATTGTGAAAAGGATTATAAATATCGAAAGGTGAGAGCCGATAGGCGTCACAGGCCTTATGAAGGTATAGGCCTCAGGCTTCAGGTCTCTGGTAAGTGCAATTGGAATCTATCTGAACTATATAACCATGATGTGGTGTATATGCACATCAGCAGTGAAAATATCTTTACCTCAAACCCGGTTATTATTTTATTTTGGGAGTGATCGAGGCAGCCTTCTGTTTCTGACTATTTTCTCGACCAGGGACCACACCAGAAAACCCATGTCATTATAAGGGTCTTTGTCCAAGCAATGGCAGGAATCTCACAATATTGTGAAAGAAAACCTCCATCATTTACTTTTAATGATGTGTATAAACTAAGTCGCTGAGGCAGGCGTTACCGTGCTTTGGTGGAACGTCTGAGCCAGCTATGTGACGTGCTTGTACCCCCTCACACCCGCCACCAAAATGGCGCTTTTCACCCAAGTGGTCACTGCACTGGCCGCAGGTGGGGGAAGTGTGTCTGTGTGCGTGTGTGTGTATGGTGTGTGTGTATGTGGGGGGGGGGAGTTGTGGTGTTGTGTGTGTGTATGTGGTGGGGGGGGAGTTGTGTATGTGTGTGTGTGGGGGGGGGGAGTTGTGTGTGTGTGTGTGTGTGTGTGTATGTGGGGGGGAGTTGTGTGTGTGTGTGTGTGTGTGTGTGTGTGTGTGTGTGTGTGTGTGTGTGGGTGTGTGTGTGTGGTCGTTGAGTTGTGGAAGTAATTTAAACCTTAGGGTTGGTGTTTGGCGGAGGTTGAGGACTTGGGGTTTGTGAATGGTGAGGGGGGAGGAGGTGGGGGTTGAGGTGTTGAAGCCACATTTTACATTGTGCAGATGTTCCATGGGTCCCTGCTGTGTATATATAATAGGTTAATGCTGTCTGTGTGTGTGTGTACTCCTGAAACACGGGAATGCTCCTCGGAGAGAAAAATATATTAAGTAAAAGTTGCTTCAAATTAATGCAAAACTAGAGAAAATTGTAATATCAAAATCAAAGTTGTACACAAGAGATTGATTGCATCTTCATGTAATATAAAGTGCCGAGAGTGTAAAATTTAGAACTGAGATTTACCCAATCAAATGTTTTGAATAAATCAATAAGTTGTTAGCCTTGAAACCCATTTTACTCCCTCCTTTTCTTTAAACGCCAAGTCCATACAATTACAACTCAACATATTCTTTATAATAACCTCCCATGTTTGAGCTCTTTCAACCAGCGCAAGGACAAAAGGCCTCCTTTTTATCTATTTTTTCCATTTTTTTTTCTATCGTGGTATTTTTACCATAGCCTTCTGCTCGTATAAAATAACCCTGTGTTAATATGAACACAACAACAGGAAGCAGCAGGATAGCTTAGCCTTTGTGTGTGATCCCCATTGAGCTGTTTCATTTGGGTGCAAGCATTGACAGTGAAATGTTACTCCAAACTGTCATTCTGAAACAATGTCAGCAAAGAATGATGCATCTTGAAGGACTGTACATCATCTCTTGGATGGGCATGTAATGTTAGTTGGCTATTGAGAGCGCATTTGGGTTGTGGGTTGGCTATTGAGTGCCTGTACCCTGGCCAAATTCCCTGCTAGGGATTAGCTGTATAATTAATAATGTTATGTTGTAGATGCCATTCTTATCTGAAGATGGTTGTTTACATGTGACATGCGAAATCTTGGGAGCCTCAAATTGTTTACAGTTTAGTAGCAGTTACCCGAACAACAACTGCACTCTGAGCTAGCAAGCAGTCTAACCTGGCATTGAGAAATATCCGAGATTCCCAAACCATTTGCTACCCACAGTTTCGGCAATGATTTTTAATTAGTTCAGGGTGCCAGCGACACCTGACCCACTCTACAAATACACCATGGGATCTTTAACATTGACAAAATAATACTAGCAGTAGGTACACTATGGTCAACATCCATCCGAGGGACGGTGCACTCTTTGAAGCAACGCCCTGCCTGTAAAGTACCAATCCGACAGTTTATAGTCAGGTGGAGAATCAAACCCAGACTATAGACAGTTCAAAGGTGAGTACACCACTCTGTTGGATAATGAACAATAAGCTGCAGGCAGTTAGTGAGTGCGCTGCAGTGTGGACACAGAAGAGGTATGATGGATCACACAGCCTCCTCTTGCGACCACGTTTCCTTGCATTTTCTTATATGTGGAAAGACCAACTCACTTTTAAATATGACGGTAAAGACAAAGTCCACTGACGTGGTTTATGATGGAACAACTACGGATGTAAAATTTACCTGAAATACTCAATCACTGAAATCCAGGACAATATTCCATAATTTGAAATCAACAAAACGAAAACATTGTCCATACAAATAAAGTCATTTTAATCACTTTGCCATCATGCTAATAATGACGACAGTAATGTAGTTGGCAAACATGATTACTGTGACATAATTAGTCATGCATCTCGGTTACTTTCATGTGAACATTATAGTTATGAAGTTATCTGATATTTATATAACCATTATTTCATTAAAAAATTATTCTAAAGGCTGTAGTTGTGGGTGTTGATGTTAATGTGTGGACAGAACTGCAAGTAGAGTCAAACAGTAACAACTGATCGAGAAACATTGAAACAGCCATGATGACAAAAATGAAAATGTGAATAAGCTTGCAGGTGTGGAAACGTTTAAAACGATGTCCATTTGGGATGTCTCAAGTTTTATAACTTTTTGTTTAAAAAAATATCAACTTTTAACATTTTGGAAGGAGGGAGAGGGAATACAGGCCTAAAATATGACTGATGACACCCCTTTGGGTATACCTTTGATTTAACTACTCCGTTTGTTTATATTACCCCGAATCTCAAATCTTTGAGAAAAACAAAACAAACCAAAAAAAACCAAAAAAAAACTCACCAAAACTTGAGAATTGAAACTCTAACTGCTGTAATGGAGGCTGAAATTGATCACTAATTGTGGATTTGTTAAGCGCATTTCTGGAAACTTTAAAAAAAAAATGCATTTAAAACGAATAAATACTTGAATAACATGAATCACATTTAGTAAAAACAAGGTGTCAAACTCTTGCTCTATTTCAAATTATTGCTCTTTTGCACCACAACTTGTTAATTATTGGGTTTAACGATTCGTAAAAAAAAAAAAAAAGACAAGCAGATTACCTGCCCAAAGGTCAATTATCCCAACTGTATGAATAATCATAATGAATGTAAGAAGAGCTAAGGGTTAACTGTACATTTTACAACACAACATTATAACTGTAATTGGACTCATTAAAACATCGGAGTTTAATGGTATGTTTTAAACTAGAATGGGTCCACTATTTGGGTCTGTACAGTGATAGCTCCCCCAACCCTCATTTTCCCTGAAATTGTTATTTTAAGCTCTCCTATTTTCGTTATAAAAGGCGAGTTTCATCCATGCAGCCAATTATTACATTTACTATGTTATCCGTGGCCAAACTGTCTGAAAAAGAAAATAAACTCCAACAAATACAAATAAACATGATTCCACTAATAAAACAGACGTATAACATTTTCTTTGTCCAACAGTGGTTTATTTAACAAGTTGGTCTCCAAAGCCAGCCGCCAACTGGGCATTCTCTATCACAGAAAGTCCTTCCTTGATACACCTGAACTCCTATCCATCTACAAGACCTTCATCTGCTGCTTGATGAGTACTGCTCTCCCCTTTGGGCCGGCTCCCTTCCTCACACCTTGCTCAGCTTGATGCCATGGAACCAAGGCCTTAAAGATCTTTGGAATCTCCTGTGATGAAACTGAGTTTACGGGCCTTTCACTTCTCCATCACGGACAGGTCAGTGGTCTATCTGTCTTCTACCACCTCCTTTCTGGTCTTGCACCCTCTGCCCTTTCTGTGTTTTGCTACCCCCCCCCCCTGCAGGGCACATGTCCATCCATTCAACCCCCTTCTGGTGAAACTCCCAAAATCCAGGATCACTGCTCACCTCCACTCATTTGCTCCTCTTTTTTTTCCCTCGCCTGTGGAACGAACTTCAACATTCTCTTCAATCTCGTTCTTCTCTCCAGGTCTCCAAGACAGCTGTTCACCACCATCTCAGATTGCCCCCAATCCAAACCATGATCTTTTCAACCCTCGTTAAGTGATATAGTGCCTGTTCCTTCATGGGATGGGGAATTTTCAGTACAATTATAAGGGAAATTGACTATCTAGTGGAATGTATTTTGTCTGTCTCTACCATTATCTAACACAAGCACACAGACCCCACTCCTGAACAAAATTTTCCAATATGACCTCACACCCCCCCCCCCCCCCCACCCCTACCAACCACCATCTACTTTTCATATCATGGATCCATGCTTGGATGAAAACTAATTAGGGATGCAATTGGTGAAAACCTCTGAGCAGGTTTATCAATTCCTTTGATGTTGGTTCATGTACAAACCTGGAACAATAATGTGTGGGAACCATGAACAAGTAGAAGAACTTATTTTTAACGAAAAAGATTATAAAACACTCAGTAAGGAGCCTCAGTTGGTAATTTAGCAGCATTTTCAAAAAGGAGCAAAACACTTTTGACAAAAAAAAAAGAAGTCACTTTTATAAAACTCCTGAGAAATAAAACTTTTTTTAAATGAGTATAATATATAGTTATATTTTGTAAATTTAAAAAACGTTGGCATTTAGTTGACAATTGTGAGCATCTCATTCAGAGACCGTTTAGAACACCCAATGCACATACTCGCCTTAGCAAAAAAAATATTTTGAAGATACAATGGAAAATTAAAACAAAATTGAATTGTTGATATTGTGTTTGCCATTGGGTTGCCCAGTCTTTGCTCGATCCCTGAGTGAATCCAAAGTTTAATCAATTAAGTAATTTGATGGGATCAACCTCAACCAAATAAAATGACATTCTGATACAGTAGAGACAAGAGTCACTACTTCTTTGAGGACACTATCCAAAATGTTTGTGGTGAGGACACCATGTTTGTGGTGAGGATGTTGAGGTCGTGGAGAGATTCACTTACCTTGGCAGTGATATTCATGTCTCTGCTGACTGTGAGTCAGAGGTCAATAGACATCTGGGTCGGGTCTGGGGAGTCATGGATTCACTGGATAATGGAGTGTGGCGCTGCCGGTACCTGTGCGGGAGGACGAAAGTTCGAGTCTTCAGGTCCTTGGTGCTTCCAGTCTTGCTCTATGGATGTGAGACTTGGACTCTGACCAGGGATCTGAGACGGAGACTTAATTCCTTTGGTACCAGGTCTCTTCGGAGAATCCTTGGATATCGCTGGTCGGACTTTGTGTCCAATGAGCGGTTGCTGAGAGAGACTCAAATGAGATTTGTTACCTGCATAGTCCATGAGCGTCAGTTGCGGCTGTATGGACATGTGGCTCGTTTTCCTGACGCTGATCGTGCTCACCAGATTCTCTCAGCGAGGGAGTCTCGTGAGTGGATGAGGCCAATGGGCCGACCACGTTCCTCGTGGTTGCAGCAGGTTGATCGGTATCTCAAGGAGATGGGGATGGGCCAGGCATCTGCCTGGGGGATGGCCAAACGGAGGCCCCTGGAGTACTGGAGGAAAGAGAACGCAGCGACGCGCTGCTCTGGCGCATGCTCCCATACCTGACCCTGACCTGACCATCTGAAAGATGGGCACAAAATATTGGCTTACTGATATGCATTTAGGATGTGGATATTAAAGATCCAAAAGTATATTTTCTAAGATTAAGTCATTGCGTGCTGGAATGTCAGTCAAATTTACTGATCGGGATAAGCTGTTCGCTATAATTAAGACAGCCTCCTGTACTTGGGGTTGTGGGTGCATGGATATGGCACAGGAATGATGGGTCAAAATAACATCCCCCTGTGCCCAATTTTTTTGCATAAAATATCCTTTTAAAGTCTGTTGTGTTGACAGAGCTTTTTTTCCTTAATCTATATAAATAGCATGATGGTGTATGTCGCTCTGGTTTGCGATCTCCTCTCTCACCGCCAAGCACATCGCCATCAAACATTGCAGACATAATTAACAGTCTCACAATAATGCTTATAGCATCGAAATATATTTCAAACTTTTACTTTGTTCGGCCCAGGAGAAAGTAAACATTTGTCAAAGCGATCATCAAAGGGCAGAGGAGCTCCTTGTGAGCCAACGGCTTTCCATTTCTAGTGCCCAAATGTGTCTGTTGTCGTCCTCCTGCAGTTGAGTTACTTTTTTTATAGGAGGTTGTTGGCAGGATTTGCACTCTGGGCACCGTAAAACCCTTCACTCCGCAAAACACACCAAAAAGGCAAAGAAAACTGAAAACCCACTCTGTGAAAGTACCGACTGTACAGCTGCCCTTCGCAGGGCAGCTCACTAGATGACGGGATTGGGGCAAAGCCTACGGGACCCCCACTCTTTGAAAGGAGGAAAAACACAGGGTAACCTTCCCTGGTTGGATTGCGGTAGTGTGTGTCACAGTGGTGCTGAGGTGTCGTCCACCAAACGGTGGTCTCCTTGGGTTAACCTGAGGCAGTCCCTTTGGGTGGGTGTTTGGAATGTCCTATCCCTAAGAGAGGATGATCACCTGTCTCTGTTATCATCTGAGCTCAAGTGTTTGGACATCGGTATTGCAGCACTCTCTGAGGTTCGGAGACCAGATAGTGGCGAGATCATGGCGGGTGGTTACACCTACTATCGGTCTGATTGCTCTAATGGTTAACATGCCCAAGGAGTTGCTGTAGCTGTGTCCAATAATCTGACTCCAAGGATAATTGAGGTAACGGTGTCGTTTCTTCATCTCTGTTCATGCTCCGACTGAAGCGAGTGATCTCACCGTGAAGGATGCATTCCATACCATGCTGGAGTCTGTGATTGATCAGTGCCCCAGGCAAGATACTCTTCTAGTCTTGGGGGATTTCAATGCATCGACTGGAACTGACAGGTATGGTTATGAGACATGTGTTGGTCCCCATGGGTCTGGAACTGTGAACCAGAATTGCACTAAGTTCTTTGACTTTGCAAGAAGTCATGGACTTAGGGTGGCTGGTTCATGGTCTCAGTGCCCACAGGCTCATCGCTGGACTTGGTATTCCAATGCTTGTGGTGTGGCAAAGGAGATTGACCATGTTCTTGTTGATGGTCGATGGAGGATGGTCCAGAACTGCAGAGTCCACCGGAGTGCTCAGTTCCTCAATACTGACCACAGGATTGTTGTAGCAATACTGAAGTTGCAGCTTAAATCCGGGAGGATGGTACCACAGCAGCCTAGGCTGGATGTTGGCAAGCTCAAGGATGAGAGGGTATCTGAGGAGTTTGCAAACAGGCTGAGTGGGGATTCGGGGTGTCTGGTTGCTTTGGGGAATCCTGAAGAGTTGTGGAGTGCCTTCAAGACCACTATTCTTAATGTTGCCCGTGGATGTCTTGGAACTCACCGTTGAGAGAAGAAGAATTTTGTCTCTCAAGGGACACTGGATACCATTGACCAGAGTTGCAGGACCAGGCTTATTGGCAGAGCTGAGCTTTTCAGGGAGTTGAGGAGTAAAACTGTACGTACACTGAGGGTGGATAAGCAGGTCGATGTGCGAGGAATCTGTGAGGGAATGTGAGGGAGTGAGGGAATGAGGAATCGCATCACCTGTGGTCAGGTGATTCTCATCCTGCTTACAGCGGCAATCACGGATTGCGTTCCTCTAAGCCCATCCCTCGGTGTACTGCAGTTGGAGTGGAGAGTGGTGGGCTCTTGACAGAGGAGTCTGAAATGAATGCCCGCTGGGCCGGTTACTTTGAGCGGCGGTACCAGGTTGATCCACCAGCTGTTGAGTTGGATGTTTGGGGTGTTTCTATCCCTACTGTTGTCCTTCCAATCAAATGTGATCCACTTTTGTTTGTGGAAACACAGGCTGCGGTGAACTGGTTGAAAGGGGGTAAAGCTCCTGGGATCTATGGTATCCATGCTGAACTTTTCAAGGCTGGTGCAAATGTGATACTCATGTCATTGCATGCAGTTCTGTGCTCTGCCTGGAACACAGGCATCATCCCAACTGACTGGAAGAGGGGCCTTGTTTTCCCTCTCTGGAAAGGGACGAGTGATCGCCAGGACTGCAACAACTACCGAGGAGTAATGCTGCTCTCAGTGCCGGGCAAGGTCTTTGCTCGGATAATTCTTGATAGGGTTCTCCACCATCCGCTTGAACACCAGCATCCAGAGCAGTCAGGCTTTACACCAAAGAGGTCAATGATTGACCGTATCCTTGCTCTTCGGGTCCTCACCGAACGCAGACGAGAGTTTCGGTCTCTGCAAAGAGACGAGATGTTGATCTCTGTAAAGCGTTCGATTCAGTGAATCTGGATGCCCTCTGGAGGATTCGTGGTCTTCGCGGGGTGCCACCAAAACTGATCAATCTGATGTCTGAACTTTACTCTGGTACTGAGAGTGCTGTGAGATGTGGTGGTACCATCTCTTACTTATTTCCAGTTGTTACTGGAGTTTGTGAGGGGTGTGTACTGGCCCCTACACTTTTCACTGCTTGCATGGATTGGATTCTGCAGAGTTTATTGGAGAGATCAAGCTGCAGTGCATCATTTGGGAATGTCAAGATCTCTGACTTTGATTTCACAATGATGCAGTCATCTTTGCGGATATCCTTTTGGGGGCCCTCGAGGTGCTGAATGAGGAGTTATAGCCGCTAGGATTACAGGGTTCCTGAGTCAAAACTAAGATCCAGGCTTTTAATGACATCTTGAATCCTGCTGTCTTGTCTGTACCTGTTTTTGGTGAAGATGTTGAGGTCATGGAGAGATTCACTTGCCTTGACAGTGACTTGCCTTCACGTCTCTGTTGGCTGAGAGCCAGAGGTCAATAGACGTCTCGGTCGGGCCTGAGGAGTCATGGATTCATTGGTCATGGGGTGTGACGCTGAGTGACGGTGTGACGTCATGGGGTGTGATGGTGTGACGCCGGCACCTGTGCAGGAGGACGAAAGTCTGAGTCTTTGGGTCCTTGGTGCTTCCAGTCTTGCTCTCCGGATGTGAGACTTGGACTCTGACCAGGGATCTGAGGAGACTTAATTCCTTTGGTACCAGGTCTTGGCGGAGAATTCTTGGCGATCGCTGGTCGGACTTTGTGTCCAACGAACGGTTGCCGAGAGAGACTCAAATGAGGTTTGTTACCGGCATAGTCTGTGAGCGTCAGCTGTGGCTGTATGGACATGTGGCTCGTTTTCCTGTCGCTGATCCTGCTCACCAGATTCTCTCAGTGAGGGAGCCTCGTGAGTGGAGGAGGCCAATGGGACGACCACACGCCTCATGGTTGTAGCAGGTTGATCAGCATCTCAAGGAGATTTGGATGGCCAGATGGAGGTCCCTGGAGTACCGGTGGAAAGTGGACGCGGTGACACATTACTCCGGCAAATGCACGCATACCTGACCTGAGCTGACCTGATCACCATGCTGGATGACATCATGACATTGGAGTTTGTGGAGCTTCAAACCTCACCATCCATCCCTCCATCCATTGGGACCATACTCTGTGTGGAGCGTTGGTGCTGCCTAAGCAGTCTCCTGGGCTATTGGGCACAATACTGGATGGGTCGCCACTCCGACACAGGATACCAGCAAGCTGGCACTCATTTTGCGGTCCTCGGAATGATGACAAGCAGAGTCAACCCCACCTGGTATTAATTCAACAGCTGAGTGAGATTTGAACTCAGGATCCTAGGATCCCAAGTCCACCACCCTAACCATTAAGCCAACACCAGGCATAAACCTAACCATCATAGGATTGTTATTGTAGTTATATGGCACTCCTGTCCTGTCATATGCCATTTCATCCTATCATCTGTCGTTGATGGGTATATTCACGAATTGATAACAAAATGTGCCATTTCAAAGTAACAGCAACAGAGACACAATGACAATGCAAAAGACTGTCAACCTGTACAATAGCTGTTCTGACAAGAAGTGTCTACTGGATGCATTTCATACTAAATCAATGATTATGAAGGCTGACAGGATGGAATAGAGGTAGGCACACTCTTATCTAACCTGTTGGGCCTGGGTTTGAATCCTTACCCAGCTATAAACTGTCATCCCAATGTTTCACAGGCAGGGCGATTCATCAATGTGTGTGCCATTCTTCTGATGGATGCTAAACTGGGCGTCTCATCTGCCAGCATTCATTGGTGCATGTTAAAGATCCCATGGTGTCCTTCACGAAGAGGAGGCAAGCTATCGCCGGCACCATGAACCAATTCCACATTCCTGCCATAACCAGCAGAGGGCATTGCATCAATGGCACAGCCGTACCCTCAACCAATAATTCCACTCCGCAGCCTTGTGCTGCATACGAAAGAAGAAGAAGAATGATTATGAAAAATATGCAACAAATTTTACTATGTTGAGCAACCCCTCCACTATTGCTGTGATATTACTGTGGTGCATCAACAATGCAGCAGGTGGGTGTGGCTGGCTCCTTGTGTGAGAGGCGCTGAGGAGTGCCAATAAGCCAAGTGCTTTATCTACTTTTGAAAGAGGTTATGAGTCACAATTCAGCAGTGAGGGCCAAGGAACCATAAATAACAAACAAAATTACAAGCAAAAGCTTCTATGTCCTATAGATAAGTGGAATCAATCATTTGAGTAAATTTTGTTTGGAAAAGTAGGATAATTATTTTGTGAAACAGCCAGAGCAGAACAAGCACCACTCATAGGATATCTAAAGAATAGCACGACCAGGAAGCCTTGGTAGTGGATGTATGAAGCCATTCACCCAGTTAGTCAGATAAACAAAATAGCAGAACCAAGATTACATCTCACACTGTGCTGTACCCAAATCTACAACAGGATTTTCAACAGCAGGTTCATGCAGCCATTTGTGCAGTGGTGTGCATAACAAACCGTTCCACAATGCACTATATTATTGCATCAGATCCCCATCATCACAATGTCGTCATTGTCATTTTTGTTCCACATAGTAACACTTACCGGTTGCAAGCCCCCAGGAGTCCTGAGGCATGCTTCCTGTGTGCAGAGCAGCGTACGAACTGGCTCATGGAGGTCCAGGGGCTGTGAAACAAGAAGCACTTCAGTATTTTCAGAAATTCTGAGATTCTGAGCAAAGTGAGATCTTAAGTAGGATCTTTACTGAACAATTGCTGGAGCTGATGATGTGTACTGTTTCACAAAGATGATAACTTAGAATTACGAGCATTGGCCCACCTTTGGTGGCCAATTTAAAATGGTGATATTTCCACAAAGTGATACTGCTGCGGGGCCGGACGTCGGCCGCGAGCATGACCGCGAGATGGAGCTGCAGAGTTGGCTCGACCGATCGCCCGGAATTCAGATCGTACTTCTTCGGAAAGTACGGGTCCCTTTTTGGACCGTGAAGGGTCAATATTTCCACCACGTGGTACAGGGCTATTCGCCAATTTTCAAAATACCTAGAGACCACGTGGCGATCTACCGAGTCTTCACACCCTCGACGGCACCCGTACGGAACGAGCTGCTCAGTGTGCTCGTTCCGTGTGCGATCCGAGCGGTTTGATCGCCGAGTTCCGTCGGTCCGAATATCCCATTACAACGGCAATGGCCAGCTAATCTCAAACATTGCCAGCACGCAAGCCAATGAAAGAATGGACACGAACGAGCTGAAACATTGAACAATCGGGGTTTATTTATACAATAGGGGGAAACTAGGGAAGCACGCAAGAAGCAGAACTAAACGAGTATTAATAAGCACGTATGCAAGGTATATACGCAAAAGCACTTATACGATTTACTACTTGGCAGACGGGCCCACGGACACACACGCACACACACACCCAAAAATGACCGGACCAAATGGTCTTCATTGAGACCTATCTCGGACCTGTCCGCCTCGTGCGGTCTTCAAGCTGGTCGGTCCGGCGAGAGGCGAGCCTTGCGGTTCCTGCGGGGACTGGCGTCGCTCGAGCTCTCGGTCGGGGTGAGGACAAGGATGACGTCGACCAAGACCGGCCGGACAGGCTCCCTGAGACGAGCGCTCCAGCAAGACGAATGCTCCAGCAATATGAGCGCTCCAGCAAGATGAGATGTCCAGGTCGGGAGATGCTCTTTTCGGGAGCTGTTCTTTCGTCCGGAGCTGCCCTCGACCAGCTTCTGCCTCCCCTTTATGCGCCCCCGCCGGCTCGACCCTCCCCCACTCGGCCCCAGAATCCCAGAGCAGAGTTGTTCTTGTTCTCTGCAGAACCGTTGTAACGGTCGTTTCTGTTGGTCGTTGCCCCCCCCGCCGGCTCGACCCCTCCCCCACTCGGCCCGCAGAGAATCCCGGAGCAGAGGGTTGTTCTTGTTCTCTGCAGAACTGTCGTAACGGTCGTTTCTGTTGTCGTTGCTGATTTATTTTCCAATAAAA
>CM068966.1:37823705-37836205 GCA_035128595.1 Eptatretus atami
TAACAATAAATCACAGCGCATGAACATTTATTTACCCATTAGACAAGGGGATGGATTCTAACTAGAAACACATACTTATCGAAATTACTAAGCTATAGGAACCTGAATGTCTGTGTGCTCATGGCTTTCAGATTCACAACAATACTTTCTTCGAGAACACACTGTACACTTGAAAAAAATTGGGATAGACTGTAACCATATTTGTCCTTGCTGGACCATACTGTAATGCTTTTGTGCTATAAAATGCAACAAAAATCTAATTTTACACAAAGTAATGTTTTCTGGGACACACTGTACACGGGAAAATTATTTTTTGGACATATTGTAATCATATTTGATCTTGCTGGACAATACTGTAAAGTTTTTGTGATGTGCAATGCCAAGTGATCAATTTTGAAGTTTTCGTTAGATCTAATATATAAAGCACATTCTAACCACTTTCTGACTTACGAACATTAATGTTCGGTACCTTCCGGGTGAGGTAGAAAGCCGCTACATATCTGCTACAGCCGCTACAGGATATCGAAGCCGCTACACCGGGAAAAATCACAAAACCCTCAGAATGCATCCGTAAATGAAAATATAAATAAATAAATAAAAACTCTGAAAAAACTAAATGCAGGTGAGCGACGGAGACAATGGGGAAACACAGTAATTTTGCATGCCGATGAACATCAAAGCCGATCCATCAGGAAAAATCACAGAACCCTCAGAATGTGTCCGTAAATGAAAATATAAATAAATGAAAAAATAAATGCAGGTGAGTGACCTGAAACAATTGTGAAGCATGGTAATTTGGCGTGCCGACGGACATCAAAGCCGATACACTGGGGAAAAAAATCACACAACCATTAGAAAGTGTCCGTAAATGAAAATATAAATAGTTGAAAATAAATAAATGGGAAAAAAATAAATACAGGTGAGTGACCCGAAACAATTGGGAAGCATGGTAATTTGGCGTGCCGACGGACATCAAAGCCAATACACTGGGGGAAAAAAATCACAGAACCATTAGAAAGTGTCTGTAAATGAAAATATAAATAGTTGAAAATAAATAAATAAATGGAAAAAAAACAAATGCAGATGAGAGACATTGTTCGTTATTGCTTACAATGTGGATAAGGATATGGGGATAACTCCAATAACTTGAGGGATAACTCCGAGGGAAAGACAACATCAGCAAAGGGCAACAGTGGGTGGAAGTGCACACTCCAGGATCATGATATCCATGCATTAAGTTGAAGTTCAAGGCAAAGCAAGCGAGTAACTGCAGATCAATTTACTGAAACATTCAACCTGGGGCGCGAGTATCTAGTTTCATCAAAATGGTCCACCGAAAACTCCAAAGAGTGGGATATCATAGTCAGGTTGCAGTGCACAAACTGCTCATCACACCTGGCAATGCACATTTACGAGTCCAGTGGTGCAAAGGGCACAAGCGATAGACTACCGAGCAGTGGAGAAATGTGATATGGTCAGATGAATCATCCTTCGCAATGTTATCGACAAACGGACAAGTGCACGTCTGGCGTCAACCTAAATAACTCCACAACCCTGAGTGCTTGGTTCCTGAGTGCTCTGTGATGTTGTGGGGGCACATTATCCTGGCATAGTTTGGGTGCAGTCATTCCCTTAGAAGGCAAGGTCAATGCCAATCGCCACTTAATGGTACCGATTGATCATCTTCACCCCTGACACATTTATTTCCTGCTGGGAGGGGTTTCTTCCAGGATGACAATGCCTCTATCCACAGAGCATGAGTGGTCACCCATTGGTTTGATGAGCATGACAATGATGGTATCCATATGTCATGGCCTCAGTCACCTGATCTGAACCCAATCAGGCATTTATGGGATATTCTGGAATGACACTCGAGATAGCACTTTTCACCTCCATCAAACAGGTGTGAGTTGATTGACTTTCTTATGTAACAATGGTGCCGCATCTCTCCTGCAGAATTCCAGACGCTGGTGGACTCTATGCTACGGCGAATACAGGCCATACTGGTCGCACGTGGTGGCCCACCACCCTATTAAGTGAGTTTATATTGGCGTTTCCATTTTTTGTCAACTACCTGTATAAATACATGTATTATATATATTATATATATATATGCATGTGTGTGTGTACACACACACATATATAATATATATATATATATATATATACTGTATACACATATATACTGTATATAGTATGTATATTATATATATACATATATGCATTCACATATGTATGTATATATGTATATGTGTATGATATATGTATATATAACACCAAATATATATATATATATATATATATATATATATATATATATATATATAAACGGCCTTTTTACAGCCATTTTTCCCTGCTGAGCAGCTTTTTGCGGGCTCCATGCAATCATGGTTCCCTTCTTGAGGCAATGTTTTATGGCCGGATGCCTTTCCTCACACCAACAATGGTCACCTCTTACGACACACAGGGATATGGTGCACCTATTCTAACTGGGGCATACACCGGGACCAGCACACGGGTACTCATTTCGCCTACCTCGGAAGGATGGCAGGCTGAGTCAACCCCCTGGTGTTAATTCAGTGACCAATGGGGCTCGAACTCAGGACCCTAGGACCCAGGACCCACCCTCATCACTAAGCCTACACCAGGCACATATATATATAGATATATGTATGTATATATACTGTATATATATTTCTATATATATATGTATTTCTATTTCTATATATACACATACATACATACATACATATGTATTTACCAAATCCACATTAGTCCCATTATATTAAGAGATTACACATACATAAAGTTGATACAATGACGAACAACTAAAAAAAAAAAAAGTGGCAGGTGATAAAGGTGAAACGAAAAACAAAGGTGGACTATTAAATAAAAGACCAATTGAAATTATTGCCTTCAAAACGATCAGATGAACTGGTGACAACAGCAAACAAAGCTAAATCGTCAGCAAAGTGAAATAGAGGGTTAACAAGAGTTTAGACGTTTTATTAATGTAATTGCGGTCATTAGTAGTCTTGGTCTGATACACTGTCTGTGGATTGCTCCACAAACTGTAAGAACTGAGGAGGAATTGGCATTGACGATCACTTTTCAACGCAGAAAGATATTTGACAAGTAGCAGAAAAGAAAACCATCAATGTAAGTAGGATGAAAATGAGAGTTCTGGACCACTTGATCCTTTACCCTTTCTTAGTTATGTCAAATGGCCCAAAACTCCCACAACTCATTACGCATTTGATGCTTCACATTACTCAATCACTTAAACTGCCTATCACTCAGATAACGTGATATTTTATCCCCTATTAACAAACCACTTCATCTGTTTTTTCCTTACGAGAGCGAGACTCATGGAAGAGCAAAGTTGAACTGACAGTGGGTTGGTGTGGCAACAATTGGGCACAACCAGCAAGGGAATGAATGGGCAGGAAAAGAACAGAGAGGATGGGAGTAAATTACAAGTAAGAGGGTTGGGTAAAGACGACGTTATAAATATTATGGGTCGGGATGGGGTCACATGAGGTACCATGGGTCACTGCCTACTTGAAGTCCTGGAGGGAAGAGTAGGAAAGAATATCCTCTGGGAGGTCAGTCCAAGGAGCAGAGAAGTGAGGAATAAAGGAGTTGAGGTGTGCCTCCGCCCACCCTCTCCCCTTAACCTAGTATCCCTTGTTGTAGACCTTCATAATAAGTCAGACGACAGTTCAAGATCACGACCTTTTGAACCACTTAACCTTTTAACCTCCATTATTAAACCACTTAAACTTTTGACCATCCGCGAAGATGAGGTTATTATATAACCTTCATGTAAAAATCAACTTCATTAAAAAAAATTAAAAATTACTACAGTCATACCCTCAAACGTCTATTTAAAGACAAACCATATAATAACTCGAGAGTTCATAGAACACGATACCCCTTGCAGTATTACTTAAATTATAATTCAACAATGATTTTAACGATCGTTAAAAAAACTCCGAAAGTTTAGTGCCATTGAAGTAGTCCAGAAGCAGTTCCCAAGTGCTTCCTTGGGTGCTTAAGCCACTTGGCGAGCGCTCCACAAGAAACTTGGTAATTGAACACACCCCTAAAAAACTAGAGGTTCTTGGAAGTATTATGAAGGCGATTTCTGTTATATAGTGTTCAAATATATTATTCATTTTTAATTAAAAGGTTTAATGAGGTTTAAAGGTGTATAAATAAAACAAATTCTGGGTTTTACCGCCATTTTACCCAGTGTCTTTTCCACCACCCCATTGAACACGTTACATTAGTTATCTGTGCCTGTTGTTTGTGCCCTTCATGACATCCTTAAAAACAGTAAGTTTTCTGTTTGGAATGATTTTTTCCATTTTGTTTGACTGCCAGGAAGAGTAAAAATATCATCTCTCCTCTCTGCGCATGTGTGGCCGGGATGAGATTGAAGCCAAGGTACGTGGAAACAACAGACTTGTCTTCTTATTCATGTTCCGATTTGGGCTCAAAATACAATATTCCATTTAAATACGTTGTTCCTCGATCACAAACTGACGATCATAAATTCATCAGACAGACAGATGGACGGATGGACATGAACCAATTGATAAAATGCCGCTTTTCGCTTTCCGTGTGCGGGGTGACAATGATACCTTTTCTTCCTTTAAATAAAAAATATTCTTGATAAGGGGGATGGAAATAATGTGAGACTTATGATTAGTATACAGTATTACAGTCCATCACATGAACATACATAAAAGGTCTTTATTCATATGGGAGAGAAAAAGATTGAAAGATAAAATTACAAGCCAAATTTGTCATTCTACCATCATTAAGATACATCTTAGTGAATATTTACAAAAAAAAATTACTTTCAGAAGTATAATGCATCAAGCAATCAAACGATATTATTCCAAGTTTTAAAGTCTGAAAGTTTATTTCAAAGAGTAAATGCTATAATAGATAGAGTGAAGAAAACTTTTTTTTTTTCCAAAATATAAGTACTGTCGGACCCTGCTATCCACAGGATACGTTCCTGAAAAGTGCCGCAAACGTCGAGGCATTGTTTCAATGGAAAAGGGTGATAGGTTCCTGGCAGTTTGTGATTAATAAGGGAAATCAAAAATCCCGAGAAAAAAAAACGTGAAAACACCCGCAGAAAACAGAATATGCCCGCAAAAAAACCAAGAAAAAAAAAATGCCAAAAAAAAAAAAAAAAAAAAAAAAAACCCCATGAAGACGTCTGCAAAAAACATGAAAACGCGAAAAACTGTCAATACGCGAAGAACAGTGGCACAAATGTATAAGCAGGTCATATTTTATCAGCCGAGAATATGCGCGTTCCATGAATAGCGGGGTCCGACAGTACTGCACTGTGATGGCTGGATGAATACATCGTGATATTTGTGAGACATCTTATCATGCTTATCTTGCAACACACATCACAACACAAAAACAAATTATTAATGGAGGATTTAGCATCAACCAAGGATTTAGATTTACAATCAACAATATCATGGGATTTTCCTGTACTGAAGCTGAGTATATGGGTCGATCACTTCGCCATCGCAGACAGGTCAGTGGTCTCTGTCCATCTACCGCCTCCTATCTTGGTCTTGCACCCTCTGATATTTCTGTGCCTTGTCTCCTCCCCCCCCGCCCCCTCCAGATTTCTGCAGGGCTCACACGGTCCACCATCAACTCCCTTCTGGTTAAACTACCTAAATCCAGGATCACTGCTCACCTCCACTCAATCGTTCCTGTTTTTCCCCACCTGTGGAATCAACTTCCACATCCTCTTCAATTTCACTCTTCCATCCAGGTCTTCAAGACAGCTGTTCACCACCATGTCAGATCATCCCCAATCCAAAACCATGATATTTTCTACCCTTAACACATGAAGCAACATACTGAAAAAAAAATAGAGAAAAGAGTCAATGCCAGGACACACCCTTGTTTCATACCTTTGGAGATGGGGAAGCTGGCTGAGAGGACTCTATTCTGCTTGACCTGACATTTCTGACCTCCATATAGTTGGTGGAAAATGGTGTGATGCCTTTGAGGGCACCCCAGTCTAGATAGTATCCTCCAGAGTCCATCCCAGCTGAATGTGTCGAAGGCCTTTGTGAGATCCACAAAAGTAATGTACAAGTACATATTCTGCTATCTAAACTTCTCCTGGCTTTGTCACAGCACAAAAATCATGTCTGTAGTTCCCCAATTGGGTCTGAATAGACAATGACTTTAAAGGAGGCTTTCTTCAACGATTGCCAGGACAAGTCTGTTTAGAAGCACTCTGACCAATAATTTGCCAGTAATGGAAAGTAAGGTGTACCTGGTGTTGGCTTTATGGTTAGGGTGGTAGGCTTGGGATCTCAGGATCCTGAGTTCAAACCCCACTCTTCTGCTGAATTAATACCAAGTGGGGTTAACTCGGCCTGTCATCCTTCCGAGGTTGGCAAAATGAGTGCCAGATTGCTGATATCCTGTGTCGGAGTGGTGACCTGTACAGGATTATGCCCAATTGCCAAAGAGACTGCTTAGGCAGCACCAATGCTCTGTACAGAATATGGTCCCAATGGATGGATGATGCCTCTAACTTTGAAGTCAGACTTCTCTCCTTTATTCTTATGGAGGAAGATCATCATTGTGTCACAAAATTCCTGAGGCACTGTCACTTTCTTCCAGCATGCTCTTAAACAGATCTGTAGGCCTATCATGAAGTAGTCTCCCTGCTTATAGACCTTGGCTGAGATTCCATCTATTTTGGGAGCTTTATGGGAATTTAATTGCACTGTACAGTAGTCTTAATATCTTCATGGGTTGGTGGTTCATCCAGCTCAAGTTTCACTTTTCACCTGGTAGATCTTTGCAATGGACATCTCCTCCACTAGCTGGTCACCAAATAGTTTCTCAAAATGTTCTGACCATCGGTACAAGATGGACTATCTGTGAGCAGTGTCATACCATCCAAAGATTTCAGTGGTGCCTGCACCTGAAAGGAATATCCACACACAGATATCAAGACTTCCTAAAACAATTTCATATCTCCCATATCTGCATACATTTGTGTTCTCTCAGCGAGTGCTGTCCACCAGTTGTTTTGGATGACTCGGAGGTTGGTTTGCAGAGTGCTGCGAGCTTCCCCATATGTAGCTTTTGCAGCTGAGTCATCAGGGCTTGGAAGCAATCTATTGTAACAGGAGTGTTTCTTTTGAAGAAGGCCCTGAATTTCCATACCGTTTTAATCAAACCAATCTTGGTTTCTTCTGGTTGAAAAGCTAACCACTTCTGCAGGTGTTTCCTGTGAGACAGATTTAAATGGTTTCCACTGCTCTTCTGGGTTAATATCATCGCCCAAAGGCAGGCCACTGCTGAGTCTGTCTTCCAGCTTGCTCTGAAAATCTGCTTTAACATTTCGTAAATCGAATCAATGCACTTGTAAGTTTCCTTGTTTGTGGACCTTTTCCTTTGGGTGGTGATTCGATTTTCAAGGCAACTTTGGCTCGAACCAACCTGTGGTCAATGTAGCAGAGCAGTCAGCTTTGGGCAGAACTCTGATGTGTAATACGTCTTGTACATCACGTTCGTGCACCAGAATATAATCCAGAAGGTGCCAGTGCTTTGAAAGTGGATGCCTCCACGTCGTCTTAAATCTGGATTTCTGCTGGAATCGGGTATTGGTGATGTTGGGTTCATGCTTCATGCAGAACTCCAGTGGAAGTTTGACCATTGTCACTGCAGTCCACCCAAGACATCTTTCCAAAGCTCTTGGTAATGTCCAACTCTTGCACTGACATCCCCAAGTACGACGAGTTTAACATTAGAGACTACTCTTCTGAAATTGAAGAAACCTCAGAGCTTTCATTTTAATTATGGCACAGTGCTCACACAGAAAACGTGAAACTTTTCTTATTCGTCTTAAAGTTTTTGTCAGTCATATAAATATTGCTTTTGCTAAAGTAGATCCTGATACAGTTGAACAACTTTTTAAAAAAAGTTTCGAAGAGTTAAGATGAATATAAATTTACTTCATACTCCAAACAACACGAACTAAAGGTGAATCAGTCAGGATCATTTAAAGGTCTATATGAGAAGTCAACCGTATCACATTTTCTCAATTCACGATTTCTCTGATTGTTATGTTTACAAAGAGCGACAAAATTATGAATACATGGAAGAGAGCGGTTTTGTTATTGTTAAGGTTAATTACATTGATTTACATATTTTTTTAATCTGATCCATTACCAACTTCTTCATACATCAGTTTACCTCGAGTTCTAGAATACTAAAATAAAATAAAATCTGTCATTATTATTAAAACAAAGATAATATGTTTCCTTTGGTCTCTCTGAGCTCATATTTATCCTGCTAATTCTCATGTATGTAGAGTCAGTCGTTATAAAGAATTTGAGAATAAATTTAATATGAAAGGCATTGAATATCCATGGGGTGGGAAATCACACAGGCTCCATGCCCTTATTTGCATGGAGAGACTCACACGTGACCAAGTGTAACTCGTCTCATAATAAATGACACATTTCCACTTCTTCACTTTGGCAAGGCCATGACATTCACTTTAACTCTGTGTCATAGTAGGCAGCTGTGCGGTCCTGTCATGCACTGGCAGTGGGTCCATTTAAGAGTGGTGCCCACAGAACCTAATCAAAGTCCTATCTCAAGAGAATCCTGGCCCCAGCACCACAACAGCTTCCTCACTGCATCATCGCCGGAGGGGTCACAAAGTGGCCTTCCATGGTAGCCAGGGGTCTATCTACCGCATGACCGACTAAACTAGATACTTATTATTCATAGTATCTAGTTCAGTCGGTCATGTGGTTATCCATTCGTAGTCGAATGCTGGAGCAATGGGGATGAAGCATGGTGGAGCCGCAGACCAGTCTCTTCCTGAGTGTTCACCTGGCCTGCAGGTAATCATGGCATTCACCAATCTACAAACCTTAAAACACAATTCTCCCACTTGGCTGACGTACCATTTTCATGACTCCTGCCAGACAAGGTAGGGTGTTCCTCAAAGCCATGGCCTGCATCCCCACACTACACAACAACAAAAAACGAGAGATGTCCTTTTTTGTCTTTCCATCATACAACACAAATTATTACACATTTCATTCCTACACACCGTAACCCCTTCCACTCAGTCCAGGTGCTAGTCCTCATGGCCACAGACTCATCTGCATTCTTCCAAAGCAAAGCATGGTGAGTCGTGGCAGTGGAAAAGGTAAATTTTGCATATATATATATATATATTTCCACTGAAATGGTTATTCAATACTGGCAGTGACTGATGCAGCCATTCTTCCCCGTTTCTCACAGCAAATGAAACCCAGAGCATTTGTCCCAATCTAAGGGCCCATTAATCACAATTTGTGGAGGGTTATGTGGGCTGATCTGGGCCTCACCCAAACATTCTTCTAATTTAGCAACATAACATTCCACAAATGCTCTGGTTGATCGTCCGGTGCAAGTCTCAACTCTCGGTCCTCACGGGAACGACATTGGGTCACAATGTGTTGGGCTGTCCCAGAGCCTGAGGGAGAAGCTGTTGGGCCACCTGCCTGGGCAGTCACCTCCTCTGGCCCTCACTGGCCCGACATACAGCCACCAATACATGGCCAACCCACACCTCTGGCACGTTGTCCTCCCAGATACGCCATTCACTGGTGACCAAGAGGGACCATCTCAGACCCCCAGGGGGCTTACCACCAATGGGGTCAAGTGAACCCATGAGCACAAGACCATTGTTCTGGCTGCACCCCAATGGAGTTGGGGTGTCACACACTACCAGCACCACAGACTCATTGTGCAGCCCAGCCAACTCCAACCACTCATCCAGATTACATGTTCAAATTCTGTCAGGATAGCTAAAGCAGGATGGCATTCACACTACCATGATTGGGTTCCAGGCAATTTCTACTTTTAATTGTTTTGCCCTTTTCAAATTTATTTCCAACTCTGCTGGAGCAGCTCATCATTCCTTTCTTCAATTTTTTCTTTCATTTTGCCAAATCTTTCCCAGTTCTGTTTTTTTTTTTTAATGTGAAGGCTCTAATCATGGACTACAAGTCCTCATCGAGGCCAGGCCTTACATACAAGAACTGTGTAGATAGAAAAGTGAAGAATGAGAGAATAGTCGAAGAGTTTTTGAGGAAGTAAAAAATATTTTGAAAGGGGAAGGTCATAAGTGTTAGGAAAGACACGAGAAGGCAAAGAGTTCCAGAGTTTGGCAGTGGAGGGGAAGAAACAAACATCATAACTGCCCACACTCGAGTGCCAATGGGCCACACAATAATCATGTGATGTAGAGGCTTGTCATGTATCTTGTGGTCTCGCTAATGGTGGAGGTACACAAGCAGCAAGTTCTCAGGAGCAGAAAGCGAAGTAATATCTGTAGAAAGGAGAAAGAGAGCCAACTTGACAGCGTAATTCAAGCAGGTCGAGTTTTGAAAGAGCGAAGCTTGGATTTTGGGAGTTTCACCAGAAAATGGAAAGAGGGATGCTTGGATATCAGACCTCCATGTCAAACTCTGTCAAAGGCTTTTAAGATATCAAGGCCTATAACAAAGGATTCCCCAAAGTCTCTTAGAAAAGAAGCCCAGATATTCATCATGAAAGAAAGGATATCACCGGTAGATCATCTTATGAAAGCCATATTGATTGTCAGAGAGAAGACTGTGAGATTCAAGATGCTTGAGGAAATGGGAATTGAGAAGACATTCAAAGACTTCGGAAATAGTAGAAGTCAGAGCAATGAGACGGTAGTTGGAAGGATTTGAACAATCACCCTTCTTTGAAATAAGTTGTACTAAGGCACGTTTTCAGGTAAGAGGAGAAGTTTGGGTTTTTAAACAAAAACGAAATAAAGGGGCAAGAACGGGTGCAAGTTCCGAAACACACTCCTTCAAGATTTCAAGTTTAATTTCGTCACTCAACTTTATAAAGTTTTCATCCATTTTGTCTCTGCTCTGTTTACTTTCATCTAGAATGGCCCAGGGTCACATCAGCATGTTCTACTGCACCATACCTCCTGACCTAGAGGGGGAGAGACTCCATGTGATGCTTGGGGTGGAAGAGGTGCCTAGCGCAAGCTCCTCACCACTAAACCACCTCTGACGACTTCGTGTTCCGCTTCATGCACCGCTTCGTCTGCCATCTTGCATGGATTTTTTTGTCCAGATAGTTAATTCTTTTGAAATTACAAATGTGTAATCAAACATGCTTTTGTGCAAAAGATTTTCGATAATTTTCCCTGGAGTCTGGAACCATACACCACTCCCGACACCAAATGTCACAAAGTAGAGTTCAAACCTGAGTCCAATATGATGCCCTTGAACACCAAATACCACATTTCCCACCCCATGTTGGCCATGTAACCACAGATGACATAAAAGCTGAGCCTGCCAAAGCTGATCTCCTCAGAAATGGCTGGCTTAAGGCCAAATTGAACATGGTATATCCTGAGTAGTGGCGCATATGTTCCATCTTTCACATACGCATGTCCACACATATGCGTTATCAGGATTGTAATTAATCAAGTTTGATTCCCTTGGGATTGTGAAATGTACTGAAACAGCTTGAACACAGGCATAACGGTGGGGAGGATACACATGGGCCTTCAGGATACATAAATACACACTTTATTGGCCCAAGACATAAAACAAATGGAAATCCCGACACAAACTTTCGACACATTGAATGATTAAACACACTTACCGGTACAGCAAAACTAAAAGCCGTTAAGGGCTCACAGACACATGGTCGTTCACACAGAACTGGGTGATGCTGAATGGGGCAGAAAGGTCAAAAAGTCTCAAGTTGTATGTGCAGTGACTTGTGCAGCAAGACAGAGCAGAATGTGCTGCCGGCTCATGCAGCATTGCAATCAAGAACCGAGCATCTCGCTCTCAGCCCGTCTGTGTACTCCAGTCCTCGTCTCTCAATCCTTCTCTCACAGTCCCTTCACAACCGTGAGCATGCCCTGATCTCCATTTCCCCTGCCCCTGAGGTGTTGCCTTCAGAGCCCTCTTCATCAATCACAGGCCACTCCCTGACCGAGCAACAGCGTTTCAACCAATTAAATGGCGATGGCTTTGATCCACTCAGTGCAATGGCCAATGAGCAGCACGGTCCAATGGCACATCATCTTACTTGCCACCGATGTGGGAAGGCGAAACTTCCTTTTCAAGGGCGAGGGAGGAGAGTTGTGGAAATGCACGCTGTGATGTGGACTGTGATGCTTGACTCTCTCCCAGCTGCCACCCAATTCGACATTTGAGAATGAAAGGACAAGACATATTATCCTTCCCGACACACTACTGGTTACAATACCATCTTCCAGGAATGCACAAAAACAGGACGGCTTATCCCTATACACAGTTCCTTAATACAGGGAGAAAAATCCCATAAACTAGGTGAACACATACAGGGGTCTATACCTTAATTCTGAAAACTGACCCCCTCCTCCATCCCCTCCAAATATGTGACAT
>CM068966.1:37841205-37872674 GCA_035128595.1 Eptatretus atami
TATCACGGTCCATACTTGTGCCAAGTTTGATTGATATCTCTTCATTGGTTCACAAGTTATTGTTTTAACAAAAAAAACCTACCCAATAACAGACGTACGGACAAAAAGACCGCCGGGACAGACAATCCAAAAACATAATGCCTCCGACCTTTGGCCACAGAGGTATAGTAAGCATGCTGGATCAATAAATTCATCAGTTAAATATGCATTCACTAGTGAGACGGTCAATGAGACAAATTGTTGATTGTTTGATTTAACTTTTTATATCCAAAATGAAACCAATCACCTTCTCTCAGGTCAATTGCAAGTGATTCTGACAATGGTATGGCAACTACACTTATATTTGTTATGAGGGAGAGCAGAAGACACACCTGCACAGACAACGGGAAGACGAGGGGCTTTTGCAGGGTAATTCCAAGCTGCGTTAGGCCTTGTAAGCTTTGCCGACGGGATTGGTGATGCGAGGATAACAGGCAATGAGAAGCAGCATGCCTGCCAGCTGCACTGTCCTCGACACTTCCTTCTGACCGCTTTGAATCATGCTCCAATCGGTTTGGAATAGCTGTAAAACAGGTCGAGACAGAAACATTATTTTCCATCTTCATCCAATGGCGACCACAAATGAATGAAAATTTCTCCACGTTGTGATTAGTATTGTTTGACGTTTTCATTTGCATACAAGGATACTTAAAACACCCTTTTTGGATGCAAGTTTTGTAATGTGAACAAATTTCGTAAACAATTTAACTTTTTACTCTCGGTCTCTCAATACTTTGGATTTAATGATGTTCGCTGACATTCGCGTCAAATGCGAGTTCGCTTCTGTGCTCACCCATGGATGGAGATATGCAAAATCAAGCAGCCTTTGACAAGCTAGCCCCACATCAGCACCACAGTTAGAGGGGTAAAAGTGACCCAAACAAAGATTTACATAACTTTCTGCCTTCTGGCATCATAGGTACATACTCCTTTTTTTTTGAAGGTTTTTTTGTTTTCACCCCTGTCTGTTTGTTTGTTTGTTTGTTTGTTTGTGAACAGTATTACGGAAAAATTCCTCGACGGATTTCGACGAAACTTGGTGGGGGGGGATTAGGTATGGTCCAAGGATCATGCCATTAGATTTTGGACTTGGTCCAAAATCCAATATGGCCGCTATGGCGGCCATTTTGAAAAAATATTTTAATTTTTGTTTTTGCATTTCTACATGTTTTAAGTGATTTCCAACCCCCTCCCCCCCCAAAAAAAAATTGTTAGAGAAAAAAAAACAAAATTTTGCAACTTCTTTTTCAAAAAAATTTCGATTTTTCAAAAATGTATTGGGCCCGATATGTTCTCGTGGATCAGGAATTGCGTGGCGGAGGTATGCGCTCTACCGAGTGCCCTTCTAGTTTATGTTTGTTTTGGTGTTTTTAAGCTAAAAGGGAAAAATAAAATAGGAAGTTGAGGAGCATGAAAGGAGAAAACTTAAAATAAAGACTGAATGAGGCACTTGTCAGATCAGAGACAGAATGGACATTCTCACAAGCTGAGGACTCGGGGTTAGGCCAGACATTCAGAAGGACATGATTTCGATAATACACCCCCAACAAGGCACGATTAAGACATGGAAATGAGATGAAAAAATCAATTAATAACAAAGGAATTAAATAATAACCGGAAAATGTCAACTGCGATGATGGATTCCATGACCTTGCTGATGATTGGAAGCAAGCCAATTGGTCTGTAATTAAGAGGACCATTTTTACACCTTTTTATGCAATGCTGTGATGCTGGCTGATTTCTGAGCAGTTGGAAGATGACCTCGTGTAAATGACAGGGTGAAAAGGGCAGAGAGAGGATGTGCAAGAGCAGCAGAGCAGGTTTTTAGGACGTGTGAGCTGAAGCCATCCGGTCCAGTTGCAAAATCAGAGTCGACGGTGGAAAGAACCTTCTCCACCTTCTCGGGTCATTAACCGAAGCACACACACCCACAATTGAAAATTATTTACAATTTACTTTAAACCGCGTTTTACTTCAACGTTTATTCAATGATTATTTCCGACCATGGTTAACAAGTCATTATAAACTCGTCGCAGGTTGCAAGTCCCCAGCCACGAAATCCCAAGTCCGGGTCTCAAGTCAATTTTGTCAAGTCCGAGTCAAGTCGCAAGGAAGAAAATTTGTGACTCTAGTCGCTAACACTGCATCGGCGTGATGTATATATTCATCAGTCATACAAAAAGGACATAATACTGAATTATGAACACTAAAATGATAGAATAAAACATTAGTTGGTAAAATCATGTGGACAATTGTTGATTGTTTGATATCAGATATCAGCAAACACTACAACAGATATCAGCAATTCGTTTCAGTTCTGGTGGGACATATATGTCCGACCATTGCAGGTGAGAGGAAGATCCTGGAGGTAACATCTCCCTCCATCTCAATCCAAACCTCTCTTTGTGCAAGGAAGGAAAGTGTTCGGTGGTAGAAAAGCAGTATGGGCACTTTTTAGTAGCACAAGAAAGTGGAGAAGAAGACAGGAACACGGTTTCCAAAAGAGAAGCCAAAGGAATCCACAGATGAGGGAAAGGAGAGGAACACATTGAAGGGTCAGTCTCATCAAGAACAAAGTGAAATCCCTGGCTTCTGAGGACACAAAGAATTTCACGCAGAAGCTGGGAGACTGCTCTTACAGATCCCATGCTGCTGGTTGTGACAATATCTCCTGCCGAGTGCCATCTCTCGGCATCGTTGTCCAGGAGGTCCCTCACTATATGTAGTACATGAGAATGAATGAAACAATGCACCAAACCATGTGATTGTGAGATGTTGAGGAAGAGTGCATTGTATAAGAATGGCTCATGAAGGAAATTGTTGCCATTATAATGTGCCATGTTCCGTTGCACTATCAGAGGCTGCAAAGCTTCCAACAAGTCTTGAGAGAAAGGGGGAAGTGGAGAGACATCTCTATGCTGCAGGTCCAGAAGAAAAAGTCCTTTATTGAAACAAAGCATACCAGTTTTCTCAAGCAGATAGTTGACAGTGAGCCACCAAGGCATTGACTCATGACAAAAGAAATGAATAGATAGCAGTAATCCAGAACACCATAATATGGCTGACAACGCCGACAAGTCCATGGTCACCAAGTCGAGCAGGTGCTTCTGCATTGTTGTCAGTAATGTCTCAGAGGGAGCAGATCAACCATTTATTTGTCACAATGAGGCCAACACATTACTAAAACCAAAGTACGACCTCTAAAAGACAGTGTCAATGTTATTCCTCTTCAATTGACAATGCATTGCACTTTCAAAACAAAGGCGGGTCAATCAGAGAAAAATTCGTTCAAACCAACTCGTTTCTGATGAGCAGTTTTATGTAAGAACTCCGCAATGTCTGAAGAGGACATTTTGCTTTCAGAATTATTGTCAGGAGACAACACCTCCTCCCCAAGAGCATTTGAAGTGATCGACGAACCGACGTCGGACTCATAGTCTTCGCCTTCAAGATTTTCACCTATTTGCTCAGCATCGAGGATGGAGAGGGGATACGCTCGACACATGGTTTTTTTTGAAGGTGTCACCAGATAGAGTAACAAATATTTTTCACATCAGTAGGGGTGTTGTTATTTTCAGCAGCCTCAGTTTATTCTATCCAGAGTGGACTAGCAACTGCATATGAGCATTGAAATAGCTGAAGCGGTGATAGGGGAATAACATGAATGTTTGTTATCTACTTCCTCTTCTTCTTGAGGAGGTGGCACAAGGTTGTAGGGTAGAATCACTGGCTGAGGATGCAGCTGTGCTGCTGATGCAACGCTCTCTCTGGAGGTTAAGGCAGGAATTTGGAATCTGGCAGGGTGCCGGCACTAGCTCATTTACTCTTTGTCAAGAACACCGTGCAATCTTTAATGTCCACCAACCAATACCAGCAGACGAGATGCCGAGTTTAACGCCCATTAGAGGAAAGGCACACACATTGATGAATTACCCTGCCTGTGAAACACCTGGATGACAGTTTATAGCTGGGCCTCGATTCTAACGTAGGCGAGACGGCTTCGAGGCAAGTGTGGGCTATGTACTATTTTAGGGTGATCAATGGACTCAAGGAGGGCATTAGTTGGCATTGAAGGGCATTGGGCGAGTCCCCGTGACCACTTGCACAAAGGAATGAGGCGCTGCTGCAGCAGGAACCTCAGCCCCTAGCTCAGCAGGGCTAGCAGAAAGTGAAAGGGGCATTTTCGGGCATGTATTGGTAGCAACATGCCCTCCATTAGAAACCTCAGAATGAACGTTGATAACACTTGTGACCACAAGGGGATGCTGTTGTAAAGAATCCTCGTAAACAGTTGGGTCTTGGATATTTTTAGGACACGATTTTTTTTTCAGATGGCCAAATTCACCGCATTCATCTCACGCTCGAGTCTCCCTTGTAGCAATACCCCATGTAAGTATGCCCTTCTATTTTAAAGTGGAGTAGCACATTAAAAGACGTGATGCCGGGAAGCAAGGTCACATAAACAGATCGACGAAGTGACATCTAACATGTCGACCTCCGAGAAGGAACACATTAAAATAACGTGTGCTTCTGGGTTAGCACGTCAATCGAAGCATAAAGCAGACATTTACCGGCTATGACGCTTCAACAACTGGAAAAAAAAACAGCCACCACCATTCAAACCTTGACGGGTAGCAATAAATATTAAAAAAACATAAAACAAAAATTGAAATTAAATGAGCAAACACAATAACCTAATAATGCACAACGAATAGTGTGCAGGGCCACCGCCCAGAGCAAAAGATCACACTGCCCTTCAATGTGGGTGCCCTCACTCTAACTCACCCAGAGGAAAACGAGAAGGGAAAAGGAACAAATAGAGCGGCAAATCCATCCATCCATCCATTGAGACCATACTCTGTGAGAGGTTGGTGCTGCCTAAGCAGTGTCCTTGGCTATTGGGCACAATCCTGGATGGGTCACCACTCCGACACAGGATACCAGCAGGCTGGCACTCATTTTGCCGACCTCGGAAGGATGACAGGCAGAGTCAACCCCATGGTATTAATTAACATCCGAGTGGGATTTGAACTCAGGATCTTAGGATCCCAAGCCCAGAGCTACAAATGCGGCAGTGGAAATGGGGAAAACAATGACCATGGAACAAACAAACAAACAAACAAACAAACAAACACAATGTTAATAGGTGGAATCTATGATTCTAAGTCGAAGACAAATGTTAAGAGGTGGAACTGGAACTTGTAAACCGATGTGGAAAACAAACAGTAATTGTCATATTCTTGTAGCTGTTCCCACGTTGCATGTCGTTAACAACAGAGCCAATTCGAGTTACCATCAAGCTAAGTTGGCATCTTTCTTTTTTTGTTACGTCAATTTAATTTAGATTAGAAATGCTTCGTGTAATAGGCTACAAGAGAAATATTGATTCTATGTCTGATCTGGGTTCAATTACCGACCCGACGATAAATAAACACAGTACAACAGTACAACATACTTCACTGGGTCGACAAAACGCTGTTGCGAAGCATAAATGACGTTTCCAAAACCCTATAGAAACGGTCTCTGAGCCTCTTCCCCAGACTCTTCCAAGGGGCCGGGTCCAAGCATGCTTCGCCCAGCTGGAAGTCACTGTCCCTCTACCTCGGCGATGTCCTGATCGTCCAACTATAACACTTACCACGATACACCGTCTGTAAACCATAAATGTTTACGACTTCCTATCACGATACATCATCGATGAACGACAAAAACTCACAGACACTTTTCGAATCGTACCACCAGGAAACCCAGAAACACCGCAGCCCCAAGTCCCTCAGGGTTGACATAATAGTGTGTTTTCACCACAACTGCACCACCACATTCGGTGATGTAATGGCCTGTGTCCACTCTGGGTCTGGGAGCTATTTATTCGGATTTGCTGATCTGGCATTGAGAAAGTGACAAATTCCATAGCTCACCGTCGGTAGATGGGGTTTCCACTGAACAGCCAACCTGCAACAGAAAAGCCTTCTGTCAGAACCAATGAAGAGATCGAGTTTCAAGTTTGTGTTATCATCTTTTGGACTTTTACAAGCAAAACAAAAAATGCATGCAGTTCATCTTTTGGATAGGTACTGTGGCCTGTGGAAGAACAGAACAGAGGGCAAGGAGTCAATAGACTAAATTGGCTCGGGATTGAACAACTTTTATTGAATGAGTAGATTAACTCCTTTGAAGACTAATATGGTTTGGAAAGGTAGGTATACATGTGAACTATTCCATTGTTAACTTCACCAACGAAGATGGAAGGTGGTTATGTTTTCACCCCTGTCTGTCTCTCTATGAACAGGATATCTCAAAAAGTTACGGATGGATTCGGACGAAACTTGGTGGACAGGTTGGGTGTGTGACAAGGACAAGTCGATTAGATTTTGATGAAGATCTGGAAGCAGATCCAGCCTGATCAGTGGGATACAAAACGTAAACTATTCAGTCTGGATGAGTTATGTGCTCTACCAAGTGCCGTTGTCGTTGATCATATCATCGGGAATCAAAACTGATAGTTATTGGGAAACAGCATTGAGAGCTCAACGAGGTATAATGCTTTTATTTACAAACTTCTGCAGGAACTTTGAGATAAGTTTTGAGGCTAAAATATATTTGTTTCTGTTAATGATGATATGGACACTGATTACGTCATGTAGAACAATATGTAGTACAATCGGTGTTTATTATATTCCTTGGTTCATAGTCAATTCATCTGAGACCAGTTTTAAGGCTATCTACATATTGTGTATGCATCGACGAAGGAAAAAGTAGGGGGAGGGGTGGATCACGACATAAAATGAGAAAAAGAAGGGGAGTATGTAAAGATTTTGGGAGCGGGAATAAGAGATAAATGTCATGTTTGTGAATGAAACAATTATTAAGGTGTGCGGTGGGGTGGTATTAAAAAAAACTATCACTTTTGCACCAGAAATTTCAATTCCATTGGCCTAGAATAGTCAGCACCTGAAAAATAGCTCCAACGTTCTCCTTCTTTCACTCTTTAAATTATAAAGTTTGCTTTACAAATCACTATAATGAACATCATAAGTTTATAAATGAGACTTAAGTGCTGAGTATTGATAATATAAAATAAAAATGGTCTCCACCTGCCATTGTGACACAGAGTCTGCTCCTGTACAGTTGGCTCGTCGAAGGTTGGCTCCTAAATGATCGACATGGTTCCGATTTTCGTCCATCTCAGCAGTGATTCCTCCCGCATTTTTACAACTGTTCAACACAGGTGTATTTGCAAACTGGGCCAACAACCGACCCTGAGCCGCCACCCCGTGACTTCGGGCCTCAGGGTCAGCACGTGTCTCCTTCCCGAGAGGCTCGAGACGCCGGGAGAGCGGAACAGGGGGGTTCTGATCGTGGCTGTCGAGAGAGAGTGTTTGGGCAGTGGCTGCAGCATCCAGAAAGCTCACAGGAGAATGTTGTGAGGAGGCTTGGGCGACACAAGGAAATGGCATCTCTGTCGAAGGCGCCTTCGCACTGACGGTGAGACGATGGTGCAACCGATGGACTGTGACTGTGATTGACGACGGACAGTTTCTGTCATAAGAGACAGACAACAAAATAAGGAAGGTAGCAGCTACATATGTAATTTGACTCAAAATATTACCTTATCCTGGTAGCAGTTAGACGTGACATGTGACGACGACAAACATTTTATGGAACATATCTGTCCTACACTAACATATACCATGAAAGGAAAGAACAGAGACAAAGGGAAATTCTGGCAGAAATATAAAGACAAATAAAGTGACAGAAATAGAAAAGCAACATTTTCCACCTCTATAAACACCAGTTATTTGCCTTTGAGGACAGTGTGACGGTAAGCATTCTGCTGTGTTTAGAAACAACATTCTCAAACATCTTCCCACCCACCCTTCTCCATTCACCCCCTCAGGCAAGTCAGACGTATCGACTGGGAATCAGGGAGGAGACTGGCTATGGAAAAATGCTGTTTCTAATGATGTGGGGATGGTGGGGGAATTTTGACTGAACTAACAGTGCTGGAAGAAAAATAGATTTCTCTGTTAAAATAGTTTGGAAAAACAAACAAACATATAATATCCCTTTTTCCCTGTCTCTTTACCGTATGGCACTCGCAAGCTCAACACACTTCCACCTGTCCACCGGTCGCTCATTCAGCCCGACAATGGTGTCCAGCGACAAGAGGCCAACTCTTGCTGCTGATCCTCCTGGGTGAGTGAAGAAATGGGCAGAGGAACCAATAGCATCAGGACTTAGCAGCAGTTCAAATGGTTATTTCATAAGTCTCATCTTAATTGTAATCTTCAAGTGACAAAGTGTTTCTATCTGTCTTATAAAAGACAAGAGGGTGGCATTTAGAACACGGTAAATGAAAAAGACATATTATTTTCCACCATCGTCAAGGTTGCAGCTAACTGTAGAATCAACATTAATCTGACTATTAATTTGCAATTGGTCACTGGCTTTGGCACCAATACAAATTTTTGATTACTGATATCGAACAAACAATTTCAAATGGAGCACCTCGTCATCATTAGAGCATTTAAATTGCATCAGATGCGGCAAAAAATGTGAATTGTTTCTCCCAGCTTGTCGGCTCGATGACAGAAGATGCCATTTGCATTTTTGCCTCCTCCATCCCTACATCGTTTCGAATGTCGTGCGGACACGGACAACTTGCTAGTACTATTAAAGCTGTACTTCAATCCTTTAATATATGTGCAGTGAAACAGTGAAGACTGCTGTCAGGTGCAAGCAACTATTGAATGCTTTAAGAAATAGCCCATCATGTAAACCATCCACGACCTACATGAATGTTCATAGCATGCCTGAAATCTTCCGAAAAATTAGTACCTTTATTAATAAGCCAGCTCTTAACAGACCGTGAATAATGAAACCAAAATGGTACCAGTTTTGGGGGGCATCAGGAGGGGAAGGGCGACATTTCAAACTTGGGTGCTATTAGCTTTATGACTCATTATTGGTTGATAATGGGCAGTGGAAACACCTGTCATCCATCATGAAGTTTTCCATCTCGTGTGAAATCATTGTCTCTGAATTGGCTCGTCCACTTTAAATTATTATACCTCTCTGCCTTCCTCATTAACACCTGCTACATCATCATAGCAACCTGCTATTATACGTGGAAGTGAACGACGATTACTTTGTGCACCATTTTGGTGAACAAATGGCAATGGTTCAAAATGTGATTCCAAAGGGAATGTGAAAAAAAAATGTATAATTCCAAAGCCTTGTCCAAAGGTGGTGATTTTTGAATTGTTGCTTTTCCTATAAAAGGTGAATTGTGCGAGCAGTCGACAAGAGAGACAACTGCATCATGGAGCATGCAGGTGTGAGACAATGGCATGGAGCAGCCACGTGACAGCGAGGCTGGAGCAAAAGGCTCTCTTGGACCACTGAATGTGTCGTGGACCACACGTGACGGGAGCTTTGCCGGGCGAGACCGGGATGATTCTCGAGCCAGGTCTTACAATTGGCATTTTTGTCGTGTTGTGGCTGAAGTGGTGCCCTGCATTCCTTGACCAGGAATAAGATTGTGGCAACATTCCATCAGAGAAATAGTAAACCGAATCACTCTCTTTCCCTTACAATAGTGCAGTTAACGTGTTTGAATGGACACTGCAGTCAGGCAGCCCGATCGGTCTAAGTGGAAGAAAGAGTTAACACATCAAAGGAACTCCAAAAGTTACCTTTAATGTGCGTTCATCCATTGGTATGCCTGGTGTTGGCTTGATGGTTAGGGTGGTGAGCTTGGGATCCTAGGATCCTGAGTTCAAATCCCCCTCGGCTGTTGAATCAATTCCAGGTGGGGTTGACTCCTGCCCGTCATGGGCTTGGGATCCTAGGATCCTGAGTTCAATCCCCTCGGCTGTTGAATCAATTCCAGGTGGGGTTGACTCTGCCGTCATGGGCTTGGTCCTAGGATCCTGAGTTCAAATCCCCCTCGGCTGTTGAATCAATTCCAGGTGGGGTTGACTCTGCCTGTCATGGGCTTGGGATCCTAGGATCCTGAGTTCAAATCCCCCTCGGCTGTTGAATCAATTCCAGGTGGGGTTGACTCTGCCTGTCATGGGCTTGGGATCCTTGGATCCTGAGTTCAAATCCCAAATAAATTAATTAGGATATTTTTGTAAATGTGCTGACTCTGTCCTTCATTCTGTGTACACCCATGTTAAATGGGTGAACTTACATGAAGTAGATATTTGTTCACATTTCTTGGCTCATGTTTTTGATTGGTCTCAATTGACGTCACCTTCATTCGTCGGAACTGCAACACATAATTCCTTTGGGACAGCCAATTGGGATTCTGAGACCATGCTGAGACCTTTTTCACATCAACGTGGTGTTAAAATGTTTTTATCTTAGTTATCTAGCTCAAGACCCACTGCCATCACTGTAGGGGGTGGGGTGGGGGGGGGGATGCAACCTCAGTTGAATTGGAAGCAAATCCATACTCTGGACTCCAATTATGGTGAAACTGTCCACATGGTGGATAACCTCAACTCAGGGCTGGAAAAATAAAAATATATGGCTGTTTTTTTAAAACAACTTCATGTCGAAACTGCATCATATTTCAGACATGAGAGATTAGCAAAAAGTTTAATCATCATCTTGCAGCCGTGACCGAGACGTCTTGTCGATTTCCGATTAGCAGCAGTTGTTCGGAATTCCTAACTGCACAGTGCTTTTAAATGTGACACCAACACTATAATTGCGAGATGGCTGTTGGCTCTCCAGAGCTCATCAGCCTTTTGACAGGTCTTGTTTTTAATTCTGCGGGGTATCTCGCCCCCCTCCTCACGAGAACAAGCCTGGTGGGGAATGGGGGACGGAGGAATCAGTCCAGTCGCCAACCATCTGACCATGCAGCAGGTGGCACTGGATTACTTGGTACCAGTAACAGGTATCTAGGTCTCCAGACCTGACCGGACCTGACCTGCCAAAAGTTTAAAATAACATGAGTAGTTGTGGAATTAACTTCACAAGGTAAGGAAAGTAGCAGTGGCTGGATAAGATTGGTTGAACACAGGAAGGCAATTCCAGAGGTTGAAGAGTTGAGGACGATGGAATAGGGATGTTAAAACCATCATGGAATTCTTAACATTCACAGGTGTATGCAGATATAGGAGGAGGAGGAGATTGGGACCATACTCTGTGCAGAGGTTGGTGCTGCTTAGCAGTCTCCTTGGCTATTGGACACAATCCTGGACGGGTCACCACTCCAACACAGTATACCAGCATGCTGGCACTCATTTTGCCGACCTCGGAAGGATGACAGGCTGAGTCAACCCCACCTGTATAAATTAAATGGCTGAGCAGGATTTTAACTTAGGACCCTAGGATCCCAAGCCCACCACCCTAACCATTAAGCCAACATCAGACATACTTTTGATCCAAAGCCTGTAACATGTGCCAGTTATTCACAGATTGCGGCTATCGCAGCTCACTGGTAGAAAATGTCCTCAACCATTTCCAACCAATCAACAGACAAAATCTTCTTCTTCTCCCAAAAGCAAAACCGGATAATAATGACGAACGAATTCCTCTCACTTTAGTGTATCACCACAACAGTCTTGCAGTTAAAATAATTATCCAAAGAAACTGTAAAATCCTGACACGATGACACGGAAACCACTTCCGTCTGCTCTCAACCACCTCCGTTTTCACTCAAACGAGACAAAACATTGCAAACTTTTCTGGTTAATTACCTGCATTACCTGTGACTTCATCAAGACCACCACATCAACATGAGGACCAAAGCACACCATCAATATAAAGGATCATTTTACTTGTACCAACTCCAATGTAATTAAATGTATTTTATGCTCACCTTGCAATGAATTTTACATCGATGAAGACTGGTTTAGAGAACACCTCTACTAAGTCAGAACCAACAATGATATCCGTGAACCGGTTCCTCATCACCTTAACCAGGCAGGACACGCTATTCATCACAAATGTCTGTGGTTTGATACTCCACCATGGAAGCAATGGCTCCCGGAAGCTCAAAAAACAGGATTTCATCCACAAATTTGGAACATCAGTACCAAATGGCTTGAATGAAATGTTTTCTTTCTGCTGGTCACCGTGCCTATTCAGGCTCATCCTTCACACATCATCATTCTTTTACTTTTTCAGTTCATTTCCTTCCTCATTCCTCATCTTCCACTTCCTCTTCTACTCTCCCATTCCCCATCTAACTCTCTTCTTCCTCCGATACCCTTTCCATCTCTCACTCTGTCTCTGTCTGTCTGTCTCTCTGTCTCTCTCTCTCTCTCTCTCTCGGCTTGTATGTCGAGGCTCGTATGAGAGCGAACACACAACGCACAGCAAGGGGGGCATGAGACAAGAGGGGAGGGAGTGGTAAGGACAAAATAGTGGGGAACAGAGACATTAGGAGATCTGTGGAAGGGAGAGGGATGGGGTGGGAAACACGTGGCATACAAGATGGACATTACAGGGACTTTCAGGAAGGAAAGCAGGGAATGACGGAGGTGGGCTTGGTTGGATTATCGGGGGTAGAAAAGATCGAGGATTTGGAAGTGGGCAGATAAGAGGTGGTGGTGAACAGCTGTTTTGAAGGCCTGGAGGGAACAATGGGATTGAATAGAGTGAGGGAGTTTATTCCAAAGGTGGGAAAAAGAGGAATGAAAGAGTGAAGGTGAGCAGTGATTCGTGATTTTGGTAGTTTTACCAGAAGGGGGGTTTTGGCGGACCTTGAGCGCCCTGCGGAAATGTGGTGGGGCAAATCGCAGAGAGGGCAGGGGGGGGCGAGGCTGGAGAGGAGATGATAGAAGACAGAAAGACCACCAACCAGCCGCGGTGAGAGAGTGAGAGGCCCAAAGACTCAGCCTCATCGCGGGAGATGCCAATGATCCGAAATGCCTTGGTTTCCACAGCGTGAAGCCGAGAAAGGTGGGAGGTGGGAGCACCAGCACAGGGGAAGAGCAGTACTCCATCAGGCTGCGGACAAAAGCTTTGTAAGTGGTCAGGAGCTCAGGTGGGCCGAGGAAGGACTTTGCACGATGGAGGATTCTCAGTCGGCGACTGACTTTGGAGGCGAGGTTTGAAATGTGGCTTTCCCAGGAAAAGTCATGGCAGATAGTGAGACCCAGAAGCTTGAAAGAAAGGACTTCTTCCGAGGATGGTTGAGAAAGTGGATGCGGGGTTTTTCTAAAAGGTCCTTTCGGAGAGACATAGTGAGAGAGTGAGATTGGTCCGGATTGAAAGACATGTTCCACGTGTTGGACCAGTTTGTGATTTTACCAGATCTGTAGGGAGTGAAGAAGCTGCTGCTTGCCGTCTGAGGGATGACCGATGGTACGGTAGAGGGTGGAGTCCTCAGCAAAGAGATAAAGAGGATTTTCCAGAGAGTTGGTGAGATCATATGATGAAAACCAGAAAAAAGAACAGGGCCCAGAACGCTACCTGAGGAACTCCAGCCTGGACAGGAAGGGATGAAAGAACTCCATTTAGGGCCACACGGTGACTGCGACAGGAAAGGAAGCTGCGAGCCATGAGTGGAGATGGCCTTGGATACCATAGGAAGAGAGTTTGGTGAGCAGGGCATGATGCCAGACATGTCAAAAGCACTCGATATGTCGAGGGATATGGCTCTGATTTCATGTCTGACATTGAGGACCTCCCTCATTTTTGGGAGAGCAGAAGCAGCATATCCAGGGTAGAGTGACCTGGTCTGAAACCAAATTGAAGATCGGAAATAAAGCCATTGGAGAAGAGGAAGGATTTCATGTCTGAAGCGATGATGGATTCCATAACCTTGCTGATGATTGGCAGAAGGCTGATTGGTCTGTAGTTGCAGGATCTGTTTTGTACCTTTTTATGCAGGGCAGTGATGTTTGCAGATTTCCAAGCAGATGGCAGATGACCTTGAGCAAATCAGAGGGTGAATAGAACAAAGAGAGGGTGAGCAAGAGCAGAAGAGCAGGTTTTTAGGACACGTGGGCTGATGCCGTCTGGACCGGTTGCAGAATCTGAGTTGAGGTTTGACAGCAAGCTCTCCACTTTGTCAGGAGAAAAGGACACAGAGTCCAGGGACAGTTGGGTGCGACTGGGTAAGGTGGGTAGAGAAAGTGATGGGTTTTGGACACAAGATTTAGCTGCAAACACCGAGTTTAGGCATTCAGCCTTTTCACGTGTGGTATCAGCAGTGCAGCCATTTGAGGTAAGGGAGGGATGGAGGGGGAACATACCCAGAAACAGATTTGATTAGATGCCACCAGGATTTTGAGGAGGGAGAGAGTTTGAAAGTTCGGACTTGAGCTTAGAAAGATGTTGTTTTCTGGCTCTCCTGAGGGTAGATACACACTTGTTCTGAGCTTTGTGGAAGGAACTGAGATTACCCTCAGTTGGGTTTTTTCCATGAGGCAAAGGCAAGTTGTTCAGGACAACTGCCTCACCACAAGCTTCAGTGAACCAAGGGCGGGAGGAAGGGTAGGACAACTGAAGACGAGAGGGATAAATCTGTGCATGAGGGAGAGCAAGTTTTCTTTGAAATAATTCCCAGGATGAGTTGATGGAGAAAGTAGTGATAGGAGACCAGTCTATAAGTTTGATAGCTGCTTGGGACCCTGCAGTCGGCTTGAGTGAAACGCCAGACTTGACCGTGCTGAGGTGGTTCTCTGATAACAGCCAGAGAGATGTCCACTTTGACAAGGACGTGGTCAGAAGAACCGATTGAGCGGAGGAAGAGCAGCAGATATTGTCAGGGAAATTGGTCAAAATCAGATCCAGAAGAGATGGAGTACCATTGGTTGAGATCCAGGTCGGGAAGTTGACCGATTGAGTCAGTCCCAATGAGTCGCAGAAAGCTTTTGCTGAGGTGCCATGACAGGTGAGAGAGGTACCCACACCTAGCCAACTGGCATGAATGACAATTGAAGTCGCCACATATGAGGAAGAGAGAGTTTGATTTATAACTCATGTTTTAAAGATGGTGTGGGCTGGCAGAATGGCCTAGAGGTATGCACACTCACCTCTGAGTCATCCAGCCTCGGTTTGAATCTGAGCTAAACTACAAACTGTCATTCTGGTGTCTCGCACATGCACGGCGAGTCATCAATGTGTGTGCCGTCCTTCAGATGGACGTCAAAATAGGCCTCACCTCTGCTGGTATTAGTTGGTGGACATGAAGATCCCACGGTGTCCTTCGTGAAGAGTCAGCAAGCTATCGCCGACACCCTGAACAAATTCCAAATTCCTACCCTAACCTAAGCCGTTACATCAGCGGCACAGCCATGCCCTCAGCCAATGATGCTACTCGCAGCCTTGTGCTGTATATGAAAGAAGAAGAAAAGATGGTGTATTCTGGCCCAGACAGCAAACAGTATCAGGCTAGAACTGACATTTGGTCACCGGTGTCAGCAAGCAATACCAGACCCACTTTGGTGTGCCTTGGTGTGCTTGCTGTCTGGGGGAATTATAAAATACTGGACTGCGAGGACAGAAGTTAACCAAAAATTTTGTAGATGTATTCTTGTGATAAACAAGAATATTACAATAAAATTTCCTTCTAAGGAAGCAGCTGCTACATTTTATTTATACAGTACCTTTAGGTATCCTTATTTGAAGTATCAGATATTACAATTACCTTGTCTTATCATATAGACTGAAGCAAACAATGGTTTCAATGATTCATGGTAGTGTATGTTTTCCAGAAGTTGAGCGGGGTTGTGAGTAAAAGATGAGATGGAACAAATGTGCCATTTTCTGTGGGTCGTTGGTTACTCAGTTTCCCCACATTGCCTCACACTCAGAAATCCACAGGCTTGAGACACTTGCTGGGAATAAAGGATAATGATGGTAAGTCGGAGGCAGAGGTGCGGAAGAGTATTCAGGCGGGTGTGAATGCGGGGAGGAGGGTGGAGGGAGTAATGGCAGACAGAACAATATCAACGAAATTGAAAGGGAGTTTCTGATGTCGGCCTACCTTTACGGTCTCGAAATGGTGGCACTGACAGAGAGACAAATACAGAGGCTGCAGGTCTATGAGAAGAATTGGGTCAGGAGGATTGCGAGAGTGAAGACGGTGTATAGAAAGAGGATGGATGAACTGAGGGAGGAGATTGGTGTGCAGATGAGCTTGATGTGGAGATTGCTAAATATCCGGCTGAAGTGGGCTGGACACTTGGTGCAGATTGAGGAAGAGAGAATGGCAAAGAGAGCGGATCGGTTGAGGGAGCGAGGTAGGAGGAAAAGAGGAAGACCGAGGTTGAGATTGGAAGATTGTGTGAGGAGGGATATCAATGACGTGGGGGTGTTTGGAGAGTGGAGATAGTTGGCTGAGGACAAGAGGAAATGGAGGAGTATAGTGGGCAAGGCAGGGCAGAAGCTTGGTACCGTGATCCCTTTGTAAGGGGTGAGATCCAACAGTACCAAACAGTACTAACGAGAAGGAAGAAGAGAATAAACAATCGCTACTGAAGATTTTCAACAGCAGCACTCGGTGAAAAACTGGTCTGTAGCAGAGTCTCAGTTTAGCTTCATTGTATGAACATCTCAGTCAAAAACAATAAATATTTTCTCTGTCACATAATACGTCTTATACAGTATATTGTTGTACTATTTGATGGTTTCATTTGTTTCCACCAAGTTTTGCTGCAACAGGGAGCTTATTAAAATATGTGCAGACATTGAACTTTTGAATTAGGCCTCGACAAAAGCACAACCTTGTCCTGACCGCGTTGAAAATATATCACTATGTCATCCGATGTAAGGCGTGTCTCCAAGCAATTGTTGTTTCTGTACGTGGAAACTAATGCAATGTGTCAGCACAGTGCACAGATATAAATGTGATGGCATTTGAAACAGAGATCATTGTTGAACCATGACTTGGTGAAGGTTATGAGATACAGTATAATTTAGCTTTTCAAGTCTGGCATCACTCACATGCGCACTTGGTAGCTGAAGACTTGAATAATACTCATGATCTTTGAAAGAACTCTTAATGTAACGTGCATGCAAGTGGTGGCTTAGAGTAGTCACAAGCAATTTAAGGAAAACTTATAGCAGGTACTCATAAAACAAAAAATATCAAACTGCTTAAGGCCCGTCACACCTTGACGATTTAGCCAGCGTATGCCGACGTATGAAAAATTTGTCTAAAACGCTGGCACACGTCGAATACGTATGGTAAGTTTTGTATACGTAAGAGACGCTGGCATACGTCGTAGTACGCTGGCATACGTCGTAGTAGGCGAGTGTTAGACAAATTTTCCATGCTTGAAATTTTTCGACTATGCCAGCGTATGACTCAAAACGTTCCGCATAAGCTGCCCATAAGTTGTAGCACGTTACGCGATCGTTGACACACGTCGACACACGTACTTGTAAGTTACTCATAAGTCGAAACACGTCGAGGTAATGTTTAGCGTCAGTGTTCAGACTCCATGATGTTTTTTTTCTTCGGCATGACGGTGATGTTGACACTTCGATTTTAGTGCGGTTTAAATAATATAATTAATAGGCTGCCGCTCAACGATTTAAATCATAACCGCACAGAAAATCGAAGTGTCAACATACCGTCAGGCCGAAGAAAAAAAAAAAAAAAAAAAACATGGAGTCTGGAACACTGACGGGTTCCTCCTGTGAAGCCCATTTATATACCAATTCCCCTAAACGCTGCAATACGCCATTATACGGTAGCTGTAAGTTATAAACACGTTCAGTAAGTTCTGTGGTTGTCCGGAAGACGTCAATCAAATACGTCTACATACGTCAATGTGCGTTGGAGATACGTTACACACAGTTTCAAAGCACGTTACTCATAGTTAAAATAGTTTGGGTATGCTAAACATTACTCGACGTGTTTCAACTTATGAGTAACTTACAAGTAACGTGTGTCGACGTGTGTCAACGATCACGTAACGTGCCTACAACTTATGCCAGCGTATGCGGAAACGTGTGCGTCATACGCTGGATACTCGAAAAATTTTCAACATGCTGAAAATTTGTCGACGTACTGCGTACTACGACGTATGCCAGCATGCTTCAGCGTGCTCTTAACGTATACAAAACTTACCCTTAACATATTCGACGTGTGCCAGCTATTCGGCAAATTTTTCATACGTCGGCATACGCTGGCTAAAACATCAAGGTGTGACAGCGGCTTGACACATCGATGTCTAGTGCGGTCATGATTTGAATCGTCGAGCCGCAGCCTTTAATAGGCTACGCCATGTGATCTTCGGCGATAGCTGCCGCGCGCTATGCATAAGTTAGACTATCGTTGGGCATAGGTTGTGAACGCCGACAACATGCTCAGCATTCGTTGGTATAAGTTACATATGTTATTGAAACGTCTGTGTACATTACTAATACGTTATGCATACGTCCAACAACTAAAGGAAAAAACATCAATAGTTCAGCGAACGCCAGCATTTTGCATACATTTTGATACCTTGCCATACGCTGGCTAAAACGTCAAGGTGTGACAGGGCCTTTACATTAAATTATCTCATTAACACCTTCTGAAAGAGTGGCACTGTACCTGGGTCAATGGATGCAACCCTTACAGGTGCATCACAGCAGATGGTGAAGCCATAGCCATTCGGTCCACGCGGCATCCCAATCTGCCAACATGAGAACATAACACACATGACAGCACGTGAATGTGTCTTTGTATGAGGACCTCATATTATACCAACATCAATTTTCTTCTTATGCATCTTTTCATGCAGACTTAGCATCTTTGTCTTAACTCTGCATCTGTGTTGCACCCTCTCACACCTCAGCACACCTATAATGCACTGTCTGCTGAGTTTCTCAAGATATTCCCGAAAAACTATTTCCCTCAATGAATTCCCACTCAGTACAGACCTTCTCTCCAAATCCCTATCATCCTTCTTTGATAAGGTATGACAATCACAGTGATTCTAGGAGATGATGAAGTGCAATTAATTATAAGTGAATTAGCAAAGAAGAGGGAAGTGAATGTATGTACTGACACAAAAGAAAGTAGTTTTTCGGGCATTTCAATTCAAACCAGAATGGCACTCGGTTGAGCACACACCTCCACCAGGCTGAACAGTTTACATTATGTATCCCACTGATAGTCTCGATCTGCATCCGGATCTTCACCAAAATTGAATCAATTCGTCCTTGGCACACCCGACTTGTCCACCAAGTTTCGTATGAACCCGTCCACAACTTTTTGAGATATCGTGCTACATATATTTTTGGCCTCACCTCTCAAAGGTGAATAATCACTTAAAAAAAATTCTAGTATCCGGATCCGGATATTCACTAAAATCGAAACAATTTGTCCTTGTCACACATCCAACCTGTCCACCAAGTTTCATCTGAATCCGTCAATAACGTTTTGTTACATCGTGCTCACAAACAAACAAACAGGGGTGAATGCATAACCTCCGTCCACCTTTGGTGGTGGAGGTAATTAAAATGTTTTTCTTCTGTTCAGCAGAACAAAAACATGTTCATTTTATGTAGCGACAGCTGACAAGGCCCAGCATGGTAATGAAAAGTACTGTGGTCAGTCGTGCGATTTAGAAAGGGAGTACAAAAACATGGGGTTGCAATAAGAAAGTGTTTCGTTGATTGATAAAACACAGTGAGTGCCATTCTGCTTTGTGCAATGTCTGACATGTGACGAAGCTATGCTATCCCTCCTGGGTTATTTTTTTTCCTAAATAAGCCCAAATTAATGAACCTTGATTTGTTAACCAACAAGCAAAAGTTCCCGGCCCCAGTGACGGGGAAAGTTTAAGTTAATCTATCAATTTAAATTATTCTATGGACTTTAAAAAGGTTAAATGTGCTGCACTTCTGGTTTCACTCAGAGCCAGAACTCTGAGCTACTTATACTGCCCACCGCCAAATGGTGGTGCAACATCAGGCGGCGAAGGTTCCATTTGTCCAAAAGATGGAATAATTATCTATATATAATGGAGCATGTGTTTGTGATTATGTATGTATGTATGTATGTATGGTTTTACACGTTCGTTGTTATCTCCATTTGGGTTTCAGGACTTGTGAGAAGTTCGCCAATAACTCAAAATCTCCACCTTCTTCTTTATAAAGGATCACGATTCATGAACCAAACTGTGAAACTTCGTTCTCATAGCCTCATTCCAAGGGCTCTTTTCAAAATCTTCACTGAACCTCCGACAGCCTCCACTTTGAGCTCGTTTGTAGTGATATTCCCCCGGAATGATTTTTAAGTTCTCAGTAAGGGTATTCTTTTTCATTCTAGTAGCTCCAACTATCACTGGTATAATTTCAGCTTTCTTCAATTTTCAAGTCCTCTTGACCTCATTTTTCAGATCCTGGTATTTGGTCATTTTCCTAATTTCTGTACCATTTAGTTCAAAGTCATTGGGAACTGAAACCTCAATCAACAATGCTGACTCTTCCTTTTTGTGTTTGAACAACATGTCTGGAGGCATTGCTTTGTTTGCAATGTTCACACTCGATGGGAGCATCTTGTGTCATGCATGAGCACTAAATGTTCATTTTCAAGGATCGGATTTGTTTTGTGTTTGCACGATTGTTCTGGGATCGGAATGTTGAAATGGTTACAGATGCACCAGTGGATTACTCTGCAGATGCTGACATGTCTTTCTGTGTACATCTGTTCTGACACGAGTTTTCATCTGCTGACAAGAAACTTTATGTTTCTTCCCAACAAAACCTGCATTTGTCCGATTGGCTCAATCCCACCATTTTCTTAAAGGCATTAGTGTAGTGTCCTTGGTCTTGGGCATTTATGATGACTCGTTCTCCATCCCAACTAATTTGATCAATTCTTAGCCATTCCAATTAACCTTCCTTGTCAATCCCTATCCTGTCGAGCTCTTTCTTTTTTTAATCTTCCTGCTATTTTGTCATTCTCCCATTTGTCAGAGTATATCTGCTGATATATATATTTTTGTAGTTTTCCTTTTTTGCTTTGCAATCATTGGACCTGTGTTTGTTTCTGTTTCGTTCTCCTGTGTAGTATCTGGAACTTGCACCTGTTTTTGGAAGATTGTTTCTCAATGGATTAAGAATCCCTTTTCTGGTTTATTGTTTTCTTGCTCGTATACAAATGTCATTCAATAGTCTGTTGAGCTTTTCACATACTCTGCCAGTCCTACACACAATCACATTTTATATATATATATATATATATATATATATATATATATATATATATATATATATATATATAAGATATCCTCAATTAAAAAAAAAAATGTTGGTTATGGAGTAAGCAGTCCACACCTTGATAATTTCCATCTCTGGACCAGGCCACGCTGCTGGATGGAAGACTCTGCCTCGGCCTGAGACCCCTGATGGAAACAAACAAACATCACTATATGTTCTCACTCTACAACCAGACACCCGAGAAAGGACTACAGTCAGTATACAACAAAGAGGAGATCTCACATCTTTATTGATCTATATTGATTATGTTAGTATCATGAACTTAGTTTATAAAAATTCAATGTTGGCTCATAGCAGGATTAATGTAATGCTTTTACATCTAGAATTGTTTATCTGAGCTTGTAATCCACTTGTGTTTTGACAACACTCAAATCTGACAATTCAGAATTCAGCGAAACAAAAGAAAACTTTTAGGTGTGATATGTGCGATCGGAGAAATCATTTGTAAACAATGAGATTCTGCTGTGAGAGGGTTTGTGATAATTGAGTGTCATGCCAAGGTGCTTGAAGCAAAAATCATTGAAAATTATCGAATGAAGAACCATGTATATTATATATTATATTACTTACATCGTGTTGTTTTGAGATAGCATGGGGAGCAGAATGACAGCGCCACAAACACACTGTGACATTAACAATGTGATGTTAGTGGTGTCACATTGATCGCAGAGTGAAAACAACGTTGATGATTGTAGAGAGACTTTTCCGGCATGATGTTTCCTGTACTGCCATGAATTACAAAGATTGTCTCATGCTATGTGCAATTCACTTTTCAACTCTATATTTGCAACTATCATTGAAAATTGAAACTAGAAAGCATCTCAAAATGCAAAGCCCGTCCACGTCCGCTTTGTACTCAACTAAACTTGGCGAAAACTACAGTTTAAAAAATTGTACTTTTTATTCATTTGTTTTCTCCATCTTCTCATAATAAAGGTTTCTTGAAGAATTGATGACAAAAGTTAAATTGGTAAAGATGTTTTGGCCTGGACAGACACACTGAAGCCAAATGGTAAATAAATAAAGAAAGACGGAAGTGATTAAAGAAAACAAAAACCGGGGGTCTCATGCTCGACATGCTGCGGAGGGGCTAATAAGGACTATTTATAGTCATGATAAGCCTGGTGTTGGCTTAGTGGTTCGGAATGCTGACTTGGGACCTTACGGTCCTACTTTTAAGCCCCTCCCTGTCCGCCATTTAAATAACACCAGGTGGGGTTGACTCAGCCTGTCATCCTTCCGAGGTCAGTGAAATAAGTACCAGTGTATTGGTAAAAGGGGCATTGCATCAGCAGCATAGCTGTGTCCTCAACCAATGATGCTACCTGCAGCCACAGGCTGCACACAAAGAAGAAGAAAGTCATGATGACTTTGCCCTTTCATTAAAAAAAATTTTTTTGCCCAATTTTTAATTATTTTTTCCATATTCTCAAAATAAAGGTTTGTTGAAACTTTGATGGCAAAAGCTGAAATGGTAAAAAGGGTGAGGGCTTGGATGAAGACACACAAGCGTGCCGCACGCACGCACACACACACACACACACACACACACACACACACACACACGCAAAACCCTGTTTCCCACTGCATGGGGAGGTGGGCTGATGAACAGCAGAAAGATGTGAAACAACTAAACAAATAAAGCGTTTTAAAAATCTAAAGAAGAAATAACTTTGGGGGATATTGACTCCAGCGGCTTTCAGAATATTATGAGAAAGATATTGGCACATTGGGGCTAATCGACAGGACTGAAAGGCACCTGCGCTTGATTGGAATCGATGAGAAGCAACCTTCAGGTGTTTGGAGCGTCCAAGGTCATCACCCAAAAGATAGTACCACCCATTCACCCCCTGTGACGCATACACGCACACCAGCATAATGCACATAATTTTTTTTTACTAAAACCAAATTAATAGCAAAGCTATAACTATATGATCATCAACAACCATTTTAAAAAATATACATTCACACCAGCACCACTGGACTCAAACATTCTTGGTGGACATTCTGGCAGGCACAGCACATGCTTCAGCAACAATTATTGGTTATTACGTCACACAGACGTATAGTCATATACCATGAGCCATGGGCCAGTAACAGGTACTTCCACCCAAAGGCCACTTCATGTTGACAAAATGTTTTTTGAAACAAATAGCTCAGGCTGAGGTTATAGCCATAAGCCATGTGATGAGTTTGGCTGTCTCTCTATTCTACTTTCAACCTCACTTTCATGTCTTTCAATTACCTGAATTACTTTCCCATTAGATTGCAGAGGATGGGATTGTTGTGGCAGTTATCAAACAGGAAGTGTGCTGCAAGTTGGACATGGTGATAGACCAATAGTCGACACATAAAACAATTTCAAAATTAGCCAAGATACAGCCCAAAAAAGGCCTCTTCTTGTGGAAAACACAATGGGATATTATACATCCATATTTCCGTTAGTTGTGCCAGCCAAACACCTCTACTGAATGGAAGCATGTGCTTACTTGCAGCGCCACTTGCTGGCAATGAACCAAGTGACAGCTAAAGGTGGATTTGAATGTGGCAAGACCACTCCATTTCTGAAAACTCAATTGAGAACACACGATGTCTCATACATGCTGTCAGTTCAAGAACAGGAAAACACACCTTTATATAAACTGATTGTACTATCAGTGCCTAAAAAAAACAACCCATGGCCAAATCAGATCGAACGCAAGTGTTTTGAATGCACAACGTTTGTCTCGAAATGGAGGAACATATTGATACACGATATGTACACATTGTAATAATTATTGTATGAGGTCGCCCAATTGAGTTCGCAGGACTTTTGCTGAGGTGCCATGACAGTGGAAGAGGTACCCACACCTAGCAACTGGCAGATGACAATTGAAGTCGCCACATATGAGGAAGAGAGAGTTGATTTATAACTCATGTTTTTAAAGATGGTGTGGGCTGGCAGAATGGCCTAGGTATGCACACTCACTCTGAGTCATCCAGCCTCGGTTTTGAAAATCTGAGTAAACATACAAAACTGTCATCTGGTGTCTCGCCCATTGCACGGCGAGTCATCAATGTGTGTGCCCGTCCTTCAGATGACGTCAAAAATAGGCCTCACCTTGCTGGTATTAGTTGGTGTGACATTGAAGAGTCCACGGTGTCCTTCGTGAAGAGTCAGCAAGCTATCGCCGACACCCTGAACACAATCCAAAATTCCTCTACCCTAACCTTAAGCCGTTACATCAGCGGCACAGCCATGCCTCAGCCATGATGCTATCTCGGCAGAGCCTTGTGTGTAATATGAAGAAGAAAAGAAAAGATGGTGTTTCTGGCCCAGACAAGCAAAACAGTATCAGGCTAGAACTGACATTTGTCACCGTGTCAGCAAGCAATGACCAAGACCCACTTTTGGTTGCTTGGTGTGCTTGCTGTCTGGGGGGAATTATAAAATAACTGACTGCGAGGACAGAAGTTACCAAAAATTTTGTAGATGTATTCTTGTTGATAAACAAGAATATTACAATAAAATTTCTTCTAAGGAACATGCTGCTACATTTATTTATTACAGTACCTTTAGGTATCCTTATTTGAGTATCAGATATTACAATTAACCTTGTCTTATCATATAGACTGAAGCAAACAAATGGTTTTCATGATCATGGTTAGTGTATGTTTTCCAGAAGTTGAGGGGTTGTGAGTAAAAGATGAGAATGAAACAAATGTGCCATTTTCTGTGGGTCGTTGGTTACTCAGTTCCCACATTGCCTTCACACCAGAAATCCACAGGCTTGAACACTTGCGGGAATAAAGGATAATGATTGGTAGTCGGAGGCAGAGGTGCGAAGAGTTATTCAGGCGGGTGTAATGCGGGGAAGGAGAGGTGGAGGGAGTAATGGCAGACAGAACAATCAACGAAATGAAAGGGATTTCTTGATTCGGCCTACCCTTTACGGTCTCGAAATGGTGGCACTGACCAGAGAGGACAATACAGAGGCGCAGGTCTATGAGAAAGAATTTGGGTTCAGGAGGATTGCAGAGTGAAAGACGGTGTATTAGAAAGGAGATGATTGAGAAACTGAGGGAGGAGATTGGTGTGCAGATGACTTGATAGTGGAAATTGGTAAATGATCCGGCTGAAGTGCGTGCTGGACGACTTTGTGCAGATTGAGGAAGAGAGAAATGGCAAAGAGAGCGAATCGTTGAGGGGCGAGTAGGAGGAAAAGAGGAAGACCGAGGTTGAATTGGAAGATTGTGTGAGGAGGGATTCAATGAACGTGGGGGTGTTTGGAAGAGTGGGAGATGTTGGCTGGACAGAGGGAAATGGAGAGTATAGTGGGCAAAGCAGGGCAGAAGCTTGGTACCGTGATCCCTATATTTAGGTGAGATCCAAACAGTACCAAACGAAAAAAATACTAATCGAGAAAGGAAAGAAGAGAATAAACAATCCTACTGAGATTTTCAACAAGCAGCACTCGGTTTGAAAAAACTGGTCTGTAGAGTAGTCCATTTAGCTTCAAATTGTATGAACATCTCAGTCAAAAACAATAAATATTTTCTCTGTCACATAAATACGTCTTATACAGTATAATGTTTACTATTTTTGAATGGTTTCATTTTGGTTTTCCACCAAGTTTTTGCTGCAACAGGGACTTATTAAATATGTGGCAGACATTGAACTTTTGAATATATTACCGAATTGAAATGAAAATTGAACTTTGAAAATGAAATTATCACTAATGTCATCCGATGTTAAGGCGTGTCTCCAAGCAATGTTGTTTTATGTACATGGAAACTAATGCAATGTGCAGAACAGTGCAAGATATAATTGATGGCATTTGAAACAGAGATCATTGTTGAACCATGACTTGGTGAGGTTATGAGATACAGTATAATTTAGCTTTTCAAGTCTGGCATCACTCACATGCGCACTTGGTAGCTGAAGACTTGAATAATACTCATGATCTTTGAAAGAACTCTTAATGTAACGTGCATGCAAATGGTGGCTTAGAGTAGTCACAAGCAATTTAAGGAACTTTAGCAGGTACTCATAAAACAAAAAATATCAAACTGCTTAAGGCCCGTCACACCTTGACGATTAGCCAGCGTATGCCGACGTATAAAAATTGTCTAAAAACGCTGGCACAGTCGAATACGCATGGGTAAGTTGTATAGAATTACACCTAACATACATGAGTACGCTGGCATACGTCGTAGTACGCTGGCATACGTCGTAGTAGCGGCATACGTCTAGACGCGCGAGCTGTTAGACAATTTCCATGCTTGAAATTTTTCGAATATGCCACGTATGACTCACACGTTCCGCATAAGCTGCCATAATTGTAGCACGTTACGCATCGTTGACACACGTCGACACACTTACTTGTAAGTACCATAAGTCGAAACACGTCGAGTAATGTTTAGCGTCAGTGTTCAGACTCCATGAGTTTTTTTCGGCATGACGGTGATGTTGACACTTCGATTTCTAGTGCGGTTTAATATAATATAATTAATAGGCTGCCGCTCAACGATTTAAATCATAACCGCACAGAGAAATCGAAGTGTCAACATCAACGTCATGCCGAGAAAAAAAAAACAAAAAAAAAAACATGGAGTCTGGAACACTGACGGGTTTCCTCCTGTGAAGCCCATTTTATATACCAATTCCCCTAAACGCGCCAATACGCCATTATACGGTAGCTGTAAGTTATAAAACACGTTCAGTAAGTTCTGTGGTTGTCCGGAAGACGTCAATCAAATACGTCTACATACGTCAATGTGCGTTGGAGATACGTTACACACAGGTTCAAAGCACGTTACTCATAGTTAGAAATAAGTTTTGGGTACGCTAAACATTACCTCGACGTGTTTCGACTTATGAGTTAACTTACAAGTAACGGTGTCGAGTGTGTCAACGATCGCATAACGTGCCTACAAACTTATGGCCAGCGTATTGCGGAACGTGTGCGTCATACGCTGGATACTCGAAAAATTTTCAACATGCTGAAAATTTGTCGACGTACTTGGCGTACTACGACGTATGCCAGCATGCTTCAGCGTGCTCTAACGTATACAAAACTTACCCATAACGTATTCGACGTGTGCCAGCTATTCGGCAAATTTTTCATACGTCGGCATACGCTGGCTAAAACATCAAGGTGTGACAGCGGCTTGACACTTCGATGTCTAGTGCGGTCATGATTTGAATCGTCGAGCCGCAGCCTTTAATAGGCTACGCCATGTGATCTTCGGCGATATGCTGCCGCGCACTATGCATAAGTTAGACTATCGTTGGGCATAGGTTGTGAACGCCGACAACATGCTCAGCATTCGTGGTATAAGTTACCAATACGTTATTGAAACGTCTGTGTACATTACTAATACGTTATGCATTACGTCCAAAACTGGAAAAAAAAACATCAATGTTCAGCGAGCAGCTTTGCATACATTTGATACCTTGCCATACGCTGGCTAAAAACGTCAAGGTGTGACAGGGCTTTACAATTAAATTATCTCATTAACACCTCTTCTGAAAGAGTGGCACTGTACCTGGCAAAGTGCACCCTTACAGGTGCATCACAGCAGATGGTGAAAGCCATAGCCATTTCGGTCCACGCGGCATCCCAATCTGCAACATGAAACATCAAGACGCACGTGAATGTGTCTTTGCGAGGACCTCATATACCACTCAACTTTCTTCTTATGCATCTTTTCATGCAGACTTAGCATCTTGTCTTAACTCTGCATCTGCGTTGCACCCTCTCACACCTCAGCACACCTATAATGCACTGTCTGCTGAGTTTCTCAAGATATTCCCGAAAAACTATTTCCTCAATGAATTCCCACTCAGTACAGACCTTCTCCAAATCCCTATCATCCTTCTTGATAAGGTATGACAATCACAGTGATTCCAGAGATGATGAAGTGCAATTAATATTATAAGTGAATTAGCAAAGAAGAGGGAAGTGAATGTATGTACTGAACAAAAGAAAGTAGTTTTTCGGGCATTTCAATTCAAACTAACGGCACTCCGTGAGCACACACCTCCACCAGCTGAACAGTTTACATTATGTATCCCACTGATAGTCTCGATCTGCATCCGGATCTTCACCAAAATTGAATCAATTCGTCTTGTCACACACCCGACTGTCCACCAAGTTTCGTATGAACCCGTCCACAACTTTTTGAGATTCGTGCTACATATATTTTTGGCCCACCTCTCAAAGGTGAATAATCACTTAAAAAAAATTCTAGTATCCGGATCCGGATATTCACTAAAATCGAAACAATTTGTCCTTGTCACACATCCAACCTGTCCACCAAGTTTCATCTGAATCCGTCAATAACGTTTTGTTACATCGTGCTCACAAACAAACAAACGGGGTGAATGCATAACCTCCGTCCACTTTGGTGGTGGAGGTAATTAAAATGTTTTTCTTCTGTTCAGCAGAACAAAACATGTTCATTTCATGTAGCGACAGCTGACAAGGCCCAGCATGGTAATGAAAAGTACTGTGGTCAGTCGTGCGATTTAGAAAGGGAGTACAAAAACATGGGGTTGCAATAAGAAAGTGTTTCGTTGATTGATAAAACACAGTGAGTGCCATTCTGCTTTGTGCAATGTCTGACATTGACAAAGCTATGCTATCCCTCCTGGGTTATTTTTTTTCCTTAATAAGCCCAAATTAATGAACCTTGATTTGTAACCAACAAGCAAAGTTCCCGGCCCCAGTGACGGGAAAGTTTAAGTTAATCTATCAATTTAAATTATTCTATGGACTTTAAAAGGTTAAATTGCTGCACTTCTGGTTTCACTCAGAGCCAGAACTCTGAGCTACTTATACTGCCCACGCCCAAATGGTGGTGCAACATCAGGCGGCGAAGGTTCCATTTGTCTAAAAGATGAATAATCTATATATAATGGAGCATGTGTTTGTGATTATGTATGTATGTATGTATATATGGTTTACACGTTCGTTGTTATCTCCATTTGGTTTCAGGACTTGTGAGAAGTTCGCCAATAACTCAAAATCTCCACCTTCTTCTTTATAAAGGATCACGATTCATGAACCAAACTGTGAAACTTCGTTCTCATAGCCTCATTCCAAGGGCTCTTTTCAATCTTCACTGAACCCCGACAGCCTCCACTTTGAGCTCGTTTGTAGTGATACTTCCCCCGGAATGATTTTTAAGTTCTCAGTAAGGGTATTCTTTTTCATTCTAGTAGCTCCAACTATCACTGGTATAATTTCAGCTTCTTCAATTTTCAAGTCCTCTTGACCTCATTTTTCAGATCCTGTATTGGTCATTTTCCTAATTTCTGTACCATTTAGTTCAAAGTCATTGGGAACTGAAACCTCAATCAACATGCTGACTCTTCCTTTTGTGTTTGAACAACATGTCTGGAGGCATTGCTTTGTTTGCAATGTTCACACTCGATGGGAGCATCTTGTGTCATGCATGAGCTAAATGTTTCATTTTCAAGGATCGGATTTTTTTGTGTTTGCACGATTGTTCTGGGATCGGAATGTTGAAATGGTTACAGATGCACCAGTGGATTACTCTGCAGATGCTGACATGTCTTTCTGTGTACATCTGTTCTGACACGAGTTTTCATCTGCTGACAAGAACTTTATGTTTCTTCCCAACAAAACCTGCATTTGTCCGATTGGCTCAATCCCACCATTTTCTTAAAGGCATTAGTGTAGTGTCCTTGGTCTTGGGCATTTATGATGACTCGTTCTCCATCCAACTAATTTGATCAATTCTTAGCCATTCCAATTAACCTTCCTTGTCAATCCCTATCCTGTCGAGCTCTTTCTTTTTTAATCTTCCTGCTATTTTGTCATTCTCCCATTTGTCAAGAGTATATCTGCTGATATATATATATTTTGTAGTTTTCCTTTTTTGCTTTGCAATCATTGGACCTGTGTTTGTTTCTGTTTCGTTCTCCTGTGTAGTATCTGGAACTTGCACCTTTTTGGAAGATTGTTTCTCAATGGATTAAGAATCCCTTTTCTGGTTATTGTTTTCTTGCTGTATACAAATGTATTCAATAGTCTGTTGAGCTTTTCACATACTCTGCCAGTCCTACACACAATCACATTTTTATATATTATATATATATATATATATATATATATATATATATATTATATATATATAAGATATCCTCAATTAAAAAAAAAAATGTTGGTTATGGAGTAAGCAGTCCACACCTTGAATTTCCATCTCTGGACCAGGCCACGCTGCTGGATGGAAGACTCTGCCTCGCCTGAGACCCCTGATGGAAACAAACAAACATCACTATATGTCTCACTCTACAACCAGACACCCGAGAAAGGACTACAGTCAGTATACAACAAAGAGGAGATCTCACATCTTTATTGATCTATATTGATTATGTTAGTATCATGAACTTGTTTGAGGTTTGACAGCAAGCTCTCCACCTTGTCAGGAGAAAAGGACACAGAGTCCAGGGATGATTGGGTGTGACTGTGTAAGGTGGGTACAGAAAGTGATGGGTTTCGGACACATGATTTATATGCAAACACCGAGTGTAGGAATTCAGCTTTTGCACGTGCGGTGTCAGCAGTACGGCCATTTGAGGTCAGGGAGGGGATGGAGGGGTAACATCCACCAGAAACAGATTTGATTAGACACCACCAGGATTTGCAGGAGGGAGAGAGCTTTGAGAGTTCAGAATTGAGATGAGAAAGTCGTTGTTGTCTGGCTTTCCTGAAGGTAGACACACACTTGTTCCGAGCTTTATGGAAGGAACAGATTACCCTCAGTTGGGTTTGCTTTCCATGAAACAAAGGCAAGTTTTTTCAGGACAACTGCCTCGCCACAAGCTTCAGTGAACCAAGGCCGGGAGGAAGGGTAGGACAACTGAAGACGAGAGGGGATAAATCTGTGCATGAGAGAGAGCAAATTTATTTCAAAGAATTCCCAGGATGAGTTGATGTTGGAGAAAGTAGAGATGGGAGACCAGTACAGAAGTTTGATGGCTGCTTGGAGACCCCGCCAGTCGGCCTGAGTAAAATGCCACACTCGACGGCGCTGAGGTGGTTCTCTAATAACAGCCAGAGAGATGTCCACTTTGACAAGCACATGGTCAGAAGAATCGATTGGAGTGGTGGAAAAACAGCAGATATTTTCAGGGAAATTTGTCAAAATCAGATCCAGAAATGATGGAGTACCATTGGTTGAGATCCGGGTCAGGAAGTTGACCGATTGAGTCAGTCCCAATGAGTCACAGA
>CM068966.1:37872699-37889614 GCA_035128595.1 Eptatretus atami
AGAGGGTCACGTCAGCTTTGAGGTAGGAATTGTTCGTCGCTTGTGTGTAATTTGTATTCTCCATATAGTCATGATAACTCGCCTTACGTGCTTCCCTCGTTTCTGTCCGATTGCTCTGTGTAATAAATAATCTCATGTATTATGTATCAGCTCGTTCTAGGTGTTTCTTCCATTGGCTTAGCATGGCGTGTGTTGGTGAATTACTAAAGGCTGTTGCGCTGAGTAAGTGGTACATTGTTGACGCGATAGGACTTCGGACAACCATCGCATCGGGTTGCGCACGGGTCGGGCACAGCTAAGGTCGACTTCTACCGAGTTCCATCGAGGGTGTTGAATACTCCGATAGCATCGCCACGTGGGCTCTAGGTATTTTTGAAGTTGGGCAAAATAACCCTGTACCACATGGTGGAATTATTGACGATCAGTCCGGTAAGGGACCCGTACCCTCAGGAGTTTTCGAAAGGTAGGATCTAGTTCCGGGTGGTTCGTAGAGTCGACCTTACTGCTCCACCTAGTGGTCATGCTCGCAGCCGACGCCCGGCTCCGCAACAATACATACCTCTTTTTCCATTTGGTGTTGGTAAGTAAAATCACTGATGAGACGAAGAACATGGGAAAGTCCTCCTCATGGCAAACTTGGCAACATCGCGCACTTCCAGTTGAAGACATCGCCGTGCCAAGAACTTCTTAGAACCTGCATGTATGCTGGAAGTGAACAAGAGAGTAAAGTGAGAACACAGGATCAGTAATGTACGACAAGCAGAAGTGAAATCATTCAAGTATTTGGCCAGATGAGAGGAGCACCAATGAACACTACAAGGGAGCGATTACAAGCTTTCATCTGGTATCAATTCTGAAACAAGATAAGTGAGTATCCTTCATCAACACGAGGTTGGGAAGAAACGGAAGATGGTATTCGCAATATGGTTCAACCTGACCCAATTACCAAGGCCTTTCGGTGACGAGCGCACGAAGAAGGTTAACACCAGGTAAATATACCATTATTTAATAGTTAAGCTATGCAGGTTTCCCATTTGCTGTTTCAGACTTGTTTGTCATTATAGTAAAAAATTCACAGCCTTATATTATCGATCAATTTGACAAAGCTTCAAATCATTTCGATCATACAGGTGACATTAATTATGATGCCAGACACAGAAGATCGAGAAGACACGGCCCAACCCCCAAAGAAGAAAATAAAGAACGAGACCCGCTATAGTGAGGACAAAGGAGAAACAACAGCACAGGAGGGACGAGAGTACTGGAAGTGACAGCGACAGCTTGAACGAGCAGTCGGATACCTCTTCTGGCAGTATTAGAGCAGTAACACTCATCTGACTCAAACCAGACGGACAGTGACTTGGATAATAGTGAATGAACATTAACTCTGGCTTGCAGTTCTATCTTAGTTATGGTGTTGTATCGCGCATTTTGTTGGTGAGTTGAAGGCAGAAAGAGGATGACCAGAAAATGGTTAATATTATCTCAATTTCATTTTGTGGCCTGTTTTGCGTGAGAATGTCATATTTACTTGGTATAAGCTGCGGCTGAGTTATTTCTCGCCAACATCAATTCCGGTACGCAATTTAAAACCATATTAGGTACAAAAGTTAATTTAACAGGAAAAGAGAAACCCTTATTTAATTCAATTTTTGAGGTAATTTTGGCGGCGCCTTTTTGGTTTTTCGTGGCCATCTTGCATTTGAGGCCAAATCCTGGTTGCCCTCCAGCTAATAAACAAAGGACAATAGGTTTGGGAATGGCGGAACCACTGAGAGATACATTTGACAGGGAAAACCTAAGAGGCTAGTATGAATATAATTGAACGAGGATACTTGATGGCTTTCTTGTGTGCTATCTTGATTTGAGGGTCAATCCTGGGTGGCCCTCAGCTATTTAAAGGCTATCGTCAGTATGCGGAACTGCTGAGAAAAATTTTGACAGGAAAAACTATAAGGCAGTTAACTAATTAATTTAATTTTGGGCAGCCATTTGGATTTTTTGGCGGCCATGCTTGGATTTTAGGCAAATGCCTGGGTGGACTCCAAGCTAATCTCAAAGGATAATATGTTCAGGATGACAGAACCACTGAAAAAACTTGACAGGAAGCACTACGGAGGCAGTATAAATCTCCTAAAGGTAATTTGGCGGCAATTTTGGATTTTGGCTGCCATCCATTGATTTGAAGGCAAATTCTGGGTGGCCCCCAAGCTAATATCAATGGTCATGGGTCAAGATGATGAATCCACCTGAGAAAACTTGACTGGAAAAAATGTTAGGTTTTCTTGGGTTGCCCTGTCGAAAAGGACAGAATGAGGCTGTTCAATGTTTTTTTTGACTTTATATGTCAATAGAGTCAGGTGACAGTGAACGTCATTTACATGATTTTCATCTACTGTAGGCTACACGTCCTGACGCCTTCTTGTCTGTCTGTTGGTGTTATAACTTGAGAACGGATAACAGATTTTAATGAATCCATGATGGTGGATTCTCAGAGAATTACTGGAAAGGTTTGGTGACACTAAAATAAACATATAAAAATAAATAAGGTTGGTTTGTGGTATGGGTAACTGGGGCGCACGTGGCGAAACTGCAAACGCCAACTTGGCGACTGCTTTGGTTATTGCCGCCGCACAGAGGGAAAGATACCAGGAAACTTTTTGTTCTTGGCCTCATGATTAGTATCGCAAAAAGATTGTATTTGTCCATCAGCGAGTGACGGGTTGCTTAAATACACTGCACCTCTGCAACAATAGGCATCGGCGAGCCGAAAATACTTTGGGATGTTTGCGTGATCACAAGGGCCATTTTATACCTGGACCAAATCTCAGGGGTAGGCCCCAGGGCCAAGAGCAACTCATCAGTGGGCGTACTCGAGCTTTTAACTTGCTGTTTTTTGCCCGGGCCACCCCGAGATGGTTTTGCATGGGGTGATTCAATCCTGCTCCAGACAAGGGTGTGGTTCTCTTAGCACAACAGCTTGATATTTGCTTGCCAAGTAGCTTGATATCGCTTTGCCAAGTGGCCTTGCCATTGATTCAACAGCACTAAGCACACTCCAATGGAACAGAACACTTGGCAGCGCTTAAAACATGGCGGTCTCCTTGTAAACAATGCGCATCGTGGTACTCAAACAAATGCTGTCAGGGCCAAACATTTTCAGTTTTATGGACCTCTTGAGTACTTCCCCAAATGAACTTCTTGTGTTAGTAGTGGCATCCAGAGTACGAGGAGAGGTAAATATAGATAAAGAATGGGGAGTCGAGAAGGAGGATCCTTGGCCAAGCTTATACTTGTACCAAAATTCTACCTTCAATTCCGACGCCTGCCTCCTCCCTCCCAAATTATTGCTAGCTTAGCACAAAAACCTTGCTGCTCGATGTAATATCGAACCCCCTCACCCTCACCGCTCCCCCCAGCCATGCCGAGACGGCTTTTAAAAGGAAACCCTTTGTGGCAGATGTGTTTGCGTAAAGAAACTTTTAACGAGTTATTCCTCCAAGGAGGGTATCCTGTTTATGGAAGACTCCAATGCTGTGCTTCCTGTGCCATTACAGGCCCTGGGCTAGACGATGAGGAAAAGGCTTCTTAATCCACCGATCTGGGCACGGATATAAGCTGTCCAGTGTCTGGACCTTGCACGTCTCACTCTTATTGAATCTGCCATTTATGGCCTAACCCTTCCCCTACCGCCTCCACTGCTCCCAATTAATGCATGAACAAATGTTAAAAAAATTGAATTATTGTTAGACCATCCAGGAACTGGCAGTTTGCACTCAAACAAAAGATGCGTACATCTTAAAAAAAATTGTGTTCTATAAGATATAGCACACATTATATATTGGTTTTTCTGTTTCTTAAAGGTTTTCTGATATGCAATTTTAACATGCAGTAATATCATGTACCAGACCAACTAGTGTGTGTGTGTGTAGTGTGTGTGTGTGTGTGGGTGTGTTGTGTGTGTGTGTTGTGTGTGTGTGTGTCTATGTAATTGTCTATGTCATGTCCATTCAATGACCAATGTATGTACGTCTGTCCAGGGCCATAACTTTTTTATTAGCATTTGAGGTTTTGTCATCAATTTTTCGAACAACTCAATTTGAGAATATTGAGATAATTATTAATAATTGGGTTAAATGTTCAAAGGGTAAAGTCACAATTAGTACATATAGACCTTATTTATCCATCCACCATGTAGTGCAAGATGGGGTTTTGTTTACGCGTTTGAGTTTTTGCTCATCAAATTTTCACACACTTTATTTTGAGAACACCATTAATCTGAAGAATGCTGGTTGATAATTTTACGATTTTTTTTCCAGCTGTTTGTTTCATCAAGTTTAGTTTGGAGTACAAAGCACATGTGATGGGCTTGCATCTTGGGATGATTTCCTGCTGTTAGTGTTTTTTAAAGTAGAAAGAAATTTTTTAATATAAGAAAGAGTAGATCAAAGATTCGCAGAGGCCCTCACCAGGACTTGTTTTGTGTGGTTTTATAGTACGTATTTTAAGGATGTACATGTATTGTAATTGTCCTGTAATGCCTTTATAGACCACTACTCACATTATAATAGTACATATTCTTATTGAGGTACTCACATTTTATTGACATAATTTACAGAGACCTTCACAACTTGTGAATTGTACATAACTGTTATAGACGTATCACATTCTAATTGTAACTGTACATAGCTTTTAATAGGTAAAAAGATAACGTGTAAAAATTGGGGTTTAAGTTGGTACATTTATCGTGCAGAACCAACAATCAACCAGCAGGGTAATAATTCCATACTTGTAAGTGTTGTACTATTGAACCACGCCTGCGATATTCATGTAATGTTTTGGTCCAGACTGTATCATGTGAACTACCAAGAATGTAAATCCTTTTTGCAGTGGTAAAGCATTTATTGCTGGAATACTCAAAACTCATCCCGATATGACCGCACTGATGTCATCATATTGAACCCTGTAGGCACAATATTTAATGATTTACTGTCATGGGGTGACAACAGATTTTTTTTTTTCACTTTCCCCCCAATCATTACCTCACCACAAAGGTGGACCGAGGGTTTTTATCACCCTGTCTGTTTTGTCTGTCTGTCTTTGTGACACGACATCTCAAAAAATTACTGACAAATTCGGACAAACTGGGTGGACCAGGTTAAGTGTGTGCCCAGGATAATTGTTTCGATTTGGTGAAGATTTTGATATGGATCTAGTATATGACATTTTTTTAAGTTGATTCCTTCACCATGAGAGATGGTGCCAAAAGCGATATAAGCACATATCTCAAAAGTTAAACTTGGAGTATGAACAAATTTGGTGAAATATTTGGGGAGTGACAACGGAATTAGATTTTGGTTAAGCGCCGGATCCAGATCCCCCTATCTTGTGAGATTACAAGAACGTAAACTGCTCATCCTGTGGAGGTATCTGTCTACCAAGGGTCGCTCATTTCCTTGGGTTGACCTGCCACCGATACGAAGTGAGAGCGGGGTTAAGCAATTAAGGAAAACTTATTTAATATTGAATGTTAATGTTTTGAACTTAATTGGGACAAAGTGTTATGTCGGAAAACAGACAAACCTGGGGCCGTTAACAGTACTGCTCGTGAATTTGTCCTCTTCTGCATGATCAGGGATTTATTTACTCGTCTGTCTGTCTGCCTGGCAGTCAACAAAATTGAAACGTATCATTCTAAACAGGACCTTACTGTTTTTTAAGCACGTCATAGAAGGACACAAAAACCAGGCATGAATACTTATGTAATGGTGTTATATAAGGTGGTGTCATCGACGCAATGCGTCAAACAGGGTAAAAAACGAGCGGAATTAATTTTATTGATGCGATTGTACAAGTTAATTTTATTTAAATTCAATTATAAGGATATCTTAAAATGTAGAACACAATTGCCTATTTTCAGTTTCAAAGGCCATTCGTTTTGCAGTACTTGGACATAATTAAATAGGTGGTGTGTAAAGACTGTCATACGCGTATAACTTTCTTTAGGGTTTTGACAAGTTGTCTTTAGGCAAACTAAATGATCTTTAAATCATATATTTCATTAAGTTGAAGTAATATACCTGAACACTAATGGGGTGACATTTCCAAGGCGTATCTTTGCGTCGTGTTCCCATGATGACGCGTCGTGTTTAATGAACTCTTGGTTTTAGAATGCATTTATTGTTTCAAATTCTGAATTCAATGAACTAAAACGCCACTGAAACTACCGCGATGTAACATGCAATTGTGTGGCGAAATCGCCAGACTTCAAGGGTTTTTTTTCTAAGAAATGGCAATTCTCGATCCCAAAGTACATTGATGCGCAGTATTTTTCTTGTTGTACATTGGCACGACAAGTACTTGAATGAGAATACGTTGTGTTTTAGGCTGTGAAGTCATGGGTCATGGCACTCCACAGCCCAAAACAAAACAGCGTTATAATTGTTTCAGACGTAACAAAGAAGATGACCAATATGCCTGGTGTTGGTTAATGGTTGGGTGGTGGGCTTGGGATCCGAGGATCTGACTTCAAATCCACTCGGTGTTGAATTAATACAAGGTTGGGGTTGACTCTGCCTGTCATCTTTCCCCCTCCGAAGTCGGCAAATGAGTGCCAGCTTGCTGGTATCCTGTGTCGGGTGGTGACCCATCGGATTGTCCCATCGCCAGGAGACTGCTTCGGCCAAAGCACAACGCTTCTGCATAGAGTTATGATCCCAATGGATGGATATGAACCAATGTTATTTTGAAACGATTGGAGTATTGCCTTCATATTACACTGACCAAAGGTTGAGCATAACAGAATCCAGTGGTGGGAAGGATGTTCCACACTTCAACGGAACTGGTGACACCTAACCGGTATGTTGTAGGCCTGACTGCTTAAGGATGTGAAGTCCTCATTCCAGAACCAGCCAAGTGATTGTGAAATGTAGCTTTACCTTGTATTTTTTGGAGGGGAAGGTCTGCCGTGCTACTTTTGGACATGGTTGAGCCCATTGTTACTGAGTATGTATCCCAGAAGTTATATTTCTTTCGCAGAATCAAATTACGTTTGAAATTGGAAATGAAGCTACAGCTCCTTAACTTGTAAAGGGTTGTGTAAAGCTCGCTTGGAAGGAAAAAATTGATCGTACAATTTATGGGTGGCAGATTGCGTGATCCTTGTTTATTGCTTTAGATTCTTTGGCAAGAATATTAATTACACTTGCAAATTGAAACGCTGTCTGTGAATCGGGTCCAATTGGATGCACTTCAAGAATCTGTAGGAAAATAGAGGTAGACTCTCATTAATTGTGGCACCAGTCGCAATTCTGAGATGACAATCACTAAGCACATGGGTTGAAAGGTCATTAGGTGTCCATTTGGGTTTAGTGTGAGCCGTTGGTGGAAGCGAGCCTTGGATAGTTTAAATGTGGGTTTCAAGAAGGAATAAGTATGGAGACATCCCATAATGAAAAGATATTTCCAGAGTAAATGTTAGAGTTAATAATAACTTGCATACATGGACGATTTGGATGTTCAGAATGAAATCCACCATGTATATTGCAACCAAATAGTGTGCCTTATAGTGGGAGAGATTGGGTTTGCATACATTATGGAACGTACTTTTGTTTGTCCAGTATGACGCGTGATTTATTGCACACCGCTCCTTCCAATTCATATCCAGGCGATGCATGAAGTTCATCGGCAGTCACCAAGGAAGGAGTACTACAAGTTTTCATCCATTTATTCTCCTTCTGTTCCTCCGGCCAAAGGAGAGGGTATTTGCTTTTGGGTCGCGTTTGTTTGTCTGTCTGTTTTGTTTGTTTGTTTGGCACACAGAAATTTCCGTGTTTTTCTCGCAACCACTTGTCGGATTGAGATGAAATTTTCACATGGAGCGACTAACTCGTGTGGAATCATTACTCATGCATTATGACATATAGGTCCGTGGTCTGGCAGCTTATGTTGGAAAACAGAATAAACTTAAAAACCTCTATCTTCGAAACCAACAAAGGAAAACATTGAGATTTGGCACATAGCAAGTACTCCATGGGATTAAGTGTGGATGTTTGATGATGTCATAGGTGTTTTCGTTAATGACGTCATAATTGCATATGTAGAACGCACATTGATCGTATGAAAATTTTTGAGGGTCATACTTGGGTTAAAATGGTCGCCACAAGAAAAATTGATGATGTTTAATCAGTCATGTGATTCAGTAGCATATTGATTTTTTTTTTTAAACCTTCAAAAATCTCTTCTCTGAAGTGGCGTGAACAGATTGAGGTGAAACTTTACACGTATGACTGCAATCATGAAGGAACAAAAATGTTCACACATAATAGTCATCATAGTTCACATGGTTTGGCCAGCCTTATTGGATTTTCCAATACACCTTTTTGACTCGCCATCCCGCTCCTTCCCAGATCTCGTCATGTGTCTATTCCCTACTGTTTTTGCTTCCTCTCCATCCCTTGTGTTCTCCTGCTCCCCTTGTTATACGTTATGTTTTGTTAGCTCTTATATGAGCCTTAACATTAAAAAATATATATATTAAACTGATGAAAAATCCTTCTTCTTCCAGAACGGCTGGATAGTATGAGGGGAAACTTTCACACAAATGTTCCCAACTTTGGGTGTAACAGTATGTTCAGGAATATGTTGATAGGTATCACACTTTTTGGTTTGGCAGCACATTGGATTTGAAGAAATTATTAAATAATGTTTTCTCTGGAACGTTTAATCATCGACGTGAACTCACATTATGAATCGAGTAGTGATGGGCATCATGTTTTTTAAATTTTCAACTTGGATCACACACATGGTCAATGCAGCAGAATTATTTAATTTTTGATATGGTTGTTTTTTTGTTTTTTTTTTAATTTTTTTGGGGGAAAAAAGATTCATTTGCTGTGCCTGGATGAGTTTGAGGGTAAGAGGAGTAGTGCTGGAAAATGTGAATCCTATCCAATTCCTCCTGATGCCATATTTGCTTTTTGCTTGTTTGGGTTAACTTTCTGATGACTCCAATGCAGGACTGTACCTATTTGGTTTCCATTTGATTTGAATTGAATTAATTTAATCCACATTCTAATTAATTGATAATAAAGAAAAATGTCAATGGTCGGGTCAGGTGTCAATTTCAAAGCGGGACATTTTGGTACCCGGTCATCACTGCCAGCAGTTAAAAGTGGCAGTTCTAATTAAGTATCTTTTATTAACGTAAACACACAGCACAAAACTCACCGAATACACCGACAGAAAAGAAGTTCTGGTGAGGTTTGCAATCTCTGATTGCTCTTTTTTCTTGTTGTTTTTTTGTTTTCTTGTTTGTTTGTCCGGGCCGATATCTCGGTCCATCCTTTGAGCTCGGAAGCTAAAATTATGGGACAAACGTGAAGATGCACTTGGCGAAAAAGTAGTTTGTATTTTTTGATAATCAATTATTGAATGATTACTATATTATTATTGATTTATTAATAACTGTTTATTTTTTTTTTTTCATCCTGGCAATATCTCAGGTACCTTTGAACTAGGAAGCTTATATTTGGGACCACGACGGTGAACAAGTGATTTGGCTATAAAAGGGTATTTTTTGATTTATTGATTAATCAATAAATTATTTAATTTTTCGATTAATCACTGAATTTTTCAAAAAGTTCAGAATTCGGATGAAACAGTCGTGGTTTAGGTATACTACTAGCAATTGATTAAGAAATTAATTATTTTACGATTATTATTCATGTATTATTGATGTAATTAATCATTCAATTATTGTACACTGCTCCTCCTAATTCGATCCATGTGCGGCAATCGGCATCGCTGGTGCTGAAGGCGCCCAGCGTTTTACGTGCTGGAGGATTTGTTATTTATTTATTTGGCACTGGGCGAGTTGTACTTTGAATGTACGCTACTTTTTTGTTTTATTTACCTTACAATTATGTTGTGCTGTTTCACTATTGAAGTCATGTCTCACTCCATCTTTGTCTCTTTGATTGGAATTGGTGCCACAAACATTGGACGTAATATGTGAACCAGTAACTAAGGAATCCTGAATTATTTACTTATATTGGGAGTTTAGGTTTCTGAACAGAGATGGGGAAATAGACCCACACATATATTATTGGTGCCAAGTAGAGACAATGACTTTAAAACCTGAGGTCTGCCAATGATGCTTCAGAATGCAGATGTATACAGAAAGAAACAAACAAGCGAGGCTGCTCGAAAACGAATCAGGAAACAGGTAGAGTCAGATTGAGGAAAAGAGCAGTCAGAGTTGCCGGATAGAGAGCTGGTAGAATGTATGTACTGGCCAGGGGAATCTACATGCCATTTGTGGTGAGCAGCACTGCTACAGAGTGATTCTGATCCCCAAGCTTTACTTGGGCTGTGTCCTTGCCTCTGTGGTTTTAAGTAGCCCCGTTCATGGTGTGGCTTTCCGGGTGGGTGCAATTTTTTTTTCCGTAATATTTTTTTCCAATTAGTGCTAACCAGAAGGGTTTTGAAAGTGGCAAAAAGGTCATTTGTAGTCGACAGGTGTACAAGGACAATCTGATGTTTTGAACATTAACTCCCATTTGCAGCCAAAGAGGAAGAGCTATATGACAAGGGTTCAGAGACTTACCAAAGAGTCACGGGAAGGATGGACATGCATAAAGTGAAATGGCGAATAGCAAAAAGAAATAACAACAGCCTGGAGAGGAAAAGAATAGGAAATAACCAGCGTGTGTAGAAGATGTTGTGGATGTTCATGGGTGAGCGCATTTGAAAGGCTGAAGTGAGGAAGATGAGACAATGGACTCAAGGAGACAATTCCACAATCGGAGAACAAGGGAACGATGAATGCAGGTGAGTAACCAGCCTGTACTTTAAGAGGATGAGCAGGTGAGGGTTGCTTGAGGACACGTTCAACATTGGATGGCTTGGAGAGGACAAACGGTGTAGGAGAGGGCAGGAGGAGCAAGGCCAGATGTAAGCCTGTATAAAATAGAGACACCATCTTGCTGCCAGTGGGAGAGTGATAATCATGGAATCCACCTCCTGTTTTGAGATTCCAATGGTGGCAGAAGTTGTTGTTTTTCGACTGACTCGAGAGGAATAAAGTGGGAAGCAGGAACGATCCACAGAGTGGAGCCATACTCCATGGAGCTCTTTATGAAAGCCTTATGCACACGGTCGGTGCAGCTTAGCAATTCCCTACCTGTCAGTTAGTGTAGCCCAGTTTCATTGCTCTGCAGTTGTCGATGTGTAAAACAGGTAAAAACATAAGCTTTCATAACAGCAAGGGTCTAACTGCTGGCTGCTACTGAAAGAGGATCTCAGCAAGATGGTTATTATACACAGAAACTTGGCTCACTTTTGGCTTGCTCATTGTTTAGCACTTCTTCATCATCTGATTTCAGGTTCTCAAGAATATATGAACCTGTCACTTGAAGTTCCAGCAAAAGAAACTCCATCCAAGCACTCAAATGAATATGATGGTGCTGTCAAGTTAAATTTCTCTGATTTTTAGAATTTTCATTTGAAATTATGCTCACACTGCAAGCTTGATAATGAGAGCTGGAGCACAGCTTTGTTACTATCATGTCACCAGGTCACGTAATACGCTCATTAATTTTTTGGACCAAGTCAGACAATTAATTATGTATTTGTATCTATGCACGTCTTGGATACTATTTTAAATTAAATTGTGACTTATTATATAATAAACTGCAACTCTACATTCTTGGAAAAAAATCCCAAAACAGTTCTTAAATCCTTTAAGGAGCATCATAAATCAATCAATCAATTTATTTCTTACGTTATTGCACCTGCTCGACAATCCTATCAAACTGATTTGCAAAATCTCTGTACATTTGACACATGGAAGTTTTGACCTAAATTAAGCTTATAACAGTGAAAAAAATGTAAAGATGGAGGACGGAGGAAGGGAAATAGGGGATGTATCGCATGTGGTGGTGGGTGTGGTGGTAAAGGGCACTTTTCGATGTGTACTAGAGAGTTCAAAGAAAATCTTATGCCCACTTGAGATAAAAATTATGAGAAAAATTTAATACAACAAGAACATGGGCAGGGTCTATGTGCGGAAAAATTTGATTGGTCGTGATGACGTAAAATGCCGTAATTTTTTTTTCAATTAGTGCTAACCAGAAGGGTTTTTGAAAGTGGCAAAAGGGTCATTTGTAGTCGACAATGTCTCAGTATATAATTCAATTGAAACAAAATGGAGACTTTAAAGTTCGTACAAAAAAATAATTGCCAGAGTTTACACCACCTGATTTAACATGTTACATTAGTTCTTTGTGCCTGCTGTTTGTATCTTTATGACGTCCTTTAAACAGCAAGTTTCTTGTTTGGAATGATTTTCAATTTTGTTTTTGACTGCCAGCATGTGTGATTGTGTCAAATCGAGGCCAAAGTACTGTTACCTACAGGTTCGTTTTCCGATTCGTGTTCAAAAATGCTAACATCGATTGAAATTAAGTTTGTTCCTCGATCCATAAATTGACGTTTGTGGACGGACGGACGGCAGACAGAAGTGAACCAATTGCTTAACCCCGCTTTTCACTTCGCGTGCACCAGGAAATAAAGATGATCTTTAAGCTTTGGCACCACCCTGCTGTTGACATCAAACCATCAAACAACCGAACTTATTTGTATTCTTTACACCACTGTTTCTTATAATTAATACTAATATCAATGAAGTTTTCATTGGTTGCTGATTCTAAAATACCAGTGTTTATTTATTCCATTGATTTATTTTCCAAAATAATTGTTTCAAGCACCAAGTTTTGCGAGCTATTAATCACTTTGGTGGTTAATTTGTCAGATGTGGCAGTTATTTATCATTTAATCCAGGTTCTTTTCACTAAATTTCCCCAAATTTATCTCGCTCAACCCAAGGGTGGAGAAGTGGCAGTTTAAATATTTTTTGGTGATGGCGTTACTTGGTTTGAAGAATACTGATATATTGGTTGGAAGGCTGGTGAGTTTTACGAGTTTAATAGTTCATGTTGTTACGAACTTGTGAGATTTAGAGGAATTTTTCAGGCTGAGAAAAAATGCTTTATTAGCTCACCTGGAACGTAGTTCTGCGGAGCTTATGAGATGGCGCGTCGTCCGTCCGTCACAAATACTGCCAACTTCTTCTCTGAAACTACACATAGGATTTCGATGAAACTTTACCACAACGTTCAACACCGTGCATGTACCAAAGTTTTCATGGCATTAAAAAAATCGCGTCCTAAGGGGTTTTTGGGGGTTGTCCCCCAAAATAGGTATTTGTTTTCTTTTCAGAAATAATAAAGGCAATTCTGATGAAACTGACCACAACCTTCATCACCTGTATGTACCAAAGCTTGACCACACTTTAAAAAAGTTGGGGTCTGAGTGGGTCTATGGAGGGAGTTTATGGGGGGGTTGCTCCCCCCCAAAAGAGATATTTGCTTTCTTCTCTGAAACTACACACACGATTCTGATGACACTTGACCACAACTTTCATCACCCATATAAATACCCAGTGCCAAAGATTGTTCAACGCTATAAAAAAAATCTATAGGTATAACATTTCTTCCTGCGTTACATATTTTGTTGGCTATCCATGCTTACCTGTGTTCCCTGGTTATCTTATCCAGCACTACCAGGTGAGCGCCCAGGGTATTGCCCCTTTGTTGTTTTTTTACTTATTAAGAATGAAGACACCGCATCATCAATTAACATCATATATCACCCATATTTTTCGCAATGTGTTTTTACATGTTCATTGTGGATGAAAATTATTGATATGACATAATTTTGTTTCATATGGAATAGGAAATCTCTTCATTCACTACATTATTCACTCCAAAGTAATAGCTTGTGGTTTCACAGGAACATTGAATGGTGCTCTTGCATTTGTTTTTCATTGCAAGCCCCTTTGCGGTGCCCTTTGAGCTTTGTTCTTTGAGCAATCTTTTGATTCATGGATTATGTACCTCCTGAATTAGGCTTACTTCGTAGCTTCAGGCTTTTACCATCTGTTTTGAGCATCTGTTAAAACATGATGATACCTTGCCGCCCTCATAGGCCAAGCGAGCTCCTGGGGTGCATGAGTTTCGGCATGAAATCCCTGCTCAGCATACAGAAGGTAAATGTTACACACCAGTTCTTTTGTGAGCACATTATTTACTTTTAAAATGATAATCAGTTGTACGCTTCGCCAGTCTGGGTAGCCAAACCATTTTGCATCACAAATAAACAACAGGTGCATCCCTCAAGAAATGTCTTAGTCGCATTTTGAACTAAATATGAAAAGAACTCCAGTTTGCTCTTCATGTTCGCTTTCCTTCAATCGTCATTTTTTTTCCAACTTCATACCAACTCACCCCTCTCACCCCTCCTCTCAAAGCAACCATCACACTCCTCCCCTCCAAGCTTCCTTCTCACCTTTCTCAAAAACTTCCCCCCTCACTTTTCTCCCTCAACTCTCCCACTCCCCTCTCCCACCACTCCCCCCCTCACTCACCCTTCTCAAAGTTGCCCCGCCTCTCATCCACAAAGCTACCGTCCTTCCCCTGCCCTTCTCCCCCATCTTATCAATCTCTACCTCCTCAAATCTCAAACTGCCTTCTGCCCTCTCTCTCTTTTACTCCACACTGTACCTCAACCCAGCACCACAGAGCCTTTCTTCTCATCTGGCCCCCTCCCCTGCTCTTCTGCAATCCCCCACACTCTTTCAACAACTCTCCTTCTCCCTCCTCCCCTTCCTCCTTTGTCCTACCTCCCCCACCCCTCCCTGCACCTAAAGCCTCCTCGCCTCCATCTTCATGACAGTGTGAACCTCAAATATCCGGGGTCTTCGCACAACACTTGACAGATCTTTCCATCCAGGTTGCCACTGACAAACCAGACATAATCTGCCAAATAGAAACTTTCCTCCCTCAGGACGTCTCTGACTCCCTTGTATCTCTCCTGGTTACTCCCTCCTCCTGTATGACAGACCTGAGCCTCGTCCTGGTGGAGGAGTTTCTCTCTTCATCAAAGACTCGATTCCTCACTCACCATGCACTGCCTCTCTCCCCACACCTCCAGGAATACCTCTGGCTACGGCTTCCCCCTCCATCCCACCTCATGTTTAAATGTGTACTGTACGTCCACCAAACAGTGATGACTCCATTTACACCTCAATATCCGAAAACAATGGACCAACTTCTATCTTCTCATCCGAACTCTCTCTCTTCCTCATATGTGGCGACTAACAATTGTCATCCTGCCGTTGTCTAGGTGTGGGTACCTCTCTCACCTGGCATGGCACTTCAGAAAAAGTACTCTGTGACTCATGTAAATGGAGTCATCACTGTTTGGTGGACGGTACAGTACACATTTAAACATGAGGTGGGAGTGGAGGGGGAAGCCGTAGCCAGAGGTATTCCTGGAGGTGTGGGGGAGAGAGGGCAGTGCATGGTGAGTGAGGAATCGAGTCTTTGATGAAGAGAGAAACTCCTCCACCAGGACGAGGCTCAGGTCTGTCATACAGGAGGAGGGAGTAACCAGGGAGAGATACAAGGGAGTCAGAGACGTCCTGAGGAGGAAAGTTTCTATTTGGCAGATTATGTCTGGTTTGTCAGTGGCAACCTGGATGGAAAGATCTGTCAAGTTTGTGCGAAGACCCCGGATATTTGAGGTTCACACTGTTCATGAAGATGGAGGCGAGGAGGCTTTAGGTGCAGGGGAGGGGTGGGGAGGGTAGGACAAAGGAGGAAGGGGAGGAGGGAGGTAAGGAGAGTTGTTGAAAGAGTGTGGGGGATTGCAGAAGAGCTAGGGGAGGGGGCCAGATGAGAAGAAAAGGCTCTGTGGTGCTGGGTTGAGGTACAGTGTGGAGTAATAGAGAGAGAGGGCAGAAGGCAGTTGAGGATTTGAGGAGGTAGAGTGATAAGATGGGGGAGAGAGGCAGGGGAAGGAGGTAGCTTTGTGGATGAGAGGGCGGGGCAACTTTGAGAAGGGTGAGTGAGGGGGGTGAGTGGTGGCGAGAAGGGAGTGGGGAGAGTTGAGGGAGAAAAGTGAGGGGGGAAGTTTTTGAGAAAGGTGAGAAGGAAGCTTGGAGGGGGAGGAGTGTGATGGTTGCTTTGAGAGGGAGGGGTGAGAGGGGTGAGTTGGTATTGAAGTTGGAAAAAAAATGACGATTGAAGGAAAGCGAACATGAAGAGCAAACTGGAGTTCTTTTCATATTTAGTTCAGAAATGCGACTAAGGACATTTCTTGAGGGATGCACCTGTTGGTTTATTGTGATGCAAAATGGTTTGGCTACCCCAGACTGGCGAAGCGTACAACTGATTATCATTTTAAAAGTAAATAATGTGCTCACAAAAGAACTGGTGCTGAACATTTACCTTCTGTATGCTGAGCAGGGATTTCATGCCGAAACTCATGCACCCCAGGAGCTCGCTTGGCCTATGAGGGCGGCAAGGTATCATCATGTGTTTAACAGATGCTCAAAACAGATGGTAAAAGGCCTGAAGCTACGAAGTAAGCCTAATTCAGGGAGGTACATAAATCCATGAATCAAAAGATTGCTCAAAGAACAAAGCTCAAAGGGCACCGCAAAGGGGCTTGCAATGAAAACAAATGCAAGAGCACCATTCAATGTTCCTGTGAACCACAAGCTATTACTTTGGAGTGAATAATGTAGTGAATGAAGAGATTTCCTATTCCATATGAAACAAAATTATGTTCATATCAATAATTTTCATCCACAATGAACATGTAAAAACACATTGCGAAAAATATGGGTTGATATATGATGTTAATTGATGATGCCGGTGTCTTCATTCTTAATAAGTAAAAAACAACAAAGGGGCAATACCCCTGGGCGCTCACCTGGTAGTGGCTGGATAAGATAACCAGGGAACCACAGGTAAGCATGGATAGCCAACAAAATATGTAACGCAGAAGAAAG
>CM068966.1:37889938-37900824 GCA_035128595.1 Eptatretus atami
TTTTTTAATGCCATGAACAAACTTTGGTACATGCACGGTGTTGAACGTTGTGGTAAAGTTTCATCGAAATCCTATGTGTAGTTTCAGAGAAGAAGTTGCAAGTATTTGTGGACGGACGGACGACGCGCCATCTCATAAGCTCCGCAGAACTACGTTCCAGGTGAGCTAATAAAGCATTTTTTCTCAGCCTGAAAAATTCCTCTAAATCTCACAAGTTCGTAACAACATGAACTATTAAACTCGTAAAACATCACCAGCCTTCAACAATATATTCAGTATTCTTCAACCAAGTAACGCCATCACCAAAAAATATTTTAAACTGCCACTTCTCCACCTTGGGTTGAGCGAGATAAATTTGGGGAAATTTAGTGAAAAGAACCTGGATTAAATGATAAATAACTGCACATCTGACAAATTAACCACCAAAAGTGATTAATAGCTCGGCAAACTTGGTGCTTGAAACAATTATTGTGGAAATAAATCAATGGAATAAATAAACACTGGTATTTTAGAATCAGCAACCATGAAACTTCATTGATATTAGTATTAATTATAAGAAACAGTGGTGTAAAGATACAAATAAGTTCGTTGTTGATGGTTTGATGATCAACAGCAGGGGGTGCCAAAGCTAAAGATCATCTTTATTTCCTGGTGCACGCGAAGTGAAAAGCGGGGTTAAGCAATTGGTTCACTTCTGTCTGTCCGTCCGTCCGTCCACAAACGTCAATTTATGATCGAGGAACAACTTAATTTCAATCGAATGTTACATTTTTGAACACGAATCGGAAAACGAACCTGTAGGATAACAGTACTTTGGCTCTCGATTTGACACAATCACACATGCTGGCAGTCAAACAAAATTGAAAATCATTCCAAACAAGAAACTTGCTGTTTTTAAGGACGTCATAAAGGATACAAACAGCAGGCACAAAGAACTAATGTAACATGTTAAATCAGGTGGTGTAAACTTCTGGAATTATTTTTTTGTACGAACTTTAAAGTCTCCATTTTGTTTCAATTGAATTATATACTTGAACATTGTCGACTACAAATGACCTTTTTGCCACTTTCAAAACCCTTCTGGTTAGCACTAATTGGAAAAAAATATTACGGCATTTTACGTCATCACGACCAATCAAATTTTCCGCACATAGACCCTGCCCATGTTCTTGTTGTATTAAATTTTTCCTCATAATTTTTATCTCAAGTGTGGCATAAGATTTTCTTTGAACTCTCTAGTTACACATGGAAAAGTGCCCTTTACCACCACACCCACCACCACATGCGATAACATCCCTCTTATTTTCCCTTTTCCCTCCGTCCTTCCATCTTTACATTTTTTTCACTGTTATAAAGCTTAATTTAGGTCAAAACTTCCATGTGGTCAAATGTACCAGAGATTTTTGCAAATCAGTTGATAGGATTTGTCGAGCAGTGCAATACGTAAGAAATAAATTGATTGATTGATTTATGATGCCTCCTTAAAGGATTTAAGAACTGTTTTGGGATTTTTTTCCAAGAATGTAGAGTTGGCAGTTTATTATATAATGAAGTCACAATTTAATTTTAAAATAGTATCCAAGACGTGCATAGATACAAATACATAATTAATTGTCTGACTTGGTCCAAAAGTTAATGAGCGTATTACGTGACCTGGTGACATGATAGGTAACAAAGCTGTGGCTCCAGCTCTCATTATCAAGCTTGCAGTGTGAGCATAATTTCAAATGAAATTCTAAAATTCAGAGATTATTTAACTTGACAGACCATCATATTCATTTGAGTGCTTGGATGGAGTTTCTTTTGCTGGAACTTCAAGTGACAGTTGCATATATTCTTGAGAACCTGAAATCAGATGATGAAGAAGTGCTAAACAATGTAGCAAGCCAAAAGTGAGCCAAGTTTCTGTGGTTATAATAACCATCTTGCTGAGATCCTCTTTCAGTAGCAGCCAAGCAGTTAGACCCTTGCTGTTATGAAAGCTATGTTTTTACCTGTTTTACACATCGACAACTGCAGAGCAATGAAACTGGGGCTACACTAACTGACAGGTTAGGGAATTGCTAAGCTGCACCGACCGGTGTGCATAAGGCTTTCATAAAGAGCTCCATGGAGTATGGCTCCACTCTGTGGGATCGTGTTCCTGCTTCCCACTTTATTCCTCTCGAGTCAGTCGAAAACAACAACTTCTGCACCATTGGAATCTCAAAACAGGAGGTGGATTCCCATGATTATCACTCTCCCACTGGCAGCAAGATGGTGGTCTCTATTTTATACAGGCTTACATCTGGCCTTGCTCCTCCTGCCCTCTCCTACACCTTTGTCCTCTCCAAGCCATCCAATGTTGAACGTGTTCCTCAAGCAACCCTCACCTGCTCATCCTCTTAAAGTACAGGCTGGTTACTCACCTGCATTCATTCGTTCCCTTGTTCTCCGATTGTGGAATTGTCTCCTTGAGTCCATTGTCTCATCTTCCTCACTTCAGCCTTTCAAATGCGCTCACCCATGAACATCCACAACATCTTCTACACACGCTGGTTATTTCCTATTCTTTTCCTCTCCAGGCTGTTGTTATTTCTTTTTGCTATTCGCCATTTTCACTTTATGCATGTCCATCCTTCCCTGTACTCTTTGGTAGTCTCTGAACCCTTGTCATATAGCTCTTCCTCTTTTGCTGCAATGGCGAGTTAATGTTCAAAACATCAGATTGTCCTTGTTACACCTGTCGACTACAAATGACCTTTTTGCCACTTTCAAAACCCTTCTGGTTAGCACTAATTGGAAAAAATATTACGGAAAAAAAAAATTGCACCCACCCGGAAAGCCACACCATGAACTGGGCTACTTAAAACCACAGAGGCAAGGACACAGCCCAAGTAAAGCTTGGGGATCAGGAATCACTCTGTAGCAGTGGCTGCTCACCACAAATGGCATGTAGATCCCCCTGGCCAGTACAACATTCTACCAGCTCTCTATCCGGCAACTCTGACTGCTCTTTCCTCAATCTGACTCTACCTGTTTCCTGATTCGTTTCGAGCAGCCTCGCTTGTTTGCTTTTCTCTGTATACATCTGCATTCTGAAGCATCATTGGCAGACCTCAGGTTTTAAAGTCATGTCTCTACTTGGCACCAATAATATATGTTGTGGGTCTATTTCCCCATCTCTGTTCAGAAACCTAAACTCCCAATATAAGTAAATAATTCAGGATTCCTTAGTTACTGGTTCACATATTACGTCCAATGTTTGTGGCACAATTCCAATCAAAGAGGACAAAGATGGAGTGAGACATGACTTCAATAGTGAAACAGCACAACATAATTGTAAGGTAAATAAACAAAACAAGTAGCGGTACATTCAAAGTACACTGCCCCAGTGCCAAATAAATAAATAACAAATCCTCCAGCACGTAAAATCGCTGGGGCGCCTTCAGCACCCAGCGATGCCGACTTGCCGCACATGGAGTCGGAATTAGGAGGGAGCAGTGTACAATAATTGAATGATTAATTACATCAATAATACATGAATAATAATCGTAAAATAATTAATTTCTTAATCAATTGGCTAGTAGTATACCTAAACCACGACTGTTTCATCCGAATCTGTAACTTTTTGAAAATTCAGTGATTAATCGAAAAATTAAATAATTTATTGATTAATCAATAAATCAAAAATACCCTTTTATAGCCAAATCACTTGTTCACCGTCGTGTCCAAATATAAGCTTCCTAGTTCAAAGGTACCTGAGATATTGCCAGGATGAAAAATAAAATAAACAGGTTATTAATAAATCAATAATAATATAGTAATCATTCAATTAATTGATTAATCAAAAAATACAAACTACTTTTTCGCCAAAGTGCATCTTCACGTTTGTCCCCAAATTTTAGCTTCCGAGCTCAAAGGATGACCGAGATATCGCCCGGACAAACAAACAAGAAAACAAAAAAACAAACAAGAAAAAGAGCAATCAGAGATTGCAAACCCTCACCAGAACTTCTTTTCTGTGGTGTATTTCGTGTGGAGTTTGTGTGCTGGTGTGTTTTACGTAATTAATAAGAGACATAATTAGAACTGCCACTTTGTAACTGCTGGCAGTGATGACCGGGTACCAAAATGTCCCGCTTTGATTTGACACCTGACCCTGACCCATGACATTTTCTTATATTAGTCAGGTTTAATTTAGAATGGGATTAAAATTAATTCAATTCAAATCAAATGGAAGACCAAATAGGTACAGTCCTGCATTGGAGTCATCAGAAGTAACCCAAACAAGCAAAAAGCAAAGATGAAGTCATCAGGAGGAATCTGGATAGGATTCACATTTCAGCTACTACTCTCTCTACCCTCAAACCATCAGGCACAGCCAAATGAGATCTTTTTTTTTCCCCCAAAAAATTAAAAAAAAAACAAAAAACAACCCATATCAAAAATTAAATAATTCTGGCTGCAGACCATGTGTTGATCAAGTTGAAATTTAAACATGGTATTGCCGCATCACTACTCGATCATAATTGTGAAGTTTCACGTCGATTGATTAAACGTTCCAGAGAAAACATTATTTAATATTTTTCTTCAATCCAATGTGGCTGCCAAACCAAAATAGTGTGATGACCTATCAACTATTCCTGAACATACTTGTACACCCAAAGCTTGGGGAACATTTGTGTGAAGTTTCCCCTCAATCTATCCAGCCGTTCTGGAGAAGAAGATTTTTATCAGTTTAATATATATATTTTTTAATGTTAAGCGATGTGTGTGTGTGAGAGTGAAGTGAGTTGGGGGCAGCCGGAGAGCACAAAGGGATGGGAGAGGGAAGCAGAAAACAGTGGGGAATAGACACATGACGAGATCTGTGGAAGGGAGCGGGATGGGGCGGAGTCAAAAAGGTTGTATGGTAAATCCAATAAGGCTGCCAAACCATGTGAACTATGATGACCTATATGTGTGAACATTTTGTTCCTCATGGATTGGCAGTCATACGTGTAAAGTTTCACCTCAATCTGTTCAGCCACTTCAGAGAAGAAGATTTTTGAAGGTTTAAAAAAAAAAATCAATATGGCTACTGAATCACATGACTGATAACATCATCAATTTTTTCTGTGGACCATTTTATCCCAAGATGACCCTCAAAAATTTTCATACTGATCAGATGTGGCGTTCTACATATGCAATTATGACGTCATAACGAAGACACCTATGACATCATCAAAACATCACACTTAATCCCCATGAGTACTTGCTATGTGCCAAATCTCAATGTTTTCCTTGGTGTGGTTTCAGAGATAGAGGTTTTTAAGTTTATTCTGTTTTTCCAACATAGCTGCCAGACCACGTGACCTATGATGTCATAATGATGAGTAATGATTCCACACGAGTAGTCGCTCCGATGGTGAAAATTTCATCTCAATCCGACAAGTGGTTGCGGAGAAAAACACGAAAGTTCTGTGTGGCCAAACAAACAAACAAAACAGACAGACAAACAAACGGACCCAAAAGCAATACCCTCTCCTTTGGCGAGGGTAACAAGAAGGAGAATAAATGGAGTGAAAACTGAGTACTCCCTTCCTTTGGTGACTGGCGATGACTTCATGCATCGCCTGGATATGGAATTGGGAAGGAGCGGTGTGCAATAAATACGGTCATACGTGACAAACAAAATGTACGTTCCATAATGTTGCAACCCAATCTCTCCCAACTATAAGGCACACTATTTTGGTTGCAATATACATGGTGGGATTCATTCTGATCCAAATCGTCCATGTATGCAAGTTATTATTAACTCTACATTTACTCTGAAATATCTTTTCATTATGGGATGTCTCCATAACTTATTCCTTCTTTGAAACCACAATTTAAACTATCCACAGCTCGCTCCACCAACGGCTCCACTAAACCCAAATGAGACATCCTAATGACCTTTCAACCCAATGTGCTATGATTGTCATCTCAGAATTGCGAGGTGCCACAATAATGAGAGTCTCCTCTATTTCCTACAGATTCTTGAAGGGCATCCAATTTGACCCGATTCACAGACAGGACGTTTCAATTTGCAAGTGGTAATTATATTCTGCCAAAGAATCTAAAGCAATTAAACATGGATCACGCAATTCTGCCACCCATAAATGTACATCAATTTCTTTCCTTCCAAGGCCGAGCTTGACACAACCCTTTACAAGTTAAGGAGCTGTAGCTTCATTTGCCAATTTCAAACGGTAATTTGATTCTGCGGAAAGAAATATAACTTCTTGGGATACACTTCAGTAACAATGGCTCCCATGTCCAAAGTAGCACGGCAGACCTTCCCCTCAAAAATACAAGTTAAAGCTACATTTCACAATCACTTGGCTGGTTCTGGAATGAGACTTCAACATCCTTTAAGCAGTCAGGGCCTACAACATGAACCCGGGTAGTTCCAGTTCCGTTTGAAGTGGTGGAACATTTCCCACCACTGGATTCTGGTTTGCTCAACCTTTGTGCAGTGTAATATGAAGGCAATACTCCAATCGATTTCAATAAACCATTGGTTCATATCCATCCATTGGGATCATACTCTATGCAGAGCGTTTGTGCTGCCGAAGCAGTCTCCTTGGCGATTGGGCACAATCCTGGATGGGTTCCGCCAACTCCGACACAGGATACCAGCAAGCTGGCACTCATTTTGCCGACTCAGAAGGATGACAGGCAGAGTCAACCCCACCTGGTATTAATTCAACAGCCGAGGTGGATTTGAAGTCAGGATCCTCGGATCCCAAGCCCACCACCCCAACCATTAAGCCAACACCAGGCATATTGGTTCATCTCTTTGTCCTGTCTGAAACAATTATAACGCTGTTTTGTTTTGGGCTGTGGAGTGCATGACCATGCACTCACAGCCTAAAACACAACTATTCTCATTCAAGTACTTGGTGGTGCAATAATGTACCAAGAAAAACATCTGCACATCAATGTACTTTGATCGAGAATTTGCCCATTTCTTAAGAAAAAAACCCTGACGTCTGACGATTTCGCACACAATTGCCATGTTACATCGGTAGTTGTTCAGTGGGTTTTAGTCATGAATTCAGAATGAAATAATAAAATGCATTCTAAACCAGAGAGTTCATAGAACACGTTCATGGAACACGACAAAGTACTGTTGAATGTTACCCCATGTAGTGTTCAGGTATATACTTCAACTTAAATGAAATAATGATTTTAAAGATCATTTAGTTTCCTAAAGAAGTTTCCAAAACCCTAAAGAAGTTTAGCGGTATTGAAGCAGTCTTACACACCACCCTATTTAATATGTCCAAGTACTGCAAAACGGAAGGGCTTTGAAACTGAAAATAGGCAATTTGTGTTCTACATTGTTTAAGTATATAATTGAATTTAAATAAAATAAACATTGTAAAAGTCGCATCAATAAATTAATTCCGGTTTTTACCGCTGTTTGACGCATTGTCGATGACACCACCTTATTTAACACATTACATAAGTTATTCATGCCTGTTGTTTGTGTCCTTTATGACGTGCTTAAAAACAGTAAGTTTCCTGTTTGGAATGATTTTCAATTTTGTTTGACTGCCAGGCAGACAGACAGAGTAAACAATTATCTGAACATGCGCAGAGACAAATTCAGAGTACTGTTAAACGGCAGGTTTGTTTTCCGAATCATGTCCCATTTAATGTTCAAAATATAACATTCAATTTAAATAAGTTGTTTCCTTAATTGCTTAACCCCGCTCTTCACTTCGTATGTGCAGGGTAACAAGAATGGCGCTTGGTAGAGCAGATACCTCCACCAGGATGAGCAGTTTACGTTTTGTATCTCACAGATAGGGGGGGATCTGGATCCGGGCCTTAACCAAAATCTAATCCGTTTGTCATCTCCCCAAATATTTCACCAAATTTGGTCATAATCCAAGTTTAACTTTTTGAGATATTGTGCTATATATCGCTTTTGGCACCATCTCTCGATGGTGAAGAATCACTTAAAAAATTGTCATATCTGGATCCATATCAAAATCTTCACCAAAATCGAAACAATTCATCCTTGGCACACACTTAACCTGTCCACCCAGTTTTGTCCGAATTTGTCAGTAATTTTTTGAGATGTCGTGCTCACAAAAGACAGACAGACAAACAGACAGGGGTGATAAAATACCCTCGGTCCACCTTTGGTGGTGGAGGTAATGATTTGGGAAAGTGAAAAAAAAAATCTGTGTCACCCCATGACAGTAAATTCATAAATATTGTGCCTACAGGGGTTCAATATGATACATCAGTGGGTGTCAGTATCGGGATGAGTTTTTGAGTGATTCCATGCAAATAAATGCTTTATCCACTGCAAAAAGGTATTTACATTCTTTGGTAGTCACATGAGTACTGTACCCAAACATACATGAATCATCGAGGTGGGTTCAATTAGTACAACACTTACAAGAGTTATGGAATTATTACCCTGTCTGTTTGATTGTTTGTCTGCACATAATGTACCAACTTAAACCCCAATTTTTACACGTTATCTTTTTACCTCTATAAAGTATGTACAGTACAATTAGAATGTGAGTACGTCTATAAAGTATGTACAATTACAATGTGAGAGTCTCTGTAAATTATGTCCAATTAAAATGTGAGTACCTCAATAAAATATGTACTATTATAATGTGAGTAGGTCTATAAAGCATGTACAGTACAATTACAATACATGTACATCCTTAAAATACGTACTATAAAACCACACAAAACAAGTCCTGGTGAGGGGTCTGGAATCTTTGATTACTCTTTCTAGTTATAAAAATTTCTTTACTTTTAAAAACACTAACAGCAGGAAATCATCCCAAGATGCAAAGCCCATCCACATGTGCTTTGTACTCAAACTAAACTTGATGAAAACAACAGCTGGAAAAAAAATGTAAAATTTATCAACCAGCATTCTTCAGATTAATTGGTGTTCTCAAAATAAAGGTGTGTTGAAAATTTGATGACAAAAACTCAAACGGTAAACAAAACCCCATCTTGCACTACATGGTGGATGGGATAAATAAGGTCTATTTGTACTAATTGTGACTTTACCCTTTGACATTTTAACCCAATTATTAATAATTATTCTCAATATTCTCATAATGAAGGTTTGTTGAAAATTTGATGACAAAACCTCAAATGGTAAAAAAAAAGTTATGGCCTGGACAGACGTACATACATGGACATTGACATGGACATAGACATATACATAGACACACACACACACACTTAGTTGTTGGTACATTGATATTACTGCATGTTAAAAATTGCATATCAGAAAACCTTTAAGAAACAGAAAAACCAATATATAATGTGTGCTATATTCTTTAGAACACAATTTTATTTTTAAGATGTACGCATCTTTTGTTTGAGTGCAACTGCCAGTTCCTGGATGGTCTAACAATAATTCAATTTTTTTAACATTTGTGTCATGCATTGTAATTGGGGAGCAGGGGAGGGGGTAGGGGGAAGGGTAGGCCATAAAGGCAGATTTGCAATAAGAGTGAGACGTGCAAGGTCCAGACCTGGACAGCTTATCCCGGTGCCAGATGGTGATAAGAAGCCTTTTTCTCTCATCGTCTGCTCCGAAGGGCCTGTAAATGGCACAGGAAGCACAGCATTGGAGTTCCGATAAAAACAGGATACCCTCTTGGAGGGAATAACTCGTTAAAGTTTCTTTACGCAAACAACATCTGGCACAAAGAGGTTTCCTTTTTAAAAGGCCGTCTCGGCATGGCTGGGGGGAGCGGTGAGGGTGAGGGGGGTTCGATGATTACATCGAGCAGCAAGTTTATTTGTGCTAAGCTTAGCAATATTGGGGAGGGAGGAGGCAGGGTCGGAATTGAAGGTAGAATTTTGGTACAAGTATAAGCTTGGCAAGGGGATCCTCCTTCTCACTCCCCATTTCTTTATCTATATTTACCTCTTCCTCGTACTCTGGAGCCACTACTAACACAAGAAGTTCATTTGGGGAAGTTATCTCAAGAGGATCCATAAAACTGAAAATGTTTGGCCCTGACAGCATTTGTTTGAGTACCACGATGGCATTGTTTACAAGGAGACCGCCATGTTGTTAAGCGCTGCCAAGTGTTCTGTTCCATTGGAGTGCTTGCTTGAGTGCTTTGAATCAAGCAAGCCACTTGGCAAGCGATATCAAGCTACTTGGCAAGCAATATCAAGCTGTGTGCTAAGAGAACACACCCCTTGTCTGGAGCAGGATTGAATTCACCCCATGCAAAACCAATCTCGGGGGTGGCCCGGGGGCAAAAACAGCAAGTATAAAAGCTCGAGTACGCTCACTTGTGAGTTGCTCTGGCCCTGGGGCCACCCCTGAGATTTGGTCCAGTGTAAAATGGCCTCTTGTGATCACGCAAACAGTCCCCAAGTATTTTCGCTGTCTCGCCGATGCCTATTGTTGCAGAGGGTGCAGTGTATTTAAGACCCGTCACTTCGCTGATGGAAATACCAATCTTTGTTGCGATAGCTAATCCATGAGGCAAGAACAAAAAAGGTTTCCTGGGTGATCTTGCCCTCTGTGCGGGGATAACCAGCATCGCAAGTTGGCGTTTGCAGTTTCGCCACGTGCGCCCATGTACCCATACACAAACCAACCTTTATTTATTTTATTATATTTTATTTTAGTGTCACAAACCTTTCCAGTAATTCTCTGAATCCACCATCATTGGATTCATTAAAATCTGTTAATCCGTTCTCAAGTTATAACACAACAGACAGACAAGAAGGCGTCAGGAGGTAGCCTGACAGTATGATGAAAATCATGTAAATGACGTCACTGTCACCTTGACCTTTGACATATAAAGTCAAAAAACATTGACAGCCTCACTTCTGTCCTTTGTCGACAGGGCAAACCCAAGGAAAACCTA
>CM068966.1:37902834-37925152 GCA_035128595.1 Eptatretus atami
AATATGGGGTTTATAATGGTACCGGAAATTGATGTTGGGGTCGAGAATACTCAGCCGAGCTTTATTACCAGGTAAATATGACATTCTCACTCAAAACAGGCCACAAAATGTAAATTGAGATAATATTAACCGCATTTTCTGTTGTTATTTATTATTGGCACTGGCAGTTACTTGGAATGTACCGTACTTGTTGTTTATTTACCACAATTATGTTGTGCGTTTCACATGAAGTATGCTCACCCATCTTGTCCTCTTTGATTGGAATTGTGCACAACATCTGGGACGTAATATGTGAAACCAGTAACTAAGGAATCCCTAATTATTACTTAATTGGAGTAGTTTCTGAACAGAGAGGGAATAGACCCCACAACATAATTAGGCCAATAGAGGACATGACTTTAACCTTGAGGTCCCAATGATGCTTCAGGATCAATGTATACAGAGAAAGCAAACAGCGAGGCTGGCGGAAAGAATCAGAACAGGTAGATCAATTGAGAAAGACATGTTCAGAGTTGCCGGATAGAGAGCTGGTAGAATGTTACTGGCCAGGGATCACACCATTGTGGTGAGCAGCCACTGTACCAGATGTCCTGATCCCAACTTTATGGGCTGTTCCTTGCTCCTGTGTATAGCCCAGTCTGTGTTTTCGGGTGGGTGCAATTTTTTTTTTCCCGTAATATTTTTTTCCATTAGTGCTAACCAGAAGGTTTTGGAAAGTGCCCAAAAATCATTTGTAGTCGACAAGTGTAACAAAGGACAATCTTTGAGGTTTGAACATTATGCCATTTGCAGCAAAAGAGGAAGAGCTTATATGACAAGGGTTCAGAGATACCCAAAGAGTTACAGGAAGGGGACATGCATAAAGTGAAATGGCGAAATAGCAAAAAGAAATTAACAACAGCCTGGAGAGAAAGAATAGGAAAATAACCAGCGTGTGTAAAGATGTTGTGGAGTTCATGGCGTGAGCGGCATTGAAAGGCTTGAAGTGAGGAAGATAGACAATGACCAAGGAGACAATCCACAATCGAAGAACAAGGGGAACATGAGCAGATGAAGAACCAGCCTTCATTAAAGGATGAGCAGGTGAGGTTGTTGAGAACCTTCAACATGGATGGCTGGAGATCATAGTGTGTTAGGAGAGGCAGAGGAGCAAGCCAGATGTTAAGCCTGTTATAAATAGACCAACCATCTTGCTGCCAGTGGGTGGGAGAGTATAATCATGGGAATCCACTCCTGTTTTGAATTCCAATGTTGCAGAAGTTGTTGTTTCGACTGGACTCGAGGAGTAAAGTGGGAAGCAGGAACACCGATTCCCACAGACCATACTTCCATACTCTTTATGAAAGCCTGATGCACAACGGTCGGTGCACTTAGCAATCCCTAACCTGTCATTAGTGTACCCCAGTTCATTGCTCTGCAGTTGTCGATGTGTAAAAACAGGTAAAAAACATAGCTTTCATAACAGCAAGGGTCTAACTGCTGCTGTACTGAAAAGAGGGATCTCAGCAAGATTTATTATAACACAGAAACTGGTCACTTTGGCTTTGCTACATTGTTTAGCACTTCTCTCACTATTTCAGGGTTTCTCAAAATATTGCCAACTGCACTTGAAGTTCCAGCAAAAGAAACTCCATCCAAGCACTCAAATGAATATATGGTCTGTCAAGTTAAATAATCTTCTGAAACTTTTAGCAATTTTCATTTGGAATTATGCTCACACTCAAGCTTGATATGAAGGCTGGAGCCACAGCTTGTACCTATCATGCACCAGGTCACGTAATTACGCTCTATTTGACCAAAGTCAGACAATAATTATGTATTTGTATCTTGACTTTTGGATACTATTTAAATTAAATTTATTCATATATATAAATGCCAACTCTACCATCTGAAAAAAATCCCAAAACTTCTTAAATCCTTTAAGGAGGCATCATAAATCAATCAATCATTTATTTCTTACGTATTTGGCACTGCTCGACTACAATCCAACTGGATTGCAAAAATCTCTGTACATTACCCATGGAAGTTTGACCTAAATTAAGCTTTATAACATGAAAAAATGTAAAGATGGAAGGACGGAGGAAAAGGGAAAATAAGGGATTTTATCGCTGTGGTGGTGTGGTGTAAAAGGCACTTTCATGTTTAACTAGAAGTTCAAAAGAAAATCTTTATGCACACTTGAGAAAAAATTATGAGGAAAAATAATACAACAAAACATGGCAGGGTCTATGTGCGGAAATGATTGTCGTGATGACGTAAAATGCCGTAATATTTTTTCCAATGTGCTAACCAGAAGGTTTTTGAAAGTGCAAAAATCATTTGTAGTCGACAAATGTCAAGTATATAATTCAAATTTGAAAACCAAAATGAGACCTAAATTCGTACAAAAAAATATCCAGAGTTTACACCACCTGATTTAACATGTACATTATATCTTTGGTGCCCTGCTGTTAGTCCTATGACGTCCTTTAAAAACGCAATTTCTTTTTGGAAATGATTTTCATTTGTTGACGCCAGCAGTTGATTGTTCAATCGAGAAGCCAAATATGTATCTACAGGTTCGTTCCATTCGGTCAAAAATTAACATTCGATGAAATTATAGTGTACCTCGATCAAAATTAACGTTTGATGACGGAGGCGGAACGACAGAAGTAACCAATTGCTTAACCCCGCTTTCACTCGCGTCACCAAAATAAAGATTTTAGCTTTTCACCCCTGCGTTGATCAATCAAACCTCAAACAACGAATTATTTGTATCATTTACACCCACTGTTCTTATACTAATACTAATATCCATAGTTCTGGTGACTGATTCTAAAATACCAGTGTTATTATTCCATTGATTTATTTCCACAATAAATGTTTCAGCACCAAGTTGCCGAGCTTTAATCAATTGTGGTTAATTTCAGATGTGCATCATTTCATTAATCCATTCTTTTCACAATTTCCCCAATATCTCGTTCAACCCAAGTAGAAGTGCAGTTTAAAATATTTTTGTGATGCACTTGGTGAAATACTGAATATATGTGAGCTGGTGGATTTTTACAGTTTAATATTCATGTGTTACGACAAAAACTTGTGAGATTTAGAGAATTTTTCAGGCTGAGAAAAACTTTATACCACCGACTAGTTCTGCGAGCTTATGAGATGGCGCGCTCCGTCCGTCCAACCAATACTTGAACTTTTCTCTAAATACACCATGTTTCGAGAAACTCTTACCACAACGTTCAACACCGTGCATACCTAAAGTTTTCATGCATTAAAATCGCGTCCAGGTTGGCGGTTGTCCCCCAAAATAGTATTTGTTTTCTTTCAGTAAATGATAAAGGCAATTCTGATTGAAATTGACACAACTTCATCACTTTATGTACAAAGCTACCAACCACTTTAAAAGTTGGTCTGAGTGGACTATGGAGGATTTATGGGGGTTGCTCCCCCCCCCAAAAAGAGATATTTGCTTTTTCTCTGAAACACACACACGATTCTTGATGGACACTTGACCACAACTCATCACCCATTAAATCACCATGTGCACAAGTAATTGTCACGCTATAAAAAAAAATCTATAGGTATAACTTTTTCTGCTTACATATTTTGTTGGCTACCATGCTACCTGTGTTCCCTGTATCTTATCCAGCAACCAGGTGAGCGCCAGGTATTCGCCCCTTGTTGTTTTTACTATTAAGAATGAAGACACCGGCATCTCAATTAAATCATATCTCCAACCCATATTTTCGTCAAGTGTTTTACTGTCATTGGATGAAATTATATATACATAATTTGTTTCATATGGAATTAGAATCTCTCATTCACACATTATTCACTCCAAGTAAGCTTGTGGTTCTACAGAGAACATTGAATGTGCTCTTGCATTTGTTTTCATTGGCAGCCCCTTGCGTGCCTGACTTTCTTGAGCAATCTTTTGATTCATGATTAGACTCCCGAAATTAGGCTTACTTCGTAGCTTCAGCTTACATCTGTTTTGACGCATCGTAAAACAATGATATACCTGCCGCCCTCATAGCCAAGTAGCCCTGGGGTGCATGATTCGGCATGAAATCCCGTCAGCATACAGAGGTAAATGTTCACACCATCTTTTGTGAGCAACATTATTATTTTAAAATGATAATCATTGTACGCTTCCCAGTCTGGGTAGTCAAACCATTTGCTCACAATAACCAAACAGTGCATCCCTCAAAATTCCTATCGCATTTGTTGAACTAAATATGAAAGACTCCAGTTTGCTCTTCATGTCGTTTCCTTCAATCGTCATTTTTCCAAACTAATACCTCTCACCCCTCTCACCCTCCTCTCAACAACCATCCACTTCCCCTCCAGCTTCCTTTCACCTTTCTCAAAAACTTCCCCCACTTTCTCCCTCAACTCCCACTCCCCTTCTCCCCACCATCACCCCCTCACTCACCCTTCTCAAAGTTGACCCCGCCCTCTCACCACCAAGCTCCCTTCCCTTGCCCTTCTCTCCCCCATCTTATCACTCTTATCTTTTTCTTCTTCTATTATCCTCAAACGCCTTCGCCCTCTCTCTCTAGTGTGAGGCTGGCCACCATGTCTTTGTTTGTTTTGTTTGAGCGGCGTGCGAAGCGCGGAGGCGAGCGTCAGCGAGAGGCCTGTCTTCTCCATCGCCCCCTCCCCAGCTCTTCGCAATCCCCCAACACTCGGTCTTCAACATATCTTCTCTCTATATCTCCCCCTTCCTCCTTTGTCTACCCTCCCACCCCCCCTCTATCTCTATATGAGGCCGTCCTCGCTCCTTAGTGCGTGGTGTCATTGAACAGGTGAGTCTGTCAAATATCCGGGGTCTTCGCACAAACTGACAGATTTCCATCCAGGTGCCACTACAAACCAGACATAATCTGCCAAATAGAACTTTCCTCACTTCAGACTCTCTGACGCCCTTGATCTCTCCCTGGTTACTCCCTTCCTCGCGTGTTATGACAGACCTGAGCCTCTTCTGGGAGATTCTCTTCATCAAAGACTCGATTTCCTCACTACCAGCACTGCCGCTCTTTCTCCCCCACACCTCCAGAACCTCTTGGCTACGCTTCCCCTCCACTCCACCTCATGTTTTAATGTGTACTACCGTCCACCAACAGTGATGACTCCATACACCTCAATATCCGAAAAGACCAACTTCTATCTTTCTCATCCGAACTCTCTCTCTTCCCAATATGTGCGACTCTTGTCATCCTGCCAGTTGCGCTAGGTGTGGGTACCTCGCTCACCTGCATGCACTTCAGAAAAGACTTCTGGACTGCGTGGAGACACCTCAATCGAGTCAGACTTCCTGACCGGTATCTCTATTATTTACTCCATCATTCTGGATTGATTTGGACATATTTCCCTGTAAAAATATTCTGCTGTTTTTCCACGTGCCTCAATCGATTCTTCTGCCATGCGTCCCAAAAGACACCTTGGCGTGATTAAAGAAACATCTCTCAGCGCCGTTGAGTATTTACAGCTGTGGCGGGTGCCCCAAGCAGCCATCAAACTTCTTTACTGTGTATCTCCACTCTACTTCTCCAACATCCAACCATCCTGGAATTCTTGAAATAAATTTGCTCCTCTCATGCACAAGATTACCCTCCGTCTTCAGTTCCTACTTCCTCCGGCCTTGGTTCACTGAGCTTGTGGCCGAGCGGCATGTCTCCTGAAGAACTTTTGCCTTTGTTCATGGGAAGCAAACCCACTGAGTGAAAATCTGTTCCTTCCATAAAGTCGGAAACAGGTTGTGTTCTACCTTCAGGAAAGCCAGACAACAACGACTTCATCTTCAATTCTGAACTCTCAAAGCCGTCCCTTCCGCAAATCCTGGTGGTGTCTTAATTACAAAGCTCTGTGATGTTACCCTCCATCCCCTCCCTGACCTCCCCAATGGCCGTATGCTGAACCGCACGTCAAAACTGAATTCCTACACTCGTGTTTCATATAAATCATGTGTCCGAAACCCATCACTTTCTTACCCACTTACACAGTCAACACCCAATCATCCTGGACTCTGGTCCTTTCTCCTGACAAGGTGGAGAGCTTGCTGTCAAACCTCGATCAATTCTGCACCGGTCAGACGCATCAGCCTCGTCCTAAAAAACCTGCTCCTCTGCTCTTGCTCACCCTCTCTCTGTCTATTCACCCTCTCATTGCTAAAGGCATCCCTCTGCTGGAAACCAGCAACATTACGCTCTGCATAAAAGTGCAAAACAAATCCCATACAGACCAATCGCCTCTCCCAATTCAGCAGGGTTAAATCCCTACACTCAAACAGAAAAATCCCCTCCTTCCTCCCGCTGCAATTTGATCCTGCTATTTTGCACCTTTTTATGGCAGAGCTGGTTAACATTCAATTTGAGGTTTCAGACGGAGGGTGGTGCACTCGTAGCCCTGATATGTTGCTTCTGCTCTCCTTAACACATGGTGGGTCAGAGCGGTAAGGATTGTTTGCTGATTCCAAGCAGGTTTACTCAATGCCAGAAACAAAATCAGACCTTACGCTGAATTCCTGTCTTTGACACATGTCTGTATGAGCAGTAAGCACCCTACGCTGATGCATCCACCATTATAAGCAAAATGAAAAAAAAACGCATGGTTCTTTATTTCCCTATGTATCAAGTACCGACTCATACCCAAATCCATGGGCTTCAACCTTAGACACAGAGAGAGGTGAAGCAAGCAGCAGAGGAGCAGGTTTTTAGACACAGAGTGAATGCCGTCTGGACCGGTTGCAGAATTTGAGTCGAGGTTTGACAGCAAGCTCTCACCTTGTCAGGCAGAAAAGGACACAGAGTCCAGGGGATGATTGGGTGTGACTGTGTAAGGTGGTAACAGAAAGTGATGGTTCTGACACATGATTTAATGCAAACCACCGGTGTAGGAATTCAGCTTTTGCACGTGCGGTGTCAGCAGTACGCCATTGAGGTAGGGGGGGATTGGAGGGGTAAAACATCCACCAGAAAACAGATTTGATAGACACCCACCAGGATTTGCAGGAGGGAGAGAGCTTTGAAGTTTCAGAATTGAGATTGAGAAATCGTTGTTAGTCTGGCTTTCCTGAAGGTAGACACACACTTGTTTCCGAGCTTTATGGAAGGAACAGGATTACCCTCAGTTGGGTTTGCTTTCCATGATGAAACAAGGCAGTTTTTTCAGGACAACTGCCTCTCCACAGCTTCAGTTGAACCAAGCCGGGAGGAAGGGTAGGATCACTTGAGACGAGACGGGATAAATCTGTGCATGAGAGAGAGCAATTTATTTAAAGAATCCCAGATGAGTTATGTTGGAGAAAGTAGAAGATGGGAGACCAGTACAAAGTTTGATGGCTGCTTGGAGACCCCGTCAGTCAGGCCTGAGTAAAGCACACTCAACGGCGCTGAGGTGGTTCATCTAATAACAGCCGAGAGACTGTCCACTTTGACAAGCCACATGGTCAGAAGAATCGATTGGAGTGTGGAAAAAACAGGCAGATTTTTCAGGGAAATTTGTCAAAACAGATCCAGAAATGGATGAAGTACCATTGTTGAGATCCGGTGTCAGGAGTTTGACCGATTGATTTCAGTCCCAATTGAGTCACAGAGTACTTTTTCTGAAGTCCATGCCAGGTAGAGAGGTACCCACACCTAGCAACGGCCAGGATGACATTGTTAGTCGCCACATATGAGGAAGAGAGAGAGTTCGGATGAGAAGAAGAAGTTGGTCCATGTTTTCGGATATTGAGGTGTAATGGAGTCATCACTGTTTGGTGGACGTACAGTACACATTTAAACATGAGGTGGGAGTGGAGGGGGAAAGCCGTAGCCAAGGTATTCCTGAGAGGTTGTGGGGAGAAGAGGCAGTGCATGGTGAGTGAGGAATCGAGTCTTTGATAAGAGGAGAAACTCCCCACCAGACGAGGCTCAGGTCTGTCATACAGGAGGAGGGAGTAAACCAGGAGAGATACAAGGGAGTCAGAGACGTCCGAGGGAGGAAAGTTTCATTTGGCAGATATTCTGGTTTGTCAGTGGCAACCTGTGATGGAAAGATCTGTTCAAAGTGTTGTGCGAAGACCCCGGATATTTGAGGTTCACACTGGTCATGAAGATGGAGGCGGAGGAGGCTTTAGGTGAGGGAGGGGTGGGGGAGGTAGGACAAAGGAGGAAGGGGAGGAGGGAGAAGGAGAGTTGTTGAAGAGTGTGGGGGATTGCAGAAGAGCAAGGGGAGGGGGCCAGATTGAAGAAGAAAAGGCTCTGTGGTGGCTGGGTTGAGGTACAGTGTGGAGTAATAAGAACGAGAGAGGGCAAGAAGGCAGTTTGCAGATTTTGAGGAGGTAGTAGATGATAAGATGGGGAGAGAAGGGCAGGGGAAGGACGGTAGCTTTGTGGATTGAGAGGCGGGGCAACTTTGAGAGGGTTGAGTGAGGGGGGGAGTGGTGGGAGAGGGGAGTGGGAGAGTTGAGGGAGAAAAGTGAGGGGGGAAGTTTTTGAGAAAGGTGAGAAGGAAGCTTGGAGCGGGGAGGAGTGTGATGGTTGCTTTGAGAGGGAGGGGTGAGGAGGGGTGAGTTGCGTATGGAAGTTGGAAAAAAAATGACGAATTGAAGGAAAGCGAACATGAAGAGCAAACTGGAGTTCTTTTCATATTTAGTTCATAAATGCGACTAAAGACATTTCTGAGGGATGCACCTGTTGTTTATTTGTGATGCAAAATGGTTGCTACCCCAGACTGGCGAAACGTACAACTGATTATCATTTTAAAGTAAATAATTGCTCACAAAAGAACTGGTGATGTAACATTTACCTTCTGTATGCTGAGCAGGGATTTCATGCCGAAACTCATGCACCCCAGAGCTGCGGCTTGGCCTATGAGGGCGGGCAAGGTATCATCATGGTTTTAACAAGATGCTCAAAAACAGATGGTAAAAGCCTGAAAGCTACGAAAGTAAGCCTAATTCAGGAGGTACATAATCCATGAATCAAAAGATTGCTCAAAGAACAAAAGCTCAAAGGGCACCGCCAAAAGGGGCTTGCAATGTAAAAACAAATGCAAGAGCACCATTCAATGTTCCTGTGAAACCACAAGTATTACTTTGGAGTGAATAATGTAGTGAATAAGAGATTTCCTATTCCATATGAAACAAAATTATGTCAATCAATAATTTTCATCCACAATGGAACATGTAAAAACACTTGCGAAAAATTATGGGTGATATATGATGTTAATTGATGATGCCGGTGTCTTCATTCCTTAATAAGTAAAAACAACAAAGGGGCAATACCCTGGGCGCTCACCTGGTAGTGGCTGGATAAAGATAACAGGGAACACAGGTAAGCATGGATAGCCAACAAAATATGTAACGCCAGGAAGAAATTGTTATACCTATAGATTTTTTTTAAGCGTGAACAATCTTTGGCACTGGGTATTTAATGGGTGATCGAAAGTGTGGTCAAGTGTCATCAGATCGTGTGTGTAGTTTCAGAGAAGAAAGCAAAATATCTCTTTTGGGGGGGAGCCAACCCCCCGCATAAACTCCCTCCATAGACCCACTCAGGACCCCAACTCCTTTTTTAAAGTGTGGTCAACTTTGGTACATAAGGTGCATGAAGGTTGTGGTCAGTTTCATCAGATTGCCTTTATTATTTTCTGAAAAGAAAACAAATACCTATTTTGGGGGACAACCCCCAAAAACCCCTTAGACGCGATTTTTTTAATGCCATGAAAACTTTGGTAACATGCACGGTGTTGAACGTGTGGTAAAGTTTCATCCGAAATCCTATGGTAGTTTCAGAGAAGAAGTTGGCAGTATTTGTGACGGACGGACGAGCGCGCCATCTCATAAGACTCCGCAGAACTACGTTCCAGAGTGAGCTAATAAAGCATTTTTTCTCAGCCTGAAAAAATTCCTCTAAAATCTCACAAGTTCGTAACAACATTATTGAACTATTAAACTCGTAAAACTCACCAGCCTTCCAACCAATATATCAGTATTCTTCAACCAAGTAACGCCATCACCAAAAAATATTTAAACTGCCACTTCTCCACCCTTGGGTTTTGAGCGAGAAAATTTGGGGAAATTTAGTTGAAAAGAACCTGGATTAAATGATAAATAACTGCCACATCTTGACAAATAACCACCAAAGTGATTAATAGCTCGGCAAAACTTGCGTGCTTGAAACAATTATTTTGGAAAATAAATCATGGGAATAAATAAACACTGGTATTTTAGAATCAGCAACCAATGAAAACTTCATTGATATAGTATAATTATAAGAAACAGTGGTGTAAGATACAAATAAGTTCGTTGTTTGATGGTTGATGTCAACAGCAGGGTGGTGCCAAAAAGCTTAAAGATCATACTTTATTTCCTGGGTGCACGCGAAGTGAAAAGCGGGGTTAAGCAATTGCGTTCACTTCTGTCTGCCGTCCGTCCGTCCACAAACGTCAATTTATGGATGAGGAACCAAACTTAATTTCAATCGATGTTCATTTTGAACACGGAATCGGAAACGAACCTGTAGGTAACATACTTTGGCCTCGATTTGACCACAATCACACATGCTGGCAGTCAAAAACAAAATTGAAAATCATTCCAAACAAGAAAACTTGCTGTTTAAGGACGTCATAAAGGATACAAACAGCAGGCACAAAGAACTAATGTAACATGTTAAATCAGGTTGGTGTAAAACGTCTGCGCAATTGATTTTTTTGTACGAACTTTAAAGTCTCCATTTTGTTTCAATTGAATTATATACTGGACATTGTCGACTACAAATGACCCTTTGTGCCACTGTTCAAAAACCCTTCTGGTTAGCACTAATAAAAATGGAAAAAAAAGATTACGGCATATTTATCCGTCATCACGACCAATCAAATTTTCCGCCACATTAGACCCTGCCCCATGTTCTGTTGTATTAAATTTTTCTCATAATTTTTATCTCAAGTGGGCATAGATTTTCTTTGAACTCTCTAGTACACATGAAAAGTGCCCGTTTACCACCACACCCACCACCACATGCGATACCATCCCCTATTTCCCTTACACCCGTCCTGCCATCTTTACATTTTTTTTCACTGTTAAATAAGCTTAATTTAGGTCAAACTTCCATGTCGTCAAATTACCAGAGATTTTTGCAAATCAGTTGATTAGGATTTGTCGCAGCAGGGCAATAAAACGTAGAAATAAATTTGATTGATTGATTTATGATGCTCCTTAAAAGGATTTAAAGAACTGTTTTGGGATTTTTTTCCAAGGGAATGTAGAGTTGCAGTTTATTATATAATAAGTGCACAATTAATTTAAAATAGTTATCCAAGACGTGCATAGATACAAATACATAATTAATTGTCTGACTTGGTCCAAAAAATTAATGAGCGTTATTACGTGACCTGGTGACATGATAGGTAACAAAGCTGTGCTCCAGCTCTCATTACAAGCTTTGGCAGTGTGAGCATAATTTCAAATGAAAATTCTAAAAAGTCAGAGAAATTTAACTTGACACACCATCATATTCTTTGAGTGCTTGCGGATGGCAGTTTCTTGTTGCTGGAACTTCAAGTGACAGGTTCATATATTCTTGAGAACCTGAAATCAGATTGATGAAGAAGATGCTAAACAATGAGCAAGCCAAAAGTGAGCCAGTTTCTGTGTATAATAACCATCTTGCAGATCCTCTTTCAGTAGCAGCCCAGCAGTTAGACCCTTCATGCTGTTTGAAGCTATGTTTTACCTGTTTTACAACATCGACAAACTGCAGAGCAATGAAACTGGGCTACCTAAACTGACAGGTAGGGGGAATTGCCTAAGCTGCACCGACCGGATGTGCATAAGGCTTTCATAAAGAGCTCCAATGGAGTATGGCTCCACTCTGTGGATCGGTTCCTGCTTCCCACTTTATTCCTCTCGAGTCGTCGAAAAACAAAAACAACTTCTGCCACCATTGGAAATCTCAAACAGGAGGTGGATTCCCATGATTATCCACTCTTCCCACTGGCAGCAAGATGGTGTCTCTATTTTATGACAGGCTTTACATTCTGGCCTTGCTCCTCCTGCCCCTCTCCTACACCTTTGTCCTCTCCAAGCCATCCAATGTTGAAGTGTCCTCAAGCAACCCTCACCTGCTCATCCTCTTAAAGTACAGGCTGGTTACTCACCTGCATTCATCGTTCCCTTGTTCTCCGATTGATTGGGAATTGTCTCCTTGAGTCCATTGTCTCATCTTCACTCACTTCAGCCTTTCAAATGCGCTTCACCCATGAACATCCACAAACATCTTCACACACGCCTGGCTTATTTCCTATTCTTTTCCTCTCCAGGCTGTTGTTATTTCTTTTTGCTATTCGCCATTTGCACTATGCATGTCCATCCTTCCCTGACTCTTTGGTAGTCTCTGAACCCTTGTCATAAGCTCGTTCCTCTTTGGGCTGCAAATGGGCAGTTAATGTTCAAAAACATCAGATTGTCCTTGTACACCTGTCGCTACAAATGAACCTTTTTGCCACTTCAAAACCCTTCTGGTTAGCACTAATGGAAAAAAATTATTACGGAAAAAAAAAAAATTGCACCACCCGGAAAGCCCACACCATGAACGGGCTACTTAAAAAACCACAGAGGCAAGGACACAGCCCAAGTAAAGCTTGGGGATCAGAATCACTCTGTAGCAGTGCTGCTCACCACAAATGGCATGTAGATTCCCCTGGCCAGTACAACATTCTACCAGCTCTACTTATCCGGCAACTCTGACTGCTCTTTTCCTCAATCTTGACTCTACCTGTTTCCTGATTCGTTTTCGTTAGCAGCCTCGCTTGTTTGTTTCTTTCTGTTACATTCTGCATTCTGAAGCATTTTCATTGGCAGACCTCAGGTTTTAAAAGTCATTGTCTCTACTTGGCACAATAATATATGTGTGGGTCTATTTCCCCATCTCTGTTCAGAAAACCCTAAACTCCCAATATAAGTAAAAATTCAGGATTCCTTAGTTACTGCGTTCACATATTACGTCCAATGTTTGTGGCACCAATTCCAATCAAAGAGACAAAGATGGGAGTGAGACATGACTTCAATAGTGAACAGCACAACATAATTGTAAGGTAAATAAAACAAAAACAGTAGCGTACATTCAAAGTACAACTGCCGCCCAGTGCCAAATAAATAAAATAACAAATCCTCCAGGCACGTAAAAGCGCTGGGGCGGCCTTCAGCACCAGCGATGCCGACCTTGCCGCACATGGATCGGGAATTAGGAGGGGAGCAGTGTACAATAATTGAATGATTAATTACATCAATAATACGATGAATAATAATCGTAAAAATAATTTAATTTCTTAATCAATTGGGCTAGTAGCTATACCCTAAACCACGACTGTTTCATCGCGAATTCTGAACTTTTGAAAAAAATTCAGTGATTAATCGAAAAATTAAATTTAATTTATTGATTAATCAATAAATCAAAAAATACCCTTTATAGCCAAATCACATTGTTCACCGTCGTAGGTCCAAATATAAGTTCCTAGTTCAAGGTACCTGAGATATTGCCAGGATGAAAAAAAAAAAATAAACAGCTATTATTAATAAATCAATAATAATATATATCATTCATAATGATTATCAAAAAATACAACTTACTTTTTCGCCAAAGTGCATCTTTCACGTTTGTCCCCATAATTTTAGCTTCCGAGCTCAAAGATGGACCGAGATGATCGGCCCGGACAAACAAACAAGAAAACAAAAAAACAACAAGAAAAAAAGAGCAATCAGAGATGCAAACCTCACCAGAACTTCTTTTCTGTCGGTGTATTCGGGTGGAGTTTGTGTGCTGGTGTGTTTTACGTTAATTAATAAGAGACTAATTAGAACTGCCACTTTGTAACTGCTGGCAGTGATGACCGGGTACCAAAATGTCCCGCTTTGATTTGACACCTGACCCGACCATTGACATTTTTCTTTATTATCAATTTAATTTAGAATGGGCATTAAAATAATTCAATTCAAATCAAATGGAAACCAAATAGGTACAGTCCTGCATTGGAGCATCAGAAAGTAACCCAAACAAGCAAAAAGCAAAGATGGCATCCAGGAGGAATCTGGATAGGATTCACATTTCAGCACTTACTCCTTCTTACCCTCAAACTCATCCAGCACAGCAAATGAGATCTTTTTTTCCCCCAAAAAAATTAAAAAAAAAACAAAAAAAAACAACCCATATCAAAAATTAAAATAATTCTGGCTGCATGACCATGTGTGGATCCAAGTGAAAATTTAAAAAACATGTATGCCATCACTACTCGATCATAATTGTGAAGTTCACGTCGATGATTAAACGTTCCAGAGAAACATTATTAATAATTTTCTTCAAATCCAATGTGGCTGCCCAAACCAAAAAGTGTATGACCTATCAACTATTCCTGAACATACTGTTACACCCAAAGTTGGGGAACATTTGTGTGAAGTTTCCCCTCAACTATCCAGCCGTTCTGGGAGGAAGAAGGAAGGATTTTTTCATCAGTTTAATAATATATATTTTTTAATGTTAAGGCTCATATAAGAGCTAACAAAACATAACGTATAAACAAGGGGAGCAGGAGACACAAGGGATGGGAGAGGGAGCAGAAAACAGTGGGGAATAACACATGACGAGATCTGTGGAAGGAGCGGATGGGCGGAGTCAAAAGGTGATTGGTAAAATTCCAATAAGGCTGGCCAAAACCATGTGAACTATGATGACTATTATGTGTGAACATTTTGTTCCTTCATGATGGCAGTCATACGTTGTAAAGTTCACCTCATCTGTTTCAGGCCACTCAGAGAAGAGATCTTTTGAAGGTTTAAAAAAAAAAATCAATATGGCTACTGAATCACATGACTGATTAAACATCATCAATTTTTTCTTGTGGCGACCATTTTATCCAAGTATGACCCTCAAAAATTTTCATACTGATCAGATGTGGCGTTCTACATATGCAATGTATGACGTCATAACGAAGACACCTATGACATCATCAAAACATCCACACTTAATCCCCATGGAGTACTTGCTTGTGCCAAATCTCAATGTTTTCCTTTGTGTGGTTTCAGAGAGATAGAGGTTTTTAAGTTTATTCTGTTTTCCAACATAGCTGCCAGACCACGTGACCTATGATGTCATAATGATGGTAATGATTCCACACGAGTTAGTCGCTCCATGTGAAAATTTCATCTCAATCCGACAAGTGGTTGCGAGAATAAACACGGAAAAGTTTCTGTGTGGCCAAACAACAAACAAAACAGACAGACAAACAAAGCGCGACCCAAAAAGCAATACCCTCTCCTTTGCCGAGGAGGGTAACAGAAGGAGAATAAATGGAGTGAAACTTGTATACTCCCTTCCTTGGTGACTGCCGATGACTTCATGCATCGCCTGCGATATGGAATTGGAAGGAGCGGTGTGCAATAAATCACGGGGTCATACGTGGACAAAAACAAAATGTACGTTCCATAATGTATGCAACCCAATCTCTCCCACTATAAGGCACACTATTTGGCAATACATGGTGGATTCATTCTGATCCAAATCGTCCATGTATGCAAGTTATTATTAACTCTAACATTTACCTGGAAATATCTTTTCATTATGGGATGTCTCCATACTTATTCCTTCCTTTGAAACCACATTTAAACTATCCAAGGCGTCGCTTCCACCAACGGCTCCACTAAACCAAAATGGACACCTAATGGACCTTTCAACCCATGTGCTAGTGAGTGTCATCTCAGAATTGACGATGGTGCCACAATTTAATGTGAGAGGTCTCCTCTATTTCCTACAGATTCTTGCAAGTGCACCAACTTGACCCGATCACAGACAGGCGTTTCAATTTGCAAGTGTAATTAATATTCTGCCAAAGAATCTAAAGCAATTAAACAAGGATCAACGCAATCTGCCACCCATAAATGTACATCAATTTCTTTCCTTCCAAGCGAGCTTGACACAACCCTTTACAAGTTAAGAGCTGTAGCTTCATTTGCCAATTTCAAACGTAATTTGATTCTGCGAAAGAAATTAACTTCTTGGGATACATACTCAGTAACAAATGGGCTCCCATGTCCAAAAGTAGCACGGCAGACCTTCCCTTCACAAAAAATACAAGTTAAAGCTACATTTCACAACACTTGGCTGGTTCTGGAATGAGACTTCACACCTTAAGCAGTCAGGGCCTACAACATACCGGGTTAGGTTCGTCCCAGTTCCGTTGAAGTGGTGGAACATCCTTCCCACCACTGGATTCTGTTTGCTCAACCTTTGGTGCAGTGTATTAATATGAAGGCAATACTCCAATCGTTTCAATATAACATTGGTTCATATCCATCCATTGGGATCATAACTTCTATGCAGAGCGTTTGTGCTGCCCGAAGCAGTCTCCTCGGCGATGGGCACAATCCTGGATGGGTCACCACCCGACACAGGATACCAGCAAGCTGGCACTCATTTGCCGACTTCAGGGAGGGGGAAAAAGATGACAGGCAGAGTTCAACCCCACCTGGTATTAAATTCAACAGCCGAGTGGATTTGAAGTCAGGATTCGGTCCCAAGCCCACCACCCAACCATTAAGCCAACACCAGGCATATGGTCATCTTCTTTGTTACTGTCTGAAACAATTATAACGCTGTTTTGTTTTGGGCTGTGGGAGTGCATGACCATGCTTCACAGCCTTAAAACAACAACGTATTCTCTTCAAGTACTTGGTCGGTGCCAAATGTAACCAAGAAAAATATGCTGCGCATCAATGTACTTGGGATCGGAATTTGCCCATTTCTAAGAAAAAAAACCCTTGAATGTCTGGCGATTGTCGCACACCAAATTGCATGTTACATCGGGTAGTGTTCAGTGGCGGTTTTAGTCATTGAATTTCAGAATTTGAAACAATTAAAGCATTCTAAAAACCAGAGTTCATTAAACACAGACCCGCGCAATCATGGGAACACGACGCAAAGATTACTGCCTTTGGCAAATGTCACCCCATTAGTGTTCAGGTATATTACTTCAACTTATGAAATTATATGATTTAAAGATCATTTAGTTTGCCTAAAGCCAAGTCACAAACCCTAAACGAAGTTATACGCGTATGACGCAAGTCTTACACACCACCTTATTCTAATTATGTCCAAGTACTGCAAAACGAATGGCTTGAAACTGAAAATAGCGCAATTGTGTTCTACATTGTTTAAAGTATAATCGCCTCTATAATTGAATTTAAATAAAATTAACTCTGTACAAGTCGCATCAATAAATTAATTCGCTCGTTTTTTTACCCGCTGTTTGACGCATTGCGTCGATGGACAACCACCTTATTTAACACCATTACATAGTATTCATGCCTGGTTTTTGTGTCCTTCTATGACGTGCTTAAAAACAGTAAGGTTCCTCGTCACATTTACGTTTCAATTATTGTTTGACTGCAGGCAGACAGACAGACCGAAGTAATATTGAAATCCCTGATCATGCGCAAGAGACAAATTCACGGCAGCCCAGTACTGTTACGGTGCTTTCCCAGGTGTCTTGTTTTCCGATCAGTGCACCACCAGCGTTTTGTCCCAATTTAAGGTTCAAAACATTATACATTCCAATATTAAATATAGTTTTACCTTAATTGCTTAACCCCGCCCTCTTCACTTCGTACGGTGCAGAGGTCTTAACCCAAGGAAAATGAGCGTACCCCTTGCGTAGAGCAGATACCTCCACAGGATGAGCCAGTTTAGTTTCTTGTAATCTCACAATGATAGGGGGGATCTGGATCCGGCGCGCTTAACCAAAATCTAATCCGTTTGTCATCTCCCCAAATATTTCACCAAATTTGGTTCATTCTCCAGTTTTAACTTTTTGAGATATTGTGCTATATATCGCTTTTTGGCACCATCTCTCGATGGTTGAAGGAATCACTTAAAAAATTCATATCTGGATCCATATCAAAATCTTCACCAAATCGAACAATTATCCTTGCACACACTTAACCTGTCCCACCCAGTTTTGTCCGAATTTGTTTCAGTAATTTTTTGAGATGTCGTGTCACAAAAAGACAGAACAGACAAAACAGACAGGGGTGATAAAATACCCTCGTCCACCTTTGGTGGTGGAGGTAATGATTGGGGGGAAAGTGAAAAAAAAAATCTGTGTCACCCCATGACAGTAAATCATTAAATATTGTGGCCTACAGTTGGTTCAATAGATGACATGCAGTGCCGGTCAATATCGGGAATGAGTTTTGAAGTATTCCAGCAAATAAATGCTTTATACCACTGACAAAAAGGTACTTTACATTCTTTGGTAGTTCGACATGAGACACAGTCACTGGACCCAAAACATTAATGAATCATCGAGGCCGTGGGTTCAATAGTACAACACTTACAAGAGTTATGGAATTATTACCCTGTCTGGTTGATTGTTGTTCTGCACACTAATGTACCAACTAAACCCCAATTTTTACACGTTATCTTTTTACCTCTTTAAGAAGCTATGTACAGTACACATTTAGAATGTGAGTACGTCTATACACAGTTATGTACAATTACAACCTCACCTAGTTGTGAGAGGTCTCTGTAAATTATGTCCAATAAAATGTGAGTACCTCAATAAGAATATGTACTATTATAATGTGAGTAGTGGCTCTATAAAGGCATGTACAGTACAATTACCAATACATGTACATCTTAAAATACGTCTATAAAACCACACAAAACAAGTCCTGGTGAGGGCCTCTGGAATCTTTGATCTACTCTTTCTTTTATAGTTAAAAAATTTCTTCCTACTTTAAAAACACTAACAGCAGGAAATCATCCCAAGATGCAAAGCCCATCTACATGTGCTTTGTACCTCCAAACTAAACTTGATGAAAACAACAGCTGGAAAAAAAATCGTAAATTTATCAACCAGCATTCTCAGATTAATTGTGTTCTCCAAATAAGTGTGTTGAAAATTGGATGACAAAAACTCAAACGTAAACAAAACCCCATCTTGCACTACATGGTGGATGGGATAAATAAGGTCTATTGGTACTAATTGTGGACTTTACCCTTTTGAACATTTAACCCAATTATTAATAATTATTCTCAATATTCTCATAATTGAGTTTGTTGAAAATTGATGACAAAACCTCAAATGTTAAAAAAGGTTATGGCCCTGGACAGACGTACATACATTGGTCATTGAATGGACATAGACATAGACATATACACTAGACCACACCACACAACACACACACACAACACACCCACACACACCACACACCACATACACACACACACACTAGTTGTTGGTACATTGATATTACTGCATGTTTAAAATTGCATATCAGAAAACCTTTAAGAAACAGAAAACCAATATATAATGTGTGCTATATCTTTAGAACACAATTTTATTTTTAAGATGTACGCATCTTTTGTTTAGTGCAAAACTGCCAGTTCCTGGATGGTCTAACAATAATTCATTTTTTTAACATTTGTGTCATGCATTGAATTTGGGAGCAGGGAGGGCGGTAGGGCGGAAGGGTTAGGCCATAAAGGCAATTGCAATAAGAGTGAGACGATGCAAGGTCCAGACACTGGACAGCTTATTCCCGTGCCCAGATGGTGATTAAGAAGCCTTTTCTCTCATCGTCTGCACCGAAGCCGGCCTGTAATGGCACAGGAAGCACAGCATTGGAGCTTCCGATAAACAAGGATACCCTCTTGGAGGAATAACTACGTTAAAAGTTTCTTTACGCAAACAACATCTGGCCACATAGAGGGTTTCCTTTTAAAAGCCGTCTCGGCATGGCTGGGGGGAGCGGTGAGGGGTGAGGGGGGTTTCGATATACATCGAGCAGGCAAGGTTTTTGTGCTAAGCTTAGCAATATTTGGGAGGGAGGAGGCAGGCGTCGGAATTGAAGGTGAGAATTTTGGTACAAGTTATAAGCTTGGCAAGTGGATCCTCCTTCTCGACTCCCCATTCTTTATCTATATTTACCTCTCCTCGTACTCTGGATGCCACTACTAACACAAGAAGTTCATTTTGGGGAAGTTATCTCAAGAGGTCCATAAAACTGAAAATGTTTGGCCCTGACAGCATTGTTTGAGTACCACGACTGCGCATTGTTTACAAGGAGACCGCCATGTTTTAAGCGCTGCCAAGTGTTCTGTTTCCATTGCGAGTGCTGCTTGAGTTGTTGAATCAATGGCAAGGCCACTTGGCAAACGATATCAAGCTACTTGGCAAGCAAATATCAAGCTTGTGTGCTAAGAGAACACAAACCCTTGTCTGGAGCAGGATTGAATTCACCCCATGCAAAACCACTCGGGCGTGGCCCGGCGGCAAAACAGCAAGCTATAAAAGCTCGAGTACGCCTCACTTGATGAGTTGCTCTGGCCCTGGGGCCACCCCTGAGATTTGGTCCAGGTAAAATGGCCTCTTGTGATCACGCAAACATCCCCAAAGTATTTTCGGCCCTCCCGATGCCTATTGTTGCAGAGGGTGCAGTGTATTTAAGCAACCCGTCACATCGCTGATGACAGAATACAATCTTTGTTGCGATTAGCTAATCAATGAGGCCAAGAACAAAAAAGCGTTTCCTGGTGATACTTTGCCCTCTGTGCCGGGGTCAATTAACCAAAGCATCGCCAAGTTGCGCGTTTGCAGTTTCGCCACGTGCGCCTCCATGTTAATCCCATACCACAAACCAACCTTATATTTATTTTATATATGTTTATTTTAGTGTCACCCAAACCTTTCCAGCTAATTCTCTGAATCCACCATCATGTGGATTCATAAAATCTGTTATCCGTTCTCAAGTATAACACAACAGACAGCACAAGAAGGCGTCAGGAGGTAGCCCTTGACAGTATGATGAAAATCATGTAAATGACGTCTCACTGTACCTTGACTCTATATGACATATAAAAGTCAAAAAACATTGAACAGCCTTCACTTCTGCTCCTTTGTCGACAGGGCAACCCAAGAAAACCTAACATTTTTTCCAGTCAATGTTTTCTCAGTGGATTCATCATCCCTTGACCCATACCATTGATATTAGCTTGGGGGCCACCACAGAATTTTGGCCTTCCAAATTACAATGGATGGCAGCCAAAATCCAAAATTGCCGCCAATTACCTTTAGGAGATTTATACTGCCTCCGTAGTGCTTCCTGGTCAAGTTTTTTCAGTGTTCTGTCATCCTGAACATATATCCTTTGACGATTAGCTTGGAGTCCACCCAGGCATTTGGCCTAAAATCCAAGCATGGCCGCCAAAAATCCAAATGGCTGCCCAAAATTAAATTAATTAGGTTAGATGCCTTATAGTTTTTTCCTGTCAAAATTTTTCCCAGCAGTTCCGGCATACTGACCGTACCTTTAAAATAGCTCGAGGGCCACCCAGATTTGACCTAAATCAAGATAGCCACAAAGAAGAGGCCATCAAGTATCCCTCTTCAATTATATTCATACTACCTCTTAGGTTTTCCCGTCAAAGTATCTCTCAGTGTTCCGCCATTCCCAAACCTATTGTCCTTTGTTTATTAGCTGGAGGGCACCAGGATTTGGCCTCAAATGCACAGATGGCCACGAAAAACCCAAAAGGGCGCCGCCAAATTACCTCAAAATTGAATTAATAAGGGTTCTCTTTTCCTGTTAAATTAACTTTTTGTACCTAATATGGTGTAAATTGCGTCCGCGAAATTGATGTTGGGCGAGAAATAACTCAGCGAGCTTTATTACCAAGGTAAATATGACATTCTCATCAAAACAGGCCACAAAAATGAAATTGAGATAATATTAACCGCATTTTCTGGTCATCCTCTTTCTGCCTTCAAAACTCACCAACAAAATGGGGGCCGATACAAACCATAACTAAGATAGAACTGCAAGACCAGGAGTTAATGTTCATTCACTATTATCCAAGTCACTGTCCGTCTTTTGAGTCAGATGAGTGTTACTGCTCTAATACTGCCAGAAGAGGTATCCGACTGCTCGTTCAAATGCTGTCGCTGTCACTTCCAGTACTCTCGTCCCTCCTGTGCTGTTGTTTCTCCTTTGTCCTCACTATATGCTGGGTTCTCGTTCTTTATTTTCTTCTTTGGGGGTTGCGGCCGTGTCTCTTCGTATCTTCTGTGTCGGCATCATAATTAATGTCACCTGTATGATCGAAATGATTTGAATGCTTTGTCAAATTGATTTCGATAATATAAGGCTGTGAATTTTTATTACTTAATGACAAACAAGTCTGAAACAGCAAATGGGAAACCTGCATAGCTTAAACTTAAATAATGTATATTACCTTGGTGTTAACCTTCTTCTTGCTGCTCGTCACCGAAAGGCTTGGTGGGAATTGGGTCAGGT
>CM068966.1:37925177-37947763 GCA_035128595.1 Eptatretus atami
GGTGAACCATATTGGCCGAATACCATCTTCCGTTTCTTCCCAACCTCTGTGTTTGATGGAAGGATACTCACTATCTTGTTTCAGACATTGATACCAGATGAAAGCTTGTAAATCGCTCCTCTTGAGGTGTTCATTGGTGCTCCTCTCATCTGGCAAGATACTTGAACTGGTTGTTATTTATTATTGGCACTGGCAGTTACTTGGAATGTACCGTACTTGTTGTTTATTTACCACAATTATGTTGTGCGTTTCACATGAAGTATGCTCACCCATCTTGTCCTCTTTGATTGGAATTGTGCACAACATCTGGGACGTAATATGTGAAACCAGTAACTAAGGAATCCCTAATTATTACTTAATTGGAGTAGTTTCTGAACAGAGAGGGAATAGACCCCACAACATAATTAGGCCAATAGAGGACATGACTTTAACCTTGAGGTCCCAATGATGCTTCAGGATCAATGTATACAGAGAAAGCAAACAGCGAGGCTGGCGGAAAGAATCAGAACAGGTAGATCAATTGAGAAAGACATGTTCAGAGTTGCCGGATAGAGAGCTGGTAGAATGTTACTGGCCAGGGATCACACCATTGTGGTGAGCAGCCACTGTACCAGATGTCCTGATCCCAACTTTATGGGCTGTTCCTTGCTCCTGTGTATAGCCCAGTCTGTGTTTTCGGGTGGGTGCAATTTTTTTTTTCCCGTAATATTTTTTTCCATTAGTGCTAACCAGAAGGTTTTGGAAAGTGCCCAAAAATCATTTGTAGTCGACAAGTGTAACAAAGGACAATCTTTGAGGTTTGAACATTATGCCATTTGCAGCAAAAGAGGAAGAGCTTATATGACAAGGGTTCAGAGATACCCAAAGAGTTACAGGAAGGGGACATGCATAAAGTGAAATGGCGAAATAGCAAAAAGAAATTAACAACAGCCTGGAGAGAAAGAATAGGAAAATAACCAGCGTGTGTAAAGATGTTGTGGAGTTCATGGCGTGAGCGGCATTGAAAGGCTTGAAGTGAGGAAGATAGACAATGACCAAGGAGACAATCCACAATCGAAGAACAAGGGGAACATGAGCAGATGAAGAACCAGCCTTCATTAAAGGATGAGCAGGTGAGGTTGTTGAGAACCTTCAACATGGATGGCTGGAGATCATAGTGTGTTAGGAGAGGCAGAGGAGCAAGCCAGATGTTAAGCCTGTTATAAATAGACCAACCATCTTGCTGCCAGTGGGTGGGAGAGTATAATCATGGGAATCCACTCCTGTTTTGAATTCCAATGTTGCAGAAGTTGTTGTTTCGACTGGACTCGAGGAGTAAAGTGGGAAGCAGGAACACCGATTCCCACAGACCATACTTCCATACTCTTTATGAAAGCCTGATGCACAACGGTCGGTGCACTTAGCAATCCCTAACCTGTCATTAGTGTACCCCAGTTCATTGCTCTGCAGTTGTCGATGTGTAAAAACAGGTAAAAAACATAGCTTTCATAACAGCAAGGGTCTAACTGCTGCTGTACTGAAAAGAGGGATCTCAGCAAGATTTATTATAACACAGAAACTGGTCACTTTGGCTTTGCTACATTGTTTAGCACTTCTCTCACTATTTCAGGGTTTCTCAAAATATTGCCAACTGCACTTGAAGTTCCAGCAAAAGAAACTCCATCCAAGCACTCAAATGAATATATGGTCTGTCAAGTTAAATAATCTTCTGAAACTTTTAGCAATTTTCATTTGGAATTATGCTCACACTCAAGCTTGATATGAAGGCTGGAGCCACAGCTTGTACCTATCATGCACCAGGTCACGTAATTACGCTCTATTTGACCAAAGTCAGACAATAATTATGTATTTGTATCTTGACTTTTGGATACTATTTAAATTAAATTTATTCATATATATAAATGCCAACTCTACCATCTGAAAAAAATCCCAAAACTTCTTAAATCCTTTAAGGAGGCATCATAAATCAATCAATCATTTATTTCTTACGTATTTGGCACTGCTCGACTACAATCCAACTGGATTGCAAAAATCTCTGTACATTACCCATGGAAGTTTGACCTAAATTAAGCTTTATAACATGAAAAAATGTAAAGATGGAAGGACGGAGGAAAAGGGAAAATAAGGGATTTTATCGCTGTGGTGGTGTGGTGTAAAAGGCACTTTCATGTTTAACTAGAAGTTCAAAAGAAAATCTTTATGCACACTTGAGAAAAAATTATGAGGAAAAATAATACAACAAAACATGGCAGGGTCTATGTGCGGAAATGATTGTCGTGATGACGTAAAATGCCGTAATATTTTTTCCAATGTGCTAACCAGAAGGTTTTTGAAAGTGCAAAAATCATTTGTAGTCGACAAATGTCAAGTATATAATTCAAATTTGAAAACCAAAATGAGACCTAAATTCGTACAAAAAAATATCCAGAGTTTACACCACCTGATTTAACATGTACATTATATCTTTGGTGCCCTGCTGTTAGTCCTATGACGTCCTTTAAAAACGCAATTTCTTTTTGGAAATGATTTTCATTTGTTGACGCCAGCAGTTGATTGTTCAATCGAGAAGCCAAATATGTATCTACAGGTTCGTTCCATTCGGTCAAAAATTAACATTCGATGAAATTATAGTGTACCTCGATCAAAATTAACGTTTGATGACGGAGGCGGAACGACAGAAGTAACCAATTGCTTAACCCCGCTTTCACTCGCGTCACCAAAATAAAGATTTTAGCTTTTCACCCCTGCGTTGATCAATCAAACCTCAAACAACGAATTATTTGTATCATTTACACCCACTGTTCTTATACTAATACTAATATCCATAGTTCTGGTGACTGATTCTAAAATACCAGTGTTATTATTCCATTGATTTATTTCCACAATAAATGTTTCAGCACCAAGTTGCCGAGCTTTAATCAATTGTGGTTAATTTCAGATGTGCATCATTTCATTAATCCATTCTTTTCACAATTTCCCCAATATCTCGTTCAACCCAAGTAGAAGTGCAGTTTAAAATATTTTTGTGATGCACTTGGTGAAATACTGAATATATGTGAGCTGGTGGATTTTTACAGTTTAATATTCATGTGTTACGACAAAAACTTGTGAGATTTAGAGAATTTTTCAGGCTGAGAAAAACTTTATACCACCGACTAGTTCTGCGAGCTTATGAGATGGCGCGCTCCGTCCGTCCAACCAATACTTGAACTTTTCTCTAAATACACCATGTTTCGAGAAACTCTTACCACAACGTTCAACACCGTGCATACCTAAAGTTTTCATGCATTAAAATCGCGTCCAGGTTGGCGGTTGTCCCCCAAAATAGTATTTGTTTTCTTTCAGTAAATGATAAAGGCAATTCTGATTGAAATTGACACAACTTCATCACTTTATGTACAAAGCTACCAACCACTTTAAAAGTTGGTCTGAGTGGACTATGGAGGATTTATGGGGGTTGCTCCCCCCCCCAAAAAGAGATATTTGCTTTTTCTCTGAAACACACACACGATTCTTGATGGACACTTGACCACAACTCATCACCCATTAAATCACCATGTGCACAAGTAATTGTCACGCTATAAAAAAAAATCTATAGGTATAACTTTTTCTGCTTACATATTTTGTTGGCTACCATGCTACCTGTGTTCCCTGTATCTTATCCAGCAACCAGGTGAGCGCCAGGTATTCGCCCCTTGTTGTTTTTACTATTAAGAATGAAGACACCGGCATCTCAATTAAATCATATCTCCAACCCATATTTTCGTCAAGTGTTTTACTGTCATTGGATGAAATTATATATACATAATTTGTTTCATATGGAATTAGAATCTCTCATTCACACATTATTCACTCCAAGTAAGCTTGTGGTTCTACAGAGAACATTGAATGTGCTCTTGCATTTGTTTTCATTGGCAGCCCCTTGCGTGCCTGACTTTCTTGAGCAATCTTTTGATTCATGATTAGACTCCCGAAATTAGGCTTACTTCGTAGCTTCAGCTTACATCTGTTTTGACGCATCGTAAAACAATGATATACCTGCCGCCCTCATAGCCAAGTAGCCCTGGGGTGCATGATTCGGCATGAAATCCCGTCAGCATACAGAGGTAAATGTTCACACCATCTTTTGTGAGCAACATTATTATTTTAAAATGATAATCATTGTACGCTTCCCAGTCTGGGTAGTCAAACCATTTGCTCACAATAACCAAACAGTGCATCCCTCAAAATTCCTATCGCATTTGTTGAACTAAATATGAAAGACTCCAGTTTGCTCTTCATGTCGTTTCCTTCAATCGTCATTTTTCCAAACTAATACCTCTCACCCCTCTCACCCTCCTCTCAACAACCATCCACTTCCCCTCCAGCTTCCTTTCACCTTTCTCAAAAACTTCCCCCACTTTCTCCCTCAACTCCCACTCCCCTTCTCCCCACCATCACCCCCTCACTCACCCTTCTCAAAGTTGACCCCGCCCTCTCACCACCAAGCTCCCTTCCCTTGCCCTTCTCTCCCCCATCTTATCACTCTTATCTTTTTCTTCTTCTATTATCCTCAAACGCCTTCGCCCTCTCTCTCTAGTGTGAGGCTGGCCACCATGTCTTTGTTTGTTTTGTTTGAGCGGCGTGCGAAGCGCGGAGGCGAGCGTCAGCGAGAGGCCTGTCTTCTCCATCGCCCCCTCCCCAGCTCTTCGCAATCCCCCAACACTCGGTCTTCAACATATCTTCTCTCTATATCTCCCCCTTCCTCCTTTGTCTACCCTCCCACCCCCCCTCTATCTCTATATGAGGCCGTCCTCGCTCCTTAGTGCGTGGTGTCATTGAACAGGTGAGTCTGTCAAATATCCGGGGTCTTCGCACAAACTGACAGATTTCCATCCAGGTGCCACTACAAACCAGACATAATCTGCCAAATAGAACTTTCCTCACTTCAGACTCTCTGACGCCCTTGATCTCTCCCTGGTTACTCCCTTCCTCGCGTGTTATGACAGACCTGAGCCTCTTCTGGGAGATTCTCTTCATCAAAGACTCGATTTCCTCACTACCAGCACTGCCGCTCTTTCTCCCCCACACCTCCAGAACCTCTTGGCTACGCTTCCCCTCCACTCCACCTCATGTTTTAATGTGTACTACCGTCCACCAACAGTGATGACTCCATACACCTCAATATCCGAAAAGACCAACTTCTATCTTTCTCATCCGAACTCTCTCTCTTCCCAATATGTGCGACTCTTGTCATCCTGCCAGTTGCGCTAGGTGTGGGTACCTCGCTCACCTGCATGCACTTCAGAAAAGACTTCTGGACTGCGTGGAGACACCTCAATCGAGTCAGACTTCCTGACCGGTATCTCTATTATTTACTCCATCATTCTGGATTGATTTGGACATATTTCCCTGTAAAAATATTCTGCTGTTTTTCCACGTGCCTCAATCGATTCTTCTGCCATGCGTCCCAAAAGACACCTTGGCGTGATTAAAGAAACATCTCTCAGCGCCGTTGAGTATTTACAGCTGTGGCGGGTGCCCCAAGCAGCCATCAAACTTCTTTACTGTGTATCTCCACTCTACTTCTCCAACATCCAACCATCCTGGAATTCTTGAAATAAATTTGCTCCTCTCATGCACAAGATTACCCTCCGTCTTCAGTTCCTACTTCCTCCGGCCTTGGTTCACTGAGCTTGTGGCCGAGCGGCATGTCTCCTGAAGAACTTTTGCCTTTGTTCATGGGAAGCAAACCCACTGAGTGAAAATCTGTTCCTTCCATAAAGTCGGAAACAGGTTGTGTTCTACCTTCAGGAAAGCCAGACAACAACGACTTCATCTTCAATTCTGAACTCTCAAAGCCGTCCCTTCCGCAAATCCTGGTGGTGTCTTAATTACAAAGCTCTGTGATGTTACCCTCCATCCCCTCCCTGACCTCCCCAATGGCCGTATGCTGAACCGCACGTCAAAACTGAATTCCTACACTCGTGTTTCATATAAATCATGTGTCCGAAACCCATCACTTTCTTACCCACTTACACAGTCAACACCCAATCATCCTGGACTCTGGTCCTTTCTCCTGACAAGGTGGAGAGCTTGCTGTCAAACCTCGATCAATTCTGCACCGGTCAGACGCATCAGCCTCGTCCTAAAAAACCTGCTCCTCTGCTCTTGCTCACCCTCTCTCTGTCTATTCACCCTCTCATTGCTAAAGGCATCCCTCTGCTGGAAACCAGCAACATTACGCTCTGCATAAAAGTGCAAAACAAATCCCATACAGACCAATCGCCTCTCCCAATTCAGCAGGGTTAAATCCCTACACTCAAACAGAAAAATCCCCTCCTTCCTCCCGCTGCAATTTGATCCTGCTATTTTGCACCTTTTTATGGCAGAGCTGGTTAACATTCAATTTGAGGTTTCAGACGGAGGGTGGTGCACTCGTAGCCCTGATATGTTGCTTCTGCTCTCCTTAACACATGGTGGGTCAGAGCGGTAAGGATTGTTTGCTGATTCCAAGCAGGTTTACTCAATGCCAGAAACAAAATCAGACCTTACGCTGAATTCCTGTCTTTGACACATGTCTGTATGAGCAGTAAGCACCCTACGCTGATGCATCCACCATTATAAGCAAAATGAAAAAAAAACGCATGGTTCTTTATTTCCCTATGTATCAAGTACCGACTCATACCCAAATCCATGGGCTTCAACCTTAGACACAGAGAGAGGTGAAGCAAGCAGCAGAGGAGCAGGTTTTTAGACACAGAGTGAATGCCGTCTGGACCGGTTGCAGAATTTGAGTCGAGGTTTGACAGCAAGCTCTCACCTTGTCAGGCAGAAAAGGACACAGAGTCCAGGGGATGATTGGGTGTGACTGTGTAAGGTGGTAACAGAAAGTGATGGTTCTGACACATGATTTAATGCAAACCACCGGTGTAGGAATTCAGCTTTTGCACGTGCGGTGTCAGCAGTACGCCATTGAGGTAGGGGGGGATTGGAGGGGTAAAACATCCACCAGAAAACAGATTTGATAGACACCCACCAGGATTTGCAGGAGGGAGAGAGCTTTGAAGTTTCAGAATTGAGATTGAGAAATCGTTGTTAGTCTGGCTTTCCTGAAGGTAGACACACACTTGTTTCCGAGCTTTATGGAAGGAACAGGATTACCCTCAGTTGGGTTTGCTTTCCATGATGAAACAAGGCAGTTTTTTCAGGACAACTGCCTCTCCACAGCTTCAGTTGAACCAAGCCGGGAGGAAGGGTAGGATCACTTGAGACGAGACGGGATAAATCTGTGCATGAGAGAGAGCAATTTATTTAAAGAATCCCAGATGAGTTATGTTGGAGAAAGTAGAAGATGGGAGACCAGTACAAAGTTTGATGGCTGCTTGGAGACCCCGTCAGTCAGGCCTGAGTAAAGCACACTCAACGGCGCTGAGGTGGTTCATCTAATAACAGCCGAGAGACTGTCCACTTTGACAAGCCACATGGTCAGAAGAATCGATTGGAGTGTGGAAAAAACAGGCAGATTTTTCAGGGAAATTTGTCAAAACAGATCCAGAAATGGATGAAGTACCATTGTTGAGATCCGGTGTCAGGAGTTTGACCGATTGATTTCAGTCCCAATTGAGTCACAGAGTACTTTTTCTGAAGTCCATGCCAGGTAGAGAGGTACCCACACCTAGCAACGGCCAGGATGACATTGTTAGTCGCCACATATGAGGAAGAGAGAGAGTTCGGATGAGAAGAAGAAGTTGGTCCATGTTTTCGGATATTGAGGTGTAATGGAGTCATCACTGTTTGGTGGACGTACAGTACACATTTAAACATGAGGTGGGAGTGGAGGGGGAAAGCCGTAGCCAAGGTATTCCTGAGAGGTTGTGGGGAGAAGAGGCAGTGCATGGTGAGTGAGGAATCGAGTCTTTGATAAGAGGAGAAACTCCCCACCAGACGAGGCTCAGGTCTGTCATACAGGAGGAGGGAGTAAACCAGGAGAGATACAAGGGAGTCAGAGACGTCCGAGGGAGGAAAGTTTCATTTGGCAGATATTCTGGTTTGTCAGTGGCAACCTGTGATGGAAAGATCTGTTCAAAGTGTTGTGCGAAGACCCCGGATATTTGAGGTTCACACTGGTCATGAAGATGGAGGCGGAGGAGGCTTTAGGTGAGGGAGGGGTGGGGGAGGTAGGACAAAGGAGGAAGGGGAGGAGGGAGAAGGAGAGTTGTTGAAGAGTGTGGGGGATTGCAGAAGAGCAAGGGGAGGGGGCCAGATTGAAGAAGAAAAGGCTCTGTGGTGGCTGGGTTGAGGTACAGTGTGGAGTAATAAGAACGAGAGAGGGCAAGAAGGCAGTTTGCAGATTTTGAGGAGGTAGTAGATGATAAGATGGGGAGAGAAGGGCAGGGGAAGGACGGTAGCTTTGTGGATTGAGAGGCGGGGCAACTTTGAGAGGGTTGAGTGAGGGGGGGAGTGGTGGGAGAGGGGAGTGGGAGAGTTGAGGGAGAAAAGTGAGGGGGGAAGTTTTTGAGAAAGGTGAGAAGGAAGCTTGGAGCGGGGAGGAGTGTGATGGTTGCTTTGAGAGGGAGGGGTGAGGAGGGGTGAGTTGCGTATGGAAGTTGGAAAAAAAATGACGAATTGAAGGAAAGCGAACATGAAGAGCAAACTGGAGTTCTTTTCATATTTAGTTCATAAATGCGACTAAAGACATTTCTGAGGGATGCACCTGTTGTTTATTTGTGATGCAAAATGGTTGCTACCCCAGACTGGCGAAACGTACAACTGATTATCATTTTAAAGTAAATAATTGCTCACAAAAGAACTGGTGATGTAACATTTACCTTCTGTATGCTGAGCAGGGATTTCATGCCGAAACTCATGCACCCCAGAGCTGCGGCTTGGCCTATGAGGGCGGGCAAGGTATCATCATGGTTTTAACAAGATGCTCAAAAACAGATGGTAAAAGCCTGAAAGCTACGAAAGTAAGCCTAATTCAGGAGGTACATAATCCATGAATCAAAAGATTGCTCAAAGAACAAAAGCTCAAAGGGCACCGCCAAAAGGGGCTTGCAATGTAAAAACAAATGCAAGAGCACCATTCAATGTTCCTGTGAAACCACAAGTATTACTTTGGAGTGAATAATGTAGTGAATAAGAGATTTCCTATTCCATATGAAACAAAATTATGTCAATCAATAATTTTCATCCACAATGGAACATGTAAAAACACTTGCGAAAAATTATGGGTGATATATGATGTTAATTGATGATGCCGGTGTCTTCATTCCTTAATAAGTAAAAACAACAAAGGGGCAATACCCTGGGCGCTCACCTGGTAGTGGCTGGATAAAGATAACAGGGAACACAGGTAAGCATGGATAGCCAACAAAATATGTAACGCCAGGAAGAAATTGTTATACCTATAGATTTTTTTTAAGCGTGAACAATCTTTGGCACTGGGTATTTAATGGGTGATCGAAAGTGTGGTCAAGTGTCATCAGATCGTGTGTGTAGTTTCAGAGAAGAAAGCAAAATATCTCTTTTGGGGGGGAGCCAACCCCCCGCATAAACTCCCTCCATAGACCCACTCAGGACCCCAACTCCTTTTTTAAAGTGTGGTCAACTTTGGTACATAAGGTGCATGAAGGTTGTGGTCAGTTTCATCAGATTGCCTTTATTATTTTCTGAAAAGAAAACAAATACCTATTTTGGGGGACAACCCCCAAAAACCCCTTAGACGCGATTTTTTTAATGCCATGAAAACTTTGGTAACATGCACGGTGTTGAACGTGTGGTAAAGTTTCATCCGAAATCCTATGGTAGTTTCAGAGAAGAAGTTGGCAGTATTTGTGACGGACGGACGAGCGCGCCATCTCATAAGACTCCGCAGAACTACGTTCCAGAGTGAGCTAATAAAGCATTTTTTCTCAGCCTGAAAAAATTCCTCTAAAATCTCACAAGTTCGTAACAACATTATTGAACTATTAAACTCGTAAAACTCACCAGCCTTCCAACCAATATATCAGTATTCTTCAACCAAGTAACGCCATCACCAAAAAATATTTAAACTGCCACTTCTCCACCCTTGGGTTTTGAGCGAGAAAATTTGGGGAAATTTAGTTGAAAAGAACCTGGATTAAATGATAAATAACTGCCACATCTTGACAAATAACCACCAAAGTGATTAATAGCTCGGCAAAACTTGCGTGCTTGAAACAATTATTTTGGAAAATAAATCATGGGAATAAATAAACACTGGTATTTTAGAATCAGCAACCAATGAAAACTTCATTGATATAGTATAATTATAAGAAACAGTGGTGTAAGATACAAATAAGTTCGTTGTTTGATGGTTGATGTCAACAGCAGGGTGGTGCCAAAAAGCTTAAAGATCATACTTTATTTCCTGGGTGCACGCGAAGTGAAAAGCGGGGTTAAGCAATTGCGTTCACTTCTGTCTGCCGTCCGTCCGTCCACAAACGTCAATTTATGGATGAGGAACCAAACTTAATTTCAATCGATGTTCATTTTGAACACGGAATCGGAAACGAACCTGTAGGTAACATACTTTGGCCTCGATTTGACCACAATCACACATGCTGGCAGTCAAAAACAAAATTGAAAATCATTCCAAACAAGAAAACTTGCTGTTTAAGGACGTCATAAAGGATACAAACAGCAGGCACAAAGAACTAATGTAACATGTTAAATCAGGTTGGTGTAAAACGTCTGCGCAATTGATTTTTTTGTACGAACTTTAAAGTCTCCATTTTGTTTCAATTGAATTATATACTGGACATTGTCGACTACAAATGACCCTTTGTGCCACTGTTCAAAAACCCTTCTGGTTAGCACTAATAAAAATGGAAAAAAAAGATTACGGCATATTTATCCGTCATCACGACCAATCAAATTTTCCGCCACATTAGACCCTGCCCCATGTTCTGTTGTATTAAATTTTTCTCATAATTTTTATCTCAAGTGGGCATAGATTTTCTTTGAACTCTCTAGTACACATGAAAAGTGCCCGTTTACCACCACACCCACCACCACATGCGATACCATCCCCTATTTCCCTTACACCCGTCCTGCCATCTTTACATTTTTTTTCACTGTTAAATAAGCTTAATTTAGGTCAAACTTCCATGTCGTCAAATTACCAGAGATTTTTGCAAATCAGTTGATTAGGATTTGTCGCAGCAGGGCAATAAAACGTAGAAATAAATTTGATTGATTGATTTATGATGCTCCTTAAAAGGATTTAAAGAACTGTTTTGGGATTTTTTTCCAAGGGAATGTAGAGTTGCAGTTTATTATATAATAAGTGCACAATTAATTTAAAATAGTTATCCAAGACGTGCATAGATACAAATACATAATTAATTGTCTGACTTGGTCCAAAAAATTAATGAGCGTTATTACGTGACCTGGTGACATGATAGGTAACAAAGCTGTGCTCCAGCTCTCATTACAAGCTTTGGCAGTGTGAGCATAATTTCAAATGAAAATTCTAAAAAGTCAGAGAAATTTAACTTGACACACCATCATATTCTTTGAGTGCTTGCGGATGGCAGTTTCTTGTTGCTGGAACTTCAAGTGACAGGTTCATATATTCTTGAGAACCTGAAATCAGATTGATGAAGAAGATGCTAAACAATGAGCAAGCCAAAAGTGAGCCAGTTTCTGTGTATAATAACCATCTTGCAGATCCTCTTTCAGTAGCAGCCCAGCAGTTAGACCCTTCATGCTGTTTGAAGCTATGTTTTACCTGTTTTACAACATCGACAAACTGCAGAGCAATGAAACTGGGCTACCTAAACTGACAGGTAGGGGGAATTGCCTAAGCTGCACCGACCGGATGTGCATAAGGCTTTCATAAAGAGCTCCAATGGAGTATGGCTCCACTCTGTGGATCGGTTCCTGCTTCCCACTTTATTCCTCTCGAGTCGTCGAAAAACAAAAACAACTTCTGCCACCATTGGAAATCTCAAACAGGAGGTGGATTCCCATGATTATCCACTCTTCCCACTGGCAGCAAGATGGTGTCTCTATTTTATGACAGGCTTTACATTCTGGCCTTGCTCCTCCTGCCCCTCTCCTACACCTTTGTCCTCTCCAAGCCATCCAATGTTGAAGTGTCCTCAAGCAACCCTCACCTGCTCATCCTCTTAAAGTACAGGCTGGTTACTCACCTGCATTCATCGTTCCCTTGTTCTCCGATTGATTGGGAATTGTCTCCTTGAGTCCATTGTCTCATCTTCACTCACTTCAGCCTTTCAAATGCGCTTCACCCATGAACATCCACAAACATCTTCACACACGCCTGGCTTATTTCCTATTCTTTTCCTCTCCAGGCTGTTGTTATTTCTTTTTGCTATTCGCCATTTGCACTATGCATGTCCATCCTTCCCTGACTCTTTGGTAGTCTCTGAACCCTTGTCATAAGCTCGTTCCTCTTTGGGCTGCAAATGGGCAGTTAATGTTCAAAAACATCAGATTGTCCTTGTACACCTGTCGCTACAAATGAACCTTTTTGCCACTTCAAAACCCTTCTGGTTAGCACTAATGGAAAAAAATTATTACGGAAAAAAAAAAAATTGCACCACCCGGAAAGCCCACACCATGAACGGGCTACTTAAAAAACCACAGAGGCAAGGACACAGCCCAAGTAAAGCTTGGGGATCAGAATCACTCTGTAGCAGTGCTGCTCACCACAAATGGCATGTAGATTCCCCTGGCCAGTACAACATTCTACCAGCTCTACTTATCCGGCAACTCTGACTGCTCTTTTCCTCAATCTTGACTCTACCTGTTTCCTGATTCGTTTTCGTTAGCAGCCTCGCTTGTTTGTTTCTTTCTGTTACATTCTGCATTCTGAAGCATTTTCATTGGCAGACCTCAGGTTTTAAAAGTCATTGTCTCTACTTGGCACAATAATATATGTGTGGGTCTATTTCCCCATCTCTGTTCAGAAAACCCTAAACTCCCAATATAAGTAAAAATTCAGGATTCCTTAGTTACTGCGTTCACATATTACGTCCAATGTTTGTGGCACCAATTCCAATCAAAGAGACAAAGATGGGAGTGAGACATGACTTCAATAGTGAACAGCACAACATAATTGTAAGGTAAATAAAACAAAAACAGTAGCGTACATTCAAAGTACAACTGCCGCCCAGTGCCAAATAAATAAAATAACAAATCCTCCAGGCACGTAAAAGCGCTGGGGCGGCCTTCAGCACCAGCGATGCCGACCTTGCCGCACATGGATCGGGAATTAGGAGGGGAGCAGTGTACAATAATTGAATGATTAATTACATCAATAATACGATGAATAATAATCGTAAAAATAATTTAATTTCTTAATCAATTGGGCTAGTAGCTATACCCTAAACCACGACTGTTTCATCGCGAATTCTGAACTTTTGAAAAAAATTCAGTGATTAATCGAAAAATTAAATTTAATTTATTGATTAATCAATAAATCAAAAAATACCCTTTATAGCCAAATCACATTGTTCACCGTCGTAGGTCCAAATATAAGTTCCTAGTTCAAGGTACCTGAGATATTGCCAGGATGAAAAAAAAAAAATAAACAGCTATTATTAATAAATCAATAATAATATATATCATTCATAATGATTATCAAAAAATACAACTTACTTTTTCGCCAAAGTGCATCTTTCACGTTTGTCCCCATAATTTTAGCTTCCGAGCTCAAAGATGGACCGAGATGATCGGCCCGGACAAACAAACAAGAAAACAAAAAAACAACAAGAAAAAAAGAGCAATCAGAGATGCAAACCTCACCAGAACTTCTTTTCTGTCGGTGTATTCGGGTGGAGTTTGTGTGCTGGTGTGTTTTACGTTAATTAATAAGAGACTAATTAGAACTGCCACTTTGTAACTGCTGGCAGTGATGACCGGGTACCAAAATGTCCCGCTTTGATTTGACACCTGACCCGACCATTGACATTTTTCTTTATTATCAATTTAATTTAGAATGGGCATTAAAATAATTCAATTCAAATCAAATGGAAACCAAATAGGTACAGTCCTGCATTGGAGCATCAGAAAGTAACCCAAACAAGCAAAAAGCAAAGATGGCATCCAGGAGGAATCTGGATAGGATTCACATTTCAGCACTTACTCCTTCTTACCCTCAAACTCATCCAGCACAGCAAATGAGATCTTTTTTTCCCCCAAAAAAATTAAAAAAAAAACAAAAAAAAACAACCCATATCAAAAATTAAAATAATTCTGGCTGCATGACCATGTGTGGATCCAAGTGAAAATTTAAAAAACATGTATGCCATCACTACTCGATCATAATTGTGAAGTTCACGTCGATGATTAAACGTTCCAGAGAAACATTATTAATAATTTTCTTCAAATCCAATGTGGCTGCCCAAACCAAAAAGTGTATGACCTATCAACTATTCCTGAACATACTGTTACACCCAAAGTTGGGGAACATTTGTGTGAAGTTTCCCCTCAACTATCCAGCCGTTCTGGGAGGAAGAAGGAAGGATTTTTTCATCAGTTTAATAATATATATTTTTTAATGTTAAGGCTCATATAAGAGCTAACAAAACATAACGTATAAACAAGGGGAGCAGGAGACACAAGGGATGGGAGAGGGAGCAGAAAACAGTGGGGAATAACACATGACGAGATCTGTGGAAGGAGCGGATGGGCGGAGTCAAAAGGTGATTGGTAAAATTCCAATAAGGCTGGCCAAAACCATGTGAACTATGATGACTATTATGTGTGAACATTTTGTTCCTTCATGATGGCAGTCATACGTTGTAAAGTTCACCTCATCTGTTTCAGGCCACTCAGAGAAGAGATCTTTTGAAGGTTTAAAAAAAAAAATCAATATGGCTACTGAATCACATGACTGATTAAACATCATCAATTTTTTCTTGTGGCGACCATTTTATCCAAGTATGACCCTCAAAAATTTTCATACTGATCAGATGTGGCGTTCTACATATGCAATGTATGACGTCATAACGAAGACACCTATGACATCATCAAAACATCCACACTTAATCCCCATGGAGTACTTGCTTGTGCCAAATCTCAATGTTTTCCTTTGTGTGGTTTCAGAGAGATAGAGGTTTTTAAGTTTATTCTGTTTTCCAACATAGCTGCCAGACCACGTGACCTATGATGTCATAATGATGGTAATGATTCCACACGAGTTAGTCGCTCCATGTGAAAATTTCATCTCAATCCGACAAGTGGTTGCGAGAATAAACACGGAAAAGTTTCTGTGTGGCCAAACAACAAACAAAACAGACAGACAAACAAAGCGCGACCCAAAAAGCAATACCCTCTCCTTTGCCGAGGAGGGTAACAGAAGGAGAATAAATGGAGTGAAACTTGTATACTCCCTTCCTTGGTGACTGCCGATGACTTCATGCATCGCCTGCGATATGGAATTGGAAGGAGCGGTGTGCAATAAATCACGGGGTCATACGTGGACAAAAACAAAATGTACGTTCCATAATGTATGCAACCCAATCTCTCCCACTATAAGGCACACTATTTGGCAATACATGGTGGATTCATTCTGATCCAAATCGTCCATGTATGCAAGTTATTATTAACTCTAACATTTACCTGGAAATATCTTTTCATTATGGGATGTCTCCATACTTATTCCTTCCTTTGAAACCACATTTAAACTATCCAAGGCGTCGCTTCCACCAACGGCTCCACTAAACCAAAATGGACACCTAATGGACCTTTCAACCCATGTGCTAGTGAGTGTCATCTCAGAATTGACGATGGTGCCACAATTTAATGTGAGAGGTCTCCTCTATTTCCTACAGATTCTTGCAAGTGCACCAACTTGACCCGATCACAGACAGGCGTTTCAATTTGCAAGTGTAATTAATATTCTGCCAAAGAATCTAAAGCAATTAAACAAGGATCAACGCAATCTGCCACCCATAAATGTACATCAATTTCTTTCCTTCCAAGCGAGCTTGACACAACCCTTTACAAGTTAAGAGCTGTAGCTTCATTTGCCAATTTCAAACGTAATTTGATTCTGCGAAAGAAATTAACTTCTTGGGATACATACTCAGTAACAAATGGGCTCCCATGTCCAAAAGTAGCACGGCAGACCTTCCCTTCACAAAAAATACAAGTTAAAGCTACATTTCACAACACTTGGCTGGTTCTGGAATGAGACTTCACACCTTAAGCAGTCAGGGCCTACAACATACCGGGTTAGGTTCGTCCCAGTTCCGTTGAAGTGGTGGAACATCCTTCCCACCACTGGATTCTGTTTGCTCAACCTTTGGTGCAGTGTATTAATATGAAGGCAATACTCCAATCGTTTCAATATAACATTGGTTCATATCCATCCATTGGGATCATAACTTCTATGCAGAGCGTTTGTGCTGCCCGAAGCAGTCTCCTCGGCGATGGGCACAATCCTGGATGGGTCACCACCCGACACAGGATACCAGCAAGCTGGCACTCATTTGCCGACTTCAGGGAGGGGGAAAAAGATGACAGGCAGAGTTCAACCCCACCTGGTATTAAATTCAACAGCCGAGTGGATTTGAAGTCAGGATTCGGTCCCAAGCCCACCACCCAACCATTAAGCCAACACCAGGCATATGGTCATCTTCTTTGTTACTGTCTGAAACAATTATAACGCTGTTTTGTTTTGGGCTGTGGGAGTGCATGACCATGCTTCACAGCCTTAAAACAACAACGTATTCTCTTCAAGTACTTGGTCGGTGCCAAATGTAACCAAGAAAAATATGCTGCGCATCAATGTACTTGGGATCGGAATTTGCCCATTTCTAAGAAAAAAAACCCTTGAATGTCTGGCGATTGTCGCACACCAAATTGCATGTTACATCGGGTAGTGTTCAGTGGCGGTTTTAGTCATTGAATTTCAGAATTTGAAACAATTAAAGCATTCTAAAAACCAGAGTTCATTAAACACAGACCCGCGCAATCATGGGAACACGACGCAAAGATTACTGCCTTTGGCAAATGTCACCCCATTAGTGTTCAGGTATATTACTTCAACTTATGAAATTATATGATTTAAAGATCATTTAGTTTGCCTAAAGCCAAGTCACAAACCCTAAACGAAGTTATACGCGTATGACGCAAGTCTTACACACCACCTTATTCTAATTATGTCCAAGTACTGCAAAACGAATGGCTTGAAACTGAAAATAGCGCAATTGTGTTCTACATTGTTTAAAGTATAATCGCCTCTATAATTGAATTTAAATAAAATTAACTCTGTACAAGTCGCATCAATAAATTAATTCGCTCGTTTTTTTACCCGCTGTTTGACGCATTGCGTCGATGGACAACCACCTTATTTAACACCATTACATAGTATTCATGCCTGGTTTTTGTGTCCTTCTATGACGTGCTTAAAAACAGTAAGGTTCCTCGTCACATTTACGTTTCAATTATTGTTTGACTGCAGGCAGACAGACAGACCGAAGTAATATTGAAATCCCTGATCATGCGCAAGAGACAAATTCACGGCAGCCCAGTACTGTTACGGTGCTTTCCCAGGTGTCTTGTTTTCCGATCAGTGCACCACCAGCGTTTTGTCCCAATTTAAGGTTCAAAACATTATACATTCCAATATTAAATATAGTTTTACCTTAATTGCTTAACCCCGCCCTCTTCACTTCGTACGGTGCAGAGGTCTTAACCCAAGGAAAATGAGCGTACCCCTTGCGTAGAGCAGATACCTCCACAGGATGAGCCAGTTTAGTTTCTTGTAATCTCACAATGATAGGGGGGATCTGGATCCGGCGCGCTTAACCAAAATCTAATCCGTTTGTCATCTCCCCAAATATTTCACCAAATTTGGTTCATTCTCCAGTTTTAACTTTTTGAGATATTGTGCTATATATCGCTTTTTGGCACCATCTCTCGATGGTTGAAGGAATCACTTAAAAAATTCATATCTGGATCCATATCAAAATCTTCACCAAATCGAACAATTATCCTTGCACACACTTAACCTGTCCCACCCAGTTTTGTCCGAATTTGTTTCAGTAATTTTTTGAGATGTCGTGTCACAAAAAGACAGAACAGACAAAACAGACAGGGGTGATAAAATACCCTCGTCCACCTTTGGTGGTGGAGGTAATGATTGGGGGGAAAGTGAAAAAAAAAATCTGTGTCACCCCATGACAGTAAATCATTAAATATTGTGGCCTACAGTTGGTTCAATAGATGACATGCAGTGCCGGTCAATATCGGGAATGAGTTTTGAAGTATTCCAGCAAATAAATGCTTTATACCACTGACAAAAAGGTACTTTACATTCTTTGGTAGTTCGACATGAGACACAGTCACTGGACCCAAAACATTAATGAATCATCGAGGCCGTGGGTTCAATAGTACAACACTTACAAGAGTTATGGAATTATTACCCTGTCTGGTTGATTGTTGTTCTGCACACTAATGTACCAACTAAACCCCAATTTTTACACGTTATCTTTTTACCTCTTTAAGAAGCTATGTACAGTACACATTTAGAATGTGAGTACGTCTATACACAGTTATGTACAATTACAACCTCACCTAGTTGTGAGAGGTCTCTGTAAATTATGTCCAATAAAATGTGAGTACCTCAATAAGAATATGTACTATTATAATGTGAGTAGTGGCTCTATAAAGGCATGTACAGTACAATTACCAATACATGTACATCTTAAAATACGTCTATAAAACCACACAAAACAAGTCCTGGTGAGGGCCTCTGGAATCTTTGATCTACTCTTTCTTTTATAGTTAAAAAATTTCTTCCTACTTTAAAAACACTAACAGCAGGAAATCATCCCAAGATGCAAAGCCCATCTACATGTGCTTTGTACCTCCAAACTAAACTTGATGAAAACAACAGCTGGAAAAAAAATCGTAAATTTATCAACCAGCATTCTCAGATTAATTGTGTTCTCCAAATAAGTGTGTTGAAAATTGGATGACAAAAACTCAAACGTAAACAAAACCCCATCTTGCACTACATGGTGGATGGGATAAATAAGGTCTATTGGTACTAATTGTGGACTTTACCCTTTTGAACATTTAACCCAATTATTAATAATTATTCTCAATATTCTCATAATTGAGTTTGTTGAAAATTGATGACAAAACCTCAAATGTTAAAAAAGGTTATGGCCCTGGACAGACGTACATACATTGGTCATTGAATGGACATAGACATAGACATATACACTAGACCACACCACACAACACACACACACAACACACCCACACACACCACACACCACATACACACACACACACTAGTTGTTGGTACATTGATATTACTGCATGTTTAAAATTGCATATCAGAAAACCTTTAAGAAACAGAAAACCAATATATAATGTGTGCTATATCTTTAGAACACAATTTTATTTTTAAGATGTACGCATCTTTTGTTTAGTGCAAAACTGCCAGTTCCTGGATGGTCTAACAATAATTCATTTTTTTAACATTTGTGTCATGCATTGAATTTGGGAGCAGGGAGGGCGGTAGGGCGGAAGGGTTAGGCCATAAAGGCAATTGCAATAAGAGTGAGACGATGCAAGGTCCAGACACTGGACAGCTTATTCCCGTGCCCAGATGGTGATTAAGAAGCCTTTTCTCTCATCGTCTGCACCGAAGCCGGCCTGTAATGGCACAGGAAGCACAGCATTGGAGCTTCCGATAAACAAGGATACCCTCTTGGAGGAATAACTACGTTAAAAGTTTCTTTACGCAAACAACATCTGGCCACATAGAGGGTTTCCTTTTAAAAGCCGTCTCGGCATGGCTGGGGGGAGCGGTGAGGGGTGAGGGGGGTTTCGATATACATCGAGCAGGCAAGGTTTTTGTGCTAAGCTTAGCAATATTTGGGAGGGAGGAGGCAGGCGTCGGAATTGAAGGTGAGAATTTTGGTACAAGTTATAAGCTTGGCAAGTGGATCCTCCTTCTCGACTCCCCATTCTTTATCTATATTTACCTCTCCTCGTACTCTGGATGCCACTACTAACACAAGAAGTTCATTTTGGGGAAGTTATCTCAAGAGGTCCATAAAACTGAAAATGTTTGGCCCTGACAGCATTGTTTGAGTACCACGACTGCGCATTGTTTACAAGGAGACCGCCATGTTTTAAGCGCTGCCAAGTGTTCTGTTTCCATTGCGAGTGCTGCTTGAGTTGTTGAATCAATGGCAAGGCCACTTGGCAAACGATATCAAGCTACTTGGCAAGCAAATATCAAGCTTGTGTGCTAAGAGAACACAAACCCTTGTCTGGAGCAGGATTGAATTCACCCCATGCAAAACCACTCGGGCGTGGCCCGGCGGCAAAACAGCAAGCTATAAAAGCTCGAGTACGCCTCACTTGATGAGTTGCTCTGGCCCTGGGGCCACCCCTGAGATTTGGTCCAGGTAAAATGGCCTCTTGTGATCACGCAAACATCCCCAAAGTATTTTCGGCCCTCCCGATGCCTATTGTTGCAGAGGGTGCAGTGTATTTAAGCAACCCGTCACATCGCTGATGACAGAATACAATCTTTGTTGCGATTAGCTAATCAATGAGGCCAAGAACAAAAAAGCGTTTCCTGGTGATACTTTGCCCTCTGTGCCGGGGTCAATTAACCAAAGCATCGCCAAGTTGCGCGTTTGCAGTTTCGCCACGTGCGCCTCCATGTTAATCCCATACCACAAACCAACCTTATATTTATTTTATATATGTTTATTTTAGTGTCACCCAAACCTTTCCAGCTAATTCTCTGAATCCACCATCATGTGGATTCATAAAATCTGTTATCCGTTCTCAAGTATAACACAACAGACAGCACAAGAAGGCGTCAGGAGGTAGCCCTTGACAGTATGATGAAAATCATGTAAATGACGTCTCACTGTACCTTGACTCTATATGACATATAAAAGTCAAAAAACATTGAACAGCCTTCACTTCTGCTCCTTTGTCGACAGGGCAACCCAAGAAAACCTAACATTTTTTCCAGTCAATGTTTTCTCAGTGGATTCATCATCCCTTGACCCATACCATTGATATTAGCTTGGGGGCCACCACAGAATTTTGGCCTTCCAAATTACAATGGATGGCAGCCAAAATCCAAAATTGCCGCCAATTACCTTTAGGAGATTTATACTGCCTCCGTAGTGCTTCCTGGTCAAGTTTTTTCAGTGTTCTGTCATCCTGAACATATATCCTTTGACGATTAGCTTGGAGTCCACCCAGGCATTTGGCCTAAAATCCAAGCATGGCCGCCAAAAATCCAAATGGCTGCCCAAAATTAAATTAATTAGGTTAGATGCCTTATAGTTTTTTCCTGTCAAAATTTTTCCCAGCAGTTCCGGCATACTGACCGTACCTTTAAAATAGCTCGAGGGCCACCCAGATTTGACCTAAATCAAGATAGCCACAAAGAAGAGGCCATCAAGTATCCCTCTTCAATTATATTCATACTACCTCTTAGGTTTTCCCGTCAAAGTATCTCTCAGTGTTCCGCCATTCCCAAACCTATTGTCCTTTGTTTATTAGCTGGAGGGCACCAGGATTTGGCCTCAAATGCACAGATGGCCACGAAAAACCCAAAAGGGCGCCGCCAAATTACCTCAAAATTGAATTAATAAGGGTTCTCTTTTCCTGTTAAATTAACTTTTTGTACCTAATATGGTGTAAATTGCGTCCGCGAAATTGATGTTGGGCGAGAAATAACTCAGCGAGCTTTATTACCAAGGTAAATATGACATTCTCATCAAAACAGGCCACAAAAATGAAATTGAGATAATATTAACCGCATTTTCTGGTCATCCTCTTTCTGCCTTCAAAACTCACCAACAAAATGGGGGCCGATACAAACCATAACTAAGATAGAACTGCAAGACCAGGAGTTAATGTTCATTCACTATTATCCAAGTCACTGTCCGTCTTTTGAGTCAGATGAGTGTTACTGCTCTAATACTGCCAGAAGAGGTATCCGACTGCTCGTTCAAATGCTGTCGCTGTCACTTCCAGTACTCTCGTCCCTCCTGTGCTGTTGTTTCTCCTTTGTCCTCACTATATGCTGGGTTCTCGTTCTTTATTTTCTTCTTTGGGGGTTGCGGCCGTGTCTCTTCGTATCTTCTGTGTCGGCATCATAATTAATGTCACCTGTATGATCGAAATGATTTGAATGCTTTGTCAAATTGATTTCGATAATATAAGGCTGTGAATTTTTATTACTTAATGACAAACAAGTCTGAAACAGCAAATGGGAAACCTGCATAGCTTAAACTTAAATAATGTATATTACCTTGGTGTTAACCTTCTTCTTGCTGCTCGTCACCGAAAGGCTTGGTGGGAATTGGGTCAGGTTGAACCATATTGGCCGAAAATACCATCTTCGTTTCTTCCCAACCTCTGTGTTTGATGAAGGATACTCACTATCTTGTTTCAGACATTGATACCAGATGAAAGCTTGTAATCGCTCCTCTTGTAGGTGTTCATTGGTGCTCCTCTCATCTGGCCAAATACTTGAACTGATTTCACTTTCTGCTTGTCGTACATTACTGATCCGTGTTCTCACTTTACTCTTTAGGTTCACTTCCAGCATA
>CM068966.1:37961223-37971232 GCA_035128595.1 Eptatretus atami
CACTCTAGTCATCCTTAGCTAATAAGCTTCTATGTGATACCTTATCAAATGCCTTTTAAAAGTCTAAATACACAACATCCACTGCACTTCCCTCACCCACACAATCAAAAAGTGCTTCATAGAACTGCAATAAAAACATTTTTTTAACATGACCTCCCTTTGGTAAGTCAATGCTAACTGCCTTTAAATAGTTTAAAATTTACTCAAGGTTTCCTCATCTGAAACCGAATTAACATCTCTAACATCTTCCCCACAACTCAAGTTAAACGAGCATTTCTACTGTTTTATGATACCTCTCTGGAACCTTTCTTAAATAACGGTTTTAGATTTGCTGTTCCCCAATCCTCTGGAATTTTATTATTTTCTTTACAGGCTCATAAACAAGACTGTGCATCAGAATGTGTTTTCAAAGAAACTTGTTGAAAAAATATTCAGTGGTATTTTAGGGTATGGCGATATCAACAGCACAACATTCATAAAACGAATAGCTAGTGCGACCTGGTACCTTGCCATGTTTCATAAAGACTTTTCACCACCATTCATCATGGAATAAGGGTTTCGACCTGGGAACACAATGGTTCACACAGAATGGTGGCACTTCCCATGATGCTCGAGTTGTCCTTGACTTTAACCATGAACTTCTTGAATATCACGACATTTTGCTCAAGCGTCCAGACAGGCACCAATGTGGAATGACGTGTTCTACTCCCCAGCCCTGAATTCAACTCAAGTGATTATTTTCCATCGAATAATTTGAAGAAACGAGTCAATACACAAAGACCACAAACTCCCAAGGACCTTAGAGTAAAACCTGTGGATTCTTGTAATACACTTGACTTGTGCCACAGAGTAGTGGATCGTTTGATCCGTCGGTTTGAGGAAGTGCGTGGGAATAATAGCGGTCATATTAAGCAGTTGTTCATGACAAATACATAAACAAAGAATATTTACCCCACACACATGAAGCAAATAACAGGGTTAAGCAATTGGTTCACTTCTGTCTGTCTCTCTGTCTGACTGTCTCTCTGTCTGTCTCGAAATGTCACTTTATGATCGAGGCACAACTTAATTTAAATTGAATGTTATATTTTGAACATGAATCGGAAAATTAACCTGCGGTTTAGTAGTTCTGAGGCTCTGAATTTTTCCCAATCGCGCATGTGCAAAGAGGAGTGAGAGGATTTTTTTTTTTTACTTTGTCTGCTGCCTGTCTGGCAGGAAAACAAAATTGAAAATCATTCCAAACAGGAAACTTACTGCTTTTAAGAACGTCACAATGGACACATACAACAGGTATGGAAAACTAATGTAACATGTTAAATAAGGTGGTGTAAAAGACGCTGCATCAACAGTGGTAAACTTCCAAAAAAACAAAACATTCTACAACATTTAAGATCTTTCTTTTATTTCCATTGAATTATATACTAGAACACTGTAAAACACAAATTGCCTTTTTGTCACTTTCAAAAATATTCCGTTTAGTAGGACTCGGAAAAGTATTTATGCCCTGAAGGGCAGAGTAACTATAAGAAAACCTGTGAGAATCAGCACTCATGCCATCATTCTTTGAAAGCCTGGTGTTGGCTTAGTGGTTAGGGTGGCGGCTTGGGATCCTAGGGTCCTGAGTTCAAGCCCCGTTGGCCGCTGAATTAATACACACAGGGGGTTGACTACGGCATAATGAGTACCAGTGTACTGGTAAGGGGGACACTGTATCAGCGGCATTGCACAATCCAACCAATGATGCAACCAGCAGCCACAGGCTGCACGAGAGAGAGAGAGAGAGAGAGGAGAGAGAGAGAGAGAGAGAGAGAGAGAAAGAAAGAGAGAGAGAGAGAGAGAGAGAGAGAGAGAGAGAGAGAGAGAGAGAGAGAGAGGGTGGGGAGAGAAGAGAGAGAGAGAGAGAGGGAGAGAAGAGAGAGAGAGAGAGAGAGAGAGAGGAGAGAGAGAGTGGGAGAAGAGAGAGAAGAGAGGTGGGGAGAGAGAGAGAGAGAGAGAGAGTGGGGAAGAGAGAGAGAGAGAGGGTGGGGAGAGAGAGAGAGAGAGAGAGAGAGGAAGAGAGAGAGAGAGAGAGAGAGAGAGAGAGGAGAGAGAGAGAGAGATCATGCTTGAAGGCAGAATAACTGTTTGCGATTCTGCATTCTGACAAATACAGCAGTGCAGAGGGCTGTTTGATTACCATTGCCCGTTATGCAAGATTCACAAACAAAACGAACATAGATCATGCTCAGAAACGAAACAGAAAGAGTTTAAAAGACTTTCCATGTCCTCACATCAAGGGTAAGATGTTCTTTTTTGTCTTTTTTTTTGTATCCCAACTTGAGGCTCGTGTAAGAACTAATACACAGAGACATATAACAAGGCAGGAGACAAGAGGGGCGGGAGAGGGAAGCACAAAATAGTGGGGAACAAAGACAATAGAATATCTGTGGAAGGGAGAGGGATGGGGTGGGGTACATGGGGTAAACAAGATGGTACTACAGGGACTTTCAGGAAGGAAAACAGTGAATTTGAAGGGGGTGGGTTTGGAGTGAATTAACGAGGGTAGTAAAGATCAAGATATTGGATGGGAGAAGATAAGAGATGGTGGTGAGCAGCTGTTTTGATGGCCTGGAGGGAGGAGTGTGATTGTATAATGTGCAAGTTTTTTTCCAGAGGTGGGAAAAAGAGGAATGAAAGAGTGAAGGTGAGCAGTGATTCTTCATTTTGGCAGTTTCACCAGAAGGGTGCCTTGAGGAAATATAGGAGGTGGTGGGGGGGGGAGAGATCGCAGACAGAGCAGCGAGGGAAGACCAGAGAGGAGACGGTAGAAGAGAGAAAGACCACCGACCTGCCTGTGGTGAGAGAGTGAGAGGCCCAAAGACTCAGCTTCATTGCGGGAGTACCAAAAATACCAAAAGCCTTGGTTTCCACAGCGTGAAGTCGAGGTAGGTGTGAGGCAGAAGCACAGCCCAAGAGGGGGGGGCGCAGTACTCCATCAGACTGCGGATGAAAGCTTTGTAAATGGTTAGAAGCTCAGGTATGCCAAGGAAGGACCTTGCATGACATAGGATGCCCAGTCAGCGACTGGCTTTAGAGGCCATCTCGGAGATGTGGCTTTCCCAGGAAAGATCATGGCAGATAGTGAGACCCAAAAGCTTGAATGAAAGGACTTCTAAAAAAGAGAGCAGATGTAATACTGTTCACAAACAAACAACAAACAGACAGGGTGAAAACAGTACCTCCGTCCATCTTCGATGGCGGAGGTTAATGAAGTGAAGTGGAATGAGGCGAGTTAAGGTTCACACTGATGAGTCCATAATTTTGAGGTGTACACAGCGAGTGATGAGAATAAACACATAGATAGTGACAGAATGCAGAAATTTGAAAAGAAGTGGAATAAGGAAAGTGAAAGTGAGAAATGAAGGAACACCATAAAGAAAGTAGGAGAGAGGAGATTGGACCATAACTCTGTGGCAAAGTGTTGGTGCTGCTAAGCAGTCTCCTTGGCTATTGGGCACAATCTGGATGGGTCGCCGCTGCTGACAGGGTATACAGCATGCTGGCACTCATTTTGCCGACTGGAAGATGACAGCCCGAGTTAACCCCACCTGGTATAATTCAACAGCTGAGCAGGATTTGAACTCAGGACCCTAGGATCCAAAGCCCACCACCCTAACCCATCAGCCAACACCAGGCATAAGAAACTAGAGAATTAGAAAAGACAACAATTGTTTGTGAAAATGGGAGAAGAGTTAGGATTGATTGATTGATTGATTGATTGTGTGCTTTGCTGAAGGCAGGCCTTGGCTGCTTGGCTTGCCATTGCCTTCCCAGCAGTTAGTCAAGATGGTGCCGGTGATAGCTCGTCTAGTCTTGGTGAAGGACACGCCGTGGGATCCTTTTAACATCCACCAATTAATGACATCAGATGGGGCACCAGGCTTAACAGCCATCTGAGGAGGGGACACAAAACATGATGAATCACCCTGTTTATGAAACACCGAGATGACAGTTTATAGCTGGGTTGAGATTTGAATCCAGGCTAAACAGCTACAAGAGATGAGTATGTGTACGTTTCGGCCACCCTGCCAGTCCTTCTGATAAGATATGGAAAGGGAAGGTTTTTCTTTGCAATGAAGCAGAACAGAAAGAAGAAATTTAGAAAGAACAAAGAAGGAACACCTCCTGTAACCACGTGGCTTCTCGTCTCTTCCTGGTAGCTTTTCATCGATCCATCAGCTTCACTCTGCATTTACCGTCCAAATTCACCACACACTTCCACGATTTTACTTCAACCTTCCCTTTTCCTAATGTATGCAATCATTATTTAAAATAAATAAATTCACTTTTGACAATGCACCTTCCCATAGCCAAGTGCTTCTCCTGCAACCACGTGATCTGTTTACACCCCCTGCGTTTACCGATCCAAATTCACCATTCACCTCACGATTTTTTTTTGACAACACTTCCATGACCTAATCTGATGGAAACTCTCTCAAACAATAATAATAATAATAATAATAATTAATAAAAACGATCTCTTATAATGCTCATCTTCCTCTTTCACACGTGTGGTACTCCTTACTGTATCATATGTACTACCTTTTACTATTTAAACAGACTGCTCTCAATTCGACCTCTCCCTTCATACTTGCCTAAAAAATCCAACTGTTACAACGTTTCTTCTCTCTGTTCTCTGAATTTGCCTTTATTGCATCCATCAAGAAACGTGTTAAATCGCATCTCTGAACCTAAAACTTTAAAAACCCCGGTTTGCCTCACTATCTGCCATGATCTTTTCTGGGAAAAGCCGCCTCCAAAAGCCAGTCACCGACTGGATAACTCCGTCGTGCAAAGGTCCTTCCTCGGCCCACCTGAGCTCCGCCCACTTACAAAGCTTTCGTCCGCAGCCTGATGGAGTACTGCTCCCTCTGGGCTGGTGCTCCTGCCTCCCGCCTTTCTCGCTTCACACTGTGGAAACCAAGTTCATTTCGGATCATTGAATCTCCCACGATGAGGCTGAGTCCTTGGGCACTCACTCTCTCACCGAGGCAGGTCGGTGGTCTTTCTGTCTTCTACCATCTCCTCTCCAGTCTTGCCCACCCCCCCCCCCCCCTCCTGTTCTCTCTGCAATTTGTCCCCACCACATTTCCGCAGGGTGCTCAAGGTCCACCAACAACCCCCTTCTGGTAAAACTACCAAAATCACACGAATCACTGCTCACCTTCACTCTTTCATTCCTCTTTTTCCCGCCTTTGGAATAAACTCCCACACCTCTATTCAATCCCACTCTTCCCTACAGACCTTCAGAACAGCTGTTCACCACCACCTCTTATCATCCTCATCCAAATCCTTGATCTTTTCTACCCCCGTTAATACACCCCAAGCCCACCTCCTTCAAATTCCTTGCTTTCCTTCCTGAAAGTCCCTGTAATGTCCATCTTGTATTCCCCATGTTCCCACCCCATCCCTCTCCCTTCCACAGATCTCCTAATGTCTGTTCCCACACTGTTTTTGTCCTTCCCACTCCCCCGCTCTTGTCTCATGCCCCCTTGCTGTATGTTTTGTGTTAGCTTTAATACGAGCCTCGACAAGGTATACAAAAAAAAAGAAAAAAGGAGCAATCAGAGATTGCAGACCCTCACCAGGACTTGTTTTGTGTGGCATTTGTGTGCTAGTGTGTTACATAAATAATAAGAAGACATTAATTAGAACTGCCACTTTATAACTGCTGACAGTGATGACCAGGTACCAAGATGTCCCGCTTTTGATGCAACCCCGCTTTGATCAGACACCTGACCTGACCCATGAGGTTTTAAAAATTATTATTCAATTGAATGCAGAATGGAATTAAAATAATTTCAATTCAGATGAAATGGAAGACCAAATAGGTAAATTCATGCATTGGAGTAATCAGAAGGAACCAAACAAGCAAAAAGCAAAGCTGAAGTCATCAGGAGGAACCTGGATAGGATTTGGGTTTCAGCTGCTACTCCTCGACCCTCAAACCCATCCAGGCACTGCAAGTGAGCCATATTTAAATTTTAAAAAAAGGAACCCACATCAAAAAATGAATACTTCACACAATGTGTCCGATCAAGTTGAAATTTAAACATAATATATCCCCATCACTACTAGATCAATAATTTTGATGTTTCACGTTGATTGATGAAATGGTTCCAGAGAAAACATTTTTAATATTTTTTCTTCAATTCAATATGGCTGCCAAACCATGTGACCTATCAATTATTCCTGAACAACTTGTACACCCATGGCTTGGGGAACATTTGTGTGAAGTTTTCCCTCAATCTGTCCAGCCGTTGTGGAATATTTTATGGTTTTAGGGTAAATCAACATGGCTGCCATGTAACCTACGACATCATAATTATCATTAAAACATTCTACATGAGTAGTCGTTCCAATGGTTAAAAATTTCATCTCAATCCGACAATTGGTTGTTGAGAAAAACACAAAAAGTTCTGTGGCGACAAACAATCAAACAAATGGACCCAAATGCAAAGGATAATTAGAGTTTGCTGAATCAGATCAACCATCCCACCCACCTCCCCCCCCCTTACCCTTTGATATCGACTTGATCTGCTGTCTACTCGACTCTAAGCTTTGTGTTATCTGCAATTTGGTAAGCCACCACTAAACTCACTGTTTAAATCATTGATGTAAATTATATAATAATGGGGCTGGAACTGATTCCTGAGTTCCCGCATTACTGGCTACTTCCCAGCCAGACATCCTCCTATGCACAGCCACTAATTGTTTCTCAACACGAATCCAGCTTTCAATGCAGTAGTTAGCCACTCTAGTCATCCTTAGCTAATAAGCTTCTATGTGATACCTTATCAAATGCCTTTTAAAAGTCTAAATACACAACATCCACTGCACTTCCCTCACCCACACAATCAAAAAGTGCTTCATAGAACTGCAATAAAAAACATTTTTTTTAACATGACCTCCCTTTGGTAAGTCAATGCTAACTGCCTTTAAATAGTTTAAAATTTACTCAAGGTTTCCTCATCTGAAACCGAATTAACATCTCTAACATCTTCCCCACAACTCAAGTTAAACGAGCATTTCTACTGTTTTATGATACCTCTCTGGAACCTTTCTTAAATAACGGTTTTAGATTTGCTGTTCCCCAATCCTCTGGAATTTTATTATTTTCTTTACAGGCTCATAAACAGACTGTGCATCAGAATGTGTTTTCAAAGAAACTTGTTGAAAAAATATTCAGTGGTATTTTAGGGTATGGCGATATCACACAGCACAACATTCATAAAACGAATAGCTAGTGCGACCTGGTACCTTGCCATGTTTCATAAAGACTTTTCACCACCATTCATCATGGAATAAGGGTTTCGACCTGGAACACAATGGTTCACACAGAATGGTGGCACTTCCCATGATGCTCGAGTTGTCCTTGACTTTAACCATGAACTTCTTGAATATCACGACATTTTGCTCAAGCGTCCAGACAGGCACCAATGTGGAATGACGTGTTCTACTCCCCAGCCCTGAATTCAACTCAAGTGATTATTTTCCATCGAATAATTTGAAGAAACGAGTCAATACCAAAGACCACAAACTCCCAAGGACCTTAGAGTAAAACCTGTGGATTCTTGTAATACACTTGACTTGTGCCACAGAGTAGTGGATCGTTTGATCCGTCGGTTTGAGGAAGTGCGTGGGATAATAGCGGTCATATTAAGCAGTTGTTCATGACAAATACATAAACAAAGAATATTTACCCCACACACATGAAGCAAATAACAGGGTTAAGCAATTGGTTCACTTCTGTCTGTCTCTCTGTCTGACTGTCTCTCTGTCTGTCTCGAAATGTCACTTTATGATCGAGGCACAACTTAATTTAAATTGAATGTTATATTTTGAACATGAATCGGAAAATTAACCTGCGGTTTAGTAGTTCTGAGGCTCTGAATTTCCCAATCGCGCATGTGCAAAGAGGATGAGAGGATTTTTTTTTTTTACTTTGTCTGCTGCCTGTCTGGCAGGAAACAAAATTGAAAATCATTCCAAACAGGAAACTTACTGCTTTTAAGAACGTCACAATGGACACATACAACAGGTATGGAAAACTAATGTAACATGTTAAATAAGGTGGTGTAAAAGACGCTGCATCAACAGTGGTAAACTTCCAAAAAAACAAAACATTCTACAACATTTAAGATCTTTCTTTTATTTCCATTGAATTATATACTAGAACACTGTAAAACACAAATTGCCTTTTTGTCACTTTCAAAAATATTCCTTTAGTAGGACTCGGAAAAGTATTTATGCCCTGAAGGGCAGAGTAACTATAAGAAAACCTGTGAGAATCAGCACTCATGCCATCATTCTTTGAAAGCCTGGTGTTGGCTTAGTGGTTAGGGTGGCGGCTTGGGATCCTAGGGTCCTGAGTTCAAGCCCCGTTGGCCGCTGAATTAATACACACCAGGGGGTTGACTAACGGCATAATGAGTACCAGTGTACTGGTAAGGGGGACACTGTATCAGCGGCATTGCCACATCCCACCAATGATGCAACCAGCAGCCACAGGCTGCACGAGAGAGAGAGAGAGAGAGAGGAGAGGAGAGAGAGAGAGAGAGAGAGAGAAAGAAAGAGAAGAGAGAGAGAGAGAGAGAGAGAGAGAGAGAGGAGAGAGAGAGAGGGTGAGAGAGAGAGAGAGAGAGAGAGAGGAGAGAGAGAGAGGAGAGAGAGGAGAAGAGAGGAGAGAGAGAGTGGGGAGAGAGAAGGAGAGAGAGAGTGGGGAGAGAGAGAGAGAGAGAGAGAGTGGGAAGAAGAGAGAGAGAGAGGGTGGGGAGAGAGAGAGAGAGAGAGAGAAGAAGAGAGAGAGAGAGAGAGAGAGGAGAGAGAGAGAGAGAGAGAGAGAGATCATGCTTTGAAGGCAGAATAACTGTTTGCGATTCTGCATTCTGACAAATACAGCAGTGCAGAGGGCTGTTTGATACCATTGCCCGTTATGCAAGATTCCCAAACAAAACGAACATAGATCATGCTCAGAAACGAAACAGAAAGAGTTTAAAAGACTTTCCATGTCCTCACATCAAGGGTAAGATGTTCTTTTTTGTCTTTTTTTTTGTATCCCAACTTGAGGCTCGTGTAAGAACTAATACACAGAGACATATAACAAGGCAGGAGACAAGAGGGGCGGGAGAGGAAGCACAAAATAGTGGGGAACAAAGACAATAGGATATCTGTGGAAGGGAGAGGGATGGGGTGGGGTACATGGGGTAAACAAGATGGTACTACAGGGACTTTCAGGAAGGAAAACAGTGAATTTGAAGGGGGTGGGTTTGGAGTGAATTAACGAGGGTAGTAAAGATCAAGATATTGGATGGGAGAAGATAAGAGATGGTGGTGAGCAGCTGTTTTGATGGCCTGGAGGGAGGAGTGTGATTGTATAATGTGCAAGTTTTTTTCCAGAGGTGGGAAAAAGAGGAATGAAAGAGTGAAGGTGAGCAGTGATTCTTCATTTTGGCAGTTTCACCAGAAGGGGTTTTTTGGCGGACCTTGAGTGCCTTGAGGAAATATAGGAGGTGGTGGGGGGGGGAGCAGATCGCAGACAGAGCAGGAGGGAAGACCAGAGAGGAGACGGTAGAAAGAGAAGAAGACCACCGACCCTGCCTGTGGTGAGAGAGTGAGAGGCCCAAAGACTCAGCTTCATTGCGGGAGTACCAAAAAAATACCAAAAGCCTTGGTTTCCACAGCGTGAAGTCGAGGTAGGTGTGAGGCAGAAGCACAGCCCAAGAGGGGGGGGCGCAGTACTCCATCAGACTGCGGATGAAAGCTTTGTAAATGGTTAGAAGCTCAGGTATGCCAAGGAAGGACCTTGCATGACATAGGATGCCCAGTCAGCGACTGGCTTTAGAGGCCATCTCGGAGATGTGGCTTTCCCAGGAAAGATCATGGCAGATAGTGAGACCCAAAAGCTTGAATGAAAGGACTTCTTCAAAGGAATTGTTGAGAAAGTAGATGGGGGGTGGGATTTGGG
>CM068966.1:37983435-38000935 GCA_035128595.1 Eptatretus atami
CTCAAAGATCTTCCACCATTACATCAGAATGATGAAGTTAGAATGGAGCCTCCTACGGGTTCCAAAATGTGGATACCAGCTGTGATTGTGAAGCAGCATTCTTAGCCACGTTCGTATGTTGTTCAGTCCCAAGAAGCAGGTGACACTTATCACCGTAACCGTCAACATTTACGTAAGAGCATCAGTGTAGCCAATAAGGGGGTTACTCTCGATCGGTCTTTTGTTGATACTGATAATACTACCAGCGAGGCCCATGATGGCTCAAGCTGTTCGTCAGACATGAAGCCTCCAGCTGGAGACACTGTACCTACTGTAGATCTGGGTGAGCCAGACAGAGCAGTCACCCCGTCAGTGTCTACAGCTCACCCAGTTACCCCGTCAGTGTCTACAGCTCACCCAGTTACCCCATGCGTAACTCGTACTCGAAGTGGTCGTATCAATCTTCGACCAAACAGACTTGACTTGTGATGAACTGTAAATGTTATCCTCGTTAAGTTTGGATGTTTCCTTGCACTGAATTGGATTTGATTTGTTGCAAGGTAATGTCGATTGAAGTGTTTGATCCGTTGTTTCGTTTTGGGACTGCGTTGGCCTTTGCAAGCGATCAATGCTTCCATTTATTTTAGGATCTCCGATTCTATTTCTCTTACTGAATTGGTTTGAGTTCCGTACTATTTGCTCATGTAATAATAACTTGTTCAATGCTCTTGTCTATCTTGAAGGGGAAGATGTGATGTATGTTTAAAGTGCCTGCAATTCAGAAACAACTTTAGTGTTGTTGTTGTGGGTTATCTGAACGGAACTAGAAAAATAAAGAACGCACTTCAGGTGCGGCCTGGATGTATCACAAGCTGGAGTCTTGCTTATGTTAAACTGCAGTCAAGTATATAATCAAGTTTAAATAAAATAAAGATTTAAAAAGTCATCTAAATAAATTAATTATATCCAAGTTGTATGTCTGCGCATGAACTTTGTATGTCGAAGACACGAAATGTTTGTATATCGATGATATTCTCATCCGGGGATTACACTTCTGGTACATGTATATAGATGATATTCTAATCGCCATTGCAACCACAGAAAAACATCATGAACTCCTATGTCTCCTCTTCACCCGTTTGCAGGACTTTGGCATCGTCATCAATTCCACAAAGTGCATATTCGGTAACTTTCATCCCTTCACCATCGCAGCCGATGGGCATTTCATCCCCCTACCGCCCTCCCATAAACAAAGAAAAAACTTTAAAGAAATAAATCATCTCGGGATGGGTTGAGTGCTGGACGGCGCAATGACGTGCACATCAATGAAGTAGAGGTCTAGCCTGGTGATAGCCGTAATACCGTAATGGCTGAGGATCAACCCGCGAAAAAAGCGGGACAGTTGAGGAACGGATGATGGAGAAATCTGGATACTTTCATATTCAGTGCCTATAGAAAGTCTACACTCCCTTTCAAAATTTCCTTTTGTTTCCTTATTGCCTCGAATTAAATTGCATTAAAACAGACTTTTTTCCACCTTTATTTACACATCATAACCCACAACTTCCAAGTGAAAAACAAATTCGACAAATTTCATGAAATTAATTAAAAATACAAATCTAGAATATCTTGGACATTGGGTCATAAACTGGAAACCACTGCTCTTAATGTTCCGCACTATGCCCGGCCATGCTTTCAAATACAAAAGCCATGTGAAACTAACACGGTCTCCTTCACGGTTACAATTATTCCCACGTTCATGTGGGATTGGCCGGGGGATGCTTGTCCCAAGTCTTCCACGAAATGGCTGACCAGGCCTGATGTTCAACAAAGGTTAGGACATGAATTTGGAATTTGGCCATGGTGCCGCGATAACTCGCCTCTGTCGTGAATGACACTGTGGGATCTCAAACGTCCACCAACTAATGCGCAGATGGGATACCCGTTTAGGGTCCATCCGAGGGACCATTCATCTTGTGAAACACCAGGATGCCAGTTTATAGCTGGGCCGACATTCAAACCCAGGCTGGACAGCTTTAATCGAGGTGAGTGGTGAAACTAATACAGTACACTAGTATTTGAGATATATATATATATATATATATATATATATATATATATATATATATATATATATATATATATTGTTTCGGTGCCGGTGGTCGGCCACCAACCGACCGCTCTGACGGAGCCGCAAGTCGAGTCGGCCCGACCGATCCCGAATATAGATCGCCGCCCGGATAACTCCGAGCGACGGTGCTTGTACAAGAACAAAATACGCCAATGGCAGATCACGTGGGTAGGGTCGTTTGCCAATCTTCAATGTACCTAAATACCCACGTGATCCAACTACCGGGGTATTCCACCTCGACTGAAACTCGTACGGAACAAACCGCCGAGGCGAGCCTGTCCCGTGCGCGATCGAGCGGCTTAATCGCGAGAACCGTCGGACCAAATGTCCCGCTTTTATGGCAAACCAACGGCTTTCTAACTCCCAACACACGAAATGCTCAGTCAATGAAAGAATCGACGCGACGAGCTGAAAACATTCAACAATTGGGGTATTTATTAATAATAATGGGAACTAGGGAAGCACGTAAGAGCAGAACTATTCCGACTATACGAAATGCAATGCAAAGATTTACAGCACACAAAGCTTATTAGTTATTCCTACTTATTAGACGGGCCCACGGACACACGCTACGCAACACACACACCCAAGAAATGGTGGCAGAGGCCTTTAATAACGAGCTCCAGCTCGGAGGACAGGTGAGCTGAAACCCGAGCCTATCTGAACCTCTCCACCTCGTGTGGTCTTCAAGTTGTTCGGACCGGGCTACAGCGAGAGCGAGCTGGATCCAATCGCCGTGAGCCGCGATCCTTCCCGAGCTCCCGCAAATCCTCCCGCGCTTCTCAACACGTGCTGGTGAGACGAGGCGCCGATCCTTCCAGTCGATGCGTCGCTTCCCGAGGAACCACCTCCAAGAAGAGGTCGATGAGTTGCACCAAGCGGGAACCAAACGGAGAACAAAGAGCTCCACGAACCAAGAAGAAGAAGCCACCACTCAGCTCAACTCTCTCCCAAACAAAGCAGCTCGAAGCAAAAAGCTCTCCTGAGCCAAGCAGGACCCGACGGCCTGCTGAACAACTACTCAGCAGAGCAAAAAGCTTCCGAAAGCCTCAACCCTAACCCAAGCCAAACAGGACCCGACGGCCTGCTGAACGACTCTCCCCACTCCGAACACGAACAAAGAAAGGATCTCCTCTTTATCCTTCTCCGCCCCCTCCCCGCGCCCGTGTGACTCATGCCTCGTGAACCATCCCCCGCTCAACCACGGTGGGAGGAAGTTGTTGACGTCATGAATACGGGACGGAAGGGCTCTTCTTCTCTTCCAGAAGAGGGGGAGGGATGTCTCCATTGTTCGCTCCCTAACTATTAAATCGATCCGCAGCGCATCTAATCGATTTCTAAACATTTAAACAATGAAAGGTGAAACAAATTAACAAAGAAATTTTGTACACTCAATGGAGCTTTTCCTCTCCCCTCTCAGTGAAGGATGGAATGACTGACCCAAGTCAAATCTAGGGAACAAGCACTTATCGACATAGCTGATTAAAGGAACTGTATGTTGTGTGCAATCGAATTCCAAATTCGTAACAATATATATATATATATATATTAGCGATACCCGTGCACATTCATGAATAGCAGTACAACATAGCTGGTAGCAGACGACAGACCGTACATGGGGAATGACAAAAATACGCATTGTGCAAAATGCAAGTGGTATTATGGAACGCCAAGACTTCCCAACATTGTCGGCATGTCCGCTAAGTGCCACAGCAATTTCATAGGGATCGTGTGACGGCGAGCCGAGTTTTTAGTGTGCAAGCTTGGTATTATATATAATATATATATATATATATATATATATATATATATAATAATTATATACACACACAACAACATAGAAGAACACTAAACTACAGGGTGCCCCAAGAAAACGAGGAAATTTGAGATTTTGAGATTTATTTTGCCGTATTTTACCATATCAATAAACTAACATATAAATTTTCTAACCGTTTTTTTAATTTTATTTCAGAATGCAGCAGTTATCAATTTGTATCTTTGTTTTACACTACATCTAAGTTTGCTTTTGTTTTGTTTAAAATAAACTGTACCAAATTTCCTGGTTTTCTGTGGGCACCCTGTAAAACAGAATGATACACTTGTGTCATGCATTCTTGATTCTGTTGGTTTTAGGCAGATTTAAAAAAGATAAAAATGTTGAGCCACTTGCCCTGCACAAAGAGTGGAGTAAAAACCAGTTACTCAACATGAACACAGCCCATTTCCAACAACTTGAACTGCGATGACCTCCTCAAATTTGTACCTCAAGGAACATTACCCCAGGGTGGATAGTAAGTACAAGGTCCTCAATCAAATGTTTTTTTTCTTTCGAATGCAACACCACTGAAAAAAAGTCTAATTTTCAGGCCCAATCGCAGCTCTCAATCACCAATTATAATCAGCACCTTCAGCCTTCAAATCCAACCATACCAATAAAACATTAGATACTTTCTCCATTGGCAATTCATTGGTTGTGTAACAATTGACATGTAAAAGTTCTCCATGATGGGCCGACCACTTTGGGAGATAGGATATGGCTTGTAATGCCAGGATTTAAGGTGTGTCCTCTGTACTTATCTCATCTTGCCCCAACACATTTTACAGGAAATAGCTGCACAACACCTCACATTATAATGATGCTATTTCGTTAAACCAACACCCTCTGACTTAGCACTTGTTACCTTAACATTCTCCTCAATAACTCTTCCTATAATTGTTCTTACCATTTAACTATCTCTCTTATTTCCCCATCTTACTACTTTTTCTTCTGACTTTAACTTTTATAATCTTTAATCCATTTAAATGTTCTTTATTCAAACTCTCTAGCTCTGGCCAAGCAAAGTGATTTAGTAATCATTATCATTAATGCACCATACTATTTACAGAGTGTCGCTGCTGCCCGAAGCAGTCTCTTGGCATGCCCTATGCTGGGTGGTTTGGCGTTGCCTTTCCAGTAGTCAACCAGGACAGGAACTTGAAATTTGTTCAGGGTCTTGGCTACAACTGGCCTGCTCTTTAAGAAGAACGCTGTGGGATCTTTTTAGCTCTCATATGAGCCTCGACTTGTGCGTTTTTTTTTTTTTAAACCTCCATCAACGTCCGCTCCTTGCAAATGAGTTCTCCAGCTACGTACTCCCAATGGACGGTGCACACATTGATGAATCACCCTGCTTGAGAAACACCAGGGTGACAGTTAGCTGAATTGACAACCCAGACTAGAGAGCTCAAAGGCGAGTATGCCGACCTCTAAGCTATCCTACCAGCTCAACTCTCGTGATAGGTGTTGATTAAGGCCACAGAATGATTTTTTCCAAAATACAGAAATATTTCCGCCACATTTTTTGTGGCCAAAGAAGGACAGACTGAATAGAGCAGATAGAGGGGAATCAAGAACGGCAAAGAAGGAGTGGATAATATTGGCAAGGATGCCATCTGGGCCTGTCGCCAATGGCTAGGTCAAAGCCAGCCAGAACTTTTTCTACCTTTGAGTGAGGACAGAGTCCAGTAGACAGTGGCTACATCGTGGCAAGATGGAGGCAGAACAAGATGGGTTGGGTACACGAGATTTGGAGGTAAAGGCAGAGACTTGATTTTCTGCCCTATTTCAGGCAGCTGTAGCAATGCCATTTGAATTTAGGGACAGGATAGAGGGGAAGCATATGCTGTCGGCAGGTTTGAGGCCAATCACTATGTGGGTTGCGTTGACTGGTGAAACGTCGCGTGCATTAATCACAATAAAAACGTTGGAGAATTACATCAAAACTTTCTGTATTTCAACCCCACCCCCATCCTCTCGAAAAACCAAATTAAAATGAATTCAATATGAACACATTGTCAATCAACACGAGTACTTTCCCACGCATTTATACCTAGATTACTTCATTTATACACTTCAATGCACCACCATGACTTGGAGGAAGGATACTGGTTGGAGATTTTGGCTTCTAGATTTGTAAGATGATGTTTTCTGGCCTGCCTCAGATGGACACGCACTTGTTCTGAGCTTTACGGAATTAACGTAACTTACCATCCATCACTCGGTTAGCTTTCCAGCCTGAGAAAACAAGCTGCTTGACTGAAACTGCCTCCCCACAGGATTCAGTGTACCAGGGACATACCAGTAGTAGATTCAGTGGACGTCCCAGTAGTAGATTCAGTGGACGTCCCAGTAGTATATTCAGTGGACGTCCCAGTAGTAGATTCAGTGGACGTACCAGTAGTAGATTCAGTGGACGTCACAGTAGTATATTCAGTGGACGTCCCAGTAGTAGATTCAGTGGACGTCCCAGTAGTAGATTCAGTGAACGTCCCAGTAGTAGATTCAGTGGACATATCAGTCGTAGAAATCCAGGTTAGAAAGTTTACAGATTGGGTCAAACCCATCGAGTTGAAGAATGCCTTTGCTGCAATGCCATGGTTGGTTGGTGCTGAGCCAATACACAGCCAATTGGCATGGTGACAGTTGGAATTGCCAGAGATGGGAAACAGAGAGTTGGGATTGGTGATTACGAGTCGATCTATGTGAGAGGAAGTAGAGGTGTATATAGAGTCATCATCGTTGGGTGGGCAGTATACCACACAGAGAAACATTAGGTGGTTGTGTAGAGGTAAATGCAGCCAGAGGTATTCCAGAGGGCTTTGAGGGTTTAGTGACGACAATGAACAATGAGAAATTAAGTTATTGACAGACACTGCAATGCCACCTCCAGGACAAGGGAGCGGCCAGTCAAAGCGAATCAAGGAATAGCCAGGGAGAGACACAGAGGAGTCAGAAATATCTTGTGAGAGAAATGTTTCTGTTAAATGTACAACATTTTGTACAGAAATGTAGAAAAAAAATGTACAGAAAATGTTTCTGGAATAGCAGTAGCAATCTGAATGGAGAGATCAGAAATTTTATAATGGGGACCTCGAATACTGGTGAGCCACACTGAGGGAGGGGAATGGAGAACATGAGGAGTGGGTGGAGTGTGAGATTGAGCATGCGGCAAAGGGTGGGGGACGCATGGTGAGGGAAGGGGGGAGTAAGATGTGTGGTGTCGAAGGGGGAGCAACATGCATGGCAGTGGATGAGGTGTGGGATGCTCGGTGGGTGAAAGGGGAGCAGGACATGTGATGAGAGATGAGGAGTGGAATGCACGAGGGGAAGGGGGAAGGAAGTATGATGCATGCCAGGGGAAGAGAAGTGGGATGTATAGCTGGGGGAGAGGAAGAGGACACACAATGGGGAGTGTGGGACATGCATTGTGGGAATGGGGGGGGGTGTTAAATGCATGTGGGGTGCAGACTGGAAGGTGTGCTGGCATTCTTTGCAGCCTGGACTTCTCATGATCACAAATTGTTCCAAACAAAGACAGACATAGTCACGAGGATGAAACAAATGGTTATAGAAAGCATGGATTATCGTCGTGCGATGAGTACGGAGGAACGTTCCACGGACCAAGTGTTTGCATGATCGATAGAATTGGAAAATAAATCGAGTGAAGAAGGGGAAGCGATGAAGGTGAGGAAGAAAACCATGTGAGGTATTTGTGAATCGTGATCGAGAAATTCTGGAAATGAAACATTTTAAAATGTCAATAAAACAATCAGAGAAAGAATCAAATTAGTTGCAGTGAGAGGTACTAAAAACGAAAGATAAAGAATGAGCGAAGGAAGGAAATAACTGGCAGAATGAGTGATTTTTGCAAGTTAAATCAAGTTTTTTTGGTTCACGAAAAAATATTTTCACGAAAAAAATAAGTGACCACTATATTCGTTATTGTTGTGTGTCTGTCTGTCTGTCTGTCTGTCTGTCTGTCTGTCTGTCTGTCTGTCCCGAGCATAGCTCCGTGGGTTTTGATCCGATCCTGATGAAATTTTGGTGGGAGGTTTATATAATGATCTAGTTGTGTTTTATTGAAAATGGGCGTGGTGCGCCCATAATGGGCGGAGCCACGCCCAAAAAACGTGTTTTTAGGGGGTAGCCGATTTCAATTTGCATCTTCTCCTCGGGGGTTTGTCGAATCTGACAGGGGTTTCAGTATTTGGTTCGCCCAATGTCACCTGCATAGCCCCACAGAGCTCGATTTTTCATTTTTGTCCCAAGGTCAAGGTCACAACGGTCACGAACTTAGAAAATTGTGAATTTTGACATAAAAAATTTTCTTCTCCGAGGGGTTTGTCAAATCTGGCAGGGGTTTCGGTATTTGGTTAGGCCAATGGCACCTGCATAGCCCCACGGAGCTGATTTTTCATTTTCGACCCAAGGTCAAGGTCACAAGGTCACGAACTTAGAAAATTGCTAATTGTGTTTTTTATGGGTAGCCGATTTCAATTTGCATCTTCTCCTAGGGTTTGTCGAATCTGGCAGGGGTTTCGGTATTTGGTTAGGCCAATGGCACCTGCATAGCCCCACAGAGCTCGATTTTTCATTTTCGTCCAAGGTCAAGGTCACAAGGTCACGAACTTAGAAAATTTCAATTTTGACATAAAAATCATACGGCCGCCAAACTTTGAGAGCTAGGATGACAAGATTTTTTCTGCATAATCTTGAGGTCATTCCCCACCTAAAGTCTTGAAACCATTTTGCTCTATCTCGAACACCTTGCCCGTGGCGCCCCCTTCAAGTTTGTTTTTACGCTGATTTCATCAAAGTATGGATAATATAATCCGAAGAGTGCGAAATGCCATATAGCTTATATGACGTTATATTGTTCCTGGAATGTTCCAGAGGAAGTTTTGCACCAAAGGTCATATCCTTGACCTTTGACCTTTAAAGGTCACAAAGGTCAAATTTTCAAAGTTGTGAGAATCGAACCGGGTTTTCGACCTTCTTCGACGAACTAACTCCAATAAGCTATAGCACGTATCCTGTTTCCTTATTTTAATGTCCACAACATTGTTTTGTAACCTTTAAAGGTTATGCAAAGGTCAAATGTTGAAAGTTGTTGAACGAAACCAGGTTTTTGACATTTTGCAGCTAATAACCGTCACTCGTACCACATCATGTTGATCATTTTTATAACTTGGTCAAAAATTATCACATTGTCTCATCCTTGACTTCTGAAACAATCTACATCGTCAAATACCGCTCGTCAACCATCGTCGTCTTCAGACTTGTTTTTGTTATTTTCTTTAATAAGAGGAGGTAGTAAAAGAGAAAGTTGAGAAGTGCCGTGAAAGGAGTACACTTAAAAGAATACATCAGCCCTAATTTTAATGAGGGACTTCCTAGCCGAGGCCTTCAGAAATAGGCCAAAGGCACACAATCTCAAATTTGACAAGACACTACCATGAAGGTAAGGATGAAAACACAGGAATGAGTTAAAAACACTATTATTAAAATACGGATTAAATGGCAGGATAGATTCTGAGGGAATCTTAGCTTTGATTCACTTTCAGGGATCAGGTAAAAGTCAATGTCCACCATGATCAGACACAAAAACCTGAACTCCAATTTAGGATCCTGTCTTTCTTCCCTCCCATCTTTCTGTCCATTTGTCCACATGCAGCCTCTACTCAAAAATGACTGGACAAAAATCACAGCGTTTCCTCCAATCACAGCGGTCAATGTCATACACTCAATGGAGCCTTTTCCTCTCCCCTCTCAGTGAAGGATGGAATGACCCAAGTCAGTGTCTTTGGCCCAGTTGTTCCTCATCGACAAAATTATCTCTTTGGCGCTTTGGAAATCTTTAGACACAGAGCAGTTGCAATATGCTGCTGATCTGGAATCGATTAGACACTGGTTTAATTGAAGGAATATGTCCTTGAATCCTGCAGAATCCAACAACCTTATCCCATCACTTCTGAAAGATCATCAAACAAATCCACTCATCTCTTTCTCTGTCAGCCATGAGTAAAAGTCCAGTCTCTTGAAATTCTCAGCCTCACCATCACCCATGCCATATCCTGGGCTGACCATATTGCATCGCTGGTCTCCAAAGTCAGCCACAGACTGAGCATCCTCCGTCATTCCAAATCTTTCTTTGAAAAATTAGAACTACTCATTCTACAAGGCCCTTGTCCATTTCTCAATAGAATATTGCTTTCCCTTGTGGGCTGGCATGTCAGTTCCTCAACAACCTCCCCTGGATTCTGTAGATTCTAAAGCTCTCAACATTATTTCCATCACCCGTGATGAGGTTTGAAGCACAAAATCTGTTGCTCCCACATCGCAGGCAGGTTTGTGACCTCCTTGTCTTTTAAAGTCTCGTCTCCCTCTGGTCTAGCCCCTTCTGTTCTTTCAGCACTTAGACACAACCCAGCAACTTCAATATGCAGGTATTCTTCAAGTATTCCACCTCTGGTTAAACTTCCGAAATCCAGGCTAACTGCACACCTCAACTCCTTTGCTTCTACGGTCTGTGAAACCACCTTCCTGAGGATGCTCTTTCCCACTCTTCACTCCAAGGCTTCAACAGGTAATCCACCATCATCTCATGTCCAGCCATCTTTAGCCCCATCCGTACTGGCCAACATTACCTACAATCATTTTTTAATAGTGATCGACCCTGCCTAGGCCAACCCTCCTACTTGCAGATTGTTATTTTCCCTCCCCTGCTTTTTCCTTTTCCTGTTTGTTCATTCCCTTGGTTATTGTATCCAATTGTTTCCTCACTGCCCCCACCGTCAGTTCATAGCCTCCATTACCTTACTCTTCCATAAGCCTCGATGTTGTTAAGAAAAAACAAGGAAAAGAGCAATCAGAGATTGCAGACCATCACCAGGACTTTTGTGTGGTGTTTGTGTAGTTTTGTGTGGTGTATTTCATGTGGTGTTTGTGTACTGGTGTGTTACGTAATAAGAAACAATTAGAACTGCCACTTTATAACTGCTGGCAGTGATGACCGGGTACCAAGACGTCCCGCCTTGATCGGACACCTGACCCTGACCCATGACATTAGTTATTATTATTCAATTAAATGCAGAATGGGATTAAAATTAATTCAATTCAAATCAAATGGAAGACCACATAGGTACAGTCCTACATTGGAGTCATCAAAAGACACCCAAAACAAGCAAAAAGCAAAGAGGAAGTCATCAGGAGGAACCTGGATAGGATTTGCATTTCAGATGCTACTCCTCTACCCACAAACCCATCCAGGCACAGCCAAGTAAGCCTTATTAAAAAAAAAACCAAAATCAAAACAAACCCAGATCAAAATTTTTTATAATACTGACTGCCGCACCATGTGTCCGATAAAGTTGAAATTTAAAACTTGTATTCCCCATCACCACTAGATCATAAATGTGAAGTTTCACGTCTGTTGATTAAGCGGTTCCAGAGAAAACATGATTAATTTTTTTTCTTCAATCCAATATGGCTGCCGCACCATGTGTCCGATAAAGTTGAAATTTAAAACTTGTATTCCCCATCATCACTAGATCATAAATGTGAAGTTTCACATCTGTTGATTAAGCGGTTCCAGAGAAAACATGATTAATTTTTTTTCTTCAATCCAATATGGCTGCCAAACCATGTGACCTCTCAATTATACCTGAACAAACTTGTACACCCGAGGCTTGGGGAGCATTTGTGTGAAGTTTCCCCTCGATCTGTTCAGCTGTTCTGGAGAAGAAGATTTTATTTTAATAGGTTTTAGGGTAAATCCAAAATGGCTGCCAAACCATGTCACCTATGACGTCATATGTGAGAACCTTATGTTCCTCATGGATAGGCGGTCATCCGTGTAAAGTTTCGCCTCAATCTGTTCAGCTACTTCAGGGAAGGTTTTTGAAGATTTATTTAAAAAAACAATATGGCTGCCAAATCAAGTGACCGATGACATCATCTTTTTTCTCTGTGGTCCATTTTATCCCGAGACGACCCTCAAATTTTTTCATACTGATTGGATGTAGCGTTCTACATATGCAATTATGACGTCAAAACGAAGGCACCCATGACATCATAAAAAATGACATTTATTCCCCATGAGGCGTACCTGCCATGTGCCAAGTTTCAATTTTTTCCTTGGTGTGGTTTCAGAGATAGAGGTCTAAAGTATTTCCGTTTTTCCAACACGGCTGCCACACCACGTGACCTATGATGTCATAATTATCATTAAAACATTGTACATGAGTAGTCGCACTATGGTAAAAATTTCGTCTCAATCCGACAAGCGGTTGGGAATGAAAACATGAAAGTTATGTGCGGACAAACAAACAAAACAGAGACAAACAAACAAACAAACAAACAAACGGACGGACCCAAACGCAACATATATATTTCAACATCATCATTCACCCATTATAATGTCATTCAAGATTATTATTCCACCGATGTCAATGATTCTCAACATATCCTAACACATTGTGTCATACTCCCTTAATTTACCCTTGCACAAAATCAACACTTAATGAAGGTCCAGTGTATGAGTGAAAATATGAATGCCACCTTTACACCAAAACTTGACTGCAGCAGAAGGTTCACTAACAAGAAAACAAAAACACCAAAAATACATTTCCTGTTGCATCCAGTGCCACAAGACCACATTGCATGTTCACATGCTTGGCGCCAAAATCAACCCGGCTTGCGCTGTGCCTCCAACCGGAGCCCCTTGGGAGCACATTTAGCAGTGCTCAAAGGCAAGTTATTTTCATTCCCTACTCAAAAATGCATGAAAAATGATGATAATAATAACTAGAACTATGAGCAGTGATGTCGGCTATTAAGGAGTCCGATTCTGAAACCCATATGGAGCCCCCCATACGCATGCCTTCTGGAAAAATGGAGCCAAAATCCATTGTCAGCAGGAAAAATACATAAAGTGTTTTACTTTTTTTTTTTAGCCCAATCAGCATCAGTGTGCCAAACTACAGATATTAAGCTACTTCCTTTATATATATTAAGCTACTTCGTTTATCAAATTTTCATGTTTTGTGATTATGTAACATATTCGACCAAAAGTGAGCTGCCAGAGTTTTGAAGAGCAGAAGCTTCAAACTCATACTGAAATACTGCCTTGGGTGTGCTTGGGCTGGCAGGATGGCCAAGAAGTGTGCACACTCACCTCTGTGCTGTCTAGCTAGCCTGGGGTCGAATCTAGACCCAGCTATAAACTGTCATTCTGGTGTGGCACAGGTAGGGTGATTCATAAAGGAGTGTATTGTCCCTCAGACGGACATTAAACTGGGCGTCCCGTCCACCAACATCAATTGGTGGATATTAAAGACTCCACAGTGTCCTTCGTGAAGAGTAGGAGAGCTATCGCTGGCACCAAGGCCAAATTCCAAATTCCTGCCCTAACACCTGCTGGGAAGGCAATGACAAACCACCTAACATAACCCTTGCTTTGGTGGCACCGACACTCTGTGAAAGAGTAAGGTGTGTGAGAGAGACAGAGAGAGAGGAGAGAGAGAGAGAGAGAGAGAGAGAGGAGAGAGAAGAGAGAGAGAGAGAGAGAGAGATAGAGGGGAGAGAGATAGAGAGAGGGATAGAGATAGATAGAGGGGAGAGAGATAGATAGAGGGGGAGAGAGAGATAGATAGAGGGGAGAGAGATAGATAGAGGGGAGAGAGAGATAGATAGAGGGGAGAGAGATAGATAGAGGGGGAGAGAGATAGATAGAGGGGAGAGAATAGATAGAGGGGGAGAGAGATAGATAGAGGGGAGAGAGATAGATAGAGGGGAGAGAGATAGATAGAGGGGAGAAGATAGAGGGAGATAGATAGAGGGGAGGAGAAGATAGAGGAGAGAAGATAGATAGGGGGAGAGAGATAGATAGAGGGGGAAGAGAATAGATAGAGGGGGAGAAATAATAGAGGGAGAGAGATAGATAGATAGAGGGAGAGAGATAATAGAGGGGGAGAGAGATAGATAGAGGGGAGAGGAGATAGATAGAGGGGAGAGAGATAGATATAGAGATAGAGAGAGAGAGAGAGAGAGAGAGGAGAGAGAGAGAGAGAGAGATGCTTAAGCTGTTTCCCAAATTTCATGGCGATCAGTTTAGTAGTTCTGGGAGAAGATGATCATTTTATGTTTGGACAAATTAAAAGATGGCCACCAATACAGGACAAAATTCAAAAAGAAAATCCATGAGTAGTCGCCAGTGCAGGATAAAATTCAAAAAAATCAAATTCCATTAGGATCAAGTTCCAAGGGTGTGCTATAAACATAAGCAGCTTGGCATAGCCAGCTGTAACAGTCTTTTTAATGTCGTTTCACAAAAATCAGCGGAACCACAAGGGCATGTTGAAAAGTAATTCCTCCTGTTCTTTTTCTCCAAAACAGGAAAAGATATTCGAATGAAACAAACTGCAGTCCACACATTAGTTTTTTGGGGGTTATTTATGTGCAGAGTCGAGGCTCGTGGAAGAGCTAGTATTAGTACACTGAACAGATCAGTATGCAACAGGATAAAAAGAGAAGAGAGAGAGAGAAGAGAGAGAGAGACGAGAGAGAGAGAGAGAGAGAGAGAGAGAGAGAAGAAACACCAACAGCAGGGTTGAAAGCAAGATTGAGGGAGACTTGGACAAACAATGGGTGTGGGTAGGAATGAGGGGTAGGGAAGGGACGATATAGACACAGAAGCAAACTCTCAGGAAGGGAAAAATGGACATTTGGAAGGAGGTGGGCTTTGAGGTGAGAGGGGTGTTGGGGGAGGGGGGGAGAGGGTTAACGGAGGTATAAAAGATCATGGTTTTGGATGGGAGTGATATGAGATGGTGGTGAACAGCGTCTTGAAGACTTGGAAGGAGGAATTATGTTGAAGAGGAATAATGAAGTTGGTTCCACAGGCAGACAAAAAAAAAGAGAAACAGATGAGTGAGGGTGAGCAGTGAACCTGGATTTTGGGAATTTCACCAGAAGGGGGTTGATGGTGGACCACGTGCACCCTACAGAAACATGAGGGGCTGGGGGGAAGCATTGAAAGAGCAGAGGTTGCAAGACCAAAAAGGAGGTGGTAGAAAACAGATAGACCACCAACCTGTTTGTGATGGGAAAGTGACAGGCGCATTGACCCAGCTTCATCATGGAAGATTCCAATAATTTTGAAGGCCTTCGTTTTCCATGCCATCATGCTCAGCAAGGTGTGAGGCAGGATCACCAGCCCAGAGGAGAGAGCATTACTTCATCAAGCTGCGGATTACGCCCCTGTAGGTAGATAGGAATCATCCAAAACTCCCTATCTACTCCAGGATGTACACACTGTTCTAGTACCCCCTCCTGGTTAAACTTCCCAAATCTAGGCTGAATGAACACCTCAACTCTTTTATTCCTCACTTCTCACATATACGCAACCCCCTGCCAGAGGCTGTCTGTCTCATTTTTCCCTCCAGGACGTCAATCAAGCAGTGTCATCCCAAATTCTGACCCATGATCATTTTTACTTTCAGCAATCTTTTCTAACCCAACGTTCCCACTCGCTAGATTCAGTGTCTCCCAACCCCCATCTCCTCCTCCCTTTCCTATTTTCTTGCTCGTTCATTCCCTTAATGTTTGGCCCACTGTCATTTATACCTTGCTCTTCCATGAGCCTCTCTCCTGTAAAGAAAAAAAAAGAAGAAGAAATATAGATGCAGCAGCATGTTAACCCCTCTCGGACATGCCACCCTCACTAAATTTGGTTTTAAGCTGGTTATCCACGGAGTTAGCTGCTCTGAGGTTTGCAGTTTGCACCTCAGCAATGGTCACATGGTTGGACGAGGGCTGTAAGTATGACAATCTATTACCTGACCATCTTGTTACTTAGTTATAATTTAGTGCAAGGACTTATTGCAATAAATGTAATAAAGTATTCCTTGACACATATGTGAGGTTCCTGGAAAAGTCAAACTCACAGTGTGAAGGACTCTCCATACACAGGATTGTTCGTCTCCAATACCGTCCGACTTTTTCTTCGTTTCTTCCGATCTGGATCCGGCACAAACGCCATCTGCTCACACGAAACCAAAACAAAAAATTCTCTGAATACTTTATGCCTATCTCAACTACACGTGCTGATTAGACATTGCCTACACAATGTTGTCAACACATTTACCTTCTCAAATGAAATGGCATGAAAATCAAGGCAAGTCAGAAATTGTGGGTTGTTTCTAAGAACAAGTCAGGGTGTCAAATCACCGAATGAAAGAGAAATGGGGTTTTTCTCACATAACGTCCTGGCATGCTTTCCATCATCGAGTCAGGCATCTATTTCAATAGTAGACAATAATTCCTAATTTGTATGTCTGCAAGAAAGTAAAGCGGCTTAATAAAGAAAGAAAGAGTTTAAAAAGAGAGGTTGACTCAAGGAAGTCCAGGTATGACAAATATCACATTTGGAAAAACCTTTTCCACTTCTTCGCAAGAGGGACTTTAATATATAAACATGGAAATCCAAGCTTTGGTGGCTAATTCTAAGAAAGAGATAGCTCTTTGGAGAGCAAAGAAAAAGAAAAAAAAAACATAATATCATGATGGAATGATGCTGTTGATGCTCGGAGATTATTTACTTTCACATAGGAGTTGCACGGTTTCCCACTTTGTCCCGCCAAACCCTTGGCTTCAATGACTGCAAACAAAAAGCACAAAGAATGAATGTATGTATGTGGGTTACAACAAAATCGCATCGTCACTTGAAGGTCGTTAAAGGTGGACGTATTTAGACCTGATAGTCTGCACATAACATTGGGAATTTGGAATAAAGTAGTTGTTGGGAATAAAGTTATGTGTAAACCTGCTGTAGAGTTAGGACAAAAGATCTTACTGTGAATGGCCATCCTGCCAGGACATGTTTCCACTGCCAGGTTCAGTTGACCTGAAAATTAGAGAGGGGTTAAAAATGTACTTATTGCCAACTCTAAAACATTGAATAAAATAGACACATTTTTAGACCTGGTGTTAGTCTTTACCGAAAAGGAGTGGTTGTGTTTGTGTGTTTGTGTTCCAAACTCCTAAATAATTATAAATTATTGTGACTCGAGCAAGTGAGATCTGATGAAAGATTCAACAACACAGGCATTGGATGTCGACCATATTATTGAGGCAATCAACAATATGCGCTGGTTGATGGGAAAAATAACCAAACTAACTAACTGGAGATACAGCTCAAACAATACCATTATTACTTGGCGAAAAAAACAAATTTCACCAAGTACGATATATTGGTCTGTAGCGCTTGTCTGTCTGTCTGTCTGTTTGTTTGTCACACGATTGTGGGCCACAGTTTTCAAGCAATCGTTCTGAATTTTTTTTGTGTGTAGGTTACTGGCCAGGGACAGCAACGCTTAATTTTGGTGAAGATTCGAATACGGATCTGGATCTGAGAATTTTAAAAAGTGATTCTTCACCATTGAGAGATAGGCCTAAACTGATATATCCCACGATTTCTCAAAGAGTTATGGACGGATTCAGAGGAAACTTGGTGGACAGGTTGGGTGTGTGACAAGGACGAATTGATTCGATTTTGGTGAAGATCCGAATCC
>CM068966.1:38006812-38023082 GCA_035128595.1 Eptatretus atami
CACACACACACACACGATTCCCAGCCATTCTCTATTGAATTCACAAAGCTGGGAGTACGATGTACAACAGGCTGGGGGATTAGCCTTTTGAAAGGTTTGTCCCTCAGAAGGCTGGGCAGCCATTGTTTGAGCAGGAGCAGAGCCAAGTGAGTAAATTTCCTGAAGAAATGTTTTTCTCCGTCTCTTCCCTCACTCAATCAGTGATTTGGACCATGTGTACCAAGCAGAAAGCAAGAAAGCCTACATGGAAAGAAAAAAAAGCAAAGAAAGTAGATTAGAAAGGGAGAAAATAAAAGGATTACGACAAAGAAAAAGGAAGGATAGAGACGAACAGAAAGCAAATAAGTGAAATAAAATGAGTGAGGTGTGTGTCGTTGTAACAGACCCAAGGAACTTGAAAGGGAAAATGGAAACAAAGGGCGGAACTTGGAGCTGCAGCAGATTAACAGACAGGCCAATCCTCTGGGCTTCTCTCAGTCTGGAACAGTGGCTGAGCAGGTTGTGGTAGATAAAGGTAGTGTTGCCATGCCTTGCGGAGAGTGGTAAAACAACTTCCTGTACACAGTTATGGAACATGTCGGTCAATAAATTAATCGGTCAATCAATACATCAATCAATATCCTCCAAGGGAAGTCTAGGTTTTGGGATGATCCGCTTTGTGAAACTACTTATTTTTATCAAGTCCCTGGAAACAAAACCAAAACTATACGTCCTCAATTGTTGTCTCACATACAGGTGGGTACCAGGAGGTGCAAAATGAAGGAGTCAAAAGAATGTCCTTTAAGGGAAGGATAAATATATTTAAATATTGTTGTGGTTTTGAGGAGTCTCCAAGAGATCCTCCATAGTTAAAGGCACACCATCCTTTTTGAGTTATCCAAAGGCGACGTCCCAACCAACCAACCACACTATGAAGGAAACAGCAGAAAAGCTGAAGATCTCCTTCAATGGTGTGAGACACTTTTCAACACAATGAAATAAACTGACTCAGTACAAGACTAGAGGGGAGCACTCGGGAGAGTGCAAACCTCCGCCGCCAATCTGCTGGGTCACTCAAGTGAACCTTATATCTTATTCATTAAATATGATGTCAACAGTGCTGACAGTTATAGTTCTTTCTCCAACATTTTTTTTTTTGGGGGGGGGGGGGGGGTTGGAAATCACTTAAAACATGTAGAAATGCAAAAGAAAGAAATCGAAATTTTGTTGAAAAAAGTAGCAAAAAAATGTTTTTTTCTTGAACAATTTTTTTTTTGGGGGGGGGGGGGGTTGGAAATCACTTGACATGTAGAAATACAAAAAAAAAAATTTTCTCTAACAATTTTTTTTTGGGGGGGGGGGTTGGAAATCACTTAAAAACATGTAGAAATGCAAAAAAAAAAAAAAAAATTCTCTATTTTTTTTTGGGGGGGGGGTAACAATTTTTTTTTGGGGGTGGGGGGGGTTGGAAATCACTTAAAACATGTAGAAATGCCAAAAAAAAATTTCTATATTTTTTTGGGGGGGGGGGGGTAACAATTTTTTTTTGGGGGGGGGGGGCTGGAAATCACTAAAAAAAACGTAAAAATGCAAAAAAAAAATAAATTTCTCTAACAATTTTTTTTTGGGGGGGGGGGGGGGGACCAAGTCCAAATTTAATGGCATGATCCTTGGACCATACCTAACCCCCCCACCAAGTTTCGTCGAAATCCGTCAAGGAGTTTTTCCGTAATACTGTTCACAAACAAACAAACAAACAAACAAACAGAAAGGGGTGAAAACAGTAACCTCCATCCATCTTCGAATGGCGGAGGTTAATAATAAAAGGCTAGGAAGACCAAGAAGAACCTCCCCAAGGCAAGACAAGTACTTGAAGTTGCTCAGCTTATGCAATTGAGGAAAATCAAGTCAGCAGCTAACAAATGAAATGATAGCAAACCTGAATATTAACATCTCGTCTTGCACTGTGCAATATAACATGGCAGAGTAGCAGCAAATTAACTAGTGCTGTGATCACAAAATAAGGTGAAAAGACTGAAATTTACAATGCAACACAAGGAATTGGGTAAACTCAACAATGGAATTGGGTACTCTGGTCTGATGAATCGAAGTTTGAACTTTTTGGATCAAAGAGATGCCAGTTTGTTTGTCAAAGACCTGGAGAACGTAACGACATGCAATATTTGTAGCCCACTGTTAAACACAAAGGAGGCTCTGTGACTGTCTGGGGTTGTATCTCAGCTTTTGGTGTAGAAAGACTTGTTAAAAATCAATGGAACGCTAACAGATGAGAAGTTCAAGCAGATACTGCAGCACTGTGCAGTTGCGAGTGGAAATCGTCTCATCTGAAGATCATCTGCACTCAAAATCATTGCAAATATGTTATTTGTGTGGTGAAGCATTCCTTTATCTAAAGGAAATGTGACAACCTCTTCTCTTCTTTCACTAATATGTTTTTCTGGTCTTTAGACAAAAGCATGTCAAATCACTTCTGTTGTTCAACCTTTCTTTCACTTTTCAGTTTCAGTGATACTATAGCCATCTCTCCGACTGACAAATCAATTATTTTTGATTGTCTTTTCTCCTTCAATTCCACATTGGATGACTCCAACATTCCAACATTCCAATGCGCCCGATGCACCCCTTACCAATCCTATGTCTCTCCCGATAATCTACTTTCATTATTCAAAAAAGTACTCTCTCTGACTCATGCAAAGCATACGAACTAGATGTCATTCCTCCTCGTATCTTGAAGGAGTGTGCTTCAGAACTTGCACCTGTGCTTGCTCGTTTATTTTGCTTCTGTTGAAAAACGAAAACTTTTCCTCTTTCCTGGAAACATGCATTAGTATAGCTTATTCAAAAGAACGGTGATCATTCAAACCCTTCCAACTACCATCCTATTGCTTTGAATTTGACTATTTCCAAAGTTTTTGAATGTCTTCTCTATTCTCATTTCTTAAAGCATCTTGAATCTCACAGTCTTCTCTCTAACCATCAGTATAGTTTTTGCAAAGCCAGATCTACAGGCGATATCCTTTCCTATATAATGAATGTCTAGTCATTTTCTCTGAGAGACATTGGGGACTCCTTTGTTGTAGCCCTTGATATCTTAAAAGCTTTTGACAGAGTTTGGCATCGGGATCTGATATCCAAGCTTCCCTCTTTTAGCTTTTCTCCTTCACTCTGGTCTGTCATAGCTAGCTTTCTTTCCGAATTGCTCTGTCTCCACAATTGTTGATGTTTCAACCTCTCCCTCATTCTCTACCAACAGTGGTGTCCCTCAGGGTTCTGTCCTGTCTCCTACATTCTTTCTTATTTTTTTTGTTTATCAATAATCTTCTTTCTTCTACAAATAACCAAAATGCATTTGTATGCTGATGAATCAACATGACATTCCTCTACATTTTTCACATCTGCTCCATCTCCTCTTGCTTAACCTACTGTACATCTCGTTTTATCACGACTACCTCTATAAATTCGAACTTGGACATGATTTCTTAGTGGGGCAAATGTAATCAAGTTAAGTTTAATGTTTCCAAAACTCAATTTCATCCAATTTCACTGTCTGAATCTCTTCCCAACTTTTCCCAACACACCTTATCATAATCATCATCATCATCGTTTTGCAAAGTTCCGTGTGCTGTGTTTGTTTAATAAAAAACATGATGATGATGATGATGATGATGATGATGATGATGATGATGATGATTTTTGTTTTGCGGTATGATACGGTATGGTTGAGACTTTAAAATGCATTCTTCAATAAATTGGAAACGGTACCTGGTGTTGTCATTATTTTATATTTCTAAGCATCTTCAATGAAACTGTAATCATGCCTTCATGGTCGAAAACATTTTAAACTTTTAAAACTTTCCCCTTTTAAACCAGGAACTGCCACGAACTGATAACGTTATCCCCCTTGTCCCCATTGTAACAATGACAAAACACTCGTGGATTTCCCCCCCCACACTCTTGGATTTTACCCCGACATTCACGGATTTTTTGTGGGTAAGGAAATCTCTGGAACCTATCCCCACGTTTCCCATTGAAACAATTCCCCCACATTCACGGTTTCAACATTCGCAGGGTTTTCCCGGAACGTGTCCCCCGCGAATGTCGGGGTCCTGTTGTACTGAAATGTTTGAGGTCAAGGCACGGTTAAACCAGGGGTCATTTTAAGTTCTCCACTGTTTGTAATAGTGATGGAAGAATTGAAGAAGAATGAATGGTTGTGATTCTCATGTGAGTTAGTGTATGCTTTGACTTGTATTGAATACTGAAAGTGAAAAGGAGCAAAAGTATGTTCCAACAAGTGAAATCCTTCAATACAGCGCGTGTGGTGAAGCAAATGAGTACACTAATGTTAAAATATGCAATTTATGCTTTTTCAGTTGAAAAACAATCAAAAAGCGTACTTAATATTTGAAATGTAAAAATCTTTATATATTGTGATAAGCACCTTTATATATAACAGAAGGAATGAAATCATTCGATACAGCGTGGCAGGGGGCCCCAAAGGAATGATGTGAAAAAAAATAATCATAAAGTTAATGTGCAGACAAACAAAATGATGAGTAAAATGTAAGCTTTGCTGATTAAAAGATGAAAGCAAAGCTAAAATATTTGTTGAGCAAAACATTGAAACATAGTGGTTACACCAACTACATAATATTAGTTATATTGTTATTATATAAAATATAGACGAACACATTTTGAATTTAAGCATATTTAATTTTTGCATATTTTGAATTTACAGTACAAAGTTATGAAAATAATTCAGATGTCCCTGGTTGAAAGAACCACTTATCACTTTGCCACCAATATCTGCCATAATTGTAAGTAAATTTCAACTACTAATGCATGACGAAACACTTGTTTATGGCTAATATTAAAGAGAATGATGGCATAAGAAGAAACTTAGCTTCAGCGTTCGGCGTTGGCACGAAATCCCATGGTGGGCGGAAATGACGTCTTTCATTCGTTCGTACATGAGGGGAGCGTTTCTTGGGTTTTTTTCCGTCAAGCAATAAATTCAATGGTTTTCAGATATATAACACATTAGTTTCACAAATTTCCATTGAAATACTCGGGTATTTCCATCAATTGTCGCCATTTCCGTCTAGGTTACGCACTGCCATCTACCGGACGGCCATCATTGGCTGTCACTTGAGGCACATGGGGGGGGGACACGGGGACATTTCAAACTCGATGCAATTATATACAGCGCACGCGCTGTAAAAAGAGGAAAATGCAAAAGGGAATGAAGGTTGAGTGTCAACATTAATAACATGAAGATTATGGTTAGTGGCAAAGAAAGGGGAAAAAAAGTGGATGATGGCATTGTTCATTGTGTGGAAAAGGGCTGACATGATGGCCAATAGGTACACACGCTCACCTCTAAGCTGTCTAGCTTGGGTATAAATCCTGACCCACCTATAAACTGTCATCCTGGTGTTTTACAGGAAGGGTGATTCATCAATGTGTGTTCCGTCCCTCAGATGGACGTTAAACGGGAACCCCATCTGCCAGCATTCGTTGGTGCACCTTAAAGATCCCACAGTGTCCTTTACGAAGAGTAGGAGAGCTATCACCAGCGCCATTGTCAAATTCCAACTTCCTGTCCTAACCAGGAGAGGGCATTGCATCAGCGGCACAGCCACACCCTCAGCCAATGATGCAAAAGGGAATGAAGGTTGAGTGTCAACATTAATAACATGAAGATTATGGTTAGTGGCAAAGAAAGGAAAAACCCCACAGTCTTGTGCTGCACACAATCAAGAAAAAGATTAAATGGTAAAGGAGTAGGAAGGAACTCAATTACATGTAGGCAGTGTTGCAGATGGTGTCACAAGAGGTGCAGTGGTATCAGTGAAAATTTGGCAACAAAATCTGGGATTTCCATTGGTAAAAGATGTGAGGATCAATCATTTCAAGAAAAAGAAGAAGAACAAAAAGATACGCTCCTGTGCTCAGAATTTAACGAAGAATAGGTGCAAATTTTCTGTTACATTGGAGACATTATAGAGGCACCCTGAAGACCAGAATTAGCCTTTAGATCAAGATTACAGTCAGCCCAGAAAAAGTGGAGACAAGTAGCTGGTATCATAAAGCATTAAAACATTCCATTATCTGTAAAAGTTAGAGTTGATGAAACCGGTATCAGACCGATATTGATGTGTAGAAGTGGAAGGTAGGCAATGCGGACTGAAGCAATATAAAGAATGGGAAAAACTGAGATGAGCATGAAACGATGGATTAATAGGTCGACTCTGGAAGAAAGAATTATGAGTTCAGAAATCAGGACAAAAATATAAAAATAAATAACTAGTGAAGAAGAACTTGGGAAGAGAAGATTGGGTTGGTGTATGGTCATGAGCAACGAAGACCAGAAGATGAATAATTCCGAGATGAAGCTGTAAAGAAAGCAATAAAGGCCGTGATGGAAGGATGAAAGCTGAGATGTCCTAAAAAGATGTGGATTGAAATTATCAAGAAAGAAATTAAAAGTTTGGGTTTGCACGAAACTGACGAAACGGATAGATCCACATGGAGTATTTCCATCATTCAACCAACCTCTTGAAAAATGGGGAGAATAGTCTAAAATATTTAAAGGGGAACCAAAAGCTCAAACCAACTCAATGCTAATCTATCCTTTGACACCCTACAAAATAGATATGATGTGTCTTGTCCAATTCCGGATTATAAAGTGTGTAAATTTACGATTAAAAGTGGAAATATTCTCCTTCTCCTTCTTCTTCAGATTAGCCGTGATCTCACACCTGGAAGAAGACCACCAGATCCATACTGTATATAGGTTACATCGCAGTATGATTAAACTCAAATGGTGAATAATTTTAGATTTTCCACAAATATGCCGAGTCAATGAGTCCTTGGTGCTTGTGTAGTAATACAAACCGAGATAGTTTCATGTTACAGCATCGGCCAAAGAACCCTAAGTTTGCCAGAAATTGAACGAGGTTTGTCGAAAATACCCATGTATGGATCGGGCCTACAAAATGGTCGCTTATGTGCTCGGATTTCTTTTTTTGTATGCAATGTCAAGGCTCGTTTAAGAGCTAACATACAGAACGTACAACAAATGGAGCAGGAGACAAGAGGGGTGGGAGAGGATGTGCAAAATGTTGTACAAAATGTTGACCCCACAATACCCACCACCAACCACACCCCCCTCCACTCTCCGCCGCCCTCCGCAATCTCCCATCCACTGGGGAGGGGCATCGCCACCTCACGGACATGACGGTGGGACACGGCATAGACACAAATGGCGTCCAGAAAAAGTATGAAACGGGACGATCCCGTAACATACAAGACATCTGGTCAGCTGGCAATGGTGGGACAAAGCATCCGTTGTATTTTGTCCATGGTGTCCAAGTGTGCTGGGCTGTCGGGCGATGATGGGTATTTATGCTCGAGTAATATATAAACCGATTAATTAATTAATACAAAATCCCTCCCTTATATACCATCAATTAATGAACAGAAAATCAAACCCTATAGAGTTGAAGTGATCATGTGACCAGCGTTTTCATCTTCATGAACACATTCCGCCTTCTTTCTGTGAATCGCTCACACAAGGCTCGAAACGATTCGGTTCCACAATTCCCCAACACTAATTTTATCAACACACTAATTTTGTCTCCATCAGTTACTTAAAAATCCCACTTTTCACTTTCAACATTCTTAGAACCTTCAGTGTTGCTAATGACAGTGGAATCGGTATCTGAATCCAACCTCAACATGCACTGTTTGTCTTTGTATAACCGCCGTTATGGCTTCAAGATGTGACCTCACTGGCTAAATTTAAAATCGACACTTTAGGGCTTTTTTCGACACTGTGATTGGCAAAAAAGTTCAATTTTTTCCCCCTTCAAATTAGACCGTGATTAATGATTCTAAGTGATTTTCACAAGAAAAAAAAATTGCGTTTGAGTTCCCTTTTAAAAAGAAATAAATAATACAAATTTAAGGCTCATGGAAGAGTGAGAACACAGAATGGATCAACACACAACAGAACAAAAGGAACAGTAGCAAAAGAGGGGAAGGACACCAATAGCAGGGTCACGGCACAAAGAGGGAGACAGACTACTAAGGGGTGTGCAGAAGAATGAGGGGTAGTGGAACACATACAGGTTGGACAAGTGATACAGAATCAAACTCTCAGCAAGAAAAAACTGGGAATTTGGAAAGAGGTGGGCTTGTGAGGGGGTGGGTAAACGGGAGTAGCAAAAAGAGGTGCAACTCGAGTGGACCCACACTATGTGTTTGCCAGCTGAGGTGTAATGATCTGAGATTGATTGCCTTCCAAGAGAAGGCAAGCAATGTGTTTCAAAGCAACTGCCTCACCACAGGACTCAGGTACCATGGGTAGATCTGTGAGAGAGAGAGAGAGAGAGAGAGAGAGAGAGAGAGAAGAGGAGAGAGAGAGAGAGAGAAGAGAGAGAGAGAAGAGAGAGAGAGAGAGGAGAGAGAGAGGTTTCTTTGAAAAATTCCCAGGCTGAGTTAATATCAGGGCGGTCGATATAGAAGACAAGTCCTGGAGTGAGATAGCTAGCCTGTTTGCAGCCCCTGCCAATCTGTCTGAATGAACTACCAGAATCGCTGCTGAGGGCCTCTCTGAGAATAGCTAGAGAGATGCTGACTCTCACAAGCATATAAAGCTTGAAGAGCCTCCAGGCTTCAACCATATTTTGTTTGTTTGAGTGGTTGTGACCCCGCGCAAACAAAAGCGAAAAGCGGGGTTAAGCAATTGGTTCGTGTCTGTCTGCCTGTCTTATCAGTTATGATTGAGGAACAACATATTTAAATCCAAAGTTATGTTTTGAATATGAATCAGAACATGAGCAGGAAGACAAGTCTTTCGTTTAACTGTACTTTGGCTCTGAATTTGTCACGATCGCACGTGCTCAGAGAGGAGAGAGATAATAATTTTTACCATCTGCCTCCCCGTCAATCAACCAAAATTGAAAATAATTCTAAAAAGGAAACTTACTGTTTTTAAGGATGTCATAAAGGACACATACGACAGGCATGAATAACTAATGTGACGTGTTCGATCAGGTGGTGTAATAGCCGCCGAGAAAATGTTGGTAAAACCTGAAATTTTTTTATTTAATGTCTTTAAACTTCTTTAAACCTTAAAAAAATTGAATCATATACTTGTAACACTGTAGAACACAAATCGCCCTCATAATATTTCCAAGAACCTCCAGTGTTGCAGTACTGTACTTCAATTTCAAAAATATAGGTTCAATACGGTGGTGTATGTGGGTGATGTTCGGGAATGCTTCCTGGACTACTTCAACAGCACTAAACTTTTGGATTTTTTTTTTAACGATTGTTAAAATCACTATTTCATTAAAATTGAAGTAACTGCACAGTGTATCATGTTCTATGAACTCTCTAATTGTTGTTGTTGTTGTTGTTGTTGTTGTTGTCATAGTGCAGAAAGCAAAGGTACAAACAATAGTGCCTGGAGCAAAAGTGGAAACAATAATGGCTATCATTCATTCCCATCCCTTTCAGTACGATTGGCATTGAAGTGGAAATGTGTTGAAAGAAGGATGGAATTAATTAACAGAATAATGAGCAGGAGCTGTTCCAGACCTATAAGCTTTCCATCTTCGACATTGAAAGTAAGGTAAACACCAAAATTTTGACACCAGCTATTGTAATCAAAACCATAATCACATACTTGAGACCACTTATTGAATTGTCATGACAAACATATAATTTTTGTTTTAATGCTTGTGTTGTATGACTCATCGCTGACAATTCCAGTTCAGCTGGATGCACACAGAATCCAGTAAGCTTAGGGACATTTCATTGGCTGTGAATTTAACGTACAGTGAAATTGTAATCTGTACCAAAACCAAATTCTAACACGAACAAGTGAAACAGCCTGCAACACCTTCAACAAACACAACATCACAACTCCTCTGCAGCCTATTAATATAGTATTGGTTCCTTGGAGCAGCAGTTTTTCAGACTTTGATGGAATCTTTCCAGGAGAGTAGGACAAACCACAAAGCAAAAGAGGACTCCATGTTTTAAAACTGAATAATCCAGTCCTGTATGTTTCTGAAGAGCAGGCATTCCAGATCTACAGGAATAGCTGTGCGACACCCTTTCTTGGATAAATGGCATTTTAACTTATGTATACAGTGCTCAGATTTGTCATTACATTTTTAGACTTTTAGATTTTTATGTTTGCATACCAGCGCTGGCGGGATAGCCTGGACCCGAGAGGTATGCATAGTCTCCTTTGAGCCAGGGTTTTAATCTCGACAACGCTGGTGTTTGATATGCAGGGAGATGTATCAATGTGTGCACCATCCATCAGAAGGACATTGAGATTCTAAGGTGTCTTTCATGAAGAGTACCCAAGTTATTGTCGGCACTCTGAACAAATTACATATTCCTGCCCTGACTGACTGTTGGGAAGGCATTGGAATGCCACGTAGCATAAACCTTCCCAAGAGACTGCTTCAGCAGCACAGATGCTCTGAAAATTAACCCCCTTCTGGTGAAACTCACAAAATCCAGGATCACTTCTCACCTCCACTCATTCGTTCCTCTTTTTCCCACCTGTGGAATAAACTTCCACATTCTCTTCAATATCATTCTTCCCACAAGGTCTTCAAGTCAGCTTGTCACCACCATCTCAGATGATCCTCATCCAAAACCATGATCCATTTTACCCCCGCTAACCCTTCCCAATCCCACCTCTTTCCAAGTTTCCAGTTTTTCCTTCTGTATCCATCTTGTTCATCCTCTGTGTCCTCCTCTACCCCTCATTCTCCTCCACATCTATTATTTGTCCAAGACTCCCTCAATTTTGTCCCTCAAGTCTGTTGTTGATGTTCCCCCCTTTCTTTCTGCTGTTCCTTTTGTTCTGTTTCTACGTCCTGATCCGTTCTATTTTCTAGCTCCTCCACGGGTCTCGACATTGTATACCAAAAATAACAATAATAATAATAAAAAAAAGAGTACGGTACTTCGAGGATGAATATGATCTGCATAAAGACTAAAACTAATCAAATGAGCAGACACGTCAACAAAGTTCCTCATCATACATTACTTAAGGACCTTGTCAGTGCATGTCCTCATTTAGATTCTGAATCTATGAAGCACTGCAGTTAGTGGATCATTAAACGGATATCTTTTGCGTGCCTGAAATTACCGTGCAACTGTAAATAAGAAAGTCTGCCAATAGATAACAATCTCAGAATGTTTTGGTTATTGCTCTATCTGTTATCAATGTCGATAATACAACATGGTGAAGCAATGTAAGCTAACCAGGCCGATAAAAGAACAAAAAATGGATATTTGAAGACACCTGCAAGCTCAACAACATACTTTCTATAAGATGAGGTTTTTTTTTGTATAATACAGCCAGAGTGCCTTCTCAATGCAAGCAATGACCTTGAGGGTCTGCAAAGTGAACTATAGTATCTTTGACAACCAGTGAATGGACAGCCTGAACATCCACGGATGGATACCAACCCGCTGGAACACCGTGCCTTTCCTGCAAAGAACCGCAACAACCTGCAACAGGATTTGAACCCATAAGCAGTACTACGAAGCGCTGATAACACAGCAGTGAGCCCGTGAGCACTGGCGCCTTGTTCCAAGTGCACAATAAATCCATCAGGTCGGTCCAATTGGGAAAACAGGAAAGTTCATTTATTTTTAGAGTTGCGTCTTCGTGACTCAGCAGAGGGCGAGCACAAGCACATTTCCTTTGGTTCATAACCTTCCTGTCTCTCTCATTCTCCACCCAGAACAACCACATCCCACTTTACTCTCAGGTCATCTTCCAGAGCAATTTTCTCCATGCACATCCCCTTTATTCCGCTAGCGAGAGAGTACTTGAATCGAAAATTGGTTTCCCGTGTACCTTGTTTGTGTGAATGCAAAAACGTTCCAAAAATTGCCATCACGTGGAAGTTGACAGCATTATATGCATTGTATCCTAGGAACATTGGCTTGTACTGATCAATGCGAAAAACAACAAAGCCAGGAAGCAGAAAGGTAATGCCGTTGGTGTGTAAGAACGCGTTGGCCCGGCATGATGGCACGACGCAATCGACATTGGCAAAACCAAAACAAAACCAAGAAGCAGAAATAATTTAAAACAAGCACTTGCAGTGCATGAAACACTCATTAAAATTATTGGTTGTGAGGAAATTTACACGTTGTAAACTCTTCCTGCTTGATCGAAAGAAGGGTGATTTGGTACTTTTGCAGCAACAAGTAGTTACATTTGCAGACGGTTGCAGCCACAAGACTACCCTCATCTTATGTAAAGCCATGAATGCTCGTTAATCACCAAGCGATAATTGGCTGATCTTTACTCTCCCTCTCCTTTTTATGGAATTCATCCGAAAGCAGCAACTTCCTTCACGTTTGAAGCTGACAATATGGCAGGTGTTGATCATGCGTATTTAGGTACAGTATCCAATGTTTGTATGTTGGCATTGTGGTTATGGTTAAAGATTAGGATTGGGGCTGAGGTTAAACTGCTCTGCTAACACCATCGATCAGCCAATCATCACTTGGGTGATGGTCAGCCTTTCAGGGCTCATCACCTCATGGGCCAACTATGATCATGGAATGTAGGCACAAGGCAAGACCTTTTCAAGCCGAGCAAAGCTTTCCCACAACAACTGCTACCTGTTCAAACTAAGGTGAGAGTTCATGGAGGAATACATAACAAACTTTTAGGCAACCTCAAAATATTAGTGGAGAATCTGCATAAATTGATAAACAACCTTTGGTGAAACAACTGGACAAATAAAGAGTGATATCAATGGTAATATAAAGAACAGGTGGAAACAGTTTCCTTTATCATTATCTACAGTGCCTTCAGAAAGTATTCGCACCCCTTGACATTTTTGTCACATTTTGTTGTTACAGCCTGAATTTGAAATGTATTAAATTTAAATTTTTTTGTCACTGTTCTACACAAAATACCACAGAATGACAAAGTGAAAACATGTTTTTCGAAATTTTTACTAATTCATTACAATTGAAAAGCTGAAATGTCTTGAGTCCATAAGTATTTAACCCCACGAGTCAATACTTTGTGGAAGCGCCTTTGGCAGTGATTACAACTTTGAGTCTTCTTGGGTATGTCTGTATTAGGTTTGCACATCTGGATTTGGGGGTTTTCGCCCATTCTTCCTTACAGATTTGCTCAAACTCCGTCAAGTTGGATGGGGAGCGTCGGTGAACAGCAATCTTCAAGTCTTTCCGCAGATTCTCAATGGGATTCAAGTCTGGGCTTTAGCTGGGTCACTCAAGGACTTTCATGTTCTTGTTCTGAAGCCATTTCAGTATTGCTTTGGCTGTATGCTTCGGGTCATTGTCCTATTCGAACGTAAATCTTTACCGCAGTCTAAAGTCTTTTGCACTCTGAAGCAGGTTCTACAGACAGTTCCTTGGACTTCATGATGGCGTTTCTGCTCTGACCTGTACTGTCCACTGTGGGATCTTATATAGAAAGGTGTGTTTCTTTCCAAATCATGTCAAACCAATTGAATTGGCCACAGGTGGACTCCAATCGAGTTGTCGAGACATGTCCAGGACGATAAAAGGAAATTGGATGCACCCGAGCTCATTTTGGAGTGTCATAACAAAGTGGTTAAATACTTATTGATGCAAGATATTTCAGCTTTTCATTTTCAGTTAATCGATAAAATTTTCAAAAAAAATGTTTTCACCTTGTCATTTTGGGGTATTTTGTCTGGATCGGTGGCAATTTTTTTAAATCTAATCCATTTTAAATTCAGGCTGTAACACAATAAAATGTGAAAAAGTCAAGGGGTGTGAATACTTTCTGAAGGCACTGTACTTACATTTACTGTCCATATGTTTGCACCTGTGTGGATAAACAGTCACAACTTTTATTTATGCCACACATCTGTCTGTTCTCTTCTATTCTAATGTCATTATTTACAGGTATGCAGGAGTACACGAATGAAGATAGCGAAATGGGATACTGGACCGAAGAGATTGAACATTATGAGTTTCTTTTGCAATTAAGTAATCAAATAATAACATGTTCCGTCACGTCCCCCTCCCAACTTCCCATATAAACGACATGCTGATAGCTTCATTTTATGACATCGTTATACATCGTGCCTGTACACATCACTGCACATATTCCACCTATCCACCAGAATCGAGATAGATAGTATCACAAAGGCTATTTTCTGACATATTGTTGTACAATGGATGCGGCATTGTTGTTGTCAGCTGATCACGAATTGCTTCCCTTCCGTTTGTCCCCCTTTTTGGGGTGAAAACAGGTTGACCGAACACGGACTTAAATCCAATCTTGTATGCAGCAAAAGCCTGGGGGGTAGCATCATTGACTGAGGGGCACGGCTGTGCCGCTGCTGCATTGCCCTCTTTTTGTTAGAGTAGGAATTTGAAATTTTGCCATAGTTGCCGGCGATAGCTCGCCTACTCTTCACGATGGACACTGTGAGATCTTTAACGTACACAAATGAATGCTGGTAGATGGGACGTCTGTTCAACGTCCATCCGAGGGACGGCACACACATTGATGAATCACCGCGCCTGTGAAACACCACGACAGCAGATTATAACTGGGTCAAGATTCGAATCCAGGGTAGACCGCTTAGTGGTGAGCGTGCATATCTCTCGGCCATCTTGTCAGCCCACTAAAATCCAATGAATAGGGTAGATGAGATCAAACCTACTCCTTGTAGACTCTGATATGTCTTGAGCATCAATGTGTTTTGCACAGGATGTTGCAAGAGAACGGTATTGTGCACATGACATTTCGCCATTTCAGGCTCCTGACAGGTTGCAGTGTCTTGAAATACCACGTGATAGCCACTGCCTTACTCAGTGGAACTGTAGCTCTAGAATGATCAAATAAAATGGAGTAAACCTTTCCCACACAAGGAAACCGTGGTCCCTATCCCTTTGGTTGAACATGATTTTCCTTTTGCTTTATACTTCTTATACGTACTTTCTTCAGTGGCGAAAATTGTTAATGAAGTCAGTGTCTCCATTGATTAAATCAGAGAAGTAACGTTCATTGCAAAGAGAACACTTGAAAAGCAAAGCTTCTGTGTTGTTTCAAGAGGTTTTTGAGTTGAGCTAAATATCTCGGTGAATCTGCAAACGTTTATTGAATAATGTGTCAATTGTTAAAGTCACAAATTTTGTCTGGAGATGGCAGATGGTAGCTGAATGTGGAGATTGTAATACGACGGGCTATTTACCAGCAAACAGCAGGACATCTTGATGTTATTACAACATGGTACAGCAATCAGCACAGTATGGGCTGGCACGATGGCCCAGAGTAGAGGTACACACACTCGCCTCGAAGCTGTCTAGCCTGGGTTTAAATCCCGACCAAGCAATAAACTGTCATCCCGATGTTTCACAGGCAAGGTGATTCATTAATGTGTGTGGACGTTAAACCGGGTGTCCCGTCTGCTGGCATTAGGTGGTAGACATTTATGATCCCACGGTATCCTTCGAGAAGAGAAGGCGAGCATATTCAGCGGCACCGGGAACAAATTCCAAATTCCTGCACCGACTACTGCAGGGAAGGAAATGGCAAACCACCCAGTGTAAGCCTTGCTCAGGAAGCTGCTTTGGCAGCACCGACGTTCCGTAACATCACAATAGCACGGTACGGTATAAGGGGCATTCATGTATTACATAATGCATCGGGGTGGTGGGAGATGGGGGTGAGTTGGTGAGTGGTTGGCCCAGCATTAGAGGGAAGGAGGGTTGTCTCAGAAAGTATTACGTAATTATCAAGAAGGGGGTGGGAGGTGGTGGCTCAGTGTTCTTTGCATATTGCAAGGGAAACGAGAGAAGAAGGTTTTAAAATGAGTTAGGTAATCCTTAATGGAGCCAAAACTGGAAAGTTACATTCAGTCATGTGCTCCAACCACTCAGCACATCACACTCAAACATAAACATTTTCTCCATAATTCTTACAATAGCCTTCATTCCCTACGAGTTTAATGCATATAGTTGCTGGTTTATAGGGTCCATCAAAAGGGCCACTTAATTTTCCCAGCATTTGATGAGACAAGAGCAAAGCGGCCAGAAAATTACATCCCTGGATGAAACCCCCTCCCAAGCCTACCTTTCACATTTCAAAAATGGATTGCAGAACCCCTGCAGTCATTAAGAGGTAATTAAGGTGAACAAGCAAGGAGCCGCTGTTCACCTATTTCATCTCCCAGTCTGTGCCTTGGGAGTCCATCTGAGGTTG
>CM068966.1:38023092-38036298 GCA_035128595.1 Eptatretus atami
GGGGGGCATCTTGCGAGGAGGGTGAGGGGGCTTCACTTGGTATAATTTGAAGGTTCGAGGTTTGGATTCCTGTCTATCTCCTCTTGTTCTTTCAAAACATAGTACAGTGCTGTGACTGAAATCAAACACGAGATGCAGTTCATACTTGGTGTGAATTAAAAGTAAGATATTTCTGGCCAACACGTCATGGTTTGTTTACATTCCATTCCCACTGCGCACCACGTCATGTCATGTTGACTAAATTCGAGGATTTTCAACGGGTTAAGGTTCGATCGTATTACAGTCCATCAATCACCAGTGTCAAAATCGATCCTGTTCTGGTGAATATATATATATCGAGAGAGAGAGAGGGTCAGAGAGAGGGAGAGAGAGGGTGAGAGAGAGAGAGAGTCAGAGAGGGAGAGAGAGGGTCAGAGAGAGGGTCAGAGAGAGGGTCAGAGAGAGGGAGAGAGAGAGAGTCAGGGGAGAGAGAGAGAGAAAGAGAGAGAGGGTCAGAGAGAGGGAGAGAGAGAGGGTCAGAGAGAGGAGAGAGAGAGGGTCAGAGAGAGGGAGAGAAGAGGGTCAGAGAGAGGGAGAGGAGAGAGAGGATCAGAGAGAGAGGGGTCAGGGAGAGAGAGAGCGAGAGAGCGAGAGAGCGAGAGAGCGAGAGAGAGAGAGGATCAGAGAGAGAGGGGGTCAGGGAGAGAGAGAGAAGAGAGAGAGAGAGAGAGAGAGAGAGAGAGAGAGAGATATTTGATATTTAGTTCATGAAAGTGTGCCCATGACCGCCACGTAGCGCAATGTGGCATGTGCAAGTACACATATACTTGTCCGTGAGTGCGATACGTATATGTATATGTTTGTGTTCTGTGCGCTTGGATCCGTGTACAAGTGCAATTCCCCAGTTGCGACTCTTTGTCCATGTGCAAGAGTCGAGGTGCGATGGTGTGTGTGTATATTTTGAGGCGTGTCCATGCACAAGGGACGTCGTATATGTATTCCTATATGTCCAAGTGCGTGTCCCCCATTCACATACCGAACGTGGCCAGGTAAAAACTGCAGTCCAGCAGTTCGGGCAGGCATGCGAAGTCCCCGAATACAGAGGCACGATGTGCAGCCAAGGATGGGCAGGGCGGGCGATCCATGACCTGGGACGAGGATCTCCCCGCCCCGGCCCTTGGGACACCTCTCTCTCTCTCCACCTCTCTCTCTACCTCTACCTCTCTCTCTCTCTCTGACTCTTTTTCAGGCTGTGTGTCTCACTGTCCCCGCGATTCTCCCCGACAGGCACAGATCCCTCCCCCTCCATGAGCCTCGCCCTCGATCCGCCCCACTCGCTCTGCTCGGAACCTGGAAATGCGCGCGTTTCTCACGCTTCTCACAAATTAACTCACATCCTATTACATGTTCATTCATCATTCATTTCCCTCTGGAAGTTCAGACGGGGGGACCTCGTGCTCACTTCGAGACAAGAATGACTCGACTGGAGCAATAAAAGATCCACGCCACTGGCCAACGAAAAACTACCTCTTGAAAGCAAATTGATCACGCCAGGCTACTCGGTCTCCTCATCCGTTCAGGTTCCCAGCAAGTGAACCCCAATGAGTTGTGACGCATGGTTTTACTCAACATGTACGGAAACTTGAGCAATTCACCAGAAATACAAAATGGAGCCAACGCACAAAATCGAACAATCCTGAGTCTGAAGTACTAACGTATGAGAGCAGTCAGTGCAAGTACTTATACAGAAGGGGCCAGGTAGCAACAAGAGACCATCACTAAGCAGCCACAACCATTCCATCCCATCGGTGTTCCTGTGTCCCATTGGCTTGTTCAGATCAATAACATGCTTGGCCCAGTGATTTTGACTCGACATAGATCAAGCTTTATGACAGAACTTTAAAAAAAAAACTTTTAAAAATACTTATTATGATGGTTTAGGGAAGATCTCTTTTTAGAATACCATGAACAAGTCATAAAGAGTGTGTGCGTGATGTCAGTGTCATGTCGCATCTTGGATCAGTGTGCTACTTTCGTTTAATTTATTATTCTTGACTGCAAACCTCCTCACTGGTGATTAGCAGGGCAGAGACGATGTGTTCGTGTGGCAGACGACACTTGCTAACAGGTCGTGCAGCAAGTGTTGTGATGGAACTCAACCTGCACCCTGCTGCATCAAGTTAGGGGGTTCGATTTGTGTTTATTAACAACCCAAGTATGGTCACGAGTAAACGGGTTCCGCAGTATTGTGTCCTGACAAGCCCATAACAAGGGAAAATCTGGATCGGCGGCTTTGCTTTCATTCACTCGTGACCATAAAGGCATCAAACTCAGTCTTCAAACACCTGAGTGCCACACAGACGTCATCCTGGTTTGGAAGTGATGCGTCAGCATAATTTATGTGCACGGCTCAGTGTCATGTCACATCGAGGGTCAGTGTGCTCCTCTCGTTTAATATATGCATATGAGGTCCGTCTAAAAAGTAACGGGACTGACTTCACAGAAATTTTATTTGAAAAATATATTGAAATCACAGCTTGTCCCCTTCAAAATAGTTTCCCTCCAGTCTCACACACTTGTCCATCCTCTTCTTTCATGCTTCGATACACCCCCAGAAGGCTTCTTCTGGAATCTTCCGGAGCTCCGTCGTCATGGCCATTTTGATGGCCTCCACATGAGGAAATCGGGCCCCCTTGATCACCCCCTTGAGATGAATCAGAAACATGAGCAGGAAGACAAGTCTTTCGTTTAACTGTACTTTGGCTCTGAATTTGTCACGATCGCACGTGCTCAGAGAGGAGAGAGATAATAATTTTTACCATCTGCCCCCGTCAATCAACCAAAATGAAATAATTCTAAAAAGAAACTTACTGTTTTTAAGGATGTCATAAAGGACACATACGACAGGCATGAATAACTAATTGTGACGTGTTCGATCAGGTGGTGTAATAGCGCCGAGAAAATGTTGGTAAAACTGAAATTTTTTATTTAATGTCTTTAAACTTCTTTAAACCTTAAAAAAATTGAATCATATACTTGTAACACTGTAGAACACAAATCGCCCTCATAATATTTCCAAGAACCTCCAGTGTTGCAGTACTGTACTTCAATTTCAAAAATATAGGTTCAATACGGTGGTGTATGTGGGTGATGTTCGGGAATGCTTCCTGGACTACTTCAACAGCACTAAACTTTTGGATTTTTTTTTTTAACGATTGTTTAAAATCACTATTCATTAAAATTGAAGTGAAATGAAGTAACTGCACAGTGTATCATGTTCTATGAACTCTCTAATTGTTTGTTGTGTTGTTGTTGTTGTCATAGTGCAGAAAGCAAAGGTACAAACAATAGTGCCTGGAGCAAAAGTGGAAACAATAATGGCTATCATTCATTCCCATCCTTTCAGTACGATTGGCATTGAAGTGGAAATGTGTTGAAAGAAGGATGGAATTAATTAACAGAATAATGAGCAGGAGCTGTTCCAGACCTATAAGCTTTCCATCTTCGACATTGAAAGTAAGGTAAACACCAAAATTTTGACACCAGCTATTGTAATCAAAACCATAATCACATACTTGAGACCACTTATTGAATTGTCATGACAAACATATAATTTTTGTTTTAATGCTTGTGTTGTATGACTCATCGCTACAATTCCAGTTCAGCTGGATGCACACAGAATCCAGTAAGCTTAGGGACATTTCATTGGCTGTGAATTTAACGTACAGTGAAATTGTAATCTGTACCAAAACCAAATTCTAACACGAACAAGTGAAACAGCCTGCAACACCTTCAACAAACACAACATCACAACTCCTCTGCAGCCTATTAATATAGTATTGGTTCCTTGGAGCAGCAGTTTTTCAGACTTTGATGGAATCTTTCCAGGAGAGTAGGACAAACCACAAAGCAAAAGAGGACTCCATTTTTAAAACTGAATAATCCAGTCCTGTATGTTTCTGAAGAGCAGGCATTCCAGATCTACAGGAATAGCTGTGCGACACCCTTTCTGGATAAATGGCATTTTAACTTATGTATACAGTGCTCAGATTTGTCATTACATTTTTAGACTTTTAGATTTTTATGTTTGCATACCAGCGCTGGCGGGATAGCCTGGACCCGAGAGGTATGCATAGTCTCCTTTGAGCCAGGGTTTTAATCTCGACAACGCTGGTGTTTGATATGCAGGGAGATGTATCAATGTGTGCACCATCCATCAGAAGGACATTGAGATTCTAAGGTGTCTTTCATGAAGAGTACCCAAGTTATTGTCGGCACTCTGAACAAAATTACATATTCTGCCCTGACTGACGTGGGAAGGCATTGGATTCCACGTAGCATAAACCTTCCAAGAGACTGCTTCAGCAGCACAGATGCTCTGAAAATTAACCCCCTTCTGGTGAAACTCACAAAATCCAGGATCACTTCTCACCTCCACTCATTCGTTCCTCTTTTCCCACCTGTGGAATAAACTTCCACATCTCTTCAATATCATTCTTCCCACAAGGTCTTCAAGTCAGCTTGTCACCACCATCTCAGATGATCCTCATCCAAAACCATGATCCATTTTACCCCCGCTAACCCTTCCCAATCCCACCTCTTTCCAAGTTTCCAGTTTTCCTTCTGTATCCATCTTGTTCATCCTCTGTGTCCTCCTCTACCCTCATTCTCCTCCACATCTATTATTTGTCCAAGACTCCTCAATTTGTCTCAAGTCTGTTGTTGATGTTCCCCCTTTCTTTTCTGCTGTTCCTTTTGTTCTGTTTCTACGTCCTGATCCGTTCTATTTTCTAGCTCCTCCACGGGTCTCGACATTGTATACCAAAAATAACAATAATAATAATAAAAAAAGAGTACGGTACTTCGAGGATGAATATGATCTGCATAAAGACTAAAACTAATCAAATGAGCAGACAGTCAACAAAGTTCCTCATCATACATTACTTAAGGACCTTGTCAGTGCATGTCCTCATTTAGATTCTGAATCTATGAAGCACTGCAGTTAGTGGATCATTAAACGGATATCTTTTTGCGTGCCTGAAATTACCGTGCAACTGTAAATAAGAAAGTCTGCCAATAGATAACAATCTCAGAATGTTTTGGTTATTGCTCTATCTGTATCAATGTCGATAATACAACATGGTGAAGCAATGTAAGCTAACCAGGCCGATAAAAGAAAAAAAATGGATATTTGAAGACACCTGCAAGCTCAACAACATACTTTCTATAAGATGAGGTTTTTTTTTGTATAATACAGCCAGATGCCTTCTCAATGCAAGCAATGACCTTGAGGGTCTGCAAAGTGAACTATAGTATCTTTGACAACCAGTGAATGGACAGCCTGAACATCCACGGATGGATACCAACCCGCTGGAACACCGTGCCTTTCCTGCAAAGAACCGCAACAACCTGCAACAGGATTTGAACCCATAAGCAGTACTACGAAGCGCTGATAACACAGCAGTGAGCCCGTGAGCACTGGCGCCTTGTCAAGTGCACAATAAATCCATCAGGTCGGTCCAATTGGGAAAACAGGAAAGTTCATTTATTTTTAGAGTTGCGTCTTCGTGACTCAGCAGAGGGCGAGCACAAGCACATTTCCTTTGGTTCATAACCTTCCTGCTCTCTCCATTCTCCACCCGAACAACCACATCCCACTTTACTCTCAGGTCATCTTCCAGAGCATTTTCTCCATGCACATCCCCTTTATTCCGCTAGCGAGAGAGTACTTGAATCGAAAATTGGTTTCCCGTGTACCTTGTTTGTGTGAATGCAAAACGTTCCAAAATTGCCATCACGTGGAAGTTGACAGCATTATATGCATTGTATCCTAGGAACATTGGCTTGTACTGATCAATGCGAAAACAACAAAGCCAGGAAGCAGAAAGGTAATGCCGTTGGTGTGTAAGAACGCGTTGGCCCGGCATGATGGCACGACGCAATCGACATTGGCAAAACCAAAACAAAACCAAGAAGCAGAAATAATTTAAAACAAGCACTTGCAGTGCATGAAACACTCATTAAAATTATTGTTGTGAGGAAATTTACACGTTGTAAACTCTTCCTGCTTGATCGAAAGAAGGGTGATTTGGTACTTTTGCAGCAACAAGTAGTTACATTTGCAGACGGTTGCAGCCACAAGACTACCCTCATCTTATGTAAAGCCATGAATGCTCGTTAATCACCAAGCGATAATTGGCTGATCTTTACTCTCCCTCTCCTTTTTATGGAATTCATCCGAAAGCAGCAACTTCCTTCACGTTTGAAGCTGACAATATGGCAGGTGTTGATCATGCGTATTTAGGTACAGTATCCAATGTTTGTATGTTGGCATTGTGGTTATGGTTAAAGATTAGGATTGGGGCTGAGGTTAAACTGCTCTGCTAACACCATCGATCAGCCAATCATCACTTGGGTGATGGTCAGCCTTTCAGGGCTCATCACCTCATGGGCCAACTATGATCATGGAATGTAGGCACAAGGCAAGACCTTTTCAAGCCGAGCAAAGCTTTCCCACAACAACTGCTACCTGTTCAAACTAAGGTGAGAGTTCATGGAGGAATACATAACAAACTTTTAGGCAACCTCAAAATATAGTGGAGAATCTGCATAAATTGATAAACAACCTTTGGTGAAACAACTGGACAAATAAGAGTGATATCAATGGTAATATAAAGAACAGGTGGAAACAGTTTCCTTTATCATTATCTACAGTGCCTTCAGAAAGTATTCGCACCCTTGACATTTTTGTCACATTTTGTTGTTACAGCCTGAATTTGAAATGTATTAAATTTAAATTTTTTGTCACTGTTCTACACAAAATACCACAGAATGACAAGTGAAACATGTTTTTCGAAATTTTACTAATTCATTACAATTGAAAAGCTGAAATGTCTTGAGTCCATAAGTATTTAACCCCACGAGTCAATACTTTGTGGAAGCGCCTTTGGCAGTGATTACAACTTTGAGTTTCTTGGGTATGTCTGTATTAGGTTTGCACATCTGGATTTGGGGGTTTTTCGCCCATTCTTCCTTACAGATTTGCTCAAACTCCGTCAAGTTGGATGGGGAGCGTCGTGAACAGCAATTCTTCAAGTCTTTCTGCAGATTCTCAATGGGATTCAAGTCTGGGCTTTAGCTGGGTCACTCAAGGACTTTCATGTTCTTGTTCTGAAGCCATTTCAGTATTGCTTTGGCTGTAGCTTCGGGTCATTGTCCTATTCGAACGTAAATCTTTACCGCAGTCTAAAGTCTTTTGCACTCTGAAGCAGGTTCTACAGACAGTTCCTTGGACTTCATGATGGCGTTTCTGCTCTGACCTGTACTGTCCACTGTGGGATCTTATATAGAAAGTGTGTTTCTTTCCAAATCATGTCAAACCAATTGAATTGGCCACAGGTGGACTCCAATCGAGTTGTCGAGACATGTCCAGGACGATAAAAGGAAATTGGATGCACCCGAGCTCATTTTGGAGTGTCATAACAAAGTGGTTAAATACTTATTGATGCAAGATATTTCAGCTTTTCATTTTCAGTTAATCGATAAAATTTTCAAAAAAAAATGTTTTCACCTTGTCATTTTGGGGTATTTTGTCTGGATCGGTGGCAATTTTTTTAAATCTAATCCATTTTAAATTCAGGCTGTAACACAATAAAATGTGAAAAAGTCAAGGGGTGTGAATACTTTCTGAAGGCACTGTACTTACATTTACTGTCCATATGTTTGCACCTGTGTGGATAAACAGTCACAACTTTTATTTATGCCACACATCTGTCTGTTCTCTTCTATTCTAAGTGTCATTATTTACAGGTATGCAGGAGTACACGAATGAGATAGCGAAATGGGATACTGGACCGAAGAGATTGAACATTATGAGTTTCTTTTGCAATTAAGTAATCAAATAATAACATGTTCCGTCACGTCCCCCTCCAACTTCCCATATAAACGACATGCTGATAGCTTCATTTATGACATCGTTATACATCGTGCCTGGACACATCACTGCACATATTCCACCTATCACCAGAATCGAGATAGATAGTATCACAAAGGCTATTTTCTGACATATTGTTGTACAATGGATGCGGCATTGTTGTTGTCAGCTGATCACGAATTGCTTCCCTTCCGTTTGTCCCCCTTTTGGGTGAAAACAGGTTGACGAACACGGACTTAAATCCAATCTTGTATGCAGCAAAGCCTGGGGGGTAGCATCATTGACTGAGGGGCACGGCTGTGCCGCTGCTGCATTGCCCTCTTTTTGTTAGAGTAGGAATTTGAAATTTTGCCATAGTTGCCGGCGATAGCTCGCCTACTCTTCACGATGGACACTGTGAGATCTTTAACGTACACAAATGAATGCTGGTAGATGGGACGTCTGTTCAACGTCCATCCGAGGGACGGCACACACATTGTGAATCACCGCGCCTGTGAAACACCACGACAGCAGATTATAACTGGATCAAGATTCGAATCCAGGGTAGACCGCTTAGTGGTGAGCGTGCATATCTCTCGGCCATCTTGTCAGCCCACTAAAATCCAATGAATAGGGTAGATGAGATAAACCTACTCCTTGTAGACTCTGATATGTCTTGAGCATCAATGTGTTTTGCACAGGATGTTGCAAGAGAACGGTATTGTGCACATGACATTTCGCCATTCAGGCTCCTGACAGGTTGCAGTGTCTTGAAATACCACGTGATAGCCACTGCCTTACTCAGTGGAACTGTAGCTCTAGAATGATCAAATAAAATGGAGTAAACCTTTCCCACACAAGGAAACCGTGGTCCCTATCCCTTTGGTTGAACATGATTTTCCTTTTGCTTTATACTTCTTATACGTACTTTCTTCAGTGGCGAAAATTGTTAATGAAGTCAGTGTCTCCATTGATTAAATCAGAGAAGTAACGTTCATTGCAAAGAGAACACTTGAAAAGCAAAGCTTCTGTGTTGTTTCAAGAGGTTTTTGAGTTGAGCTAAATATCTCGGTGAATCTGCAAACGTTTATTGAATAATGTGTCAATTGTTTAAAGTCACAAATTTTGTCTGGAGATGGCAGATGGTAGCTGAATGTGGAGATTGTAATACGACGGCTATTTACCAGCAAACAGCAGGACATCTTGATGTTATTACAACATGGTACAGCAATCAGCACAGTATTGGCTGGCACGATGGCCCAGAGTAGAGGTACACACACTCGCCTCGAAGCTGTCTAGCCTGGGTTTAAATCCCGACCAAGCAATAAACTGTCATCCCGATGTTTCACAGGCAAGGTGATTCATTAATGTGTGTGACGTTAACCGGGTGTCCCGTCTGCTGGCATTAGGTGGTAGACATTTATGATCCCACGGTATCCTTCGAGAAGAGAAGGCGAGCATATTCAGCGGCACCGGGAACAAATTCCAAATTCCTGCACCGACTACTGCAGGGAAGGAAATGGCAAACCACCCAGTGTAAGCCTTGCTCAAGAAGCTGCTTTGGCAGCACCGACGTTCCGTAACATCACAATAGCACGGTACGGTATAAGGGGCATTCATGTATTACATAATGCATCGGGGTGGTGGGAGATGGGGGTGAGTTGGTGAGTGGTTGGCCCAGCATTAGAGGGAAGGAGGGTTGTCTCAGAAAGTATTACGTAATTATCAAGAAGGGGGTGGGAGGTGGTGGCTCAGGGTTCTTTGCATATTGCAAGGGAAACGAGAGAAGAAGGTTTTAAAATGAGTTAGGTAATCCTTAATGGAGCCAAAACTGGAAAGTTACATTCAGTCATGTGCTCCAACCACTCAGCACATCACACTCAAACATAAACATTTTCTCCATAATTCTTCCAATAGCCTTCATTCCCTACGAGTTTAATGCATATAGTTGCTGGTTTATAGGGTCCATCAAAAGGGCCACTTAATTTTCCCAGCATTTGATGAGACAAGAGCAAAGCGGCCAGAAAATTACATCCCTGGATGAAACCCCCTCCCAAGCCTACCTTTCACATTTCAAAAATGGATTGCAGAACCCCTGCAGTCATTAAGAGGTAATTAAGGTGAACAAGCAAGGAGCCGCTGTTCACCTATTTCATCTCCCAGTCTGTGCCTTGGGAGTCCATCTGAGGTTGATGATATGTGGGATAAGGGGGCATCTTGCGAGGAGGGTGAGGGGGCTTCACTTGGTATAATTTGAAGGTTCGAGGTTTGGATTCCTGTCTATCTCCTCTTGTTCTTTCAAAACATAGTACAGTGCTGTGACTGAAATCAAACACGAGATGCAGTTCATACTTGGTGTGAATTAAAAGTAAGATATTTCTGGCAACACGTCATGGTTTGTTTACATTCCATTCCCACTGCGCACCACGTCATGTCATGTTGACTAAATTCGAGGATTTTCAACGGGTTAAGGTTCGATCGTATTACACCATCATCACCGTGTCAAAATCGATCCCTGTTCTGGTGAATATATATATATCGAGAGAGAGAGAGGGTCAGAGAGAGGAGAGAGAGGGTGAGAGAGAGAGAGAGTCAGAGAGAGGGAGAGAGAGAGGGTCAGAGAGAGGGTCAGAGAGAGGGTCAGAGAGAGGAAGAGAGAGAGTCAGGGAGAGAGAGAGAGAGAAAGAGAGAGAGGGTCAGGAGAGGGAGAGAGAGAGGGTCGAGAGAGGGAGAGAGAGAGGGTCAGAGAGAGGGAGAGAGAGAGAGAGGTCAGAGAGAGGGAGAGCGAGAGAGAGGATCAGAGAGAGAGGGGGTCAGGGAGAGAGAGAGCGAGGAGAGCGAGAGAGCGAGAGAGCGAGAGAGAGAGAGGATCAGAGAGAGAGGGGGTCAGGGAGAGGAGAGAGAGAGAGAGAGAGAGAGAGAGAGAGAGAGAGAGAGAGAGATATTTTGATATTTAGTTCATGAAAGTGTGCCCATGACCGCCACGTAGCCAATGGCATGTGCAAGTACACATATACTTGTCCGTGAGTGCGATACGTATATGTATATGTTTGTGTTCTGTGCGCTTGGATCCGTGTACAAGTGCAATTCCCCAGTTGCGACTCTTTGTCCATGTGCAAGAGTCGAGGTGCGATGGTGTGTGTGTATATTTTGAGGCGTGTCCATGCACAAGGGACGTCGTATATGTATTCCTATATGTCCAAGTGCGTGTCCCCATTCACATACCGAACGTGGCCAGGTAAAACTGCAGTCCAGCAGTTCGGGCAGGCATGCGAAGTCCCCGAATACAGAGGCACGATGTGCAGCCAAGGATGGGCAGGGCGGGCGATCCATGACCTGGGACGAGGATCTCCCCGCCCCGGCCCTTGGGACACCTCTCTCTCTCTCCACCTCTCTCTCTACCTCTACCTCTCTCTCTCTCTCTGACTCTTTTTCAGGCTGTGTGTCTCACTGTCCCCGCGATTCTCCCCGACAGGCACAGATCCCTCCCCCTCCATGAGCCTCGCCCTCGATCCGCCCCACTCGCTCTGCTCGGAACCTGGAAATGCGCGCGTTTCTTCACGCTTCTCACAAATTAACTCACATCCTATTACATGTTCATTCATCATTCATTTCCCTCTGGAAGTTCAGACGGGGGACCTCGTGCTCACTTCGAGACAAGAATGACTCGACTGGAGCAATAAAAGATCCACGCCACTGGCCAACGAAAAACTACCTCTTGAAAGCAAATTGATCACGCCAGGCTACTCGGTCTCCTCATCCGTTCAGGTTCCCAGCAAGTGAACCCCAATGAGTTGTGACGCATGGTTTTACTCAACATGTACGGAAACTTGAGCAATTCACCAGAAATACAAAATGGAGCCAACGCACAAAATCGAACAATCCTGAGTCTGAAGTACTAACGTATAGAGAGCAGTCAGTGCAAGTACTTATACAGAAGGGGGCAGGTAGCAACAAGAGACCATCACTAAGCAGCCACAACCATTCCATCCCATCGGTGTTCCTGTGTCCCATTGGCTTGTTCAGATCAATAACATGCTTGGCCCAGTGATTTTGACTCGACATAGATCAAGCTTTATGACAGAACTTTAAAAAAAAAACTTTTAAAAATACTTATTATGATGGTTTAGGGAAGATCTCTTTTTAGAATACCATGAACAAGTCATAAAGAGTGTGTGCGTGATGTCAGTGTCATGTCGCATCTTGGATCAGTGTGCTACTTTCGTTTATTTATTATTCTTGACTGCAAACCTCCTCACTGGTGATTAGCAGGGCAGAGACGATGTGTTCGTGTGGCAGACGACACTTGCTAACAGTCGTGCAGCAAGTGTTGTGATGGAACTCAACCTGCACCCTGCTGCATCAAGTTAGGGGGTTCGATTTTGGTTTATTAACAACCAAGTATGGTCACGAGTAAACGGGTTCCGCAGTATTGTGTCCTGACAAGCCCATAACAAGGGAAAATCTGGATCGGCGGCTTTGCTTTCATTCACTCGTGACCATAAAGGCATCAAACTCAGTCTTCAAACACCTGAGTGCCACACAGACGTCATCCTGGTTTGGAAGTGATGCGTCAGCATAATTTATGTGCACGGCTCAGTGTCATGTCACATCGAGGGTCAGTGTGCTCCTCTCGTTTATATATGCATATGAGGTCCGTCTAAAAAGTAACGGGACTGACTTCACAGAAATTTTATTTGAAAAATATATTGAAATCACAGCTTGTCCCCTTCAAAATAGTTTCCCTCCAGTCTCACAACACTTGTCCATCCTCTTCTTTCATGCTTCGATACACCCCAGAAGGCTTCTTCTGGAATCTTCCGGAGCTCCGTCGTCATGGCCATTTTGATGGCCTCCACATGAGGAAATCGGGCCCCCTTGATCACCCCCTGAGCTTGGGGAATAGGAAAAAATCACAAGGGGGCCAAGTCTGGCGATATGGGGGTTGCTCCAGAGTTGGCACGTTCCTCTCAGCCAGAAACTGTCGGATGCTCAGGGCAATGTGAGCAGGGGTGTTGTCATGGTGGAGCACCCAGGCGTTGTTCTCCACAGATCCCTCCTCTTGTCCCGGACTGATCTCATGAGGTGCCGGAGGATCTCCTTGGACAACATATTGATTCACTGTTTGACCCTGTGGTAGAAACTCGAAGTGGATGATGCTGTTGATGTCAAAAAACGCGATGAGAATCACCTTGACCTTCGACTTCGAGCATCCTTGCTTTCTTTAGTCTTGGTGATGCCGGACTTTTCCACTGACGACTCTGCCGTTTGGTCTCAGGATCGTATTCGAATATTCACGATTCATCGCCAGTAAG
>CM068966.1:38098669-38124696 GCA_035128595.1 Eptatretus atami
AGAATTCATCCCGAGACCAAGTATATTATATATATATATATATATTAGAAAATGGCACAGGGGGAGGAATGCAAGAAGCGATAAGTACATATTAAATAAATGACAACCCCTTAACCCCTACCGATCACGTGCCCACAGACCAAACTAACAATCAGGATTCCTTAATCCCAGACCTAAGCCTTGGGGTCCAGTCAGCGACACCACTTAAGAGATGCAAAGCAAAGGACAGGACTAAAAGAGAGTTGCATAAAACCTGACAAAGCCTGCAGGATGGGTCCGCACACCGCATGATGGCTTGAGGCACCGCATGACGGCCTGTACAAAGCACTTGACAGAACCTTAGATGTAAGGAGGTCACCAATACATGGGAGAAATCAGGTCTATAAATCACCAGCATCCTCGCAATAACTATTTTATCATGTCAAAAAGTAAGGTAACAACACTGTGATTGGCTATATAAAATTATATTTTATATGGCGGCGGCAAGGAGAATATCAAGCAGGACACATTTCACGTAATATTTTTTGTGCTTCATAATTTTAATAAACACTACCACAGTACATTACAGAAAGAAAGCACAGTGAGATTTGTTTGCTGGTCACTTGCAGATGGTAACAGTGATGTAGTTTAAAGCCCCAAACCTCCTGACCCTTATGGTGCAAAGGAACAAGGAGTGGAAGGGGGGGGGGGGTGGCAAGCTGAAAGACAAAAAACAAATTGGATTGTATGTTTGTTAATAGCCATACAAGCCCCTGAGAACCAGTGGTTGAATCGCCAGGCCACAGCCCTCTCTATGGCAACAGTTATGAAGTAATTTTCTCAAGTAAAACAACAAGAAGGTGTATTTAAGAATGGCAGCTTGACAGTGTTGCTGGAAGAACAAATTCAACTCGTGTATGCAAAAATGAAACCACATATTATCTTGATTCTCAATTTGACTTCCACCTTAGACCAACAAAATAACATAAACACATTGTACGAATATGCTCAAAAAGCATCTGCTGAAAAATAGTTTAGGAAAAGAGAGGCTTGTAATGGCAGAACGATTAACAAAAGTATGATTAAAGGCACAGTTACCTGCAATTAAACAGCACTGACAATACCTGGCTAATCTATTTCAGGAGAAGATGATTACAAATCATACAGACAATATTTTCAAAAACCCAACACCAACTTTAAACTTGTTCAAATTGCAAGAAAAATCATATGGATATTTAAATCATAATCAATTAGATAACTGCCATTTTCAATCCACCCTCAAAGGCAAACAAAAACCCACGTCCGTGCTGCATCAGCTACAAACGGCTGTAGTTGGAGTCGTGTGCGCGGCTGACTTTCCAACTCTTTTGTTCTCCAGGTTTCCGCTGCCTTTAAGCGTCCGTGGAACGAGGGAGCAGAACTCTGGGAGAGAGTCTGGGAAAAGAAAGTATAGAGCGACAGAATGAGGTAACATTGCATTGTAATTAAGCAAACCAATTGAAAATTGAAGGTGTTCACTGTTTACACACATAAAGTTACTTTGGTGAAATATGAAGTTAAGAGAATTGAGAAGTGTGTGAATGGGGGTTGTACATCAAAGCTTCTGATTAAGGGGCTGTCACACCTTGACGTTTTAGCCAGCGTATGGAAGGTCTCAAAATGTATGTAAAACGCTGGCGTACGCTGAACTATTGATGTTTTTTAAAGTTTTGGGCGTATAATAACGTGGTGGACGTATGCTAACGTATTAGTAACGTACACAGAACTTTTAATCACTATAGATAACTTATACCAACGAATGCTGAGCGTGTTGTCGGCGTTCACAACCTATGCCCAACTAGTCTAACTTATGCGTAGCGCGGCAGCGTATCGCCGACGATCACGTGGCGTAGGCTATTCATAGGCTGCGGCTCGACGATTCAAATCATACCCACTAGACATCGAAGTGTGAAGCCGCTGTCACACCTTGACGTTTTAGCCAGCATATGCCGACGTATGAAAAATTTGCTGAACCAAGCTGGCACACGTCGAATACGTTATGGGTAAGTTTTGTATACGTTAAGAGCACGCTGGCATACGTCGTAGTACGCTGGCATACATCGTAGTATGCTGCCATAACGTCGTCATACGCCGAGTACGTCGAGAAATTTTCAGCATGTTGAAAATTTCTCGATGTACTCGGCGTATGACACACGTTCCGCATACGCTGGCCATAAGTTGTAGGCACGTTACGCAATCGTTGACACACGTCGACCCACGTTACTTGTACGTTATCATAAGTCGAAACACGTCGAGGTAATGGTTAGCGTCAGTGTTCCAGACTCCCTGGTTTTTTTTTTCTCTTCTTCGGTATGACGGTGATGTTGACACTTCGATTTCTAGTGCGGTTATGATTTAAAGTTGAGTGGCAGCCTATTAATTATATTATATTATAAACCACACTAGAAATCGAAGTGTCACACCACAGTCATACCGAAGAAGAAGAAAAAAAAAAAAACCAGGGAGTCTGGAACACTGACGCTAACCATTACCTTGACGTGTTTCGACTTATGAGTAACTTACAAGTAACGTGTGTGGACGTGTGTCAACGATCGCGTAACGTGCCTACAACACGTTACTCATAGGTTAGAAATAAGTTTCGGGTACGCTAAACATTACCTCGACGTGTTTCGACTTACAAGTAACGTGTGTCGAGGTGTGTCAACGATCGCGTAACGTGCCTACAACACGTTACTCATAGGTTAGAATAAGTTTCGGGTACGCTAAACTTACCTCGACGTGTTTCGACTTATGAGTAACTTACAAGTAACGTGTGTCGAGGTGTGTCAACGATCGCGTAACGTGCCTACAACTTATGGCCAGCGTTATGCGCGAACGTGTGAGTCATACGCTGGCATACGTCGAAAATTTCAAGCATGGAAAAATTGTCTAACAGCTTGGCGTACTATGACGTAATGCCAGCGTACTACGACGTATGCCAGCGTACTACGACATATGCCAGCGTGCTTTAACGTATACAAACTTACTCAACGTATTCGATGTGTGCCAGCGTTTTAGCCAAATTTTTCATACGCCAGGCATACACTGGCTAAATCGTCAAGGTGTGACAGGGCCTTAGTTAATCTGTCTGGGAGTTTGGATTAAATATGCATGAACATGGCAGAAGCATTTTGTTCAGCTCAACTCGCTATTCTGAGGGAACTCTGCAGCAATTATTGCAGCAAAAGTAGTCACGTGATCATCGGCCACACCATCTTTTGACACCAAATAGTTCACACTTCCTACCACCCGACATGTATCAACTTAACATGTGAACACAAAAACGTTACAATCATAATTATTGGGAATTAATAAGGACAGGTTACAATGGATTAACTGTGTGAAACGAACTGGCAGGATAGCCGAAAGGTTTGTACACTCGTCTCGGAGCTGTCTGTCTAGGTTGGGTTTCAAGATCGATCCAGCTATAAACTGTTACTCTGGTGTTTTGCTTGCAGGGCAAGGCATCAGTGGGTGTGCTGTTACTCCGAAGGATGTCAGGTTCAAATTGCAAGTCTGCCAGCCCTGGTCATTGGCGGACGTTAAAGGTATTTTTCAAAAATCGTAGGCGAGTCATCATCGGAAACCTGAACAAATTACAAATTCCTGCTCTAACCTAAAGGGGCACTGTATCAGTAGCACAGCCACACACAAGGGAATGATGCAAAACACCAGCAATGTTCTGCACACCGATTCATTAATGAATATGTGAACACAGCACAAGTTGAAAGCGAACTTGCCATCATCATCATCGTGGGTGAATGGAAAATCTTCAGCTGCATTGCCAAAGTCTCCATTGCCAATCCACGACACATCCAATGACTGCAAAGCAACAGGTCTTTGCTGAGCATGTGTTTCATCAGAATATCATTATCAGTTTATATCAAGTTGGATTTACGTTATTATCATTGCTCAGAACAAAGTATTGGAAAGGGGATGGAGGGTGGTTAACCCCAATAAAAAATTATCCACTTAGATACCTGTACAGTCAACTGACTCATTGCATAACTAAGCACAACACCAAAGTTTTTACTTTGCACAAAACTGGGAGTATGGGCACCCGGGAGAAAAAAAATCCCACAATGCATCGAAATGGGAATTCACAGATTTGAGGAGATTAATGAATGAATATATGAATTATAATCGGTGCCCGACACAGACAGTAACTCGGTGGAAAGTGATTGAAGCAACGTTTACTGACAGCATGGTTCAGAGGATGAGTCCAACAGTTATATGATGATGTCACAAATATATACTTTTGTTCAACCTCTGAGTGGGAACTTATTCTGCTGCTCTGCACAGCAGAAATTCTGCTTTGTGCATTAAAAATCGTTTCCAGCTGAATAACTGGCCAAATTTTCCCAAAATGGTAATCCAGCCAAAATTGGAGGATCACACCCCCAGAACAAAACAAACACAGATATGACGAAGGCAGGACGACGTTGTCACAAACTTTACGGGAGTTGTTTGAGGGCTGATGCGGTCGGTCACATTACTATATTGCTAATTACTTTGCTTCAATCAATTACAGTATTACAAGTTATTATTATTTTTATTATTATTACTACATTATTGCTCATTATTTTGCACAGTTAATTACATTGCCTTCAGAAAGTATTCACACTCCTCGACTTTTGTCACACTTTGTTGTGTTACAGCCTGAATTTAAAATGGATTAAATTTTAAATAATTTTTTTATCACCGATCTACACAAAACACCCCATAATGTGAAAGTGAAAACATATTTTCAGAAATTTTTACAAATTTATTGAAAATAAAAAGTTGAAATGTCTAAGTTACAAAATTATTCAGCCCTGAGTCAATACTTGTAAAGCACCTTTGGCACCGATTAAGCTTCGAGTTTTCTTGGTATGTCTGATCTGCATCAGCTTTGCACATCTGATTTAGGGAGTTTTCTCCCATTCTTCCTTGCAGATTTGCTCAAGCTCGGTCAAGTTGATGGGGAGTGTCGGTGAAGAGCGATCTCAAGTCTTTCCACAGATTCTCAACGGGATTCAAGTCTGGGCTTTGGCTGGGCCACTCAAGGACTTTCACGTTCTGGTTCTGAATCCATTCCAGTGTTGCTTTGGCTGTATGCTTGGGGTCATTGTCCTGTTGGACGTAAATCTTCGCTGCAGTCGAGGTCTTTTACATCGAAGCAGGTTCTCCTCAAGAATTTGCCTGTATTTGGCTCCATTCATTGTTCCCTCTATCCTACAAGTTTCGCAGTCCCTCCACTGGAAAGCATCCCATAGCATGATGCTGCCACCACCATGCTTCAGGTAGGGATGGTGTTAGATTGTGGATTGAGGTGGTGCTCGGTTTTCGCCAGATTAGTGCTTTGCATTCAGGCCAAAGAGTTCATTTTTTGTCTAATCGCCACAGAATATTTTGCCTCATGCTCTCAGTCTTTCATTTGCCTTTTTGCAAACTCCAGGTGTCCTGTCATGTGCCTTTTCCTCAGGATGGCTTCCGTCTGGCCACTCTTCCATGAAGCCTAGATTTGGAAGTGCTGCAGACTATGTCCTTCTGCAAGTTCTCCCATCTCAGCCAAGGTACTCTGTAGTTCTGTCAGAGTGGTCGTTCGGTTAATGGTCACCTCCCTGACCAAGGTCCTTCTTGCCCGGTTGCTCAGACGGCCAGGTCTAGGAAGAGTCTGGTTGTTCCATATTCTTTCCATTTCCTAATGTGGAGTTCACGTGCTCTTGGGAACTTTCAACACTTAGAAATGTTTATATCCTTCCCAGATCTATGCCTCCTCACAATTCTATTTGGACTGAGTTTAATGGACAATTCTTTGGACTTCATGATGGAGTTTCTGCTCTGACATGCACTATCAACTGTGGACCTTATATAGAAAGGTGGTTCTTCCAAATCATGTCCAATCAATTGAATTGGCCACAGGTGGACTCTAATCAAGTTGTTGAGACATCTCAAGGATGATCAAAGGAAATTGGACGCACCTGTCTCAATTTGGAGTGTCAAGCAAAGGGTTGAATACTTATTGACCCAAAACATTTCAGCTTTTCATTTTAATTAATTTGTAAAAAAATTCTAAACACATGTTTTCACCTTGTCATTATGGGTATTGTGTGTAGATCGGTGACAAAAATTTAAATTCAATCCATTTTAAATTCAGGCTGTAACACAACAAATGTGACAAAAGTCACGGAGTGTGAAAACTTCTTGAAGGCTCTGTACAGTTACTCCACCTCAGTTGATTTTTCCAATGCAAAGTTGATAGATTACCACATGAAATGAAGTGTGGCTGATGTGTCGAGAATTAGCCCTTTATGAGAAGAAAAAAGAAGAAGAAAAGAAAGAAAAAAGAAAAAAAAGAAGAAAAAGGGAAAGGACGAAGGGAAGAGAAGTAAGAAGAAGAAGAAAAGAAGAAGAAGAAGAAGAAGAAAGAAGAAAGACGGAGCTCTCTTAGAGCCAGCGTTCGCAACGCACGCGGCTAAAAATGTAACAAGAAACATTGTATATAAAGAAATTCGATAAATCACATTGTGAACACTGGATATATGATCTGAACGAACCCTCACTTTCGAAACCGCGCAGAACGCGGGTTTGGCTGTCTATATATTAATACGAAGGACCATTTTGTGCTCCTCCTAGCGTCGCGTCACGTTTTTCTTGGTACTGTGAGGACTGAAAGAAACTTCGACCTGTAAGAGTGCATCGCACATGTGCAATAGTCAAACTTCAACTCTGAAGCAGAATAAACACTTTTCGTTGAGACGGGGCGAGGAGTGAAGAGGCGGGGGCGGGGGATGAAGAGACGGGGGCAGGGAGTGAAGAGGCGGGGGCAAGGTAAGCAAATTTTGGTGGGGTAAGCAAATTGAAAGCGGGAGACGGGGGAAATGGGGCGGGGGATGAGTGGGCGGGGCTGGGTGAATAGGCGGTTTGAGTGTGAGGGGTGGACAGGGGGCGGGGGCGGCAAGTGGGCGGGAATCAAGAGACGGGGGCGGGGAGTGAAGTGGGGGCGGGCCGGGGTAATTAAATTTTTGGGCGGGGTAAGCAAATTGAAGGCGGGGGGAATGGGGCAGGGGCGGGGATCAGTAGCGGGGCAAGCACGTCTTGTCAGTCCATGTTCCTCGAGTGTGGGTGAGCTGGTGAGGGTGGTTGAATGAACGGAATCCGTCTGTGACGGGGTTCGGCTAGTTATTATTAATAATTCAATAATATAAGTTGTCCGAAAGACTATTTTGAAGATCTTGTTTTGGATGAAAGATTCATTACAGAAAGTCGAAACATCCGCATTTTTATCACAACAACAATAACAACAACAACTTCCGATATTCGTCACGTGCCTTGATGGAGCCAATAGTGAGACCCGTCATGGAGGCTCTCCTTCATGACGAGAAATAGTGTATTAACGAAATTACAACACATTAATGGAATAATCTTTAAATAGTAACGTGAACTTTTCGAAACTTAAAGCAAATGTCAGAATATATTGAAAAGTTCATGATAGACGCTCTCTAAAGGACCCTCAATGCGAGGATGTGTCCAGGTGTTTAGTATTTAAGGAAATCCGGATCCTGTATATAACAAGAGCCGCGTCCTAAAGGTTTTGTCTTCAGAAGAAGAAGAAGAAGAAGAAGAAGAAGAAGAAGAAGAAAGAAATAACAAACAACGCAGAGCTCTCTTAGAGCCAGCGTTCGCAATGCGACGTGGCTAAAAACAGTGCTGGTAACTGTTAGCCAATAAAATGAATCTTGCCAGCCGACGTAGACAGACATTAGCCTTTGCGGAGGCGAGTATTCCATCATACATTTTTCTCAAGTCTGGCCGCCCTGCTTGATGCATCAGTGTTGGACGTATGCATGGTTAAAAAAACAAAAAAAACAAGTCAATATGCATCCTAATCCTTTCAGACTACTGTAACCAGATATCAAAGTGAAAGTGAAATGATTGCTGGCATAGCTTTTCTCGACCACCAAGCTCCATTGATATCTCTTAATAACAGATTTCGGGAGTGGATGAAACCAATTCATTTTTATGGACTCGTGTTTCACATTTGTTCTCTGTAGCAAAATCATACACGACAGTATAAACAAATCTGATCAACAGTTTGGTACTGATACAAAATAATAATCATTCACCAATTTAAAAACAATACACAGGGCTTAATCAATTTCAATAAGTTACAGGAGTGACCATTAAAAGACAAAATAAAGATAGATTCATCAGCTGTAAATCTTTGAAGAGGAGCAAGTGCACAAGTACAGCGGTGTGTGAACTCACATCAGGTTTAACATATTCCTGCTCCAACTGCGATCGCTGGATCTCTGCAGTTTCCTGCTGCTGCCTCATGGCCACAGCCGATTCTCGCTCTACCTGAATCACTCTCTCCTTTGCTTCTAGCAGTGCCCGCTGGTGTTTCTGCTCTGCCTCGGAGAATCGATCCATCTCACTCTGGGAGAGAGAGGAAAATAAAATAAAATAATTCAGTCGTCTGGATTAAAAGTAAATAATAACAATATTGTTATGGATATGGACTGGGGGCCAATTGGAAATAGATTAGAGTGGTCATTTTGTAGTACACTTAGTTATGTGTATTGTAATCCTTTAATTATCAGGGTATGGTGAGAGGTGGTATAAAGAATGGTGACTCATCAACCTACCCCTGATGTTCATATCAAACAATCACCTTCCACTTCTTGTATATTCTTCGAACCACCCCATTGTAAATTTGTCGAAACATGCTCTTGTTCTTCCTTCTGTGGCCCAATGGGTGTACGCCATGCATGGCAGCAAGACAATGACCATTTGCCGCACGATGGGGCAATCGGTGTAGGGCATGAAGAAGAGGACCAAATAGAACAAGATAAGCAAGAGCGTTTCCATGTCTCTGTCTCTATGGGGTGAGTTCCATCCTGCCCACTCTCAACCACCCCACTGGAGCAGCAGCGCGTATTTGTTGTTCCTGTTCCTCCTCCTCCCGACAAACTTGGCGTCCATGGCGGGGCTTTGTGGGATTCCCTGGTACTGTCCCAGGAGAACAAGCACGCACAAAAGCAAGCGAGGAGCTGGGAGTTGCTGGTCGATCACCCTGGACCGCATGCACAAGCACCAGGCTCACGCAGCAAGATTCTCCTTTCTTGTATCCTGCCCTTTCTCCGAGTGAAACAATGTAAACCATAGCCACAAGTTTGTTGTTGGTATTGTGGGTAGGAAAGGGGAATAATTATTAGCCCGTTGGAGTTAGTCCGAAACTGGAGCTAAGGATTTGGTCTCAATTTTCGTGTCCATCTGTGCGTGCGTGCGTCCGCAACCATATCTCGGACATGTATGGACCGGTTTTATTCGTACTTTGCACAAGGACAACACATGATGCAATACATATGCACATCATTTTGGTTCACGATGCAATCAAAGATGGCCGACTGACGGCCATTTTAGTTGTAAAAAAAACCCCGATGTTGAACACGTCCTCAACCATTTCTCAGCTATGCATTGACCGATGTTGTTCAAACTTGGTACACAGATAAATGAATGATGGCTTATATATGCATGTCGTCTTTTTTTTTTTTGAGATCAGATCCAAGATGGCCGACTGGCGGCCATTTTGTTACTTAAAAGTGTCCTCAGACATTTCTCGGACATGCGTTTACCGATCTTGTTTAAACTTGGCACGCACATAATGAATGACGACATATATGCACGTCATTGTTTTATGAGATAAGTGCCAAGCTGGCCGACTGGTGGCAATTTTGTTCCTTAAAAGTGTCCCCAACCATTTCTCGGACATGCATGGTGCCATTTTGTTCAAACTTGGCAAATGTCAGAAATGATCTTGTACCTCACATGACCACTCAAGTCAGTTGCGCAGACACATAAATCTTGTAAATATGGGGTAGTCCTTTCACTCCGTACAGCAAAATTACAAAAACCTCAGGGGCAATGAAATGTTGTGTCTTTTTCTCGTTTATTCTTGCTTGCTGCCATGTGTCATGTTCCTCTCCTCCTGTCCATTATTGGAATAAACATTATTGTTGCACACCCAGTGTAGCCATCAAGGAACGGGATTCTACTGCATTTTATAGCGAATGGCATTACAACCCATTTGGTGGGAAAATGGTGTCCACGCTTTAAATTGCTGTACGCTGATTACATATATTACATCCGCTCGGTAAACTTGATTGCACTTCAGCCGTGGTAGTTGTGTCGTTAGACACCATTTCGCCATTCAATTGACTGGGTGGCAGGATTTTTTAATCTCCCCCCCAATCCTCACTTCCACCCTCCCACCCTCCTTGCTGGTCAGTGGGTCGGTCTCTGAAGACCCTCAACCGTAACAATATTTTAAGAATTTTTTTTTTTTATTAAAATAACAGCATCCTCTCCATTTAATCAATGACTGATTTAATGGAAGGAAAGTAGCTCAAAACATGTTTCACAGTAGAGAGAAAAGATAAGGAGATTAAAAATTCACACAAATATATCCCTTAATCTGTAATCACCTGCAGCTGCTCATCCTTCTCTACAAGCAGGGCCTGCAGTCTCTTCCTCTCTCGTTGCTCTCCATTACCCTTCATATCCACAAAGTAAAGGCCAAAACAAAGACAACAACATCAACAATGCAAATAACATGGTGCAGCACCCCTTCAGATGGGTTCTTTTGCTATGAATAGCAACATGATGTAACCTTTGACAGTTAGCAATATCATTCTATTACAGGCCGGACACACATCCTACTCTGGTTTGTCACAAATTTCAGACACTGTGGTCAAGTGATGGATGTCTTTGGAATCTTCCGTGTGAGGAGCCACCAACAGCTCTCATTGGCAAGTTTCTTTATGCAGGTAAAGCACAGCAAAGGCACTACAGTACAGTTCTTTAGCAAACAGGAAGATCACAGTAACACTGTTTCTGGTACACGCTGGAGTGCATCCTGCCACACAAACCGATGGATTATTGCATGCTCGAGTGTATTCCTCCACACTTGGCCACCAAACTGTATATTTTTCCCAATCCCTTTCCTGTTGACTGACATAATGCCAAGTGAGATAGCGATGCATTTTCATTTAAAAATTACTGCTGGAATTTGGTTTAGCCTCCTTATAGATGGGCAACCCAAGACTGCATTCTCTAATATATAGTTAATCCACACTCCAAGGCAATAACGGTTCACTCGCTACTCACATTTGGCATATTCCCAGGTATATCCTAAGGTTGCTGACGTATACATTTGGATTAAAAAGAGGGACTAACTTGTGTCCTTGATCTGTTTCATTGCAGGGTTAATCATTACAACAGTGAAACAATAACATGAACTGCAAATACATCAAGGCTGACCTCACTTTCCTTTGCAACACTTCTTTCCAGTTATCAAAGACGTAACTATCTTATGTCGCACGACCCACAGAAAGCCGAATGAAGGAGTATTCAACCAACAAGACAGAAAAGCCGTCAGTAACATGGATTTTGGGAGCAAGAAAGTACTGATGTGTGAGCTAACGAACAAGTATAGTTGGAGCAAGTCCTACTTTTCCCTTTTTTTGTAGCTCTTCAAGATTTTTCTCCAAGGCTGTAATGTGTCGATCTTTGTCCTGCAAGCGACGCTCAAACGTTGCTTCTGTAGTACCACGCACAGCTTCCAGCGTTTTTATAGTCTCTTCCATGTGTTGCAATTGGTGTTCCTTATCTCGCAGTGCATCATTCAGGTCCTGCATGGTAGCAATCACCACCCCACCACCGCAACAAACAAGATCATCACAAACCAAAACCAGTAACTACCATTAGGTTTGCACGGTAATAAAATTGCACACTCATTTTTATATTGATATATTTGGTGTGTGCGTGTGTGTGCGTGTGCATTTTGCCTACACGGATGGTCTCCTTGGTCGATATGAAAATCTCATTCAGTCGCTGCAAGTCGTTCTCCTTCTCTTGCAAAAGTGTCTGCAAGCGAGACACCTCTCCTCCGCTAGGTCCAACACTAGGGATCTCCTACAGGTGGCAAAATAAAGAAAATTAAAGAGGAGAAATATCTGGATTTTAGGTTTGATCATCTCACCAAACTTCGCTCAAGCCCACATCTTCCCAAAGCAAAACAGTGCATTTCTTCAAAGAAAACATCATTTTACATAAGACTATGTATGTAGTTGAAGGCAGACAACACAATCAGCCAATCCTTACATCAGTGACTGAATCTTTGAGAAGGTGATGGAGGGAACACAAGGTGTCTGCACTCTGTTTTTCATTGTCTTTAGCAGAATTCACAATCGAAAGGCATTCCTGGGGTAGAAAAAGAAAATAATGGAAATCTTCTACAAACACCAATTCAAAAAAAATACATGGTGGAGTCGTGGTGGTGTACAAGTGTAACAAATAACCACCATTGTGTATATGTGCTGTCAGCCATGCCTTGGTGGGATGGGGCAAGATATCCATGAGTGTTAGGCCATAGGGTCTGATCCATATGACTGTCAAACAGTATTCTCCCCTCTTTTTAGTCCCCTACTGGTTGTCAGTCCGGCTGGAGACAGATTTTGGGTTCCATCTATCCGTCCACAAGTCCAACCGGAGCCTCTACTCGGAAATGACCCAATGCATTTCTTTCAGATTCAGCACGAGCTTGCATGCAATAATATCTGGGCACGTGTCCACCTTGGGATATTTATTTTACATACACTTTACTATTTGTACTCGCACTATTGTGCGTATTTAAGACGTACAATACTGACCTCGAGGAAAGACACCAAATGCTTTCGTGAAAACCCAGATCCATGAACTAACCAGAGACCAAAATGCAATACCCAAAATGTGAAAGTAAAACTGCCAGTTTTTCCGAACTACCGAACAAAACAATTGCTGGTTGTTCTGGTCTGAAGTAACTTCGCACTAGTTTTATGCTCTTGAAGGCTGTTCATGACATTTTTAGCAGTCACTTCTCTTCTAGACTTGAACCCAGCCGGTTTTTTTTTTTTAATTAATGATTTTCAGAATGACACAAAATATACATACATGCATACATAGAATTTCCTTGAGGGGGTTTTGTGGGGGGGATATCTCAAAACCTTGCCCAGATTCTGATATTCAGACACCCAAAATTTGGGGTTTCTATGTGCTATGGTTCAGCCATGAAAGAATAACATACAAACACATAAACAAACCCACAAACAAACTAGAACGGCACTCGGTAGAGAGCATACCTCCACCAGGATGAAAAGTTTCCATTTTGTATCCCTCCGACAGGCTGGATCTGGATCCGCACCTGAACCAAAATCAAATTGGCTTGTTCTTGTCGCCTATCCAACTCGTCCACAACTTGTTGAAATATCATGTTATGACATTTTTGGCCCCATCTCTCAATGCTGAAGAATCACTTTTTAAAATATTTTAAAATTGTCGTATCCAGATACGGATCTCCACGAAAATCTAATTAATTATTCCTTGTCACACACCCGACCTGTCCATCAAGTGTCGTCTGAATCCGTTCATCATTTTTTGAGATATCATGTTTATATATCGTTTTTAGCCTCATCACTCAAAAGTCCTTTAAAAATTATAGCATCTGGATCTGGATTTTCACCAAAATCGAATCATTTTGTATTTTGTCCCGTCGCTCGCTCGCTCGCTCGCGCGCGTGCACGCACGCACACACGCACACACGCACACACGCACACCACCAAATTTCATCTGAATCTGTGAACAGGATATCTCAAAAATTTGTGCACAGACAGTTCACAGGGACCCCCACTCTTTGATGACAGGAGGGAAACCACGGGGTAACCTTCCCGGGTCAGATTGCGGGAGAGTGTTTCGGAGGTGGTGCTGAGGTGTCGTCCACCAGACGGCGGTCTCCTCAAGTTAACCTGAGGCGGTCACTTCGGGTGGGTGCCTGGAATCTCATATCCCTAGGAAAGGATGATCTCCTGTCTCCGTTATCATCTGAGCTCAAGCGTTTGAACATCGGTATTGCAGCACTCTCTGAGGTTCGGAGACCGGATAAGTGGCGAGATCATGGCGGGTAGTTTACACCTACTTTGGTCTGGTTGCTCTGATGGTTTCCATGCCAAGGAGTTGCTGTAGCTGTGTCCAATAAGCTGACTCCAATGATAATTGCGGTAACACCGGTCAATGAGCGTATTATGAGACAAAGGATTCATCACTCCTTGGTGTCATTTCCCTGGTCTCTGTATATGCTCTAACTGAGGTGAGTAATCTCACGTGAAGGACGCATTGTATGCCATGCTTGAGTCTGTGGTTGAACAGTGCCCCAGGAGAGATACTCTTCTCGTCTTCGGGAATTTCAATGCAGACTGGACTGATGGGATGGTTATGAGACGTGTGTGGTCCCCTTGGGTCTGGAACTGTGAACCAGAATTGCACCAAGTTCCTTGACTTTGCAAGAAGTCATGGACTTCTGGTGGTCGTTCATGGTTTCAGCATCACAAGCTTATCGCTAGACTTGGTATTCCAACGCTGGGCAGGTGGCAAAGGAGATTGACCATGTGCTGTTGATGGTCGCTGGAGGATGATCCAGAACTGCAGGGTCTACCGGAAGCTCAGTTCCTCAATACTGACTACAGGCTTGTGGTAGGAACATGGAAGTAGCAGCTTAAATCCAGGAGAATGGTACCATCCCAGCCTAAGCTGATGTTGGAAAGTTCAATGAGAGAGGGTAGCTGAGGAGTTTGCAAACAGACGAGTGGGGATTTTGGGGGTCAGGGTGCTTTGGGGACTCCTGAAGCGTTGTGGAGCGCCCTCAAGCCCACTATCCGTGATGTTGCCGGTGGATGTCTTGGAACTCACCGGAGGAGAAGAAGAATTTTGTCTCTCAAGAACACTGGATACCATTGACCAGTCACAGAGCCAGGCTGAATGCAGAGCTGAGCTGTTCAGGGTGCTGAGGCGTAAAACTGTACGAGCTCCAAGGGTGGACAAGGAGGCCAATTGCAAGGAATCTATGATGGTGTAGAGCATCACCTGTGGTTAAGTGATTCTCATTTCAGGTTTCCGTCAGCGTTCGGTTGTACACTATTTTGAGTCAGGGCCGTGTCGCACCGGATGTGCGAATGAGAGGACCGTTTTTGGCCCCAGGAGCCTGGCAGGGCATGGGTTGGGCCGCTGTGGCCCAGTGGAGAAGGCCGGATTCGGTCACAGCACGTCACTTCGGGTCGTCACCCCACCCTTCACCCGGGGCTTATAAAGGCGATCGCGGAGCCGCTCGCCCTCTTCTTCTCTGTTGTCTTGGTTTGTGTTGGCTGCTCCTCAATGCCTCTGCCCTTCGCTGGCTCTTCACTTGCGGTTGGTGTGCGACTGAGATGTGCTTATTCCTGAGGACCAGTGTGGAGCGCACGTTGCCACGAGCCCCGGCAAAGTGACTAAGCCGGAGATAATGCGCCACTCTCGAGATGGGAACACTCAAGCAGAGCGTCCCAGGAGGTACATGCTACACTAGCAGACCTATGCAGACTAGGTTAGGGATCTGTCGCCTCACGCATCTTCTCTCCTCTCTGTTTCTACCCTCCATCTCGTCCCCTTGGATACACAACAGAGCATCATTACTGACTACAATCACATTTTCCTCTGGCATGATACTGCAGCCCCCCCCCCTCCTCCATGTTGCACTTCACCATACCTCCCCACTCCTACACCTTAGACACTCGTATTTCTCCCCCCTACCTCCCTAACTACTGGGTTGTGTTGGTTGGCCAACCAAGCCAGGTATTGCGAAGCCGTTTATCCTCATCTGCTCCCTTTCTTTCTGGCCATCTATTCTTCCTCAGGTTTGTGTGTGTGTGTATTGTGATGGCGCCTGTCGTAGCATAAATTAAGATTGTAGAAGCTCTCACGGGATAAGTCTGCTCTGTGTCTGCTTTTGTAAATTGCTTGCCATTTGCCGCACCCCACAGATTCCTTGCTGTAAATACAATAAACCCAATTTACTGTGCACATACCTTTCCTCGAGTGATTGTAAATAAATACTTTGTATAGAAATGTTCCCAGATCATTTTCGTTTTTCCTTCATTGGTCCAGCATGGTTCGTATTCTAGCCTAGACCGGTACGTTTTTCTAGCCGGTACGTCCTTGAGCAGTTACGCTTGGCTGCATCTGATCGGTAAGGTGATCCGGTTTGAACAAGGCAACCGAGGGCATGTACCCCAGTAATTAGAACGTGACCATTAGGTAAATGGTATTTATTAGATGGAGGACCCCAAGTCACGTGGTCGAGTTATTGGCGTTCACGTCGATTAGCGACGCCGTGTCACGAAGTTATTCGTGTGCGAGGCCTGCGATTCCGGAGAGTCTGGTGGGAACCCGAGGTAGCATCCCCCTTGTGGTGAGACCCCCGGGTCCGCAAAATATATTTAGCAAAGATCGGCGCTGTATGCACGCCTCACCACACATCACTACAGTGGGACAAACAATGCCACATTGTTATAAAACAAATCACCACCACGTTATGTTAAAAACACCTCACCGCCACGTTATGTTAAAAACACCTAACCACCACGTTATTAAAAACACTCACCACAACGTTGCTATAGAGACGGGCTTGTTTTAACTGAGATAATACGTGAGTTGCTGTGTTGTTATGATTTACACCAGCAGAATTCAAACATTAATTTTGCAAATTTATTTCTTCCATGGATACGCCTGTGAGGGGGGGGGGGGGGCCGCGAATACAATAAAAAACCCGCAAATACGTGAAGCAAAGGGCTGCGAATGTAAACCAGGTTACATTTTATAAACACAAATGTGTGTGTGTATGTTGGTGTAATATAATTGGTTCACAAGTCAGTAAGTGACCACTATATTCGTTATGGGTGTGTCTGTGTGTCTGTCTGTCTGTCTGTCTGTCCGAGCACAGCTCGTGGGTTTTGATCCGATCCTGACAAAATTTGGGTGGGAGGTTTATATCATGATCTAGTTGTGTTTTCCTGAGAATGGGTGTGCTGCGCCCATTATGGGCGGAGCCACGCCCAAAAAACATCTGTTTTTAGGGGGTAGCCGGTTTCATGGTACATCTTCTCCGAGGGGTCTGTCGAATTTGGCAGGGGTTCGGTATTTGGTTAGCCCAATGGCACCTGCATAGCCCACGGAGCTCGATTTTTCATTTTCGTCCCAAGGTCAAGGTCACAAGGTCACGAACTTAGAAAATGTCAAAAAAAATCAATAAATTGGGCATCGAGCTCCTAGGGTTTTCAATTGTTCGAATGAAAGTTGGTATGCAAGTAGTGCTCTTCGAGTACTACAACTTTCAATCATTACGTTTTTCCACGATCCCGCCATAAAAAAAATAAAAAAGGCAAACTACGTTTAGGATTTCACAATTCGTGGTCGATTTGTAGTGCTCTTCGATTACTACAATATCATCATTTACGTTTTTCCCGATTCCTGCCAGTTTGCCCTGACGTCCCCTCGAAGGTCAAAAATTAAAAAGGTGAACCGTAAGTACATTGCTCGTGAACCATCGCTGTCTCCAGACTTGTGTGTGTGTGTGTGTGTGTGTGTGTGTGTATATATATATATATATACATACAGTCATGCGCCACTTAACGACGGGGTTACGTTCTGAGAAACACGTCGTTAAGCGACGTCGTCGTTGTGCGAAACATAATTATATTTTTATTTTTTTTTCATTTTCGTTTTCGAACATCGTACTTACACAAACCTAGACACCTAGGCTATATGGTATAGCTATATGGTTTCCAGGTCAATCACTCGACGTGACCTCTTACTGGCATATACAGCAGTGGATTTTGACGCGGCGGGTCGCTTAACGAAGTGACGCCAATACCTCAACCGCGTGGCGTAGGGTCCTCCTGTCTCGAAACAAGTTACCTAATTAACCACGCGGTTTCGACTACCGGGAACCACGCCTCGGTACCCCTGCCCAAACCGGATCACTCTACACTACCGACTACCTTTCCGGATCGGATGCAGTCGAGCGGCACTGCCCAGGACGTACCGGCTAGAAGGACGGATTATCGGAAATAAAGACCCTGGCTAAACTCAGATCCGAAACATGCTGGACCAATGGAGGAAAGGACAAAGGGAGCTGGGAACATTTCTAATTACTTATTTAGAATAAAGCGAGGAAAAGCATGTGGCACAGGAAAAAGGTTTATTCGGTATGTTACGCAGGGGAAGATGAGAGAGGTGTGGTGCGGCAATTTACAAGCAACTTACAAAGCGGTCACAGTGCAGACTTGAGCGAGAATAATAAAAGCAACAATCACAACAATAAAGATCTTACACAGTTATCTAACGGACAGGCGCCAACACTCTCAGACACACACTCAGACAAAATAAACCCAATGAAAAGAAAAGGGACCTTTTGCAGCCAGGAAGGGAGGGAGTTGAGGTCACAGTTTTTGGTACCTAATCGTTTTGAGGGAAGGAATGCTCCGTGGTGCGGCACCCGACAAAACTGTGCAGTTCGGTCCACAGCCGCACTGTGGTAATCGTGTCTGGCGGAGTCCAAGAGGCGAGAGATGAGCAGTAGGCAGGACCAGATTAGAGGCTTGGTCGAGGTCCTTCGCATCCACCAACTCCAACTTCTCCTTCAAAAACCAACCATGACCTTTCAAATCAACGACAACCTTCCCTCGCATCCAACTCAACTCTGAGGATTGTCCCGTACTTTATAGATCACGGAGTTGGGTGGAGCCATGGCGAAGCCGACGTCATTGTCCGTCCCGATTGGACCGGCCTTCATGAGGTCCGCCTTTCTGGACGGGGTTTCGGCCAGACACTGTAAGGACCGCCCACACCGCAGTGTCTGGGTTTGGGAAGGTGAATGGTGGGCAGCTACTATAACGAACTCGGGATTCTGCTCAGAAAACGAGTCTCTTCTGGACAGCGGGTAGACGGTGCAAGCGCTTGTCCAGCCCGAAGTGCCCGTCGGGATTGGGCTCAGGAGAGAGAGACGGTAGCAAGCGAGATGAAGGTACCATGGTTCAAATAAAAGGGGAAATCAAAAAAAGGGGAAAAATGATTTATTAATCCTAACTATAGCCCATCGCAACACACTCCCTCGTCTTCCCACTAGAACAAAAGGTAGGGACCTAACACGTATATAATGAAATAACTACTCGGGACAACTGTATGTTGTATGCATACGTTCTGAGAACCGTAACTATATATATATATATATATATATATATATATATATATATATATATATATATATATATATATATATATTCTCGACTTGCTAAGGGTTCCATTCCTGGACTCTTACCAAATTCAATTTCATCGAGTAAAATCTGAAAAAACAAAGAATTATACTGTTAATTGAACATTTACATATACAGGACCAACACATACTTTAAGTCCTCTTGTGACGTCGCTCACGATGAGGGGGACTTGCAGGATGAAGATGTAGAAGGAGTTGGAGTAGCGGAGGTTGAAGGCTCAGGAATTGGAGAGTGTATAAGGTTTACGAACCTTCTTAACGAAGAGATAGATGGTGGACTGAGTGTCTGCCCGCTTCATCTCATCATAAATTATTTTTTAGCACAAGAGGCCATCTTGGAGGTTCAGCCAAGTCCAGCATGCAAATCTCTTTGGAGGTTCGACAATGGCTGCTTCATCCAAGCTCTCCTCTGCAGCAGCCTTCTAAGCCTCCAACTCCATATCATTCAAGAGCTCCTCCACGTGGCTCTCAAAGAATATGTCAACATCATTGACCTCCACCTCCAGCCTGGGCAAACACGCAGCGGAAGTAGTATTCCTGAAAAGTTGCAATGACCCCTTGATCCATCGGCTGCAACAGGGAGGTGGTGTTTGACAGCATATACACCACCCGGATGTCTAGATGAAAGTCAGCAAGAAATTGTGGATGCCCAGGTGCATTATCGAGGAGAAGCAATATTTTAAAGGGAATTGCTTTCTCTCGACAATGCTCCTTCAATTGCGGAAGCAGGTGGTGCCAGAACCAGTCCTCAAATATGGCAAGGGTAACCCATGCCTTTTTGTTCGACACCCATCCCACGTGAAGAGAACCTTTTCTGATGCCCTTGAAGGCCCGCAGATTCTTGGCATAGTAGACTAAGAGAAGCTTTAAGTTTAAAATATACATTTATTTATTTTTAATTTTTTTCAATTGGTGCTTACGTAAAGTCTAGTTTATGTATGTCGAATGTATGCAACTTGAGGACTGCCTGGATATACATACATAATACATACATACATACACAAATACACACTTTATAGAGCTTTGGTGCTGCTAAAGAAGTTTCTTGGAAAGGGTTATACTGGGTCTGGGTGGTTTGCCATTGCCTTCCAAGCATTGTTCGTCAGTGCACTATCCTTTTAAACGCTGAGCCTCGAGCAAGGAAGCAGCACATATAATTTTTAAAGCATTTGGTATGATTTGGCTGGTGTTTGAACCACCGACCTTTCAAACTCAGAGTGTACACTCTAACCATTATGCCACAAAGTGTGGTAAATATTATACAAAGATAGCCACGTCTGTCTCATCTATGCACTCCGAAACCAAATTAAATGAAATGCATTCAATGCATCATGGCCATGCCTTGTTTTGGTTTATTGTTCCGCCCGACTGCAAACCCACCTCCTGGTTAGTGAAGCAGTAAAACAGAGGTAATGTTCTCGTGTGGAAGATGGACATTCCATCCATCCATCGGGATCATACTCTGTGCAGAGCGTTGGTGCTGCCGAAGCAGTCTCCTTGGCTATTGGGCACAATATCTGGACGGGTCGCCACTCCAACACAGGATACCAGCAGGCTGGCACTTATTTTGCCGACCTCGGAAGGATGACAGGCAGAGTCAACCCCACCCGGTATTAATTGAACAGCCGAGTGGGATTTGAACTCAGGATCCTAGGATCCCAAGCCCACCACCCTAACCATTAAGCCAACACCAGGCAGAAGATGGACATTACTGTTCACAGATCACGCAGCTTCGGCTGATATGGGACGTGAATTGTGTTTTATCAAGCAAGGATGATTAACACAGTATTAAGCAGACTAGGCTGCACACTCAGGGGTAAACGATTATGTGGTGTGTCGTCCTGATGAGCCCTAACAATGGCAAAACCAGATTCAGCGATTCCATGATCCTTTACCTGTGACCTTAAATCCTCAGAATTTAACATAGACTTGAGTGTGCACTGCTGAAGCTAGGCAGGCTGAAGGCGAAGCGGTACACATGCGCTCATGGTGTATAATGGCATGAATGCATTTATCAGATCGGAAGGGCCTAGTTTTGGTTAATGTGAATATAATTGTGTGAGTGACGAGGTCCTTGGGTTTGAGTCCCAGGTTCAGACAGAATTTTTTCCACACCAGCACAACATATGAATTTATTCCTGTTTATTGAAAAATGTGTTTCTGTTGTTTTGTCAGATGTCCCGTTAACGGAAGCATTCTGAGCCGAAGGTCCAGAGGCCTCTGTAAAATGACCAAAATTATGTCAAATTCACCATACTGCATTCAGAATTACTACTGCCATTTACAATCTCCCAAGGTTCACCCAATTAATAACCAAAACTGGCAGTGGGTCGCAAGCATGAAGGCAAAAGGCAGGAAAACCTTCCTTTTAGTTAAAATGTTTATTATGAAATAAATATGGGGGATAAGGAAGGACATGACGAGCAATAAATAACGGAACAAACCAGGTGGTCGATAGACACAGATATGGATGGAAGGGAGGAAAATGCAATCTTATGAACATAAGGTATAACCTGCCAATAGTGCCAACAATACCAGATTCAGACACAAAGGGAGAAGGTGAGGACTTGAGGTTGGCACGAACTTGTGTCTTGGTCTGTCACGACACATGTAGGCTGGTGTGGCACAAGTCATAGTGCGGCTTGGTGAGGGATAGCGATGCGGAAGGTGGCCAGGCAGAGAGAGGGATGTTGTTCTTGCCAAGGTCAAACTTCAACAGCTGCACTCATGTGCAGACATGGCATTTTCCTCCTCTGGGGCCGCCTTCATGGGCAGCGGATCAAGTTATTGGCCACCCACTGCCTGTGAGTGGCATCATCTTGCGGGGCCTTCCACCTTGCAGGGTAGCCCTATGTAGAAATGTTCCACCCTCAGCCAGGACCCCGTAGCTTACTATGCTGCCCTGGCCCACTCTGTCTGCAGGCCAAACAGGACTTTAATGAGGCACCAGCTTTAAATACATGAAGCACATTCTGTGTGCCTTTTGCACCCAAGTAATCACCTATACAGGAGAAATTAAATCATACAATCTCACCCTATTCTGCTCTATTGTTTACAATCACTGTCCCATCAGTGCACATATTGCATGTGACTGACTTCTGCCAAATCCCTAATACGAGAGTAATTCTAACCTCCTTGAACATGGTCCATACTATTCTTACTACAATCTCCATGTGGACCCCCCCCCCATGTTTCGTGGGCGTGCTTGCATGTGCAACCATATCTCAGACAAAGACAACACATAATGGTATACATATGCACATCATTTTTTTCGCGATGCGATGAAAGATGGCCGACTGGCAGCCATTTTAGTTGTTAAAAAAACAAAACCAAAAAAATAAAAGAAACCCCGGTGTCGAACACGTCCTCAAACATTTCTCGGACATGCATACACTGATCTTGTTCAAACTTGGCACACACAGATAATGAATGAAGGCTTACATGAGCACGTAATGTTTTTTTCGACATCAGCTCCAAGATAACCAACTGGTGGCCATTTTCTTACTTACACGTTTCTCCAACCATTTCTCAGACATGCATGGTCCGATTTTGCTCAAACTTGGCACAAGCACAGTACATGATGGCACACACGTGCCCCTCACTTTATTTTACGATCTGATCAAAGATGGCTGACTGTAGACTGGCGGCCATTTTAATTATACATAAATCTGGACCAACCTTTTAAGCCCGTACAGCTAAATTACTAAAACAATGGGGGCTGTGACATTTTATGTTTTTTACTTATTATTAAAATTCTTATCAAATCATTAGCATGGGAACATTCCTTTCCTGCCATTGGAAGAGTTAGGTGAAGCTGTTAGCAAAGGCGTGAGAAAAGCCCACACCCTGCTCGGCTATCTGTGTCCATGCCCCAAAGCTGCTGTAACATTCTCCATGGAGGGCGGTTTAAAACAATGCATGTATGCAACAATATTTATAACAAACATGCGTCAACTGGATACTTGCATTCAACAGATGGAATCATAGCATGTATCGTACTTCACCCATCATCCCTCTCCTCAAACAATGAGAAAAACAGGCTTACCAATAGCAACATTTCTCTCTGAGACAATCGTTGTGCAATGTTCTCCTTTTCTTCATGCATTTCATCAGATTCTCTTTGAAGTACCTGCAACACCACCAGGCTTCTTGCATCAAAACAAATTGCCAATTTCTCCATCATAATTTGCAGGTCATACCTTAGCATAGAGTTGGAATCCAAACCATACCTCGTTACTGGATTTTGCATCTTTCAGTTGGTGCTTCAATTCCTGCAACTCATTCTGTGCTTGCTGAACCTCTTGCTCCAGTTGCTCTGAGACCTACCGCATGAAGGGATTAACAACACTCGTCAAAACAAGTGTGGAATGAACAACAACAACATTTAATTTCTCACTAATCATTACTTCTGTCCCAAAAATCCCATGTTCACTTTATGGAATGATTAGGTATGACAAACATTTTCAGGGATTAAAGAAAGGAAACATTTGAATAATATAATAATACATTTCCTTTTGTGCCGTAAAGACACAAATAAAAGGGCTGCCAAGGCAGTTGCATTGGCAAGTACAGTCCTGGATGGGTGGGCCGCCACTCCACAGGTTATCCCGAATAGTTATTACCCCAGTACACTGGTACTCATTTCGCTGACCTCGGAAGGATTACAGCTGAGTCAACCCCACCTGGTGTTCATTAAACGGACGACAGGGGTTTGAACTCAGGACCCTAAGGTCCCATGCCAGCCACCTTAACCGCTACGTCAACACTCGGCTTAAGGAAACATTGTACTCTCACCTTTTAAAAATAAAATAAAATTATTTGAAGACTTCCCAGGTACAGAGCTGGTTCTATACTTTTGAGAAATATAAATATGGTATATTTTGTGTGCCTACTATGCGAATCCTTCAGAACAGATAAGGACCACATTACATAATGTTATTACAATGTATATTTCCAAGTATATACACGATTCAATGCTGTGTTCAAAGAAAGCATTGGTTTTGTTGTTTGCAAACGGTAACAAATGCAGATACAAACACCTCCCCAAGCAACATACCTCATTTTCTCTGCAGACCTTTAGTTCTGGTTTAGACTCTTGCGTCAAGTCACGCTGGATGCGTGGAATGGGCACAGCAAGTCTTCTTTTGGCACCACCACTCATAGTTTGACGTCCTGCTCGTGGGGTTGGAATTTTTGACTTTGGTGTACTCGGCACAGGACGTGATGCAATGGCCATTACCTCATTAAAAACATCTCGAACAACTGGATAGGCTGGTGTGATAGGGGACAAAGGGGACCAGTGCTGCAAGGGTGAACGCATTGCTTCAGAGATAACACTCACGCTGTCTATGGCATCACCAGTCTCATCCTTCTCAGTGATGGGCAAGTCCGAAATATTGCTCAGTGATGCCATGGAGTTGCTAAGAAAGAGGTTGGTAGGTCTGTTTAATCGATGTCGGCTCAACAATGAACCATACACAGCTTTTGCACTTTGACAGTCATCATTAATGTCACCACCAACACTACTACCTCCACCTCCCAAGCTGACGTGACTCAGTGTACGCCGGGTCGTTGGCATCCCAATCTGGTGGCTTATGCGGGGTACACGGCACACAGCCTCATAGCGCGCATCTGATACACGCAGATTGCCCACACTCTGACTTTTTCGTAACGCCTCACCAGTGCACCTCTTAATTTGTCGAACTGGCGTTTTGCAATTTCTAACATTACTAAGAACAGTTCCACCACTACCACGTTCAGACCAGCACTCGTATTCTGAGAAAGCTGCATCTTCATTCAGAGCTGCCCAATAGTGGTCAGGTTGAAATGCATTTTGGTTAGAATGTGTAGGAGCACTCGGTTGCAATGAGTGAGAGAGAGTGCCTGGATTTTGTCGCTCAAACTGAAAAAGCAAGCAACGTGATAAGCTGTCCCTCTCCAAAGCAAGTCGCTGCATGCGCTGCACAGACAACGCCTTCACACGCCCCATCACCGAATCGTAGTTGTATACCTGCTCAAGCACAAATGCGCACTTGTTGCAAACAAACTCTCCACTGCCGTCCCTTGGCAGCTGTCGCCCGAGCAAATGTGACAACACCACATCCAAACTAGGTCGACTCGGGGTGCCACCACGTTTAAACAACCAGCGGCGTCTCTGACGACGGAGCTCACATCCACACACACGGCAAACATCTTCAGCCATGCTCGATCAGGAACTGTTCATGCACCAGGATTCGGCACAAAAATAGAATCACCGCCCACTTATAGACGACTCCATTGTGAAGGAAATGTTTCTTTGTGCAGTCTTCTCATCCAGTTGTTGATACAAAACGAACTTTGAGAGAATGGTATAAGTTTCTTCCACAAAATATCTGAAACAACAACATATTTGTTCCATAATCACATTTAATCAAGGCAGGTACGGACATATTCTGTAACCCCACGAGAAAGTGCCACATATTACCCAGAAAAGTCGCGTCGTGTGACCCTCACCCTGCTTACACTATGTTGAAAGCACACCAACTTCCATCATCAGAGCCAAACGGAGCACGACTGCATCACTGTTGTGAATGCAGAAGAATCACGGAAGGAGAGGAAAAACAAGATGCTTGATCACCTGCTTCTGAAAAACAAAACAACAACAACAACAAAAAAAAAACATTTGCTTAAGCAGCACCATGTCTCCAGGGATTACTCCACCCCAAACCTTCCAATAATCGTGCATCACACCCATCGACTATTACCTTCCCCAAATTAGCACCCGGATAGACATGACAGGAAATTGCTCGCAAAACGGGCATGCATTCCCAAGCCACGTGTTAACAAAGGTAAGACAGAGGAGAGAGGAGAC
>CM068966.1:38125055-38138479 GCA_035128595.1 Eptatretus atami
GAGACAAGGGTCTAGAGAGCCGGTATGAGAGGATGACATTGAGACCAAGGAGAAGTAGTACACGGAGAGAGGAGACGGAGACGAAACAGGAGAAGGAGACAACAGAGGAGAAGAGGAGACACACAGGGAGAGAGGGAAGACACAGGAGAGAGGAGACACGAGAGAGAGGAGAGAGGAGAGAGCGGAGAGAGGAGAACAGATTGGAGGAGAGAAGAGAAGGTGAGAGAGAGAGAGGAGGAAGAGGGAGGGAGGGAGAGAAGAGAAAGGTCTGAGGGACCGACAAAGGTGAGGGAGAGAAAAACGAGAGATAATGGTTAGCGGATGGAGAAGAAGATAGAAAGGTGAAGGAGGGATGGAGAAGTACATACAGAGAATAGGTGAGGGAGAGAGAAGAGCATCTTCTATAGAGAGAGAGAGAGAGGAGACTACTGCAGACCATGTAGGAATATTCATTAGTAGTGATGTGTTGCTGTGCTGTGCTGTGTAGTAGTGATGATTAGTAGTGATGTGTCATTAGGGAAGTAGTGGTGTGTTGCTGAATCCTCCATAGTTGCAATACGAGCACAACAGGGGTGTGTTCACTCACCAAGTTTGTTGTGGAGCACTCACCAAGTGCCAATTAAGCATTTAAGCAAGCACTCCATGGCTGACTTGGCAAGCACTACCTAGCTACTTGGTAGCTGAACGCACCCCTGCACAGGGATTAGAGGAAAGTTTGATGTTTTTAAAAAGCCGAGTAATACAGGTGTGCATGGATGAGAACCCAAGTGAACAGCCATTGCACACGCACAATCTCTTGATTATTAGTTCGTATGCGGTCTGTGGCTGCATCATTGCTGGGAGCGTGGCCAGACCGCTGATGCTGTGCCCCCTGTTCCCAGTGAGATGGTATTCATTTTGCCAATCTCGGAAGGATGACAGGCTGAATCAACCCACCTGGTGTTATTTAGTGGCAGAACAGGGGGCTCAAACTCAAGACCCTTTAAGATCTTAAGCCAGCCACCTTAACTATGAAGCCAAAACCAGGCTTACCGCCTCATGACAAACGAATGTCAAGTTGTGCTCAGTTTGCCAATGTCAAGGAGTCAGTAACAATGACCATTTCCCGAAAATAATATCCAGTGTCTGCGGTAGTCTGGCTCTTGGAGACACGTTTTAGCGACCACTACCAATTATGACCCGACCTTTTTGTGTGCTCTATATATGTATATACGTTAGATGAACTTTCCCCACCCTCTCGTTACCTGAAAAAGGTTCAACTGAGCACATTCGTCGGTAGATGTTAGGGATCCAACTACGTCATTGGCGAAGAGTATACAAGCAATCGCCGGCACCCTGGGCAATTTCCAGCACTCACCTTCAGGGGGCACTGCATCGGTGGCATAGCCACGCCCCCTGAATAAATGATGGTACCCGCACCGAAGTGTTGCGTACGAAAGAAGAACAACACAACTCCAACACTTTCTTACCCTCCATTTTCTCCTACAATTCTTCGTTCTCTTTCACCTGCTGTTTGAACCTGTCCGTACCTTCATTGCAGAGAGTAACATTTACCGAATTTATGTTCCAAGTCTTATCGGATCGTGATAGTCAGGTGTTCTATAGCTGTAAAAACTAGTGGCTCTCGCTAAACCTGCTCAACTGACATTCCAGGCATCTATTTATTATGTACGCAAAGGGGTGTTGGGGGGGGGGGAGCGGCGTTGGACTTGGGGGGGGGGGGGTCAAATTGAGAGAACGAAAGAAATTGTTAGGAGGAAAATGGGGGTAAGAAAGTGTGCGAGTTGTGTTGTTCGTTCTTTTCGTACCAACACTTCGGTGCGGCGTACCTTAATTTATTCAGGGGCGTGGCTATGCCACGATGCCAGTAGCCCCTGAAGGTGAGTGCTGGAAATTGCCAGGGTTGCGGCGATTGCTTGTATACTCTTCGCCAATGGACGTAGTTGCGATTCCCTAACATCTACCACGAATGTGCTCATTGAACCTTTTCAGGTAACGAGAGGGTGGGAAAGTTATCTAAACGTCTATACATATATAGAGACCAAAAAGTTCGGGTCATAATTGGTAGTGGTCGACTAACGTGTCTCCAAGAGCCAGACTACCGCAGACACTGATATTATTTTCTGGAAATGGTCATGGTTACTGACTCGCTTGACATTGGCAAACTGAGCACAACTTGACATTCGTTTTCATGAGGCGGGTAAGCTTGGTTTTGGCTTCATCAGTTAAGGTGGCTGGCTTAAGATCTTAAAGGGTCTTGAGTTTGAGCCCCCTGTTCTGCCACTAAATAACACAGGTGGGTTGATTCAGGCCTGTCATCCTTCCGAGGATTTGCAAATGAATACCATCTCACTGGGAACAGGGGGCACAGCATCAGCGGTCTGGCCAACCTCCCAGCAATGATTGCAGCCCAGACCGCATTACCGAACTAATAATCAAGAGATTGTGCGGTGTGCAATGCTGTTCACTTGGGTTCTCACATTGCACACCTGTATTATCGGCTTTTTTAAAAACATCAACTTTCCTCTACATCCCTGTGCAGGGGTCGTTCAGCTACCAAAGTAGCTAAGGTAGTGCTTGCCAAGTCAGCCATGGAGTGCTTGCTTAAATGCTTAATGTGGCACTTGGTGATGTGCTCCACAACAAACTTTGGTGAGTGAACACACCCCTGTTGTGCTCGTATCATGCACTCATGGAGGAATTCAGCAACACACCACTACTTCCCTCAATGACACATCACTACTAATCATCACTACTACACAGCACGCACAGCAACACATCACTACTAATGAATATTTCCTAATTGTCTTCTGCAGAGTCTCCTCTCTCTCTCTCTCTCCTCTCTCTCACCTCTCTCTCTGCGTCACCTTTCTCTCTCACCTCTCTCTCTCTCTTCTCATCTCTCTCTCTCTCTCGTCTCTCTCTCTCTCTCTCTCACCGTTTTCTCTCTCCTCTCTCCCCTCACCTTCTCTTCTCTCCTCCCTCACCTTTCTCTTCTCTCCTCCCTCACCTTTCTCTTCTCTCCTCCCTCACCTTTCTCTTCTCTCTTCCTCACTTCTCTCTCTCTCACCTTTCTCTTCTCTCCTCCATCTGTCTCCTCTCTCCTCCTCTCCTCTCTCCTCTCTCTCGTTTCTCCTCTCTCCTGTGTCTCCTCTTACCTGATGTCTCCTCTCTCCTGTGTTCCTCTCTCTTGTTGTCGCCTCTCTCCTGTGGTTCCTCTCTCCTGTCTGTCTCCTCTTCCTCTCTCTCTGTCTCTTCTCCCTGTCTTACCTTTGGTAACACGTGGCTTGGGAATTGCATGCCCCGTTTTGCGAGAGCAATTTCCTGTTCATGTCTAGCCGGAGTGCTTAATTTTTGGGGGAAGGTTAATAGTCGATGGGGTGTTGATGCACAAGTGGTATTGGAAGGTTTGGGTGAGTAATCCTGGAGACATGGCGTTGCTTAAGCAATTGTTTTTTGTTGTTGTTGTTGTTTTTGTTTTTTCAGAAGCAGGTGATTCAAGATCTTGTTTTCTCTCCTTCCGTGCTTCTTCTCATTCACAACAGTGATGCAGTCGTGTTCCGTTTGGCTCTGTGATGGAGTTGGTGTGCTATTCAACATAGTGTAAGCGAGTGAGGGTTCACACGCACGCGACTTTTCTGGGATAATATGTGGCACTTATCTCGTGGGGTTTACAGAATATGTCCGTACCTTTGGCCTGATTAAAATGTGGATTTATGGAACAAATATGTTGTTGTTTCAGAATATTTTGTGGAGAACTAGAAACTATATACCATTCTCTCAAAGTTCGTTTTGTATCACAACTGGATGAGAAGACTGCACAAAGAACATTTCTCACCCATTGGAAGTCGTCTATAAGTGGTTCGGTTGATTCTATTTTTGTGCGGAATCCTGGTGCATGAACAGTTCACTGATCGAGCATGGCTGAAGATGTTTGCCGTGTGTGTGGCATGTGAGCTCCGTCGTCAGAGACGCCGGCTGGTTGTTTAAACGTGGTGGCACCCCGAGTTTCGACCTAGTTTGGATGTGTTGTTGTCACATTCATTGTCGGGCGACAGCTGCCAAGGGACGGCAGTGGAGAGTTTGTTTGCAACAAAAGTGCGCATTTGTGCTTGAGCAGGTATACACTACGAATCGGTGATGGGGCGTGTGAAGGCGTTGTCTGTTGCAGCGCATGCAGGCACTTGCTTTGGAGAGGGACAGCCTTATCACGTTGCTTGCTTTTCGTTGCGACAAAATCACAGGCACTCTCTCTCACTCATTGCAACCGAGTGCTCCTTACACATTTACCAAAAATGCATTTCGAACCTGACCACTTATTGTGCAGCTTGGTAATGAATGCAGCTTTCTCAGAATACGAGTGCTGGTCTGAACGTGGTAAGTGGTGGAACTGTTTCTTAGTAATGTTAGAGAAATTGCCAAAACGCCAGTTCGACAAATTAAGAGGTATGCACGGTGAGGCGTTACGAAAAAGTTCAGAGTGATGGGCAATCTGCGATGTAATCAGATGCGCGCTATGAGGCTTGTGCCGTGTACCACGCATAAGCCACCAGATTGGATATGGCAACGACCGCAAGTTACACTTGAGTCACGAGTCAGCTTGGGAGGTGGACGGTATAGTTGGTGTGACATAATGATGACGTCAAAGTGCAAAGCTGTGTATGGTTCATTTGTTGAGCGACATCGATTAAACAGACCTAACCAACCTCTTTCTTAGCAACTCCCATGGCATCACTGAGCAATATTTCGGACTTGCCCATCACTGAGAAGGAGGAAGACTTGTGTGATTGCCATAGGACAGCTTATGAGTGTTATCTCTGAGCAATGGTTCACCCTTGCGCACTGGTCCCTATTGTCCCTATCACCCAGCCATCCAGATTGTTCGAGATGTTTTTAATAGGTAATGGCCATTGCATCACGTCCTGTGCCTGAGTACACAAAGTCAAAAAATTCCAACCACGGCAGGACGTCAAACTATAGTGTGGCTGCCATAAGAAGACTTGCTGTGCCATTTCCACGCATCCAGCGTGACTGACGCAAGGTCTTAAACCAGAACTAAAGGTCTGCAGAGAAAATGGGTATGTTCCTGGGGGAGGTGTTTGTTATCTCATTTGTACCGTTGCAAACAAACAAAACCAATGCTATTCTTTGAACAACAGTTGAATCGTGTATTAACTTGGAAATATACATTGTTAATAACATTATTGTATGTGGTCCTTAAGCTGTTCTGAGGTTCGCAAGTAGGACACAAAAATTACCATATTTATAATTTCTCAAAAGTATAGAACCAGCTCTGCTACCTGGGAAGTCTTCAAACTATTTTATTTTTATTTTTTAAAGGTGAGAGTACAATGTATTCCTATAAGCCGTGTTGGACGTAGCGGTGTTAAGGTGGCTGCATGGGACCTTAGCGGTCCTGAGGTTTCAAACCCCTGTCGTCCGTTTTACATGAACACCAGGTGGGGTTGACCAGCTGTAAATCTTCCGAGGTCAGCAAATGAGTACCAGTGTACTGGGGTTAATAACTATCGGGATAACCTGTGATGGACGGCCCACCATCCAGGACTGTACTTGCCAATGCAACTTGCCCTTGGCAGCCTTTTATTGTGTTCTTCTACGGTCACAAAAGGAAATGTATTATTATATTATTCAAAATGTGTCCTTTCTTTATCCTGAAAATGTGTTGTCATACCTAATCATTCATTAAGGGAACATGGGATTTTTGGACAGAGTATGATTAGTGGAAATTAAATGTTGTTGTTGTTATTCCACACTTGTTTTTTGACGAAAGTGTTGTTAATCCCTTCATGCGGTAGGTCTCAGAGCAACTGGAAGCAGAGGCTTCAGCAGCACAGAATGAGTTGCAGGAATTGAAAGCACCAACTGAAAGATCAAATCCAGTAATCGAGTATGGTTTGATTCCAACTCTATGCTTAACGGTTATGCCTGCCAAATTATGATGGAAGAAATTGGCAATTGTTTTGATGCAAGAAGCCTGGTGGTGTTGCACGGTACTTCAAAGAGATCTGATGAAATGATTGAAGAAAGGAGAAACATGCACACGATTGTACTAAGAAATGTTGCTATTGGTAAGCCTTTTTTTCATTGTTTGAGAGAGGGATCATGGTGAAGTACGATACATGCTATGATTCCATCTGTTGAATGCAAGTAGCCATTGACGCATGTTTGTATAATAATATTGTTTGCATTACATGCATTGTTTTAAACCGCCTCCCATGGAGGAATGTTACAGCAGCTTTGCGGGCTGGTACACAATAGCCGAAGCAGGGTGTGGGTTATTCTCACGCCTTTGCTAACAGCTTCACCTAACTCTTCCAATGGCAGGAAAGGATGTTCCCCATGCTTAATGATTTGATAAGAATTTATAATAAGTTAAAAAACATAAAATGTCACAGCCCCATTGTTTTTAGTAATTTAGCTGTACGGCTTAAAAGGTTGGTCCAGATTTATGTTATAATAAAATGGCCGCAGTCTACAGTCAGCCATTCTTTGATCAGACGTAAAATAAAGTGAGGGGCACGGTGTGTGCCATCATGTACTGTGCTTGTGCCAAGTTTTGAGCAAAATCGGCCATGCAGTCTGAAGAAATGGTTGGAAGAAACGTGGAAGTAAGAAAATGGCCACCAGTTGGTTATTTGGAGCTTATGTTCGAAAAAAAACATACGTTGCTCATGTAAGCCTTTCATATCATTATCTGTGTGTGCCAAGTTTGACAAGATCAGTTTGCATGGTCCAAGAGAAATGTTTGAGCACGTGTTCGACAGCGGGGTTTCTTTTATTCTTTTTTGGTTTGTTTTTTTAAACAACTAAAAATGGCTGCCAGCGGCCATCTTTCATCGCCTCGCGAACAAAATGATGTGCATATGATAATACCATTGATGTGTTGTCTTTGTCTGGGATATGGTTTGCACATGCAAGCACTGCCCCGAAACATGGGGGGGGGGGGGTCCACATGGAGATTGTAGTAAGACATAGTATGGACCATGTTCAAGGAGGTTAGAATTACTCTCGTATTAGGACTTGGGCAGAAGTCAAGTCACATGCAATATGTTGCACTGATGGGACAGTGATTGTTAAAACAATAGAGCAGAATAGGGTGAGATTGTATGATTTTATTTTCTCTGTATAGGTGTTACTTGGGTGCAAAAGGCACACAGATGTGCTTCATGTATTTAAAGCTGGTGGCCTCATTAAAGTTCCTTTTGGCCTTGCAGACAGAGTGGGCCAGGGCAGCATAGTAAGCTACGGGTCTGGGCTGAGGGTGGAAACATTTTCTTACATAGGGCTACCCTGCAAGGTGGAAGCGCCCCGCAAGATGATGCACTCACAGCAGTGGTGGCAATAACTGATCCGCTGGCCCATGAAGGCAGGCCCAGAGGAGAAAATTGCATTTGCACATGAGTCAGCTGTTGTGAAGTTTGACTTGGCAAAACAACATCCCTCTCTCTAGCCTGGCCACCTCCCGCATCGCATATCCCTTCACAAAGCCGCACTATGGACTTTGCACACCAGCCTACATGTGTCGTTGACAGACCAAGACACAAGTTCGTGCCAACCTCAAGTCCTCACCTTCCCATTTGTGATCTGAATCTGGCTAGTTGTGCACTATTGGCAGGTTATACCTTATTGTTCATAAGATTGCATTTTCCCCCTTTCCCCCCTTTTTTTCCCAAAACCCCCCCCATATCTGCTGGTCTATGACCACCTGGTTTGTTCCGTTATTTATTGTGCGTCATGTCCTGCCCTTATCCCCCATATTTATTTCAATAATAACATTTTAACTAAAGAAGGTTTTCCTGCCTTTTGCCTTCATCGCTTGCCGACCCACTCCAGTTTTCGTTATTAATTGGGTGAACCTTGGGAGATTGTAAATGGCAGTGTGGTAGTAATTCTGATATGCCGTATGGTGATTTGACATAATTTGGTCATTTTACAGTAGGCCTCTGGACCTTCGGGGCTCAGAATGCTTCCGTAACGGGAAATCTTGACAAACAACAGAAACACATTTTCAATAACAGGAATAAATTCATATTGTTGTGCTGGTGTGGAAAAATTCTGTCTGACCTGGGACTCAAACCCAAGGACCTCGTCACTACACACAATTATATTCACATTAACCAAAACTAGGCCCTGCCGATCTGATAAATGCATGCATCGCATTATACACCATGAGCGCAGTGTACGGCTGCTTCAGCCTGCCTAGCTTTAAGCAGTGCACACTCAAGTCTATGTTAAATTCTGAGGATTTAAGGTCCAGTAAAGGGATCATGAATCGCTTGAATCTGGTTTGCCATTGTTAGGGCTCGATCAGGACGACACACCATAATTCGTTTACCCCTGATGTTGCAGGCCTAGTCTGCTTAATACGTGTTAATCATTCTTGCTTGATAAAACACAATTCACGTCCCATATCAGCCGAAGCTGCTGATCTGTGACGTAATGTCCATCTTCTGCCTGGTGTTGGCTTAATGGTAGGTGTGGGGCTTGGGATCTAGGTCCTGAGTTCAAATCCCACTCTGCTGTTCAATTAAGACCGGGTGGGGTTGACTCTGCCTGTTTCATCCTTCCGAGGTCGGCCAAAAATAAGTGCCGCCTGCTTGGTATTGCCTGTGTTGAGTGGCGACCCGTCCAGTATTGTGCCCAATAAGCCAAGAGACTGCTTCGGCAGCACAACGCTCTGCACAGAGGTATGATTCCCGATGGATGGATGGATGTCCATCTTCACACGAGAACATTACCTCTGTTTTACTGCTTCACTAACCAGGAGGTGGGTTTTCAGGTCGGGCGGAACATAACAAAACAAGCATGCCATGATTTGCATGAATGCATTTCATTTAAATTTGGTTTTCGGAGTGATAGATGAGACAGACGTGGCTATCTTTGTATAATGTACCACACTTTGTGGCATAATGGTAGAGTTGACCTCTGGTTTGGTGAAGGTCGGTGCGTTCAACACCAGCCCAAATCATACCGAAATGCTTTAAAATATATGTGCTGCTTCCTTGCTCGAGGCCAATGCGTTTAAAAGATAGTGCACTGGACGAACAATTCTTTGGAAGGCAATGCACACCCAGACCCAGTATAACCCTTTCCAAGAAAACTTCTTTAGCAGCACCAAAGCTCTATAAAGTGTGTATTTTTGTTATGTGTTTATGTATTATGGTATGTATATCCAGGGCAGTCCTCAAGTGCATACATCGACCATAATTTAAAACTAGACTTACGTAGCACCAATTGAAAAAAATTAAATAGATTACATGTATATTTTAAAACTTTAAAGCTTCTCGTAGTCTACTATGCAAGATCTGCGGGCCTTCCAAGGGATCAAAAGTTCTCTTCCACTGGAGTGGTGTCGAACAAAAGGGCAATGGGTTACCTTGCCATATTTGGATGGTTTTCTTGGCACCACCTGCTTCCGCAATTGAAGGAGCATTGTTCGAGAGAAGGCAATTCCCTTTAAAATATTGTTCTCCTCCGTAATGCACCTGGGCTCCACAATTTCTTGTGCTTTCATCTAGACATCCGGGTGGTGTATATGCTGTCAAACACCAATCCCTGTTGCGCCATGGATCAAGGTCATTGCAACTTTTCAGGATCACTATTACCGCTGCTTGTTTGCCAGGCTGGGGTGGAGGTCAATTGATGATTGACATATTCTTTGAGAGCCACGTGGAGGAGCTCTTGGGGCGCCGCGGGCCCGGCGGACTCGGCACCTATCCATTTTTTGCCCGGCCTCCATCTTATGGGGGGCCTGGAGTGGAGGCTTAGAAGGCTGCTGCAGAGAGAGCTTGGATGAGCGCCAGTTGTCGAACTCAAAGGATTTGCATGCTGGGGGATTGGTGAACTCCAGCTGGCCTCTTGCTGTAAATAATTTATGATGAGATGAGCGGGAAGGCACTCAGTCCACCATTATTTTTCGTTAAGAAGGTTCGTAACCTTATTACACTTCCAATTCTGAGCCTTCAACCTCCGTACTCCACTTTCTACTCTTATCCTGCAGTCCCCTATGTGAGTGAGTCAACAAGAGGACTTAAGTATGTGTTGTCCTGTATATGTAAATGTTACATTAACAGTATAATTCTTTGTTTTTTCAGATTTACTCGATGCAATTTGATGGTTTAAGAGTCCAGGAATGGAAACCCTTTATGCCAGTCGGAATATATTCAGTATCTATATATTAATTTATATATATATATTTATATTATATAAGTTCCGGTTCTCGAAACGTTTATGCATACAACATACAGTTGGCCCGATTGTCAAGTTATTTTCACTAAATCGTGTAGTTAGGTTCCCTACCTTTTGTTCTAGTGGAAGCCGAGGGAGTGTTTGCGATTGGCTTAGTTAGATTAATGAAATCATTTTCCGCATTTTTTGATTTCCCTTTTATTTGTCCATGGTACCTTCATCTCGCTTGCATACCGTCTCATCGGTCTCCTGATGAGCAGGATCCGACGGGCACCTTTGGGCTGGACAGCGCTTGCCCGTTCTACCCGCTGTCCAGGACTCGTTTTCTGAGGGCGAATCCCGAGGTTCGTTATAGTAGCTGCGCACCATTCACCTTCCCAACCGACCGGCGGTGTGGCGGTCTTACCAGTGTCTAGGCGAAACCCCGTCCAGAAGGGGACTCTGAAGGCCCGGTCCAATCGGGACGAGACCAAATGACGTCGGCTTCGCCATTGGCCTCCACCCGAATCCAGTGATCTATAAAGTACGGGACATCCTCAGAGTTGAGTTGGATGCGAGGGAGATTTTGTGTTGATTGAAAGGTCAGGTTGGTTTTTGGAAAGAGAGTTGGGAGTGGTGGATGCGAAGGACTGACCAAGCCTCTAATTGGTCCTGCTACTGCTATCTCTCGCTTTGGACTCCGCCAGACACGATTACACACGTGCGGCTGTGGACGAACTGCACAGATTTTGTCGGAGTGCCGCCACGGGCAGCCCTTCCCTCAAATCGATAGTCCAAAACTGTGAGCCTAACTCCTCCTTCCTGCTTGCAAAAGGTCCTTTTCTTTTCATTGGTTTATTTTGTCTGTGTGTGTCTGAGAGTGTTGGCGCCTGTCTTGTTAGATAAGTCTGTTAAGATCTTTATTGTTGTGATTGTTGCTTTTATTATCTAGCATCAAGTCTGCACCTGTGACCGCTTTGTAGTTGCTTTGTAAATTGCCCGCACCACACTCTCTCTCTTCCCCTGCGTAACATGACCGAATACCCATTTTTTCCTTGAATGCCACATGCTGTTTCCTCGCTATTCTAAATATTAATTGCAGAAATGTTCAGCTTCTTGTCTTTCGTCCATTGTCAGCATGTTCGGATCTGAGTTAGCCGGGTCTTTATTTCCGATAATCCGTTCCTTCTAGCGGGAGTTACGTCTGGGCAGTGCCGCTCGACTCGCATCCGATCTGGAAAGGTCGTCGGTAGTTCGATAGAGTGATCCGGCTCGGGCAAGTGTACGGGGTGTGGTCCCCCGGTAGTCAAAACGCGTTGTTTTGTTTCGAGCAAACAGGTAACGTGGTTCGAACAGGAGGTCCTACGCCCCGGTTGAGGTATTAGAACCAGGTCGGTAAGCGACCCGCCGCGTTCACGGACTTATCCGTGAGCGATGGCCAGATTCCGGGGAGTCTGCTGGGAATTGACGTACTTTCCCCCCCTAGTGGTTCGTTCTCTCCGCCGGACCCCGGCTCGCACAATACGTATGTGTATATTGTTACACCACACACACACACACAACACGAACACACACAAACACACACACATTTGTGTTCATAAATGATAAACCTGGTTTTACATTCAAGCTTTGCCTTCACTCGTATTTGAAGTTTATTTTTTCTTGTTGTATTCGCAGCCCCCCCCCCCCCCCCTCCACAGGGTGTCCATGGAAGAAAAAATTTAGCAAATAAATAGTTTTGAAATTCTGCTAGTGTAAATCATAACAACACAGCAAATCACGTACTTATCCTCAGTTAACAAGCCGTTCTATTAGCAACGTGTGGGTGAGTGTTTTAAAACATGCCGGTGAGATGTTTTTAACATTAACGTGGAGGTGAGGTGTTTTAACATAACGTGGCCGGTGAGATGTGTTTTTTAACGTATGTGGCGGTTTGAAGTGTTTTTAACATAACTGGCGGGGAGATGTTTTTAACTATGTGCGGATAGATGTTTTTTAAAATAACGTGCGGTGAGGTGTTTAACATAACGTCGCGTGAGGTGTTTTTAACGTAATGTGCGGTGAGATGTGTTTTTAACGTAACGTGGCGTGAGTGTTTTAACATAACGTGGCGGTGAGGTGTTTTCTAACGTATGTGGCGGTAGATGTTTATTTAAACATAATGTGGCGGTGAGATTGTTTTAACCATAATGTGGCCGTGAGGTGTTTTTACGTAAGCGTGCGGTGAGATGTGTTATTTAACCGTAACGTGGGGAAAGTGAGATGTTGTTTATTAATGTAACGTGGCGGTGGATGTGGTTTTAACGTGAACGTGGCGGTGAGAAGATGTTTTTAAACAATTAGTGGCGTGTGAGATGTTTTTAACATAAACGTGCGCGGTAGATGTTTTAAATAATTGCGGTGAGGTGTTATTTAACGTAACGTGGCGGTGAGATGGTGTTTTTTAACGTTAACGTGGCGGTGAGGTGAATTTTAACATACGTGGCGGTGATATGTGTTTTTAACGTAACGTGGCCCGGTTGATATGTGTTTTTTAAAATAAGTGGCGGTGATTGTGTTTTTAACGTAACGTGGCGGTGATATGTGTTTTACGTAACGTGGCGTGATATGGTTGTTTAACGTACGTGGCGAGGTGACGTGTTTTAACTAACGTGGCGGTGAGATGTGTTTTAACGTAACGTGGGGGTGAGCATGTTTTTAACGTAACGTAGGCAATGAGATGTGTTTTTAACATAACGTGGGTGAGTGTGTTTTTAACGTAACGTGGGTGAGATTTTTAACGTAACTGGCAATGAGATTGTTTTTTAACTAACGTCGGGGTGGTGAGTGTGTTTTTAACCATAACGTTGGGGTGAGATGTGTTTTTAACATAACGTGGCGGTGAGGTGTGTTTTTACGTAGTGGGCGGTAGATGTGTTTTAACATACGTGGGGTGAGATGTTAAGTTAACGTAGGGCAATGAGATGTGTTTTTACATAGTGGGGTTGAGATGTGTTTTTAATAACGTGGGGGTGGATTGTTTTTTAACGTAACGTGGCGGTGAGATGTGTTTTTAAATACGTGCCGGTGATGAGGTGTTGTTTTAACGTTACGTTGGGGGTGAGATGTGTTTTTAACATACGTGGCGGTTGAGGTGTTTTTTAACACAACGGTGGGGGTGAGATGTTTTTAACCGTTAACGATGGCGTGAGTGATGTGTTTTAACGTAACTGGTGGTGAGGTGTGTTTATCTCCGT
>CM068966.1:38139489-38169970 GCA_035128595.1 Eptatretus atami
CGCCCTCCAGTCTTGATAAGCAGCGCCCGCCTCCAGTCTCGTAAACCACGCCCCGCCTTCAGTCTCGTATCAGCCCACCCGTAAACAGCTCCCGCCTCCAGTCTGTAACCACGCCCGCCTCCAGTCTGATAAACCACGCCTCAGTCCCATCGTACACCATGATCTATGTCTGATAAACCACGCCCGCTTCCAGTTCGATAGAACCACGCCCGCCTTCCAGTCTCGTAAAGAGTAAAAAAAAAAAAAAAATAATGATCGGTTCAACTTCAATTTCGATCGAAAATAAAATAACTTTTTTCCTCTTGATGAAAGAGGTCCAGGTTGCCAGTTGGAGGTCACGAGGGTCGAGACTCAAGAGGAGATAGGGGGAGGCGATGTATATGAACCCCGAAGTATGTGCGAGGTTAGACGGGTGAAGCAGGTATTTATTATACGTTCTCCCTTATCACACGGTTTCCCCGAACACAGCCATACTTGTTGATACTCTCACCGTCGTCACGTGGTTCAAAGTCCTCGGAAAACGAACCACTCGGAGAGGTGTTTGAGTGTCAGGACACAGCAGGGTGCAGACAGACCACGCGACGTCGGGTCGCCCGGGAAATGGAATCATTTCCGATTTGTCGCAGTAGCTCACTCAGTGTAATCCGTGCACCACTCACACAGCAGGGTTGTGGGCCCCAGGGACTCGGTGGAGGATCACGTGACACTGCACTGATGGAACCCGGACTGCGCAAAGCATACAGATCACCGGTGTTGTTCTTTTATAAATAAATAATACGTCCATTATCGATACTTTTTCATTATATCCACGGGATTCGTACCTCGTTCAACTATGTGTACCGATTTTCCATGATGTTAAATGGGCAGCGGGAGGGAATATGTGCGAACTTTCACATTTCACACTGACCAAGTGTGTGTGTGTGTGTGTGTGTGTGTGTGTTGTGTTGGGTGTGTGTGTGTGTGTGTTGTGTTGTGTATCAGTGTGTGTGTGTGTGTGTAGTGCATCAGTGTTGGGTGAGTGTCATGTCATCAGGTGTGTGTGTGTGTGTGTGTTTTTTGTTGATTGTTATTCCATAATTCTGGTTCAGAAGGTGGAACGGAGTCCTCTCAGATCTTCAAGCTCCCATCTTCATTTTGGTGAAGGATCGTGATTCATGGACGAAGTTGTGTTGTTCTCATCAGAGTTTTCTTCTGAGGCCTCTTTTCGGGATCGTCACTGAGCCCCGGACAGCCTCGAACTGTAGTTTGTTTGTGGTAATGTTCCCAGGGATGGTTTGTGGGATCTTTGCGAGGTTCTTTATCATTCCCGTTACTCCAGTTTCACTGGTACAATTCCGGTGATCTTCAGCTTCCAAGATCTTTTCACTTCATTCTTGAGTTCTTTACATTTGGTCATTTTCTCGATTTCTACATTATTGAGACCAAAATCACTGGGTACTGAAACTTCAATTAACGACGCCTTCTTTTCCTTTTTGTATCTGATTACGACATCCGGTCGCAGTGCTTTGTTTTCTCTGTTCACACTCGATGGGATCATCAGGTCTTACGTTAGAATTATGTCCTTGTTTTCAATTATTGCTTTTGGTTCATGTTTCCATGAGTCTTGTGGAACTGGGATATTGAAGTTTCTACAGATGTGTCAGTGGATTACTGACTTGTTGTGTCTTGTTGTGCCTTTGTGTGTACAGCTGTTCTGACATGAGTATTTTTTACATCCTGAAAGGAGGTCACTCATGCTTACTGTTTCTACCTTGTAGAACCTTCATTTGTTTGATTGGCTGAGTCCTGCCATTTCTTTCAAGCCATTCGTGTCATGTACTTGGTCTTGGGCATGTATAATAATTTGTTCTCCGTCCCAATTGAGCTGACCTCTTCTTAACCATTACAGCGATCCTTTGGTGTCGACACCAAATCTGTCCAACTGTTTTTATATATTTCCCTGCTCTTTTGTCTTTTTCCCTGTTGTCACTATATATCTGTTGATCTTTCATTTTGTGTTTTTCCTTCGTCCTTTTTGCCATCATTGGGGCTGTATCTGTTGCTGTTTCGGTTTGGTGCATGAAGTCTTCTATTGGCAGCTGTTTTTGGAAGTTTTTGGCAAGGTGAATGAGAGATACCTTTTCTGACTTCTTGTGTTCATGCTTGTGCACAAATTGTATTCGGTAGTCTGTTGAACCTTTCATGTACCTTGCTAATCCGACAGTCGGCACTCTGTGCGCTTGATTGAGTTCCATCATGCCATCAACTCCTTTCCTCGGCAAGTACATTCTCGGTATGCATTGATTTTTGGAGAACATTTTGTGGATAGTGATGAGTTTCCTTGTTCTGATAGCTAGATTTTTTTATTTCCGCTTGTGGCCAGTTTACTATTCCGCAGCCGTATTGGAACACTGGTCCTGCCAGTTGGTTCATGGCTTTGATTTTGTTAATTGGGGAGAGGTATTCTAGTCTATGCAGGTATTCTTTGGTAATTGTTTGGAGCATTTTTTAATGACATATTTGGTGGCCCTCTTCTACTCCAAGGTATTTGTATGATGCTTCATTGTCTAGCTCCTGTATTGTATCTGGCTCGATGATTATTATTATTATTTTTTTTAATGTTGTCCGTTTTTGTTGGTCTACCTTGCACTAATGTGCACTTGACACACTTATCGAGGCTAAATTATATTTTGATGTCGTCAGATGTCTCTTGTCTCGTTTCACTAATTTCAGGTGTTTTGCCAATTTTTCGTCGTTCAGTGCAAAGAGTTTTAGATTATCCATGTATAGTAGATGTGTCACCTTTTCTTGTTTCTTTTGATGCTATTTTATTGGAAATTGAGGTGTAGCCATGTAGTCCATGAGCCAAGACCCGAATTTTGGGATATCGGTACCACCCGGGGTGACTAATTCTCTTGTGTTTTTAGCTTGCTACATGTCTCTAGTTTATGTTTTGATATGATAGCCCTTGCACACTGGTAGCTTAATGGTCGTTTTCACTTCTTGAATAGACACACCCTACCGAAAATTCAGAAAAATTTTAAAATGTCAAATTTGGGGACAGGAATGCCTAAATGTCACTAAAATGAATATAGTAATTGTCACATTTAATACAAGTCCTGTAAATACACACTAAGCATGCCATGGGCTTGTACTTACTATTATGGCAAATTACTCCTCTCAATATCATCTACGTCAGACTCGGAATCTGACTGTTGTGCTACCGGCTCTTCTTCATAGCCTTGTTCTGGCATGTCTGTAACCTGCACATGTCGTACACTTCAGGCCATTGCTGAGGCAAGTGCACTTAGGGAGTTCGCATGACCGCACACACTTGCAGGACAGTAGCTGCATAACAGCATCTGGTGCTGGTGAGCCTCGCATCCAGTTGACAGCAAGCTTGCGTCCTCATCTGTCATCCAGCCGCAGTCTGTTGGGTTCGCAACAAATGGCTGGCTCTGCAGACTTCTCCTCCAGATCGCAGCCTGGTAGTTTGCACGTAGTGCATGCATGAAGAGGCAGTCCTCACAAGGAGGGAGTTGACTTGACTCCACCTCTCCACGTCTCGCACAGAACAGCTCATACCGAAGCTTGTTCACCTCAGTTGTGTGGGTAGATGGCAGGTACATGTGGCAGGTGATTTCCTGTAGCTTCTCAAATAGTTCAGGAGACACTTCCATGAGCGCCCAAGTTCGTGGAAAGATCCTGGTATGTCTTGTCCATCTTCACCTGCTTGAGTGTCGTCATCTCCCCCGGCCAGCGAATGCACTGACGGTATCACAGCCTGTAAAGGCATGCATACCAATCAATGAATCACACACGCTGCCTCCCAGTGTACGGCTCAGTGTGGTGATATCCAGGAATCTTGTCCGGTTCTTCGTCCCGCACTTCTGGAACAGGTGATCATCTGGCCGTACACTGGGGATCATCTCAGCAACAAGGACATCTGGCCAAATAGGTTCCTGTCAGCTTCAAGATAGCCTCCTTGGCATGGCCTTGTGAGCGTGGCTTCATTCTGATGTTAGTGAACGTTCTCAGTTTCGTCTTCGTCATCGTGTCATGAAACTGTATAGTTGGCGTATCGTCGTCACGTGCGCTCTTTTGAAGGCTTGATATGCATCCGTTCCTATTCTGTAGGCCCTAGAAGGTCTTTGGCAACTTCTGGTGGTGCTGTAGTCGCAGTTGACAAACTGACAAGATCTCCTTGCTCTGCGTTGAAGGGTTTCAACCAGCTGGTCTCCATCAGTTGAACTAAAGATTGGACATCGGCCTCATCTCTTCTAATCCTGGGCATCTGTAGGTCTGGTGGCTGAAGTCAGTATACTTTTGGCCTACTACCATGGCCCTGAGCTGCCTCAAGTATCTGCTGCGATACTCCGATGTCAGGTATACCTGGAGACAGCTCCACCTTGAGGAGGCGACAGCTCCACCAATCCCAAAATATGAGGAATTTGAAAAATACCTAGGAACAACTCTGGTAGAGAATCAAATTCTACATAGGTGTCCAAAGTTTCGCGTTGATCGTGTGATTGATTTTAAAGAAAATGAGGAAAACCCCGAGCGTCACGCTGAAAATCTGTTTTTTATGGTAGCACCCCCATTGCATCACAAAATCAGACTAAGCTACCAGTGCGGGAAGGCTATCATATCTTAATGTATTTACAGTCACTCTATAAACATCATTTTAGTACCATTCGTGTTTAGTCACCCCAGGTGGTACCGATATCTGGCCTGGCTCATGGACTAATGTGCTTGCTCATTAATGAGGTTACTTCGTGGATCCCAGAGCAAGGCAAAACTGGACGGAGGAGGGAAAGACTGTCTCCTTGGATCTTCACTCCTGGTATTTCGATGTTTCCTTCTGAGTGCTGCAGGATTAGTGTCGTGTTCCATAGACCCATGGCTTTCTCAATCAGTTTGATTATTTGGGAATTGATCTTGTACATTTGCATGCACTTTATCATCCATGAACGTGGGACGATTTTTTGTAGTATATTCAGGATTCCAGGCAGTGAACAGTTTGGTTCTTCTTTTGTATTGCAGTTTTTGAGTATGGCTTGGTTTAGTAGTAGGTGGTCACTTGTTCCGTGGCATCCTCTCTTACATCCCTTGTGTTTTTCCTCTGGGCCTCTTTGTTGTGTTAGGTGGTGGTGCAAATTTTCTGTGATGATTCCTGTTAAAAGTTTGTCTGTTGTTGGTAGACAGATTATTGGCCGACATTTGTGAGGTAGTTGGATTTCTTCAGATTTGGGGTAAGGGAGATGATACTTTCGTGAAGCCTTTCATCCATTTCCTGATCCCCCTGGATAAGTTCATTGAATGCTCGAGCGTATTGAACATGGAGAGAATCAAATTACTTGAAGCAGAAGTTTGGGATCACAACTGGGCTTTTGAAGTTTGCCATCTTTGCAAGTTGTTTTCTTTTCAGCGCTCAATCATTACTGGGGCATTTCCTCGAGATGTTCCTTCTTCTCCTCCAACTTTCAGATCCATTCCTTATTGTGTTATTTTCGATCTTCATAAATTCCCTTCCAGAATTGTTCCAGTTCATCTTTTTCAGGAAGGGATTACACATTCTACTTCTGTTAACCAAGTTCATGGCAGAATCTTTATCTCCACTGCAAAAGGTGGGTGGAGGTTATATTTTTACCCCTGTTTGTCTGTTTGTTTGTATGTGAGCAGGGTATCCCAAAAAGTTGTGGATGGATTCGGACGAAATTTAGTGGACACGTTTGGTGTGTGACAAGGACGAACTAATTTGATTTTGGTGAAAAATTGATTTACATCCTTTCTGTTCTGCACGTAGGCCTCCTTCTTGTGTTAAGTGGTGGTACATAATTTATCTGATTATTCCCATCAGAAGTATGTTGTTGTAGACATGTTATTGGTCGAGACTTGTGAGGTAGTTGGATGTCTTCAGATTTTGGGATGAGGAAGGTGTTATCTACTGTGAGCCATTCATCCATTACCTTTTCCTCTTGGATAAGTTTGTTGAATGCGAGAACGTAGTAAATGTGGAGAGCATCTAGTTGCTTGAGCCAGAAATTTGGAATTCTTTCTGGGCCAGGGCTTTTAAAGTTTGGCATTTTTGAAAGTTGTTTTTTCTACTTTTGTCCTTAATCAGTTATCAATGGGGGCATTTCCTTGAGGCATTGCTTTTTCTTTTCCAAGCTTCGGATCCAATCCGCCTCCTTGTTGTGTTATTTTGGATCTTCATAAATTCCTTTCCAGAAATATTCTAGTTACCCCCGCCAAAGGAGAGGGTATTGCATTTAAGTCTGTTTGTTTGTCTGTTTGTTTGTCTGTCTATCTGTTTGTCCGCAGAGAACTTTCGTGTTTTTCTCCAACTGCTTGTCACATTGAGATAAAATTTTCAACATTGGTGCGACTACTCATGTAGAATGTTTTGATGACAATTATGACATCATAGGTCACGTGGTGTGGCAGCCATATAGGAAAAACAGAAAAAATTTGGACCTCTGTATCTCTGAAACCGCACCAAGGAAACTATTGAAACTTGGCATGTAGCAAGTCCTCCTCATGGGAATTTGATTTTTGTTGACATCATAGGTGCCCTCGTTATGACGTCATAATTGCATATGGAGAATGCCACATCCGATCAGTATGAAAATTTTTGAGGGTCATCTGGGGATAAAATGGTCCACAGAAAAATAATTCATTATGTCATTGGTTACGTGATTCGGCAGCCATATTGTTAAAAAAAAATCCTCTTTTCTGAAGTGGCTGAACAAATCGAGGCGAAATTACACGTGTGACGTATAAATATATATACACGTATAAATATAAATAAAAATTACACGTATAAATATATATACATATATAACTGAATCGAACCCCTCAACTTGATAAGGCAGCAGGGTACAGATCGAGTCCTATCGCAGCAATATCTGCACGACCTGTCAGCAACAAGTGTCGCCTGCCACACGAGCACATTTTCTCTGCCCCGCTGATCAGTCAGGAGGTTTGCAGCCAGAAACATTAAATTCAACGAAAAAAAGCACGCTGATGATAACACGACGATGATGATGATGATGTCATGTGCATAAATTACACCAATACATCACCTCCAAACTAGGGGGCATCTGCATGGTCCTCAAGCCTTTGCAGACTGAGACTAAAGCCTATGGTCACAAATAGACGAAAGCAGAGATGTTCTAGATTTCGCCCTTGTTGTGGGCTCATCAGGACAACATACTGCTCGTCATTTATTTGTGACCATATTAGGCTCATTAATATAACTGAATCGAATCCCCTAATCATATATATGTATGTATATATGGATATATGTATGTAAATATGTATATATGTATGTAAATATGTATGTATATATGTATGTAAATATGTATATATATATATGTATGTAAATATGTATATATATTTATGCATATTTGTATCTATATATGTATGTATATATGTATATATGTATGTAAATACGTATATCTGTATTTAAATATGTATGTATGTATGTATATATGTATATATGTATATATGTATGTAAATATGTATATATTATGTAAATATGTATGTATATATGTATATATGTATATAAATATGTATGTATATATGTATGTATGTATATATGTATGTAAATATGTATGTATATATGTATGTATATATGTACAGTGTGGCCTGAAAGTCACTTTACCCCTTCCCAGTGAAGCATTCATTGTTCTTGAACTCTTTTAATATACAGGTTTTATTGTACAGTACTTGCAAGAATTAATTTGTCATTGTATCTGTATTTGCTCCATCATTCTTCTGAGTCAGTGTTTCCGCATACCATAGCGGGCAAGGGGGCGAGGGCAGAGGGGAAGGGATGGAGGGAAGTGCGAGAAATTTATCAGGGGTAAAGTAACTTTCAGGCTACCCTGTATATATGTATGTCAATATGTATATATGTATGTATATATGTATATATGTATGTATATATGTGTGTAAATATGTATGTAAATATGTATATATATTTGTAAATATGTATACAGTATATGTATGTTTATACATATGTATATATGTATATATGTATACATTTTTGTAAATATGTATATATGTATGTATATATGAATGCATATATGTATGTATATATGAATGTATATATGAATGTATATATGAATGTATATATGTATGTAAATATGTATGTATATATGAATGTATATATGTATGTATATATGTATGTATATATATATATATAATTATGTGTGTGACGTGTAAGCAGAAACATGTGCAAGCTGAGCCTATGATACAATGTGTTAGCTTTGTTTTGTGCAACCTGTTCAGCGAGTGATATTCATGCACCCATGGCTGATTCCATCATTTACGTCACACTCCCCTGTTTCAGTTCAATGAATTCTGTATCATTGATCACGCCAGGCATAACCCACATAAATCATTTAACGAACTCGCAAACCTCATTGTTTATAATTGTATAGTTTTTCCTGTGTCCAACGATCTGCTGATTCGTTCAAATGAAAACCTCTGAAAGGGGTACAAGTGTGAGGAAGGTCCAACAATGGTTTTAAGAGCATTTAAAACTGAGTGTGGTTGGGTATCTCGTGACTCCTGACCGCCTGTCATGAATCGAAACAGCCGAGGTTCGTGTATTGACGGGATAAACATACAAACGTTTACAAATGACAAAAAGCCCTCAACATAAGCAGATAAATAGCTGACCTTTGGATGCTGATTGTACAATACTGTATATCACATGAATGTTTCAATCCAAAGTTCACAGCAGTAAAAGTCTGAAGCTTTTTTTTTTCTATATGAGATCAAGGCTTATGGAAGAGCAAGGGGACAGAGGGTAAAAAGGCAATGAACCGACAGTGGAACAGTGGAGCCACAGTTGGACACAATAAGCAAGGGAATGAATGAACAGGAAAAGAGGAGGGAGATAGAGGAGGAGAAGATACACATTAACCTGCAAGTAAGAGGGTTAGATTCGGATAGGTAGAGTAAATGAGGTAGAAAATATTATGGGTAGAGCCTAGGGATGGGGAATTGCATGAAATGGTGGTTTACCACTTGCTTGAATCCGTGGAGAGAGAGTTGGATTGAACAGCCTCAGGAAAGCGATTCCACAAAACGAACAAATGAGGAACTGAAGAGTGGAGGTAGCAGTGGACCTGTATTTTGGGAGTTTATCCAGGAGGGAGTTACTGGAAGAACATCCTGGAGTTGCTGAGGAAGCTTGAAGAACAGAAAGAGCAAAGGGAGCTGGAGCGGAGGAGAGGGGGGTAAAAAGAGGAGAGGGGGTAAAAAACAGAGGCCACCAACCTCTCTGATGTATGTCAGAGCAGCAGGCCTTGTGCTGGTCTAGAGGTACGCACATTCACCTCTGAGCTGCCGAGCCTGGTTTTGAATTTTGACCCAGCTATAAACTGTCATCCCGGTGTTTTACAGATAGGGTTATTCATTAATGTGTGTACCGGCCCTCGGATGGCCGTTAAACGGGCGTCCCCTCTGCCGGCATTAGTTGGTGGATGTTAAAGATCACATGGTGTCATTCACGAAGAGTAGGAGAGCTATCACTGGCACCATGGTAAAATTAAAAATTGCTGCCCTAACCAACAGAGGGCATTCCATCAGTGGCACAGCCACACCCTCAGCCAGATTATGCTACCCCCCAGCCTTATGCTGCATATGAAAGAAGTACTTGTGCTTCAGCCTCATTGTGGGAGATTACAATAATGTTAAGAGCTTTAGATTCCATAAAATATAGCGGAAATAAATGTGATGCTGGAGCACCAGCCCATAGGTGAGAGCAGTATTTCATTGAGGTTTGGACAAAGGCATGATTGGTTGTGAGTAGTTCTGCTTTTTCAAGGAATGACTTGGAACGATAGAGAATGACAAATCTGCAGTTGACTTTGGAGGCTAGCTTTCTTGGTGTTTCGTCGATTTTGATTGAAGCAATTAGAAGTATACTCATGAACAGAAAATATTTGGAATAGGAAGAATTTTTGGATTATGACAGGTAGGATGGTTATGAGACTGATAGGGATGGAACTGATAGGGATGGTTATGAGACGTGTGTTGGTCCCCATTGGTCTGGAACTGTGAACCTGAATAGGGCAAGAGGATATTTGGGAAATGCAGGACCAAACAGGAGGTTCCACCCCATCTTCAGCAAACGGAAGCACCAATGGGTGAGTCTGAGAAATTTTAGGCCAGCATACTCGTCAAGTTTAATTTTTCAATTTCTCATTGCAGGCTGAAACATGTTCCAGCTGATTCCCCACTTGTGTTTCATTCACACGCTGGACTACATCATTAAACCTTACCCAAAAAGTTGGGTTCCCCGAATGCATGCTGCATTTCCATTCCCAGTTGGAATCATGTGGGCTGCCTATCTGCTCTTTTACAGAAAGCCAATACTTGGCTTTAATATAATTATTGTGTTTGCAACTTTATTGTGGGATAAATGGCATCAACTGTCTTAAGAAAAGTCGAGGCTTGTGGACGTTGTAAGTGAAATTTAATCTGGTTTTGATACTGACATTCGACTGCTGATAACAGGACAATGTAGTATGAAAAGACCCTTCGATAAGTCCCAAAAGTGAGATATCTACATTGATGTCATGAGATTGATACGACTGCAGTCTTCCCTTCAGTGTGATTATGCCACTACGGCATAATGTTGACTCATCTGCTAAAAGGAAGAGATTGTGTTGCAGAGCATCTGAGAGGTCGTTCGAATCACACCAATGACTATCTGAGATGACCACACCATCTGAGAGGTCGTATATGAGGAACAAACCTGGGCCCAATCTGCTGCTTTGGAGCACTCCAGCCTCCAATGCAAGAGAAGAGGAAACAGTTCCATTGATAGTCATGTGTTGAGCGAGTCAGAAAGCAAGGTATGAATGCAGTCTTTAATGTTTCAGGCAACTAACTTGACAAGTAGAGCAGGATGTTAGACTTTGACACATGCTTGAGATATGTGATGGTCTTGACCAGTGTGCCAGTGTGCTGTTGTAACGGTCCAATGTTACGTGACGGTGTGACCAGTTTGACGGTCCATTATGTCCACTGTGACGGTCCTGACCTCTTGTTTTAGATTTAGGGCCTCCAACCATTGCTGTGGCTGGCATGGTGGTCTAGAGGTATGCAAACTAGCCTCTAAGCCATCTAGCCTGGGTTTGAATCTCGACCCAGCTATCAACTGTCATCCCGGAGTTTCACAGGCAGGGTGATTCATCAATGTGTGCTGTTGCTCAGATGGACGATAAACTGGGTGTCCCGTCTGCCGGCATTAGTTGGTGGGTCTTAAATATTCCATGTGTCCTTCATGAAGAGGCGAGATATCACCAGCACCATGGACAAGTTCCCAATTCCAGCCCGAATTACTGCTGGGAAGGCAACGACAAACCACTCCATACAACCCTTGGTATGGTTGTATACCATACCGACGCTATGTTGGTGCCGCTGAAGCAGTAACAGAGTATGGTACGCCAGAATCATCAGAAACCATTGCTGAGAGAGAAGGAATAGCATTGAGTTATTGGAACAGATGCTAAGCTAAACAATTTAACATCTCGACCCTGGCCTAATGTTGGAACTCAAATTTGGTAGCATTCCAACTGCTGGGTCTGGAGAAGATTTTTGACGGAATTTACACAATTTTTCCCAAAATTTACAAAGTCTGCCATTTTAACACAAGTTCAGTCACATGATCAGCATGACCAATGCAATTTAACATCAGGACATACTACTAATCCATCCATCCATTGGGACCATACTCTGTGCAGAGCACTGGTGCTGCCTCAGCAGTCTCCTTGGCTATTGGGCACAATCTTGGACAGGTCACCACACCGACACAGGATACCAGCAAGCTGGTACTCATTTTGCCAACCTCAGAAGGATGACAGGCCGAGTTAACCCCACCTGGTATTAATTTGAACTCAGGATCCTAGGATCCCAAGCCCACCACCCTAACCATTAAGCCAACACCAGGTGCACACTCCTAATGCTGTAACCCAAATTTGGTAGCATCCTGACTGGTGAGTCTGGAGAAGAAGATCTTTGAAGGAATTTACACAACAGCCATTTTGACACACTTCCGGTCAAGTAATCGGCATGGTCTCTGGAATTTAACATCAGGACCATGTCTAAATGTTGTACTCAAATTTCATAGCTTCTTGGGAATTTGTCAAAGGGTGGAGGAGCTCCTCGTGAGCCAACTTCCATCCAAATCTCGAGGCCAAATTTGTCTGCGGACATCCTCCTGCAGTTGGGTTACTTTTTTTTAGGAGGTTGGTGACCGAATTTGCACTCCAGCCACCGTAAAATACTTCATTCCACAAAACCCACAAATGCAAAGAAATCTGAAAACCCACTCCGTGGGAGTACCTCCGGTGCTGCTGCCCCTCGCAGGGATGACGGGATTGGGGCAAAGCCTTCAGGACCCCCATTCCTTGATGATAGGAGGAAAAGCATGGGGTAAACTTCCTGGATCAGATTGCAGTGGTGTGTGGTGGAGTGGTGCTGGGGTGTCATCCACCAGACAGCGGTCTCCTTGGGATAACCTGAGGCAGTCCTTTTGGATGGGTGCCTGGAATGTCCCATCCGTAAAAGAGGATGATCACCTGTCTCTGTTATCATCTGAGCTCAAGTGTTTGGACATCAGTTTTGCAGCACTTTCTGAGGTTCGGAGACCGGATTGCGGCGAGATCATGGTGGGTGGTTACACCTACTATTGGTCTGGTCGCTCTGATGGTTACCATGCCCAAGGGGTTGCTGTCGCTGTGTCCCACTGATAATTGAGGTAACACCGGTCAATGAGTGTATTATGAGATGAAGGATTCGTCACTCCTTGGGTGTCGTTTCCCTGGTCTCTATATATGCTCCGACTGATGTGACTGATCTCACTGTGAAGAATGCATTATATGCCGCGCTGAAGGCGGGTTGATCATTGCTACTCTTCTAGTTTTGGAGGATTTCAATGCATCGACTGGAACTGATAGGGATGGTTATGAGGCATGTGTTGGTCCCCATGGGTCTTGAACTGTGAACCTGAATAGCACTAAGTTCCTTGACTTTGCAAGAAGTCGTGGACTTAGGGTGGCTGGGTAATGGTTTCAGCACCCACAGGGTCATCGCTGGACTTGGTATTCTAATGCTGGTGGTGTGGCAAAGGAGATTGACCATGTGCTCGTTGATTGTAATTTTTGGATGATCCAGAACTGCAGGTCAACCGAAGTGCTCAAGTCCTCAATACCGACCACAGGCTTGTGGTAGCATCTCTGAAGTTGCAGTTTAAATCTGTGAGAATGGTACCATCCAATCCTAGGCTGGATATTGGCAAGCTCAAGGATGAGTGGGTAGCTGTGGAGTTTGCAAACAGGCTGAGTGGGGATTTGGGGGGTCTGGGTGCTTTGAGAAATCCTGAAGAGTTGTGGAGTGCCTTTAAGACCACCATCCTTGATGTTGCGGATGGATGTCTTGGAACTCACCACAGGGTGAAGAATAATTTTGTCTCTCAAGGGACACTGGATACCATTGAGACCAGTGAGTCGCAGGGCCAGGCTGAATGGCAGAGCTGATAGTCCGGGAGCAAAAGGCAGATATTTTAGTGAACCTGGTTTTGCCGGATAAAGTTTTTTTCTATGCTGTTTCTTGTAGCCTCGGGGTAGCTCTTCATGATTCAGGGGGTGACCGTTCGTAACCCTTGGGCAATTTGCTATATTAACCTTTTATGCCGGTTACACCCAAATGCGCCCCAAAGTACTATTTTTTGCGATATCTTGTAAATAGCTGTGACCAAAAGTCATCACATTTATTTTTCATCGTTATTATTCACAAGGCAAGTATTTTACAGCTGATTTGGACACAATTTGCCCAAATTTGATGATTATTAACCCTTTCCTGGCATTCCTAGGGGATCATATATACCCCAAATGTAGGCTATACATTTCCTGCTTTGATCTGTTTATCACCCATGCATATTAAGATGAAGTATTGGCTGAGAGACTTCATTAGTTAGTTAAACTGACAAAAGGTGGCACCATTGCATTGTTTCAGATATTACAAGCACATGGCTGGCACCACTCCCACTCTGCTGTGCAGGTTTGTCATGGAATAGGCTCCCAGGCTTCCAGTTGTCAAGCTTTATCTGAAGTAGTTAGTAAATAGAATCTCCAGATTAAAATACTAGACAAATTCAGATTGTATAAATTTAGTTTTAACAATGACAGTTATCAAAATGGGCATGACAGTTGTTGTTGAGTGCTGCCCTCTTTTAGCAGGAAACCGTACTAATAAATGTGAACCTTTGTACGGTACTAGTATTCAGGGCAGTTATAAAATGCTTTCTCCAGGTTAGAATCTAATTTTTGACTTATTTATTTTCAGGGTTGACATTTTATGGAGTCAATCAGGAAAGATGTTTCTTCCAGTTGAAGTTTCCCTGTGAAAGAAGAAAGACCCATTAATCACCGCAACCGCTGTTCGAAATAAGTAATATCATACGATGTAGCAAGATCTATGGTGATGGGAAGCATTTGACCTTCAAGAGAAGGATTGAACCAGAATAGTGAACTTAATATAAATGCCATAAAACCTGTGTGTCTACATATACAAGCAGTAGACAACAGATTGTTACAAAGGCAGAATGACAGAGGAGCAGACTCTGCAATACCTCGGAAAGTCACAAGACAGTCCCTGTCAAAACCTGGTGGTGAAACGTTCAACTTCAGACAGCACTGTCTATTCTGTGGGGATCATTGTGACATTGAAAAGGACAAAAGGCACCCATCTAGGTGGAGAGCAGCATATTTATGTCGAGAAATTGACACCAACAGTCTTTACTGGAGATATGTGAAAAGAGAAATGATGCTGCTGCAGCAGTGTTCGACATCTGTTGAAGGGGCAGTCAGTGATCTGCATGCGGCAGATGTCGTTACCACACGCTGACTGTCGGCAGAGGTTTGTCTAATTTCGTGCATTACCTGGTGAATGTGAAACGAAAGGTGCACAGGCAGATGATGACCTTCCCTTTGAGTCTCTTGTTCTGACGCTTATGAAGGACAGTCGAGAATGTGGAACTCAGTGGAACTGTTCACAGCCTATTCAGATGATGTGAAACTGGTCCCAGAATATGTTCTTGAAATGATAGGTGTGGTTGCAAAAGTGAAAGTCCCTGCAATTCGAGAGAGTGTGGTTGTCAAGTCAGAGGTCTGCCTTGCACAATTTTCTGTGCCTGTTATGCAGTTGGCTGCTCACGTGTGCAGCAGCAAGGTTTGAGGAGATTGGGAAGCAACTAGTAGTAGCAGATTATTTGTTTGTTTCACGAATTTAATTGATCTTACGGTAGGTCAAACTAACACATTGAGTGTCTAACCCAGTCTATTTTGCATCAATGTCAGCAGGTCGGAAAGCAAGAGATGACATTAAAATCCCATGCCATAATTTTGGAGTGGTTTTTGTGCAATAATGCGTCAAAGACCCCTGTTGTCTATAGATGTTCAAATGTTTTGTGCTGGGTAAAATCAGTCAGGAAAGGGTTAATATTGAGTATTAAGTCATTATTCTATCTGTTAAGTTGTTTTGGTTACCTTTTTGTGACTAAAGTAAGGATGAGGTGGTTATTGTGCAATCATATTGTTGCGAATTTCGCGCCCGTCGGCGTGCGATCGGCCACGCGAAGACTCGAACGCGCGACCGCCTCGCCCACCGGACGGACAATTCAGTCGTGACCCTCCCGGCTAACGCCGGGATCCAGTCACGGGTGGGCCTTTCGACCTCACCACAATCGTGCCAATCGGCCACCGCGTAGGATAGGTTGTTCGCCAAACTCGACCTACCTAAGTACCCCACGCGGATGGTGAAACCGGGCGATCGTACCTCGCCGCAGGTCGATCCGGACACGAGCCGCTTGGGCGGGCCGTTCCGTACTATCGGGATAACCGAGCGGTGTTATCGTCGACCTCGACGGTTTCAGATTAATTATCGGGCGGCCCGCGCCCACTCAAACCTTTACGTGAAACAAGATGGAGACCCAACGAAGGAAGGACGCAGCGACACGGGGGAAGATTCAACAGAAGCACATTTTATTTACAACACGACAACGAATAGCACACATAAAGCAAACAGTCAGAATAAGCAATTGCACATATATCAATAAAAGACAAAACCCACAATGCAGAGCTACTACCGACTAACGCGACACACAGGACCACTTACAACAATTCTACTTCACGGACTTGGCGCCGACACACACACGTTCACACAAAACCCCAAAAGAAATGGAAGTCGACTTCCCTGCGGTGTTGAGTCCTCGGCGACCGTCCTTGCCGTGACTCCCCGCTCGAGCTGTGGTCGGCGAGGCCTCTCCGGCGCGCCTCGCGCCTGCTCGTGCTGGCCTCCTCGACGCCTTGGACCGAGCACCGACCGACAGGGAGAGCACACGCCGAACCCGGAGCAGCAGGACGAGCGAGCGCCGAACGAGAAAACACAGAACCCGCGGAGAGAGCAGAAGCACGACGACGAAGAAGAGACCTCAGCCTCAGCCGCCTCCGCGTCTTATACGCCCGGCGCCCCGCCCCGTTCTCGGCTCCACCCTCCCTCGAGGGCCTTCGAGAAGGGGGGCGTTCCCTCTCGTTCCCTCCCACCTGCGTCTTGTGGGGGGCGAGGCGAAAGCCGTTCGACGGCCTTCAGCGCGCAAACCGTCGTTCGTAGACGCTGAGGATGGCGTTCGTTGCTGTGGGTAGCGTGGTTGAGATGGTGGCGTGGTTGTGAGGGTGGCGGTGCCGGCGTTGTAGAGTGGTGGGTGGTTAGCGTTGTTGTTGTTGGCGTTGAAAGTGGGGTTGGCGTTGTTTGTTGTTGTTGACGTTGAAGAGTGGTTGGTTCGAAATAAAGCAGAACAGAAAACCGCCTAACTCAAAGGATCGCACCCGAATGAATCACATTATTCCCTCTTAGACAATGGGTTTGGGCTACTACACATGTACTTAAGAACTATTTCTCACCTACGGGACCTGGATGGTGCAATGCGAATTTCCACAGCCGTAACACTACCCCCTCCCTTTTTACAGACTCGTCCCGAGTCGTCAAATTTCGTGTGCCATCATGTGTAGTTCTCCCCTAGTACGGTTTTACCTACGGATCCCTGAGTGCGACACTTCATGGTATTCGTGTCCCCAAAATACATACACCTGGGGCGACGTAATAACTAAACAAACTTCCTCACACGGACGACTTAAATAAAATTGCCGGCGCTAAGACAGACATGGCCGGGGGCACACGTCATTTTACAACTACAACTTAACACCTTACCTTATAAATTTACACCTACCATGGCCCAGGATCAATGACTCTGCAGGACAAAGGTAAGAGTCAAAAGAACGGTGCACGTGGCCGCCACTTGCAGGCCCGTGTTGGCAGCTGCCAACAGGACAGTTCCTGCGCTTGCAACTGTTGCTTGCGGATCCTGGCCGCGCTGGAAATGAACAGGGGGGGGGGGGCAAAGCAAAATTGACGGGGCTGGTGAACTGGGGGCAGTGGGCATGACATGGCAAGGTAAAGGCGACATAGCCTGCAGAAAAGGCCGTTGCAGGCAAACCAGCCGGCAGACGACTGGCCGGCACCAGGCCTTGCAGTAAAAACAGCCGTCGGACGATCCGGCCGGCACAGGCCTTGCCAAAACACACAGACGATCCGGCCTGGCACAGGCCTTGCAGAAAACACCAGCCGTGAAGTTGCCGGCACAGGCCCCGCAGCACACAGCCGCAGACGATGAAGTTGGCCAGCCTTTGCCTTGCAGTGGAGGTTGGTTGGAGGGAGTGGGTGGTGTGGCCACACAGAAGGTGGACTCGGACCTACCCTACCTGTCTCCCTCCCACCTATCGCCTTTGCCTGTCACTGTCCATACCCACCCCTTTAATTTGCAAACCCAATTTAGCCCCCAACTTTTTTTTTTTTTTTTTTTGTTGTTTTATTTTCACCCCTCTTTCCCCACTATAAATCGTCCCCGAACCCCTTTTACTGTCTCTGTTCGGGCTAACCTATCCTGTCACCTAGCCTACTCCCAACCCCTACGTTCCCTTCCCGGAGGGGAATAAGGGGGAGCTAGCGTCCTGTGCCGAGGCCCAACCAAGCCTCAAGATGGCCTCCCCAGATCTCAGCGATCTAACCCAAAGTGGGTCCAGCGGCCACAACGACGAGCGAAGGATGGATGGTGCGGAGGGGTACACTTCCTATCTACCCTATCCATTTAACTGTTAAACCTTACCCCGGGGCTTCAACAAGCGCTCTCGTTTAATCTATTGGTTCTAACACACCCAGATTCCCGCTCGCCTGTGTTTGGTGTCACACAAATTTCGGGCCTCGCCCTCTAATTTCCCTCGTGCCCTTGCACGGTTTCGTGGCGGACGCGGTGGCTCCTTGGCAGGCACGACCCTCTGCGAATCTCCAACAATGGCACCCAGGACTACACTGCCCCGAGCCTACCAGCTCCCTAAACACCGGGGAGTGCCCCCATGGCAACTCCCCTGAAAAACGCACACGTGGCAGGCTGGCGCCCCGGGCCCCTTTCCGAGGGTCACCCGTGCCCACGACACTGCCCACTGACGGCAACGGCGCTCCGGGCCCCCGCACCAAGCGGGCGCACCCGTGCCCACTACGCTTAACCCGGCCCCCCTGGGCCCTGGCCTACCACGGCCGACTAGCCCGGTGCCCGGGTACCACTTCACGATACTCACCGTTCGCAGCCACGCTCCAAGCCCGTCAACAGGGCTCCTGCACCCCTCCAAATGGGTATCGAGCCTACATTCCACCAACAACAAAACGACCTCCACTTTGTCAATTTAACTAACCCAGCTAACTCACTCTACACTGACCCCGGGGTCCTTGGGCGGGAGTCACTCCTCCCCAATCACTCATCGCACCATGCATTCCACATTCGCTCCCATCACACAAAGACCCGCTGGCCTCACCTCACTCAACATGTTTCCACACAACTCACCAACTCTTACAACACGCACACCGCTGAACTCTGCCATCCTCTTCTAACTACCTCCCCAACTACCTGCCGTGCTCCCACGTCGTCCCTTAAACTAATAGCACGTTCCTTTTAACACTACGTAGCTAAGCTACGTCCCTCTACACACTTCAAAGTCTGTCACTGTTCTCCAAATCTTTGAAAAAATCATTTCCAATTTACCATCCTAAAGCTCACTAACAATCCCTCTACTAATCCAATTCCACGGGCTCCATGAGGACTTACCCCTGCCCCATGAAGCCGGTCTAGCTAAGCTAACCCTTCCCCCTAGCTAGTTCCCATCCTGGGCCCTGGCAGGGGGGTCTTTCACCCCTTACCCGGGAATCCTGTTCACACCGAAAGCGAGGCTTGCTTTCGTTAATTTTGTATTTCCAATTATGCGCAGCACCCAGCGCGGCAACTCACAGCTTGCGCTCTTGCACCTTTCCCGTGACGTCATGCAGCTGCACGTGTACCTCGTCCCTCTTGGACGGTACCATCCGGCAGGGATACCCCTCCTGCCGGATTTCCAACCCCATGTGCAGCCATGACGTTCACCCTGCGCACCCCAAAAACAAACTCGCACTCCGAGGGGTTCCCCACGCGAACACATGTGCTCTGCCCGTTGGAGCTTAACACAAGCTCGCGTGGAGAACCCATCCGGTCCAAATCCGTCTACCTGCCTAAACTTTGTCCGTCCGCGGGATCGCAACATCCACCGCTGGCGTTTCCGGACCGGGCTTCACTCCGCAAGCGAGCACGTGGGGTCTCGTGCGCTGCACAGCACGGACCTCGCGCTCGCTGCGGGTGAACCCGGCAACGGTGCCCAATACAGCTACAGCCGCTACCCGGCTTTTGTCCTCTGTCGCCGTCGTTCTCCGTTCCACCCACGCACACCTGCGTGTCACGACGCACAGACTCCACTCCATCACACTCACATTCACACCGGGAGACGCCGGCTGCATGCTCACGCATGCCCACCGACATCTCCCTCACACACACGCGACCTAACACACACTGTCTCTCTCTTACACCGGCCGCTCACTCACTCGTGCCATTTCCCTCACACAAACCATACCACTCACAGACGCGGGGGCACTCGCCCGGGTGGCTCATCCACACAGGGGGGTTCACACACGCGTGCTGTTTCCCTCGCACATGTGGCCTCTTCCACCTGCGGTGCCCCTTTCACACACGGCACGCTGGGAAGCACGCACTCCGGCACACATGCCAACCACACCACTAACACACGGGTCCGCTCCACACACGGGGACACACTCACACCTTGCGTGCCGCAAAGCACGCATGTCCGCACTCGCAAACGCACACCCCTGCACCACCACACTGGGGATTCGTGTCCCACAAGGGTTCCCGGGGCCTCTATACCCCCCAAGCTGCACGTGCACCTGTCCACAGCACTCGTCCCTTCCACTCCGCTTGGCACGACCGAACCACCTGGTCGTGATTCGCCTCAAGGGGCATACTCCCTCCCCTCTTTCCTGGAGGCGGCCATCCAGCTGCTCACACCGGGTCTCTACCCAGTCCGCGAGCTCACCCCATTATCCTCCACTACTTCTGTGTGTGTGTGTTCTTTTCCTTTAACCCCGTCTTTATCGTGCAGTCTCTCCTCTACTTTTTCTGCCTCCCGCGTCTCTGTACATTTGTTAGTTTCTGTTGTCTCCTCGTGTCTATTAGTCTCTGCTTTCTTTCTGGCGTCTTTCCCTTATCTTTACGTAGGTCAACCTTGCTTTCTCCTTAAGTCGCTCCGTCCTTCCTCTGTTTCACTCCTTGCTCTTTCAGGATCTCCGCGTACCTCATCCTTGCCTTCCGTCTTAATTGTTCTTTTCTCTCCCTCCAATTCCTTTCACCTCGTGTCTTATACATTTATTAGTTTCTGTTGTCTCTCGTGGTCTATTAGACTCTGCTTCTTTCTGGCGTCTTTCCCTTATCTTTACATAGGTCAACCTTGCTTTCTTCTTAAGTCGCTCCCGTCCTCCTCTCTGTTTCACTCCTTGCTCTTTCAGGATCTCCGCGTACCTCATCCTTGCTTTCCGTCTTAATTGTTCTTTTCTCTCCCTCCCAATTCCTTTCACCTCGTGTCTTATACAATTTATTAGTTCTGTTGTCTCCTCGTGTCTATTAGACTCTGCTTCTTTCTGGCGTCTTCCCTTATCTTTACATAGGTCAACCTTGCTTTCTCCTTAAGTCACTCCCGTCCTTCCCTCTGTTTCACTCCTTGCTCTTTCAGGATCTCCGCGTACCTCATCCTTGCTTTCCGTCTTAATTGTTCTTTTCTCCTCCTCCCAATTCTTTCACCTCGTGTCTTATACATTTATGTTTCTGTTTCTTGCTGGAGTTCCTCCATCTCTCTGGACCTCAACTTAACTCTCTCCTTCAGTTCATTAATTTCAAACTCGTATAGTTTTGTTTTTCTCTCCCACAGTTTCTCCTGATCTTCGCTTTCCAATCTCATCATTTCTTTCAATTGGCCCATTTCCTTCCTGTGTTTCATTCGCTGTTCTTTTCTATCTCCTCGTACTCCAGCCTTGCCTTTTCTTTCAATTGGTCAACCTCAGCTTAATGTTCTTTTTGTTTTCTATCCATTGTCCTCTCGCTCTTCCCTCTCCAATCTCGTTGTGTCCTTCAATCTCCTGATTTCTCTCTCCTGCTTCATTCGTTGCTCCTTCAACCTCTCCTCGTATTCCAACCTATTTTTTTCTTTTGTCGTTCAGTTTCAAATTCATACTCTTTCAGTTTTCTATTCACTGTCTTTCTTGTTCCTCGTTCTGTAATCTCGTCATTTCTTTCAACTGACAGATTTCTTTCTCCTGTCTCATTCCTTGTTCTTCCAGTACTCTTTCTTGTCCTCATTCTGCAATTCGTGGTTCCTTCCATTGTCGATTTCCTTCTTCTGTCTCATTCGTTCTTCCATCATTACTCTTTCTTGATCTCATTCTTTAACCTGGCCTTCGCTTCCAGCTGTTGGATCTGTACAGCGTGGTTCTTAACGTTTCATTCTCCGTTCTCGTTCTTTCCTCTCTCACCATCCTCAACTCGTTTTGTAATTCAGAAACTTCTTTTCCAATTCCTTTCTCATCTCCGCACACTCCAACTTTGCTTTGGCTTTAACTGTTCTTCCATCTTGCCCTTGTGTTTGTCTATCAGTCTTCCCAGTTCCTCTGTCTCCGTTTTTACCTCCCGTCCCGCTTATCAACTCTCTTCGTCATGTCTTGAAGTCTTTTCTCAACTCCACTATTTTTATTTCCTTCGTGCACGACTCCGTCACCCCAATTAATTTTTCCCTCTCGGTTACCGTCACTTTTCCGTCACCTCCACACTTCTCGCCCAACACGTCTCCCGAATTATTTTTTCTCACCTGCCTTCACCGCGGGCCTGACAACCGTTGCACCCCTCCCAGCTCGTTAGCTCCCACATGTGGCGTCGCCATTACGCACTTTGCTGTTGTGGCCTTCATGCCCGCCTGCAGGCTCCGCCCATTTGCTGCGTTCACCCCGCATTTCTTTTATTTCTTCCTTAATTTCGTTTTTGTTTGTTTCCATTTTGAGTGCGTTTCCATCCATTTTTTCGTTCAATTCGTTATTCATTCCTTCATTTTGAGTGCGTTTCCATCCATTTTTTTCGTTCATTTCGTTATTCATTCCTTCCATTTTGAGTGCGTTTCCATCCATTTTTTTGTTCATTCCTTTTATTTCGTTTTTCATTTGTTGCATCATCCGCATCAACATTTCCCCACTCTGTTGATTTCAGCCGACTCCGACGAAGCCGAATCGCCTCGGTCGGTCGTGGTTTCACTGGGGCCGGGAGGAATCTTGACGGAGGTGGGAGGGGGGTGTCATACACCGCGGCCGCTGCGCGCCCATTTCAGGCTCTGGGTTCAGTTGGGGGAGAAAACTGTTCCTGCCACACCAATGTCCTGCTCGGGGTCTACATCCTGGACCATGGATTCTACATCACTACACATATACATTCCTAATACCCCGGCTCCCGCTCGCCTTGAGACGCCATCTTATTCCACGTAAGGGGTTAATTTAATCGCTCGTATTTTAGAGGGAATCGGGGGACGCTCCTCTCACCCCTGGACCGATTCCCTGTGAATTTAGCTTGGAGACGGGAGGGATTTGAATCACACTCCTGTACACCAGTGTTGCGAATTCGCGCCCGTCGGCGTGCGATCGCCACGCGACTCGAACCGCGACCGCCGCCACCGGACGGACAATTCAGTCGTGACCCTCCCGGCTAACGCCGGGATCCAGTCACGGGTGGGCTTTCGACCTCACCACAATTCGTGCCAATCGGCAACCCGCGTAGGATAGGGTTGTTCGCCAAACTCGACCTACCTAAGTACCCACGCGGATGGTAAACGGGCGATCGACCTCGCCGCAGGTCGACTCCGGACACGAGCCGCTTGGGCGGGCCGTTCCGTACTATCGGGATAACCGAGCGGTGTTATCGTCGACCTCGACGGTTCAGATTAATTATCGGCGGCCCGCGCCCACTCAAACCTTTACGTGAAACAAGAGGAGACCCACGAAGGAGGACGCAGCGACACGGGGGAAGAATTCAACAGAAGCACATTTTATTTACAACACGACAACGAATAGCACACATAAAGCAAACAGTCAGAATAAGCAATTGCACATATATCAAATAAAAGACAAAACCCACAATGCAGAGCTACTACGACTAACGCGACACCACGGACCACTTACAACAATTCTACTTCACGGACTTGGCGCCGACACACACACGTTCACACAAAACCCCAAAAGAAATGAAGTCGACTTCCCTGCGGTGTTGAGTCCTCGGCGACCGTCCTCTGCCGTGACTCCGCTTCGAGCGTGGTCGGCGAGGCCTCTCCGGCGCGCTCCGCGCCTGCTCGTGCTGGCCTCTCGACGCCTGGACCGAGACCGACCGACAGGGAGAGCACACGCCGAACCGGAGCAGCAGGACGAGCGAGCGCCGAACCAGAGAAAATCAACGAACCCGGAGAGAGCAGAAGCATCGACGACGAAAAGAGACCTCAGCCTCAGCCGCCTCCGCGTCTTATACGCCCGGCGCCCCGCCCCGTTCTCGGCTCCACCCTCCCTCGAGGCGCTTCGAGAAGGGGGGCGTTCCCTCTCGTTCTCCCACCTGCGTCTTGTGGGGGGCGAGGCGAAGCCGTTCGACGGCCTTCAGCGCGCAAACCGTCGTTCGTAGACCGCTGAGGATGGCGTTCGTTGCTGTGGGTAGCGTGGTTGAGATGGTGGCGTGGTTGTGAGGGTGGCGGTGCCGGCGTTGTTAGAGTGGTGGCGTGGTTAGCGTTGTTGTTGTTGGCGTTGAAGTGGGGTTGGCGTTGTTGTTGTTGTTGACGTTGAAGAGTGGTTGGTTCGAAAATAAAGCAGAACAGAAAAAGCCTAACTCAAAGGATCGCAGCCCGAATGAATCACATTACTTCCCTCTAGACAATGGGTTTGGGTAACTACACATGTACTTAAAAACTATTTTCTCACCTACGGGACCTGGATGGTGCAATGCGAATTTCCACAGCGTAACAATATGTTGTCTGTGTTCAAATTTTATGTCCTGGGTTAAAATAGCCCGGAAAGGCTTAATACTGAATAATTCACAATTGTTTTATATCTTAAGTTGTTTTGGTTACATAATTGTGAATAAACATCGACACAAGCAAATGTGATGATGTTGGTTGGGTTCATTGCAATAACGAGTGAAAAAAACTGATTTTTTCATTATTTATGCGTTTACCGGCACAAAAGGGTTAGTATAGCAAATTGCCCAAGGGTTGCAAACGGTCACCCCCTGAATCATGAAGAGCTACCCAAAGGCTATAAGAAAACAATAGCAAAGAAAAAAACTTTATCCGGCAAAACCAGGTTCACCCCCACTGCTCCCGGACTATGAGCTGTTCAGGGAGTTGAGACGTAAAACTATAAGTGTGCTGAGGGCGGACAAGGAGGCCTATGTGCGAGGAATCTGTGAGGGGGTAGAGGATTACCTGTGGTCAAGTGATTCTCGTCCTGCTTACAGGGGAATTCACACACTGCGTTCCTCCACGATCATCCCTCGGTGGACTGCAGTTCGAGGAGAGGGTGGTGGGCTCTTCAGAGAAGCGGCCGAAGTGAAGGCCCGCTGGGCCAGCTACTTTGAGCAGCTGCACCAGACTGACCTACCAGCTGTTGTGTTGGATGTCACGGGTGTTACTGTCCCTTTTGCTGACCATCTGTTCAACTGTGATCCACCTTCGTTTGTGGAAACACAGGCTGTGGTGAACTGGTTGAAATGGGGAAAAGTTCCTGAGATCAGTGGCATCCATGCTGAACTTCTCAAGGCTGGTGGAAATGCTGTACTCGTGTCATTGTATGCATTTCTGTGCTCTGCCTGGAACACAGGCTTTATCCAAGTTGACTGGAAGAGGGGCCTTGTTATCCCTCTCTGGAAAGGGAAGGGTGATCGCCAAGACTGCAACAGCTACCGAGGGGTGACGTTGCTCTCAGTGCCGGGCAAGGTCTTTTCTCGGATAATTTTTGATAGGGTCTTCCACCATTTGCTTGAGCATCAGCACCCAGAGCAGTCAGGCTTTACACCAAAGAGTTGAACGATTGACCGTATCCTTGCTCTTCAGGTCCTCACCAAACGCAGACGAGTTTCGGCAGGAGCTGCTTGCAGTCGATGTTGATCTCTGCAAAGTGTTCGATTCAGTGAATCGGGATGCCCTCTGGAGGATTCTTGGTCTTCCTGGGGTGCCACCAAAACTGATCAATCTGATGTCTGAACTACACTCTGGTACTGATAATGCTGCAAGATGTGGTGATTCCTTCTCCGACTTATTTCCAATTGTTACTGGAGTTCATCAGGAGTGTGTGCTGGCCCCCACACTTTTCAGTACTTCTGTGAACTGGATTCTGGGGAGGTTGTCAGAGAGATCAAGCTGCGGTGCATCGTTTTGGAATGTCAAGATCTCTGACCTTGATTTCGCAGATGATGCAGTCATCTTTGCAAAGACTTTAGATATCCTATTGGGGGCCCTCGAGGTGCTGAATTATGAGTTGGAGCCACTGGGATTATGGGTTTCTTGGGTCAAAACTAAGATCCAGGCTTTCAATGACATCTTGGATACTACTCTCTTGTCTGTACCTGTTTGTGGTGAACATGTTGAGATCACGGAGAGATTCACTAACCTTGGCAGTGATAGTCATGTCTGTGCTGGCTGTGAGTCAGAGGTCAATAGACATGTGGGTTGGGTTGGACCTGGGGAGTCATGGATTCACTGGATCATGGGGTGTGGCACTGTGTCGGTCCCTGTGCAGGTGGAAGAAAGTCCGAGTCTTCAGGTCCTTGGTGCTTCCAGTCTTGCTCTGTGGATGTGAGACTTTGATTCTGACCAGGAATCTGAGACAGGGACTTAATTCCTTTGGTGCCAGGTCTCTTTGGAAGAATGCTGGCTATTGCGTTCGGACTTTATGTCCAACGAGTGGTTGCTGAGAGAAACTCAAATGAGATTTGTTACCTGCATAGTCCGTGAGTGTCAGCTGTAGCTGTATGGACATGTGGCTCATTTTCCTGACGCGTGATCCTGCTCACCAGATTCTCTCAGTGAGGGAGTCTCGTGAGTGGAGGAGGCCAATGGGCCGACCACATGCTCATGGTTGCAGCAGGTTGATCGGCATCTCAATGAGATGGGGATGGGCCAGGCATCTGCCTGGGGGATTGCCAGACGGAGGCCCCTGGAGTACCGGCGGAAAGTGGACGCAGCAACGCGCTGCTCTGGCGCATGCTCCCATACCTGACCTGACCTGACCTGAAGATAAGAGATGGTGGTGAACAGCTGTTTTGAAGGCCTGGAGGGAAGAATGGGATTGAATAGAGTGAGGGAGTTTATTCCAAAGGCGGGAAAAAGGAATGAAAGAGTGAAGGTGAGCAGTGATTTGTGATTTTGGTAGTTTTACCAGGGGGTTGCTGGCGACCTTGAGTGCCCTGCGTAAATATGGGGGTGGGGGGGGGGACATATTGCAGAGAGAGCAGGGAGGTGAGACCGAAAGAGACGTAGAAGAAAAAGACCCCGACCTGCTGTGGTGGAGCAAAGACTCAGCCGGGGAGGGGGGCCTTCAACCGGGTGGGGGGAGTGGGACCGCCAAGTAGGGGATACCAATGTCTAAATGTCTTGGTTTCCACAGCGTGAAGCCGAGAAATGAGAGCAGGAGCACAGCCCAGAGGGGAGAGGAGTACTCCATCAGGCTGCGGATGAAAGCTTTATATGTGATCAGGAGCTCAGGTAGGCCGAGGAAGGGCTTTGCACGATGGAGGATTCCCAGTCGGCAACTGGCTTTGGAGGCCAGGTTGGAAATGTGGCTTTCCAGGAAAGATCATGGCAGATATGGAGACTCAGAAGCTTGAATGAAAGGACTTCTTCCAGAGGATTGTTGAGAAAGTAGATGGGGAAGTTTTCTCAACGGTCCTTTTGGAGAGACAAAGTGAGAGTGTGAGATTTGTCTGGAATGAAAGACATGTTCACGTGTTGGAATCAGCTTGTAATTTTATCCAGATCTGGAAGTGAGCGAAGAAGCTGCTGCTTGCGGTCTGAGGGATGACAGATGGTATGACAGAGGGTGGAGTAATCAGAAAAGAGATAAAGAGGATTTTCCAGAGAGTTGGAGAGATCGTTGATGAAAGCAGAAAAAGAACAGGGCCCAGAACTACCTTGAGGAACTCAGCCTGGACAGGAAGAGGGATGAGAGACCTCCATTTAGGGCCACACGTTCTCTATAAAACAAAGGCTGGTTGATGTGTTTTGGACTTTTCAATGGTCAGCGTATTCCTAAATATTCATTTTTTTCAACTTGAATATGTAGAATATAAGTTTTATGGGCACCCAAAATAATTGTAATTACAAAAAACATGTGCCCAACAAGGCACCCGAAAAAGGTTAATGTGGAGTCTGCAGGTTATTTCCCCAGTTTCCATCTGGATTGTCTCTCAACCCTGCTGTTGGTGCCCACCCCACCCCTCAACCATATCCTCTATTCCTTTTGTTCTATTTTGTTCTTTGTTCCAGCTCATCCATGAGCCTCGAATTGTGTTTTAAAAAATAAAAATGAAAATGGCAGTACTGGGCCATTTGCATATCTGCAAACATTTTAATATCCCAACTCATAAAGTCATGAAAGCACACCCTTGAGAGAACAATTGAAAAGTAATCATAATCAGGATTCCCATCACGTGCTCCCCTTTTGGCTGCCGGTTGCATCATTGGTTAGGGGCACAGCTATGCCACTGATGCAGTGCCCCTATTACCAGTATACTGGTGCTCATTTCATCAACTCGGAAGGATGACAGGTTGAGTCAACCCCTGTTGTTTTCAGTGGCAAACGGGGCTCAAACTCAGGACCCTAGGATCCCACGCCACCACCCTAACGCTAAGCCAACACCAGGCTAATCAGGAGTGTACATTGGAAACAAGGCATTCTAGTATCCCACAAATAATAAAAAAGGACCACTGGACCTGGAGCTTATCTGGCCCTGGCCTAATGTTTAACCCAAATTTGGTATATTCTGACTGGTGGGTCTGGAGAGGAAGGTTTTTGAAGGAATTTAGCAATTTTCCCCAAATTGACGAAGCCGACCATTTTGACACACTTCCGGTCATGTTATTGGCATGACCTCCACAATATAACATCTCTACCCTGGCCTAATGTTGTAACCCAAATTGGTATAATTCTGACTGGGGGTCTGGAGAAGAAGGTTTTTGAAGAATTTACGCAATTTTCCCCCAAATTGACGAAGCCGACCATTTTGAACTTCCGGTCATGTTATTGGCATGACCTCCACAATATAACATCTCTACCTGGCTTAATGTTGTAACCCAAATTTGGTATCATTCTGACTGGTGGGTCTGGAGAGGAAGGTTTTTGAAGGAATTTACGCAATTTTCCCCCAAATTGACGAAGCCGACCATTTTGACACACTTCCGGTCATGTTATTGGCATGACCTCCAAATATAACATCTCTACCCTGGCCTAATGTTGTAACCCAAATTTGGTATCATTCTGATGGTGGGTCTGGAGAGGAAGTTTTTGAAGGAATTTACGCAATTTCCCCCAAATTGACGAAGCCGACCATTTTGACACACTTCCGGTCATGTTATTGGCATGACCTCCATAATATAACATCTCTACCCTGGCCTAATGTTGTAACCCAAATTTGGTATCATTCTGATCAGTGGGTCTGGAGAAGAAGATTTTTGAAGGAATTTACAAAGTCGGCCATTTTGACCTACTTCAAGTCACGTGACTGGACCGAGCTTTGAAATTCCTGTTCCTCACCAGTCAGGAGAGGAACGTTCCGGATTGGCCAAATTTTCAAATTGGCCAAATTTCAGCCGGATTCGCCCGGCGGTTTGGTCGGAGAAGTCAAAAAAGTTGACGGATGGACGGAGGGTGCTCGATGACAACACCCTATCTTGGAATTAAATTCCAGATCAGCTAAAAAAAATCAAAAAACGATGGCATTTCTAATATTGACCTTTTTGTACCCAAAGATATTGGTCCAAAACCAAAGGTAGCAGAAAGAGACAAAGCCAAACACAAACCTCTCACGAAAAGGTCTTCATTTCATTGGCCATTGTGGAGGAAATCCGTGCCAACACCTCCACTCTAACTGGTTCTTTCCAGGGGTGTGTTCAGATATACCAAGCTGTCAGCTAGCGCTTGCAAAGCCCGCCGTTCCTTATCCACGGTTTGGAATGGATGCTTGCTTCGGTGCTTAAGCCGCTTGGCGAGCGCTCTACAAGCTGATTGATAACGGAACACACACCGCAGGTTTATTTATACACGTCCTCTGAGTTACAGGTTTACAATGGGAAAATTGACGAGTTGTTGACGGACCAGTACTTTCGGAAAATCAGTGCAACAAGAGTACAAGATAGTATTTTGAGCGGTTACTGCCACGTGTATCATGTACGAGGTGCGACATGACAGATTTATACAAACGGGCGACTGTTCACGACCACCGACAAGCCCGGACGTGGCACGGCGGCGATGAGGGCTTTTTGGACCTCGATTAGACGTCGCGCGATTCCATTGGACGGCCGCGTCATGACGGCGCGAGGCACGTGACGCAATTCGCGATCGTCATTGGATAAACGATTGACGTCAAGGCGCCGTGTTTGGGCAATGAGGGCGCGGCCATTTTGGGTCAAGGTGGCGCGACCGTGCGCCATGGTGGATGGCAGGGATATCATGTCGAAGGCGGAGGAGTTGGCGGATCAGGTTAGTAACGCCATTTGGAGGCCGTTTTTACTCAGGCCTGCAGTCCGTGACCCTGTGACATGAGTATGATGGCCGTGTTTGCCTTGTTCGGTGAGTTTTAAACGTTGTGGCTTTGTAACCGTCTCCAAAAGGCCGCGTTATCGGTGATATGTTTGTATCGGCGACACGTTGCTGCGTGTGCCATGTTTGTACGAAGTTTGGGTTTGATGGGAGCGGGACGTGTGTTGTG
>CM068966.1:38169980-38182919 GCA_035128595.1 Eptatretus atami
TGGCTTTCCCAGGAAAGATCATGGCAGATATGGAGACTCAGAAGCTTGAATGAAAGGACTTCTTCCAGAGGATTGTTGAGAAAGTAGATGGGGGAGTTTTCTCAACGGTCCTTTTGGAGAGACAAAGTGAGAGTGTGAGATTTGTCTGGAATGAAAGACATGTTCCACGTGTTGGATCAGCTTGTAATTTTATCCAGATCTGGAAGTGAGCGAAGAAGCTGCTGCTTGCCGGTCTGAGGGATGACAGATGGTATGACAGAGGGTGGAGTAATCAGAAAAGAGATAAAGAGGATTTTCCAGAGAGTTGGAGAGATCGTTGATGAAAAGCAGAAAAAGAACAGGGCCCAGAACTCTACCTTGAGGAACTCCAGCCTGGACAGGAAGAGGGGATGAGAGACCTCCATTTAGGGCCACACGTTCTCTATTAAAAACAAAGGCTGGTTGATGTGTTTTGGACTTTTCAATGGTCAGCGTATTCCTAAATATTCATTTTTTTCAAACTTGAATATCGTAGAATATAAGTTTTATGGGCACCCAAAATAATTGTAATTACAAAAAACATGTGCCCAACAAGGCACCCGAAAAAGGTTAATGTGGAGTCCTGCAGGTTATTTCCCCAAGTTTCCATCTGGATTGTCTCTCAACCCTGCTGTTGGTGCCCCACCCCACCCCCTCAACCATATCCTTCTATTCCTTTTGTTCTGATTTTGTTCTTTGTTCCAGCTCATCCATGAGCCTCGAATTTGTGTTTTAAAAAAATAAAAAATGAAAATGGCAGTACTGGGCCCATTTGCATATCTGCAAACATTTTAATATCCCAACTCCATAAAGAGTCATGAAAGCACACCCTTGAGAGAACAATTGAAAAGTACATCATAATCAGGAATTCCCATCACGTGCTCCCCTTTTGGCTGCCGGTTGCATCATTGGTTAGGGGCACAGCTATGCCACTGATGCAGTGCCCACCCACAATTGCCAACATCCAAATATATGGTCGGCACCAACCAATCTCAATATATGGTACGGCCCATAATCATAATAATGGTAGCGGCCCCCCAACCAATCACATATATGGTAACAGGCAATCCCCACTAATTCATATATTATGGTACAGGCAACCCTAATCACCAATATATGGTACAGCCACCCAACAATCAGAATATATGGTTGGCAGGCACCGCACCAATATAATATATGGTGCAGGACCCCAAATCACAATATATGGTAACAGCACAACAATCACCAATATATGGTCAGACACTCAACAATCACATATACTGGTTACAGGCACTCACTAATCACCAATATATGGTAATAGGCACCTCAACTTATCACAATATATGGACAGGGCACTCGCAACAATCCATCAATATACGGTAGAGGCATTGCAACCAATCATCTATATGGTACAGCCTCAACAATTCATCAATATATGGTACAGGCACCCCAACCATCACTAATATGATGGTACAGTGCACCACCAATCACAATATATGGTTACAGGCAACCACACCATCACCAATTATGCGTACACGGCCCCATCACAATAATGGTACGGACCAACAAATCACAATATATGGTACAAAGGCACCCAAAAATACCAATTATTGGTCAGGCCCCAACAAATAACAATATATGGTCCATGCACCAAACCAAATCCATATATGGTACAACTGCACATAACCAATCACAAATATAATGTAGCGGCATCAACCAATCATCTATATGGTAAAAGGCTCCACCAATCATCCATATATGGTAGGGCACCCAACCAATCCCAATATATGGTACAGGCACCAAAAACAATCATCAATATATGGAGGCATCAAACCATCCATCAATATATTTGGTACAGGCACACAACAAATACCAAAAATGGTAGCAGGCACCACCAACACCAATATATGGTACAGGCACCAACCAATCATAAATAATATGGTACAGGCACTCAACAATCATCCATAATGGTCGGCACAACCAATCATCAATATGATGGTAAGGCACAAAACCAATCACCAATATTGGTACAGGCACCACAGCCATCACCATATATGGTAAGGCAACCAACATCATCAATATATGGTAGCAGGCACTCCAACCATATCATATTGGTGCAGGCCAAAACCAATCATCAATATATGGTCACGGCACGAAACAATCACCATATATGGGTAGAGGCACAACCAATCTCCAATATTGGTAAGCAGGTCAACCCAACAGATATAATATTGTAAGGCCCGCAACCAATCACCAATATATGGTAAGGCACCAAACCAATCTTCAATATATGGTAGAGGCACCAACCAATCAATCCAATATATGGTAGAGGCCACTTTCCTTTTCCAAAACCCTCAAATGTTACCAAAATATATAGTACAGGCATCAAAACAATCATAATATATGGTAGGCACCAAAAACCAATCACAATATATTGGTACAGGCACAAACCAATCATGAATAATGGTACAGCACTCCAACCAATTCACATTGATGGTACAGGACCCATTACGCCATTCTCAATATTGGCTTACAGGACTAAAACAATCACGAATATATGGTAAAGGCACCACCCATATCAATAATATGGTACGGCACCAAAAAATCATCAATATATGGTACAGGCACCAACCAACGCACTATAAGTGGTATGGCCCCAACCAATCACCAATTTATATTGTACAGGCACGCCCCAACAAATACAATTATATGGGTACAAGGGGTTCAGAAGACAGAATACACCCAAATCTCAACTTACTCGCGTCTACGAAAGTGTTCACTTCCGGAAGAAAGTCTCACCCAATAGGTGGTAGCACGGCAACCAGGCTATACGCACACAAGACTCAACGATAATCTGTGATATTGCAGCGGCAGCCAAAACCAGGTTTCACCACCCACAATCGATAACCCAATATGAGACTTGTGAGGCTGTACTATCAGGGAGTTGGAGACGGTAACACTAACCTATAAGCTGCTGGACATGCATGCAATATAGTGCGTGGATTAAAAGGGCAAGGCCTACTGTAAGTGCATAGGCATATGATAGATGGTGGGCGTAGGAAGGATCTCACACCAAACTCATGCATTATAGTTGCGATAGAGAAATCTCAGGACAACAATCAGTATTTAACTAGTGGAGAGTATCAACAACTGGCACCAAAAAGAGTACTCCTAATCCTAATGTACGAATCAGTGCACCTCGTGGACTGCAGTTCGAGGAGAGGCGTGGTGGGCTCTTCACGAAGAAGCGGACGAATGACACCGGACCAAATTTCAGGAATATACTCGAGTGACTACTTTGAGGCACTCGCCACTGCCACAGATATGTTCGAATATATGGTAAACGCGCACAGCTCGCTCTCTAGTACGTTGGAAATATGTCCATATGAGGTGGTACATACTAGTGCACCTTTTGCTGACCTACCCCATATCTCCAATCACCAATATACTGGTGATTTCACTTCGTTTGTTGGAAACAAGCAGGCGCGTGTGGCTGAACTGGGTTGAACTAGCGGGAAAAAGTTTCCTACTTATATGGTACAGAGATAGTGGCATCCATGCTGATAGCACCTTTCCAGAGCTGGATGAACCATGATATAATACTTGGCTGAGTTGCTCGTTGACTAGCAGGTTCTCTCGATCTATCATAATACTACTGTTGTGACACAGGCTTTATCCAAGTTGACTGGAAGGGAGGGCTTGGTTATCCCATACATACTGGATGGTAGGTAGTAGAGTGCACGCCACCAGAAACTAGCTAAACCAACTCTAAGCTTACGGTGAAGGGGGTGACGTTGCTCTCAGGCAGCCCCGTGCAAAGTGCTCTCTATTAATCTGGATGTATAAATTGTGTCTCGAAACTAGGCCAATTTCTATACCTCAAATTCACTAACTCGGTATTTACTTGAGCATCACAGGCACTCCAACCACTGACCAATTATATGGTACGGACTCCAAGCATCATAATATTACTGGTAACCCAGGAGGCAAGCTTCAGGCTTTACACAACACCCAATACACAGATTGAATACGTAATTTGAACCGGTATGTCCCCCTTGCTACTCACAGTCTCGACAAGAACCTGCCAACAAAGACCGTACAGTTAATATTAATTCGGTCGAGGGATTACGCATGCAGTCGTGTTGATCTCATGCAAAGGTGGTTACGATCTCATAACCTAGTGCAATTAGGGATGCTCGCGTCTCACTGGAGGGAGTACTCTTGGTCTTACCTGCAGGGTGTGCCAATACACACTATATGGTACAGGAGCTCCACCATACACCAACATTTAGAGGTATCACAAATCTGAGGTGCTCCCCTCGAAACCATCAACTATCTATGTGGGACATACTGCATGATCGTGCTCCAATCAGGCAGACATATATGTTGGTGATCGAATGGCTCCTTCTCCAACAGACCTAATACATTATCCTATTGTTAACTGAGGCACGCGAGATATAATACCATACAGGAGATAGATAGATGTCTAGGGTGCACGGGCACCAACACCACCATCATCATATATGTAATGGCAACCCCACAATCTTTCTCCATGTATTATGGTATCATGTGAACTGGATTCTGGAGGTTGTCAGAGAGATCATAGCAACTGAAGTTGACTAATATTGTCGTTACTTTAAGGGCAATGTCAAGATCCTATAGACAACTTTAGATTCATACGTGTACTGAGAGTTGAGGACAAACGCCAAAGTCATACTCATTTGCGTAATGACTTTATATCCTATTGGGGGCTCGGAGGTGCTTGCAAACTTATGAGTTGGAGGGCGAACTAAACCAGGGTGCAATAATTGAGGTCTTGGTATATTGGGCGGCTCAAAACTCAACAAAATATCCCAATGAGCTTGTGTACAGAGATTGCCCATATATTCCGGATCTTAACTATCTAATGGTACAGGCACCCTCAAATTTCGTCTGATACTTGTTTTGGTTAGTGGAACATGGTTAGCAAGCTCCACCAGGAAGATACTCTCCACTTATAGCGTTTGACGAGGGTGACTAGCTCAAATGTCTGTGGCCTGAAGATACTATGATGAGGTCAATAGACATGTGTGAGGTCTGGGTTGCGATAGGAAGAGTCATCACTCGATTCTAATATTGTTAGACTATGGGGTGTGGAGCATCGTGTCGGTCCCAACTCGTTGGCACGCAAATGTGAGAAGTGTCGCTGAGTCTTCAGGTCTTGGTGCTTCAGTGCTGTACGCTCTGCTAGAGAATGTGACCGATAATATGTGTTCTGGTACAAGGGCAGCAGCTCTGACACGGGACTCAATACCATATATGGTTATAAGCTGCACTCTGGTGCCCAGATTTTCATTTTATGGCAGATAGTCTATATGGTGGAGGCTATATGATGTCCGGAATAATAACAATTCATCAGTATAATGATCCAAGAGCGTTTGGGCGTGAGAGCAAAACCAACATCGAGAATTGCTATTACAATGCTTGGTAGTCACGTGAGTCGACTCTAGCTGCAGCTGTATAGGCAGCATGTGCACTCATATATATAATATAACGCTTGGATACTAGGCACGCCATGCTCACCCAGATCTCCCTATAATGATATTGATACAGGGAGTCTCGCTGATTAGGAGGAGATGCACACTAAGTGGATTACTGGTAACCACGGTGCCTTCATGGTTGACGCCAAGGTCTTCAGATATCGGACATCGGTACATGAGGACTAGGCCGACTCAGAGCGCATGCATCTAGTCTGGGATTGTGGTCCGATGAGAACGGAAGGCACTCTGAGAGATCTCACCATATTGGTGCAGGAGACAGAGCAAATACAGACTAGAGAATATATGGTCGACAGGACGCCGCGGCTGCTCACATTGGCAGCACTCATCCATATATATTCGCGTTGAATCGAACGGTGCACTGAAGATAAACAGATGGATGAGTGACAAATACTGATTTTGGGTAACGGCCTGGAGAAGAATGGAGTATGAATAGAGTGGGGGTATTCTAACTGCAAGAATATATGGTACAGCGGCGGCACAAACGCCAGAGAGGGAATGAATAAGAAGTAGTAAGTAGAGCAGTGATTTGTGATTTGGTTGTAGTGTTTACAGAAGGGGGAATGGCATTCAGACCATCCAATATAGGAGTACGAGAGGCGGGCACGTGCCATAACGCAGTATACCTAAATAGTGTAGGGTGGGGGGGTGACAGGGCACATATTGCAGAGCCACTCAGAGCAGTGGGAGGTGAAGACCGAAATGGAGACCATGATTATGAAAGAAGTAAAGAACCACGACCTGTCTGTGTGTGAGAGAGTGAGAGGCAAAGACTCAGCTCAGCCGAAACCAATACGAGTAAGTATATAGCGTCACAAAGATGCCTAAATAGTCCTCTGCGTAATATACTCAATGCAACACACGATCGAAAGTATATGCGTTGAAAAGTGCACCGAGAAAGAAGTGAGTACAATATATGGTACGAGAACCCAGAGGGGACGAGAACCAATGCCAATAGTATACTTGGTAACAGGCACTCAGCAGACTGAATTGAATATGACAAAGTACTTTTATTAGTGGTACTCAGGCACCGAGCATACAAGCAATGATGGGCATCATTGGCTCACGAAGGGACACGGGCCTTTGGCACGGCATAATGGTAAAGCAGATTATTGGTTAGGCACCAGCTAGGCAATACCAAAATTATTGGTGCTATTGGAGGGGCAACGGTTCGAACATAGCTCAGTCTCATTCCCACCTAGTGAATGGGATAGGGCCCATCATCGCACTCAATCAGAGCATATATGGATATAGCTGGCACGCCAAACAGTACACCCTATATGTAAATGGGCTGTTTAGCAATATGAGACAACGCCGACACCTATCTCTTTAAACTAAATGAGTGTAATGTAGTGAGAAAGGCGTCACGATGCGAGAAATTCACATAATATCATATTAGATCACAGTCCTTGCACTGTCGCGGAACTAAATGAACAATAATAGTGAGATTTTGTGTAGGAAGAGGTTTCACTGTCCCGTTTGGAAAGGACATGTTCCAAACCGAATCTAGATCCAAAGGATATATGGTACATCAGCTGTAATTTGGCACTGAGTCCAGATCAACACTGCAACACGTATATGAGAGCGAAGTAGAGCCTGCTGCTTTGGCCCGCGTCGCCAAACAGGGTTCAGCCAACTAAGAGGGATGGGCGCACTCATAATAGCTAACCAAGATATGATATAATAGGGATGAGATTCTGTCCAGCAGCTCAAAGCCTAATCGAGAATCAAGAAGTATGGTAATCGCACCATTGATGAATCAGAGCAGAAAAGTACAGACGGCATACGCCATTTGGTCACAGGGGACTGGCTACCAACCAATCACCAATATATTTGGTGCAAGAACTCGGCAACACAGCTCGCGGAAGACAATACAGTATGATGGGTACAAGGCACCAAGGAGAATCACCAATATAGTGGTATTCAGAGGACGAAGCCTCCCATCACCAATTCACTTAAGTGCATACATGGTTCAACACACGTTGTCTATTAAGGCACAATACAAACGGCTAATAAGGCGATCCATTGAAATATGGTGATAGTTTTGGATTTATCAATGGTCAGCGTATTCCTAATGATTCATGTTTTTTCAACAACCTCCATACGAATATCTAATGCTACACCGCAATTAATATATGAGATAGTATTTATGGACCACCAAAATAATTGTAATTAAGGCCACAACACAACATGTGCCCAACCAGGCCCCCTCATCAATCAAATATTGGTGCACGAGCACAAAAACCAATCAAGCAATTATGGTACAAAGAAAGGCCTCCACCATACGACAAAGGATTTTATGGTGTAGCTCCTGCGGTTATGTTCTCCCGCGCACTCCACCATCGCACAATATATGTACCCAAAGTCGTGCCCCACCTGGATTGCTCAATCTCACCATCACTACTGACTAGATTGGTGCATGCAATGGTACACCCATTGCTGGCACCCTTAAACCAATAAAATCCTAATTCATCCACTCCTTTGATTATCTCTGGTACCTCATTTGTTGTTTGTTCCAGCTTCATTGGCACTTCCAGACCACCATGATCATATAATGGATGAGTGGCAGCCGCACCGATAGCCCATCATCAATATATGGGCTACAGGCCCTTCGAATGTGTGTTTTAAAATGAAAATGCGCAGTAACCATGACAAATCACACAATTATGGTAAGGCTCCTAACAACGGGTTCCCTTTTATACTAAGGCTAATACAATTTGTGATAAAATATCGCAGACTCGCGCATAAAGTCATGAAGCCACACCTTGAGAGAACTAAAGGCATTGAAAAGTATGTCAATAATCAGCATGGAGTCTAACAACTATACGTGCTCACCAATATCTGGTAGTTCTTATGGCTGGCTGCGGATTGCAATACATTGGCATAATAAGGCGCGCACAGTATGCTCACTCTAGATCAATGCAGTATCCCTCGTAGTTAACCACAGTAAATACTGGGTCGCTCACTTCACTACACAACTTCATGGAGGATGACAAGGTTGAGTCAAACCTGTTAGTTAACAATATATTGCAGTGACAGTGGCCAAAGCGACAAGCGTGCAACTCGAATCAACTCCATGATTAGGTGACCTAGGATACCAGGCACCAAACGCACCAATCCATGCAAGTATATGGTACAGCAAACCCAAAACGCATTCAAATATTGGTACAAACGGCACCATAACGCTAAGAGCCACCAAAAGGCTATAATGAGGAGTGATACGATTGAACAAGCGCCATTCTAAAAAGCGTATCCCAAAATATAAATCAATAAAAAGGTAACTCAATACTGGAATCACTGGTACATGGATTCTTATGGGCTCTACTGTCGGCCCCTGGCTATGTTAATAACCCAAATTTGGGTAATCATCTTCTGCTGGTGGGCCCGAAAGATCACAATAATATGGTACAGGCACCCTCTGGAGAGGAAAAGGTTTTTGAAGGAATTTACGCAATGTTTCCCCCAAATTGTTACGAGCCGACCATTTTGAACACACTTCCGATCATGTTATTAACAAGGCATGATCAACATTATGGTAATCCACGGCTAAAAACATCCTCACTAAACACATACATCCCAATCTTGTGGGTAAACTAATGTGTTGTAACAAGGCACTCACCAAAATTTGGTTATCCAGTTCTGGACATGGTGGGCATGTAGAGGAGGTATATTGTAAGGAATGTTTACTGGTACGCAGGCAACCGCAAACGCATTTTTCTCCCCAATAAATTTAATCGGTAAGACCGGAGCAACAAACCAAAATCAAACGAGATATATGGTACCACCATTTGGACACACTTCCTGGTCCATCGTTATTTAGAGATGCCTCGGCACCCAAATATCAAATAATGCGGTACGCGTCGCCAACATTATAATATATGGGGCACAAAACCTATATTCATTCATTGATGCTCTATGGTTCGATTGTGAAACGGCACCGATGGAAAGCCCGGTGGCGCACCAATCAACAATACATGGTAGGACCCCAGCCCAAATGCACCTCACATATATGGTCCGGCACTCAACAATAAATATGAATGGGTAAGGGCCGCGCACCAGTACCATCACATCTATGGTAAAAAAAAAATACAAAGGCACCCCAGATTCATATATGGTACAGAGGCATTCGAATCACATCATCATCAATAATATTGGTACAAGGCAGACTCCATCAATATCAATATATGGTACGACGTCAACAGCAGATCTCAATCACCGGAATATATGGTACACACAGAGGCACCCACAACCCAGTCACGAAATATAAATATGGTACAATAGGTTGCATTTCAGGGCCAACTGTATTATCTGTGCTACCAATTATCATTGGTTAAAAAGGAAGCTTAGTATGAGGTAGTGCCTGCCATTAAGGCTTGTCTCAGTACATAACTGGATGCAATGGTGCAGGTGCGCGATATGGATCTGGTGAGTCGAATGATCTGGAAGGGTGTGATAGCCTATGATCGATGGTGAAGTGACATATCTTTGGAATTGGTTGGGTGCGTTTATACGTAATACGGTTGGATCGGGAAGGCTGGTACATAATATACCCTCAGCGGTCCATTATAATAAACTCATGGTTGTAAAGATGGATCCAATAAATCGATATGGTCAGGTACAGTATAGTGTACCAATACCAGAGGTACAACTAATAAAACGAAAAGGCACTGCCAAAAGAACCAATCATAACAAAATTATGGTGTAAAAACAGCACCTCTCCCAAAAACATACAACTCAATCACAGCGGCAATAATGGTACAACACAACAACACGGCACCAAAAACAGATCCCTAACAATATTGGCAACGCACCTCTACTCCAAAACCTGACATAGCAACGGATTGTTGTACAATCCAAAAAAGCCTTCAGTGTCCATCAAATCACACTACATATATCGGTACAAGGCTAGCCAAACCCAATCATCAATCATATGGTTATGGTAATCATGCACTCGTCCCAACACGATGCGCATACATACAATCATTCAATGGCTATGGTAAGTAGATAGGCAAACCTCGCCAGATAATAACTATAAATCAATAATTAGGTAGCAAAAACAGGTGGCACGAAGTCAATCAATCACCAATATTATGGTCAGGCAGGCCCAAAAACGCACCGATCAATATATGAGTGCACACAAGGCACTCCACGACATCATAGATGATATGTAATTTCGCGCCAAATTTGGTATCATTCTGACTGGTGGGTCTGGAAGAGGAAGGTTTTTGAAGGATTTACGCAATTTTCCCCACAATTGACGAAGCCGACCATTTTGACACACTTCGGTCATGTTATTGGCATGACCTCCATAATATAACATCTCTACCCTGGCCTAATGTTGTACCCAATTGGTATCATTCTGATCGGTGGGTCTGGGAGAAGAGATTTTTGAAGGAATTTACAAAGTCGGCCATTTTGACCTACTTCAAGTCACGTGACTGGACCGAGCTTTGAAATTCCTGTTCCTCAACCAGTCAGGAGAGGGAACGTTCCGGATTGGCCAAATTTTTCAAATTGGCCAAATTTCAGCCGGATTCGCCCGCGGTTTTGGTCGGAGAAGTCAAAAAAGTTGACGGATGGCCGGAGGGTGCTCGATGACAACACCCTATCTTGGAATTAAATTCCAGATCAGCTAAAAAAAATCAAAAACGATGGCATTTCTAATATTGACCTTTTTGTACCCAAAGATATTGGTCCAAAACCAAAGGTAGCAGAAAAGAGACAAGCCAAACACAACCTCTCACAGAAGGTCTTCATTTCATTGGCATTGTGGAGGAAATACGTGCCAACACCTCCACTCTAACTGGTTCTTTCCAGGGGTGTGTTCAGATATACCAGCTGTCAGCTAGCGCTTGCAAAGCCCGCCGTTCCTTATCCACGGTTTTGGAATGGATGCTTGCTTCCGGTGCTTAAGCCGCTTGGCGAGCGCTCTACAAGCTGATTGATAAGGAACACACACGCAGGTTATATTTATACACGTCTCTGAGTTACAGGTTTACAATGGGAAAATTGACGAGTTGTTGACGGACCAGTACTTTCGGAAAATCAGTGCACAAGAGTACAAGATAGTATTTTGAGCGGTTACTGCCAACACTGTATCATGTACGAGGTGCGACAATGACAGATTTATACAAACGGGCGACTGTTCACGACCACCGACAAGCCCGGACGTGCACGGCGGCGATGAGGGCTTTTTTGACCTCGATTAGACGTCGCGCGATTCCATTGGACGGCCGCGTCATGACGGCGCGAGGCACGTGACGCAATTCGCGATCGTCATTGGATAAACGATTGACGTCAAGGCGCCGTGTTTGGGCAATGAGGGCGCGGCCATTTTTGGGTCAAAGGTGGCGCGACCGTGCGCCATGGTGGATGGCAGGGATATCATGTCGAAGGCGGAGGAGTTGCGGATCAGGTTAGTAACGGCCATTTGGAGGCCGTTTTTACTCAGGCCTGCAGTCGTGACCTGTGACATGAGTATTGATGGCCGTGTTTGCCTTGTTCGGTGAGTTTTAAACGTTGTGGCTTTGTACCGTCTCCAAAAGGCCGCGTTATCGGTGATATGTTTGTTCGGCGACACGTTGCTGCGTGTGCCATGTTTGTACGAAGTTTGGGTTTGATGGGACGGGACGTGTGTGTTGTTCGTTGGATTGTTCAGACGGTACAGTAAATGGTTCATTCGTGGTGATCGCTCGTCCCGCTGGGTTTTTCCTGCCTTCTGCCCATATGGTTCGGCGGTTGCTGCGGTGCTGTGGTGCTGTTTGTGCTGCGGTGCTGTTGTGCTGCGGTGCTGGTGCTGCGTGCTGGTGCTGCTTGTGCTGTTGTGCTGGCGGTGCTGTTGTGCTGCGGTGCTGTTTGGTGCTGCGGTGCTGTGGTGCTGTTGTGCTGTTGTGCTGTTGGCTGCGGCTGCTGTGTGGCTGCGGTGCTGCTGTGCTGCTGTGCTGCGTGCGTTTGTTACTGCGGTGCTGTTGTGCTGCGGTGCTGTTGTGCTGCGGTGCTGGCTGTGCTGCGGTGCTGCGGTGCGTTGCTGCTGTTGTGCTGCGGTGCTGTTGTGCGGTGGTGTGCTGTTGTGCTGCGTGCTGTTTGTGCGGTGGTGCTGTTGTGCTGTTGTGCTTGTGTGCTGCTGTGCTGTTGTGCTGTTGTGCTGCGGTGCTGTTGTGCTGCGGTGCTGCTGTGCTGCTGCGTTGCTGTTGTGCTTCGGTGCTGTTGTGCTGCGGTGCTGTTGTGCTGCTGCTGTGCTGTTGTGCGGTGCTGCGGTGCCTGTTGTGCTGCTGTGCTGCTGTGCTGTTGTGCTGCGGTGCTGTTGTGCTGTGTGTGCTGCGGTGCTGTTGTGCTGTTGTGCTGCGTGCTGTCATGCTGCCGTGCTGCGTGTTATGTTATGCTGTTGTGCTGTCATTGCTGCCTT
>CM068966.1:38189972-38214884 GCA_035128595.1 Eptatretus atami
TGGTTTCACTTATTTTGCTTATTTTACAGACACTGGCATACAACATCCTCTGGGATGTCAAGTTTCTTATGAGGTAGGTGAAATGTGACTTTTGACCCGTACAAGTTTGTTGAGTGTTTAGCAATTTAAGCATCCTTCCCATGGTGAAGATTTTGATTTTTAAAATGCTTTTGTAGTAACTGTAGAGAATGTGCTTAAGTCCCTGACACCGACCGAGTTGGTTTGTGGCAATTTTGGGGGAGGTGTGGCGTAGGGTGTGGGTAATAGTCCCACGTTGTGCAGTAGGAAGTACAGTCTTGTATGAAGATCTGCTCGAGTCTCACCACGAGTATTGTGAGCTCATCATTGTGTGCAGTAATTGGTAATACGAGGAGCTTCCTCACGAACCTTTGCTAGGTGGGTTCAGTGACGTGCACTCCACTGGTGATCAGGTATAGTACAATGGTTCTTTTCCAATAAAGTTGGCCAACGTAAAATACAAGTGCCATATGTTTGTGTAACCTTGTACAGTGCAGTGGTTGCTTCATTTGTTCTCTTAAATAAAACGTGTGAGTTATGGGTTATGGGTGTTCCTTTGTAAGGGCCCTGTCACACCTTGACGTTTAAGCCAGCAATGGCAACGTATAAAAATTGATCTAAAAACGTTGACGTACGCTGAATTTTGATGGTTTTTTTTGAGTTTTTGGCGTATTCAAAACGTGTTGGTCGTTTGCATAACATATTAGTAACGGGCACAGAACGTTTCGTTGTGTTATACATAACTTTTACCAACGAATGCTTACCTTGTGATCGGAGTTCAAAACCTAAGACAAGCGATAGTTCAACTTACCCTTTGCGCGCTATACGTATCGCCGGCGAACTCGTGCGTAGCCTGTTGAGAACTTGCCGGACGCCGATTGAAATCAAAACTGCCCGAGATTTGAATTGTCAACATTGCAGTCACACCTTGACGATTTTGCCAGCGTATGCCATTCTATGAAAAATGGGTTTACAACGCTAGGCACACGTCAAATACGCCTATAGGAAAGTTGAGTATACGTTAAGATTATGCTCGAAATCATTGAAGTACGCTGGCATATTACCTAGTCCGTTCGATACGTCGTGAAATTTCAAGCATGCTGAAAATTTTAAGACGTACTCGACGTAAGGCTCACATGTTTCGCATGCGTTGGCATCTGTTCTTGCACGTTCCGCGATCGTTTAAACACGGCGAACACACGTTACTTGTAGTTAGTCATAAGTCGAAGCACGTCAAGTTAATGGCAACCATACTTGAACCCAATTTATAACCGTTGAGTAACGTGCTTTGAACAAATGAGTAACGTCAGCTTAGCCTATGTTTAACGTGCTTGGAAAGTATGAGTAACGTGCATTGAAACTATGTATAACTGGCCTTGAACCAATGGCTACCGTGCTATGAACGTAAGAGTAACGTGCGTTTAACCTATGTGTAGCATGTTTTTGAACCTAAGAAAACGTGCATCTAACCATTGAATAACATGCTATGAACCTATTTGTAACGTATGTATAACGCACATTGTCGTATGTAGACGAATTAAATTGACGTCTTCCGGACAACCACAGAACTTACTGAAAGTGTTTCTAACTTACATCTACCGTGTACTGACGTATTGCAGCGTTTAGGGGAATTGGTACATCAAATGGCTTCACAAGAGGAACCCATCATTGTTCCAGACTCCATGTTGAGTAGATGTCAATGCCAGTATATCATAGTAGTAATACTATTAGCAGTAGTTGGTGTGCGTGACAGTAGTAATAGTATAGTAGTAGTTGTAGTAGTAGCATTGGTAGTAGTAGAATGTCTACATCAGTAGTAGTAGTGGTATGTCTATCTAGTAGTAGTAGTATGCTTAGTAGTAGTAGTAGTAGTAGTATGTCTATGTCAGTAGTAGTAGTAGTAGTTGTAGTAGTAGTATTGGTAGTAGTAGTAGGTGAGCGTGATGGGGAGGTGTGGGTGATGATGGATCCTCTTATCGTCCACGAATAGGAGACTACTTTGCACCATTGTTCGATGTTCTTTTCGGCTAATTTTTTTTCCTCATTCCCACGATGAAATATTTCTTTGTTTTACTTTTTAAAGTATTAAAAACGACTTTGACAAATGCATAATGTACTAGTAATGAACACAGAACGCTTCACGAACTTTACATAAGTTATACCAACGATTGTTTATCGTGTTTTAGGCGTCCACAACCTATGCCCAACGATAGTCCAGCGTATGCATAGCGTAATAATTCCCAAGCACGTTATTCATAGGTTATAATAAGTCACGGGTACCCTAAACATTACTTTGATGTGTTTCGACGTATGAGGAACTTTCAAGTAGCGTGTGCGAAGTGTGAACAACGTTTGTGTAGCGTGCTACAAAACGTTACTCATAGGTTAGAAATAAGTTTCGGGTACGCGAATGTTACCTCTACGTGTTTCGACTTATGATAACATACAATTAACGTGTGTCAACGATCGCATAACGTGCCAAACCTTATGGCCGGCGTAGCGGAACGTTGGAGCCAAACGCCGAGTACGTCGTAAAATTTTAAGCATTCGAAAAAGAGAGAACAAGCACAAAAGTCAACGATTAAAGCCAGCGTAAACGACTTATGGCAGTGTTTTTCAGGGTATTCCTAACGTATACAAAACTTACCAATAACGTATTCGACTGTGCCAGCGTATTCGGCAATTTGTAAAAAAAACGGCATACGTTCGCTAAATCGTCAAGGTGTGACAGCCCCTTAATGTATGAAATGCACATACACATCGACTTTGTAACAAGCAGTGTGCTTGGTGATCTAATATGTCTGCTACGACTTGGAGATTGCATTTTCTACCATTCCTCGGATGTGGATCAGTCATGCCACTTGTTTCCCAATTTTGAGTACTCGGAATACCATGGAACTCCATGCGATGCAAGGCTCGTCTAACTGTGCTGGTGGTTGCCCGATATGACCTCATGAACTCTTTATACGTCACAATCTGTCGCAAGCTTTTCCTCACTCTTAAGGTGAATTTCAATGGTATGCCAGATCAATTTTCATGGTTTATGTTGCATGCACTCTTGTACTTCATGATAACATTCTGTCTGGTTGATTTGGTGACTGATGGAATGGCTGAATGTGTCCTGATCACGGTGCTCGCTCTTCTGACCGGTGATTATCGCTCCTGGGCCTTGTTCTGAAACAGAGCATGGACAGATCAGCTGGTGTGGTGGTAGCTTAGAAAGTTGAATAATGAGTCTCAGGCAGTACGATGAATACCAGGGAGTTTTATCTGGATTCTGGGATTTGTTCATAGAACATGTATAACATGCATTGCAACGCACGTTCGGTCCTGCATTGGTTTGAGAGTGGTGTTTCTTTCAATGAGGCTGCAATTTGTTTGTGCTGTTTTACAAACTGCCGATGCTCTTTGGGCACTCCCATGTTCCGCAAAAATGACGGGCGTCTGGGGTTTGTGCCGTTTTATGGCTTTCACTTGTACGTGCGAGACCGGGCTGCCACAGTACCACCTTGCGCGCTGCCCCTGGGGCTCCTCTGCTGCACACAACTCTTGTTCATCCTGTTTGTTCTGGAAGTGGTCGTCCGCTATCGGTCATCTCTCCAACTAATTTCCTGGATTTTGCTGCCTGCATCATGTCTCGCTCAATATCCTCACAATAGGTCTGATCTTTCCCATTGTTTTTCCTTTTGCTTCTTCCCATCCACAAATTTTATTTCATGCCCGTGGCGAGTAATAGGCCCTCCCTCTGGCAGGGGTCAGGAAACAGCACGCACAGGTGAAAACCGCACGTTGTTGGCCCACCCTCAGGAGCGGCGAGGCTGGGAATTATTTTGTCCCTAACCTGACCCTGGGTGTCTCCAGCATGGATGCAAAATTTGATGAAGATTGGCTGAGTCGTTTGAATCTAAGCAAACAAATGTGCTGCACGGTGTCGTGGGGATATTAGATGTGGAGACTTAAGAAATTGTATTTTTTTTTTCAATTTTGAAATCTATTCACCTTGTTTCTTCTTCCTTCTTCCTTCTCTTCTTTCTCCAGAGATTGTTTGATGGAATTTTATTTGGTATTTTGTAGCAGCAAAAACTAGATTATCATCGGAGCTGCTGCAATTGATGTGGGTGGAGTATTGTCTGTGCTCGCACTCGTGCTGCAGACGGTGTCATATTGCAGTTTTTATTTATTTATTTTTTACTACTTTTCCGAATTATTCTGCAGAGAATCTCACACAAAATCAGACCATATAGTGCAAACTTTATTTGTAATTCGTCCTAAATTATTATTATTATTTAATTCCCATCCCCTCGTTTCAAGTCACCATTTCCACAAATTGTCCATAATTGCAGAACATCACTTGCTCTAGGTTCATCCATAAGGCAAAGTAATGGGATAAATAATTACAGGAGACCATAGTTCCCAGTATTGTATGGAAGGTAATCTTGCCGATCTGGTTCTTTAGTTTTAGAACAAGCTTGGCCTTGATGTTTGAACATGGTTAAGTTTGCCAACCTGTCTTGACTGCTCTCGGGTCAACTTCACACCTGTGCTTTTCTTTTATGGCAGTAAGTGGCACATTATCCCATCATTCATACATTTTCTACAACGACTCATGCCACCTTTTTCTGGAAAAATCTAAATTGTTTGACCTGTTTCCTTGGATGACTCTTCATGCCACCTTTGAACCTTGCAGTGCCGTACCAAGTCTGCTGAAAAGGAGAACAAGTCAATGAGTTTAGATTTTTTTTTAAAAACAAAGAGAACGTGCCAATAATGTTGTTCTGTTCAACATCAACTCGTGCTGTCATCTCTGGATTCCTCTCACCATACCATCGGTTGTGATCCGTTGAGCCTTTTCCCACAGTTGGATCGAGATTGTTCTCTTTGCTTTGGTTGTTGTTGTACTCTCTCGCATCATACAAATAATTAATTTTGGACTTCGTACCATGAAGTGTGGCTCGTATATATGAGATCCCCTCGGGGTACTGTTAAATCAAAAGTAATGACGGGAAGGAAGCTAATGAGGTTTTATTTTGGATGGGGACACATGTGAGGTGATGTCGAGTAGATGAAACCGGTGCTTCCATGCATCTCAGGAACCTTGCGCTGGGAGGTGGGCTGCTTCTGCTGCTTGTCGAATCGAGTTCCGAGCGGCGCAGCTTCTTTGCCGGCGTGCCGAGTGCTGGGGAAAACCATCGCAAGAACTACATGCAGCTCGGCGGTCGTGTCCTCCTGGTGCTCATGTTCATGACCTTGCTCAATCTGGAAACGTCCATTTTCTCGGTACGTGCTGAGACTTGGCTGGTTAAAGTTTGCATCCCTGATGAATGCACTGCAACATTACTAATTAATTGATTTTAAACCTCTAATTTACCTTTTCTATGTAAATTGTTTTGAAGTTCTGTAAAGTACTGCACTGCTAGATTGGGGCCCAGTAGACAAAAATTCCGTTGTCAAGATAGAAGCAATAACTTAACCCCAAGACTGGCATTCTCAGCTGAGTGTACAATGAGATCCCAGGTTCAAATCCCTGTGTTGATTCATTTCTTGTCCATCATTGTCATTGCAATTCCGATAACACTACATTGGTGTTTCCCATTACCCTCATCCAACATGTATGAGTATAACATCTTTCTTGAGTCTTGGATCTTGCGTCTCGATATTCTGGGACACCGCAGCACTGAAAACCAATTAAAACTCCAACTAGCCAAGCCGTGAAGGCCCGTGGTTTTTTTAAATGGTGGGGTCTTGAGTGGTTCGTGGACCCTACCGGCTAACCTTTTCAAACGATCATGAATTGACTTTGCACCGTTTGTTTGTTTGGACACCAACGCGTGGCTGCATTTTGCTCGTGCCGACAGGTGCTCCAGGACCTGGTGGGCACTGCCCTCATGCTCCTCGTCGCTGTCGGCTTCAGGACAAAGCTGGCGGCGCTGACGCTCGTGCTGCTTCTATGCACGCTAAACGTGTACCTGCACCCTTTTTGGACGGTGCCCAGTAACCGTGCCATGCATGACTACATGAAATACGACTTTTTCCAGACACAATCGGTCATCGGTGGTTTGCTTATGCTGGTGGCGTTGGGGCCTGGAGGCGTATCTGTCGATGCGCACAAGAAGAAATGGTGAAAACTAGGTTGGATGTGCAGGTGTGCATGGTACCGAGGGTGTTCCGAGGGAGGTGAGCGTGGGTCGAGTTGTGGTGACGTGCTGAAATTGCCTTTGCAGCTGCTTTTTTGTATTTCTCAAATTGTTTGAATGACTGTGAAATGGAGCCGTTCTTATGCTGCTTTGGGCTGTTCCACAGAAAGGAGGTGGGTGTTGATTGTCTTGTTTTTTTTGTTTTCTTTTTGTTCAACAACAACAACAAGAAGTTACATCCACTTCAAAGATTCTGCATAATGAAACGCTGATGTTTTCAGTGGGGGTTTAAGGTTTGCAGGATGGTTCCACTTATTGTGTGAAATCATGTCATTTTGACGATTCTACAATTATGGAATGCTCAAACGATGAGAGAAAGGTGAATTGTATTTTCGTCCAAACAGGCCTGTTTGAGGTTGACTATATTTAAGATCTTCCACCACTGAAGCAGAAGTGTAATACCTTTGTTCCATCCGTCGTCCTTTTTGCTTCCGTTTTTGACCGTCCGTCCTGTACAAGTAGCTGGCGAGTGAAAATGTATTAAAGAAATTTTACTAGATAGCTGTTTTGTTTTCTACCTTGATGGTTTTGTCGTCGTAGCAAAGTAACTGTGCTGGGAGGAGATGAACTAATTTATTACGTAAGCAAAGTCGGTCATTTCCCTTTTCCATCCACCATTATTTACTTTTAGAACTGATTTGGTGAATACAATGCACATTGTCACGGAGCCTGCCTCACCCCGGGAAGGATACCCAAAGCAAAAAAGCTATCTGCCTGTTAAACCGTTCACGTCACGTCACGTTGATACTGTTCATGAAGTCACGAGGAGGAAACTTTTGTGAGGGTGCAATGCATGATGCTGAGTGAACATCTTGTCCATTTGATAACTGGGCTGGGTGCCATCAGCAAAGCAACATTGAGTTCGTACAGGGTATCGTCACGTCCTGTGCTTTGCCATGCCTCAAAAACTAAGTTGTTGGCAGTTCTGGCCAAATTCCCTTGAGGTGTGTACACCGACCTCTGAGGTGTCTAGGCTGCGTTCAAATTTGACACTGGCTATAAAATGTCATCTTGGTGTCGTGCAGGTCCGGTGATAAATCAACCTGTTGGATGTTAAACTAGATGTACCATCCTATAATATGTGGATGGTGAAGATCCCATCTTGTCTTTTGTGAAGAGTCAGAGTTATTGTCAGTTCCCTGAAATTTCAAATTCTTGCATTCTATAATTAAGTATTTTGCACTGTCAAACCGAGACAACTAGTTTGTGAAAGACTTGGGATGAAAATGTATTCTTTGTATACAACATTGAGGCTTGTGAAGGAGTGAGGACATTAACAGAATAAAAGGAGTGGAGGTTAAAAATTAATTTTTTTAAACCCACACTGGGCAAAATAGAGGGCCTTGAGAAATAAAGGATGAGGGGTAGAAGTTGCTTTTAACTGCTCCCCAATCGGGGCTGTCAAGAATGTCTTTTGGACCCCTTTAGCTTGATGAGAGGGGCAATACCCCTGGGCACTCACCTCCAAGCACAATGATACTGAGGAAGTTAACGTGGGATGGAATTGGGAAAATGAACTGTTGTAGCAAATACCTATTTTGGGGAGCAAACCCCCCACCTCCTGTAAAACCTCTTAGATCCTGATTTTATTTATTTTAAATAGCATGAGCAAACTTTGGTGCATCATTGGTGATGAAGGTTTTGGTCAAGTTTCATCGAAGTTGTGTGTGTGTGTGTGGTTTTGGGGGGGGCAACCCCTCCTTTAGGGCCTTGGTTTTTATTTTATGTTATTTATTTTTAATGCCATGAGCAAACTTTGGTACATACCAGGTGATGAAAGTTGTCAAGTTTCATCGATGTTGTGCGTGTAGTTTCAAAAGAAATTGCAAATGTTTGTGGACGGACGACGTGCCATCCCATAAGCTCCCTGGAATTTTTCCAGGTGAGCTAAAAGTCATATCGAGGCGTTTTTAAGAACAAAAGGTAAAGAGTAAATTAATACAAGTGCAGGCTCATTGAGGAATAATAGAGTGGTTAGTGATGGGAGATTTATTAAATAGTTACTTTGTTTTAATATTTATCCAAGAACAGTCAAGGAAGTGAGGAAGAGCTTTTAGAACAGTTGCAAATAAGAGGGAAAGAAGTAAAGAAACAAAAACTAAAAGATTATCAAGCTCTTGGCCACAAAATATGCACCTGAGAGTATTGAGGGAGGTGCAGAGTCATGAGATTATCTCTACCAGTTCAGTAGCCTGCTGCTGGCTTCATGGTGAAGGTGGCTGGCTTGAGATCTTAGGGTCTTGAGTTTGAGTCGGTCGTTTCATTAAATAACACCAAGTGGGTTGATTCAGCCTGTCATCCTTCCGAGGTCGGCAAAATGAGTACCAGCTTATTGGGAATGGGGCACTGTATTAAAGGCAAAGCCATGCTTCCAGAAATGATGCAACCAGAAGCCATAGACTTCATACAAAATAATGACATAAACCAGAGGATGGGAGAAATGGCTACAATGTAACACTGTCGTTACTACGTCGGGATGGATAAGCCCTATCCCAAACAAAGGTAAAATTAAGCTTCATGTAAATTTGGTACCAATGCAAGGTCCATTCTTGCATGTTAGTTTTTATTTAAATTTCTATTTTTTACTAAATCAAAGTAAACAAAGTAGAACAATGTCATCACGACGTCGACCGATATGACTAAGTCCACATAATTACATACTTGCACCAAGTTTGATTTAAATCCCTTCAGATATTCTGAAATATCACTTCTTTTTTTTTTTACCAAACATGACCTTTTGACCTTTGATGCCAAAATCTAATGGGTTCATCTTTGCCTCATAAGATATATACTTGTACCAAGTTTGGTCAAAATGCCATCACCAGTTCACAAGTCAGGGCAGTAACAATTTTTAACCTCATGAGATGTCTGACCTTTGACCCCATAATTTAATCAGTTCATCTTTACATCATTATACATACTTGTACCAAGTTTGTCTTGGATCCCTTCTGCTGTGAAGTTATGGTGGTAATGAAAACCTATTATGGACTCTGACCTTTGACCTTGATGGCATCATCAAATCAGTTAATCTTTACATCATAATATATATATATATATATACTTTCATACCAAGTTTGGTCAAAATCCCATCACTGGTTCACAAGTTAGTGCAGGAACAGAATTTTCTTTACCAAATGAGCTGTGTGACCTTTGACCCCATAATTTAATCAGTTCATCGGTACATCATTGTACATACTTGTACCAAGTTTGACTTTGATCCCTTTAGCAGTTCTTAAGTTATCGTGGTAACAAAAGCTCATCACAGAAGTACGGACTTTGACGGCGGAGGTATAAAATTGAAAGTTCATGGAACACCTTGCCCTGTGCATTGAAGGGTGTTTTCAACTCTCGCTTTGTGCTTCCGAGAACGATCTATATTTTTTATGAACTGCAATTTTGTCTGAATCTCCATTATGTATGGATGGACGCAAAGACAAACTTGCTTGGTTGATTTGTTAGGCAAAATATTTTGTCCACGTACTGCTAAACTGGAGGTTTTTGGAAGTGAAAACAAGGTCACTTGTGTTCCACAATGTTCAAGTTGATATGAAATCCTTCCTTTTCTCCAACAACCTCATTGCCGACCACCACTGTGGTTTCAGACCAGGTCACCACTTCAACTCACCCAACAATGGATGGAGGCCCTCAATGTCAGACATGAGATCATGGTAATCTCTCTTAACATATCTGGTGCTTTTGATAGTCTGGCATCCTGCTTTGCTCTCCCAACTCTCCTCTGGCATCGAACGCCAACTGCACACATGCCTTTCTGACTTCTACTCTCTGAAACAACGTGTATAAGCCTGGTGTAGGCTTAGTGGTTGGGGTGGCTGGCTTTGGATCCGAGGGTCGAGATTGAGCCCCGTTGGCTGCTGAATTAACACCAGGTGGGGTTGATACAGCCTGTCTTCCTTCCGGGGTCAGCAGAATGAGTTCCAGTGTAAGGGTATCAGGACACAGCAACAGTGGCATAATCAACAAAATGATTGCTACCCAGCAGCCAAGCTGCCATACGCAAGAAGAAGAAGAATCCAACCGTGTGGCTCTGAACAGAATTCTTTCATCTCCTCTATATCAAAGCTGGAGTGTAACAAGATAGTGTCCTGAGCCCTGTTCTTTTTCTGGTTTTCATCAATGATCTCTCCGACTGGAAAATCTTTATCTCTTTGCTGATGACTCCACCCTCTGCCGTACCATCTGTCATCCCTCAGATCGGCAAGCAGCAGCTTCTTCACTCTCTGCAGATCTGGATAAAATCACAAGCTGGTCCAACACGTGGAACAAATCTTTCAACTGTGAAAATCTCACACTCTCACTCTGTCTCTCCAAAAGGACCGTTTGGAACCCCCCCTCCCCCTCTCTCTACTTTCTCAACAATCCTCTGGAAGAAGTCTTTTTCAAGTTTCTGGGTCTCACTATCTGCCATGATCTTTCCTGGGAAGCCACATTTCCAAGCTGGCTCCAAAGCCAGTCGCCGACAGGGAATCCTCCATCATGCAAAGTCCTTCCTTGGCACATCTGAGCTCCTGACCACAAACAAAGCTTTCATCTGCAGCCTGATGGAGTACTGCTCTCCCCTCTGGGCTGGTGCTCCCACCTCTCTCAGCTTCATGCTGTGGAAACCAAGCATTTTGGATCATTGGTATCTCTCATGATGAGGCTGTCTTTTGGCTTTTCACTCTCTCACCGCAGGCAGGTCGGTGGTCTTTGTCTTCTACCGTCTCTTCACCGGCCTCGCGCCCCCCCCCCCCCCCCCCGCTCTGTCTGCCATCAGCAACCCCCTTCGGTGAAACTACCAAAATCAAGAATCACTGCTGACCTTCACCAATTAATCCTCTTTTTTTTCCTGCCTTTGGAACAAACTCTCACACTCTCTTCAATCGCACTCTTCCCTCCAGGTATTCAAAATAGCTGTTCACCACCATCTCTTATCTTCCATGATCTTTTCTACCCCCGTCAATCCACCTCAAACCCCCTCCTTCAAATTCCCTGTTTTCCTGTCATGTAAGGACCTGAAAGTCCCTGTCGTGTCCATCTTGTTTACCCTGTGTACCCTGCCCCATCCGTCTCCCTTCCACAGATCTACTCATGTCTCTGTTCCACACTTTGTCCTTCCCTCTCCCACCCCTCATCGCCTGCTCCCCTTATAATACGTTCTGTGTGTTCGCTCTTGTACAAGCCTTGACATTGTGTGTATTTATATAAAAACACTGGGGTGGGGATAATTGAAGTTAAATAAAAGTTTTTTTTAAATAAAAAGCATCAACTCAGTTTACCGCCATTGATGCAACGTTTTTTTAACACCACCTTATTTAACATGTTAGATTAGTTATTTGTGCCTGCTTGTGGCCTTCATGATGTCCTGAAAAACAATAAGCTTCCTGTTTGGAATGATTTTAAATTTTGACTGCCTGGTTCCCATCGTGCTGCCTTTTTGGCTGCTGGTTGCATAATTGGTTAGGGGCACAGCTATACCGCTGATGCAGTGCCCCTATTTTGCTGACCGCAGAAGGATAACAGGCTGAGTCAACCCCCTGGTGTTAATTCAGTGGCCAACGGTTCTCAAACTCAGAACCCTAGGATCCCAAACCACCACCCTAACTGCAAAGCCAACACTAGGCTATGACTGCCTGGTAGGGAGACAATTTTTTTTTTTATCTTACTCTATTCGCATGTGCAATTCCATACAATTTACCAAATTCAGACGACGTACTACTAACCTGCAGATCTGTGTACCGATTCGTGTTCTTCGGTGTTCAAAATATAAAATTCAATTGAAATGGTCGTTACTCGATCACATATTAATGGCTGCAGACAGGCAAAGTGAACCAATTGCTTAACCCCACTTTACGCTTCGTGTGTGGGGTTATAAATATCTAACAAGGTACATCGACAAAGCATAGAATCACACAACCCGGATTGTTGAAACCAACTACATTCCCAAGCGTTACATGTAGCTATCAAGAGAAGTTTATGTGGAGGATGTTGTTGGACTCGAAACTGTGAAAAGTACATTGAAGGGAAAAAAAAATAATAAAAAGTCGCATTCGAACGAGAATATTCTCACGCTACCAACCATCCCATCACATTATTATTGGCATTGCTGTCCCGACATGCTTTTACATAACTATAGTGATTCGAGAAGTGCGTTTGATTTGTATGAATTCCTGAACCGCTACATCGAATGAGTTGAAAACTTGTGGTTGTTCTTAGGGTGTGTAGAAGAAGATTTTAGGTGGTAAAAACAAACTTCATAATCCTTTGGATTCAGTGGGGGAAGGACCCCATTTCTCTCAATGTACGTATGTGTGCCATCGGGGCGCGGTAATTTGGTCACGGTAAAACGGTCACAAAAAGGGTAATCGGTCAACGCAAAGTAATTTGGTCACGGTAAAACAGGTCACGGGAGGTAATTTGGTCACGGTAATTCGGTCACAAGGTAATTTGGTCACGGTAATTCGGTCATAGGTATTATTATTATTTATTATTCACTGCATTTAAGGCCAGTAAGGCCAAGAGCAGTAATAAACATTTTCATTTCATGGCCGGCGAATCTTGTTGGCATAATGACGTATTGACCAAGTTTACTGACTACTATAATTGAATCGGAATTTAAAAGTTGAGAGACAGAATCGATTCCATTATAGTATCAGTAAACTTGGTCAATACGTCATTATGCAACAAAGATTCGCCGGCCATGAAATGAAAATGTTTATTACTGCTCTTTGGCCTTACTGGCCTTAAATGCAGTGAATAATAATATAATAATAATACCGTGACCAAATTACCTTGTGACCGAATTACCGTGACCAAATTACCTCGTGACCGAATTACTGTGACCAAATTACCTTGTGACCGTTTTACCGTGACCAAATTACCTTGTGACTGTTTTACCGTGACCAAGTTTCCGTGACCCAAATACCCTTACATTCGTGCCATCGTGCCGCTCTCGGTGGGAGGGGACAATACAAGTCACAAACTCGAGTCTATAGAACATGCACACAGTGCAACGTTTAAAAAAATCCAAAAGTTTCATGTTAGTTAAGTAGTTTTGAAGCATTGCCGAACACACCACTGCCTTGAACCTTTCTATATATTGGAGTACAGGATGTACTACAAAACTGGAGGTCCTTGGAAGTATCATGACAGACGATTTGTGTACTGCAGTTGAATATATAATTAAATTTAAATAAAATTAAGATTGTAAAAATCGTATAAATAAATCGTCCAAGTACTGAGGTGTGATCAGTTACCAAGCAGCTAGCTAATGCTTGCCAAACCAGCAGTTCTTTAACGGTTTTGAATGGAGTGCTTGCTTGAGTGCTTCAGCTACTTGGCAAGCACTCTGTAAGAAACTTGCTAATGGAACACACCTCTGCAACACTGGAGGTTCTTGCAAGTATATACACACTGAAATTTGACGCAAGAGGAGGCCATTTGGTCCATCATGCCTGCGCTACATAAACACCAGAGCAATTTATATAAAACTAACACTGTACTCGGTTGAGCGCATAGCTCCGCCAGGCTAAAGTTTACTTTTTGTATCCCACTGATAGGCCAGATCCAAACCAAAATCGAATAGACTTATCACCTTCCCAACTAATCCACCAAGTTTTATCATAACTCGTCAACTTTTTGAGATATCATGCTACGTATCGTTTTTGGCCCTATCTCACAATGGTGAAAAATCACTTTAAAAAAATTCTCATTTCACCAAAATTTAATCAATTCGTCCTCATCACACCTGATCTATCCACTAAGTTTCATCTGAATATATCAATTAATACGAATAATAATAGTTGTACAATTTGGCAATAATAACAATGAATGTTTAATCCCCACCCTGGCCCAATCACCTCTGGGCTTGGTGAAAGGCAAGCTAATATTCAAGTACAGCTGGCAGGTATGCGACAAGGCCGTGAAGACCAATGAACCAACGGGCCCACGAATATGGTAAAAGAAAATAAAGAAAGATCCCCAGAAGTATCCACCGACATAAAAGCAAAGCAAAACAATAAAATTAAAGGACGTGGTTATTTTAAAATGAATAAAAACTTTGTCTGCCCTGGTACGTGCAGTAATTTCACCCGATAGGAAATGACACAATCTGGAGATCGAGCAATTTAATGAAAACCGTCAGCATTCACCACGCACCTGCATGGGTTACGCCCATCGGCACTAAGCACATGTACATGCTGCTGCTCCTGATATTGCCGACGCTGCACAGAGGATGGCTTCGCCCCCAGGATGTTGCTGTTGCTGCACCCGTTTCTGTAGATCAATCAATCAAAGGGTGAAGACAAGCTTCTGTTCTTTTTTCCCCCCATTCTTACGGAATGAGGTACAACTTTCAAAAGGCTAACTCGAAGGTCATGTAGTAGGGTTATCCAATACAAGTCTTTCAGGAAAGTAGACAGTTGACGAAGGCACAGGAATTATTAAGGGTGTCACAGCAGGCAGGTCATGAGACAATGCTTTGAATAAGAGGCTGCGATACCTTTGCTGTGGGATTCAATTCCACACCAGCAGCTATGTTACTTCAGGCATGCCTTGGAGCAGAATCGAAACGTGCTTCCTGGGAGCAGCAAAAAAAAAAAAGAAAGACAGATAAAAGCATGTGACCGACTCCCTCCTTGCCATAACGAGGCATGTAAGAACTTCCCTCCTATGTTTGAGGGCTTTCTTTTCATGCAGAAAAATGACATCACGGAAACTGTTCTTAGCGAAAGAGGCGAAAAACACGAGGAAGGCGGCCGTCATGGCTCGTGAGGGCTTGCTGAATGTCCTCATAGGGGGGCAGCTCTGAAAGGTCTCCGAGTGCTGCCACGGCCGGCTTGCTGCGAAGCATCCGCTGGGCCACACGCCGTATGTCCTGGGCGGTTACACCAGCTGCGCACAGTACAAAAGCATAGATGCAATCTGGAAAATGCTTTCTTCCTCATTCAGCAATTATTGGTGATGTCATTCGATGGCAGGTGGGGTGAAAAGGAGGGGTAGTAGGGTATGGATCTCACCAATCATGCTGCACAGTTCGTGAGGAAGTTTGCGCTTTCCGGTCGCCAGAACCTGCCGTCCAACATCTTCAAAGACGACCGGTCTCGATTCCAAGTTCATCATGAGCATGGACCGCAGTTGGGTCTTTGCTCGCTCCAACTCCACCTAATAAAATAGGTAGACGGCTGCAAAACCATTTGCGATGATCTAAGCGTCCCCTTTTTCGGTATCGGGACAACTAATTGACATACAAGTAACATTCGGTGTGCCATTCCCCTTGCCAAAATAATGAAAACACAGCTTTGAAGGCTTTAAGAGTCAATTAGGCCTCATTTAGAACAAAATTCCATTTAATTTATTGAAGAAGTTAAATGCGAATGTGGCTGCGCTCTAATGAAGTACTCACCTCACCAACATTTTCCCCCATCAACACAAACTCCCTCGTGACGATCTCAGTCATGTCCCTCACCTATGCCAGATGAAACTGCACATTCAGTCATTTGCCCTCTCCACCAAGCATCGCCCACTTACAAGACCCACCCCAAAGTAAAAGTTGTAAATAACAAGAACCTTGTGATCACAATGTCACAACACCTTGTTCCACTGTACCTGGTTAGGGTCAGCACTGGCGTGGATGCAGAACAGGCCCGTGTCCTCATAGCTGTAGTGATACGAGGTGGTACTGTACATCCAGTGGTACCTGGGAGTATGTAAGCATGCACGTCTTACAAACCAGCATTTGTTTTGTCGATTAGAGCATTGATGAAAATGATGGATGACTGCACCAAATGTATCTATTTAAATGAGGTTGGGGGTGGTGGGGAAGGTAGAGGTGCTGTGAAGATGTACGTAATCAAAGCAAATGGAAAAGACAGGACTGACCTGTTAAGAACATTGAGGTAAAGCCTGGTAAACATGCCTTTGCCTGGACCCCCAGCAGAAAAGGAGCCCCCACCACCCATGAGCATGTTCAGAACGGCAAATGGTACAAAATCATCTTCCTGTAAAGGTCACAAAGGAAGCTTTAAATGGTAATTCACTGTACATTTCTAAAACACCGTCAGTCATAGGTTTAAGCATTGGTGACATTGGGATTTCAGTTTGTGGCTGGGCCGACACCGTCAAGGATAAATGTCTTTAGAGTAAATTTAACAAAGTGGTTCGGAGTGACTGCTGAACTGTATAGAAGAGCGAAAGCATGGACGTCCCGAAGTGTTATCAAGTTTCTCAGTCCACCCTCTACCGTGGCATCCCTCATCCTTTAGACAGGCAAGCTGCAGCCTCTTCCCTCTCTCCAGACCTTAAAAAAAAAACAATATAAAAAAGTCACAAGCTGGTCAAACACTTGGAATAGGTCTTTCAATCCTGACAAGTCTCACACTCTATCATTCTCCAAGAGGACCGTCTGGCAAACCTTCCCATATACGTACTTTAAAAATCCTCTTGAGAAAGTTCAGTCATTCAAACTTCTGGGTCTCACAATCAGCCATGGTCTTTATTGGGCAATCCACATTTCAAAGTTGAACTCCGAAGCCAACCACCGACTGGGCATCCTCTGTCATACAAAGTCCTTCCTTGGCACACCTGGTCTCTTATCCACCTACAAACAAGGCTTTCATCTGCAGCTTGATGGAGTACTGCTCTCCTCTCTGGGCTGGCTCCCCCGCCTCACAACTTGCTCAGCTCGACGCTGTGGAAACCAAGGCCTTCAAGATTATTGGAATCGACCACGATGAAGCCGAGTCTCCGGGTCTATTACTTCACCATCTCAGACAGGTTGGCGATCCACTGGTCTTCTATCGCCTCCTTTCTGGTCTTGCACCCTCTGCTCTTTCCATGCTTTGTCCCCCTGGTTTATGCAGAGCTCACACGGTTCACCATCAACCCCCTCTGAGTGAAACTAGCTGCCCCCTTTCCCACCACAAACCTTACTGCCCTCTTTCTATTTAGCATATGGCCATCATTCTAGAAGCTCTCACGTTGCCCCCAAAATGATTCCGACTGCATAGTCAATGCAAAAACTTTCTTCCTTCACCATTCTTCCAGCCATCGGTTGACATATAACGCTCTGATCATAATTTCTATTCTATTTCCTAATCTTGGGAGAATTCCAGAAAACATTACTTCACAACCCTTTGCTTCCAGTCTCTTACCCAATATCCTGTATCTATTTTTCAAAACCTCCGAGCAAGCTTTCCCGACATCATTTGCTCCAAAGCGTACCACAACCAACGTCTTCCTACCGCGACATGATGTCATTTAACTCTCTTCCCTCCATTAATCCTAGCAAGTGGTGCACCACCATCTCAATTCATCCTGTTTCCTTATCCTTAATCTTTTATACTCCCATAGACCCAACCTAACTTAACACTCCTACCTACTTACAGGTTACTGCATTTCCTTCTCCCTTTCTCCTTCTCTTTCCTTTTATTTTTTTTTCCTGTTCATTCCCTTGCTCGTGTCCAACTATTGCAGATTGCACTCTGTTCGTACACTGCCTTTTTACACTCTCTCATCACACACTTCCACAAGCGTCACTTTTAACCAAAAAACACACGTTAGTCTGTTGTTTGTTTATTTATTTACTATTATTTTTTCAACATTCAAGGAGAATTATTCCCCATCACAAAGCTTCTTGAGATTGTCAAAACTACAAAGGTTGGTTTCATGGTTTACAATTCTAGTCTTAACATTTTACTGTATATTGATATTCCAAAGAATTGCCGTGGAGTCAAGCTGTGCTTGTTTAAGATTAAATGTTTTCTGAATCCTCCTTTCAAGCACAAGTACCGAGTGTTGTCATACCAGACATTTTACCAACTTGGTTTTTTGAGGTTTTACGTAGACTACATATCCGCACAAAGTCTTTGTTTCAAGTTTTACGGACAAAGCCTTTGGGTTGGCCCGTTTGGTGTCCCCATCTGAGTATCTGGCGCCTGGTGCTCAGACCCCAGGTATAAATCTCATGTAGTGCTAATTTATTCAGTTTCCTAATGCATTTGTACTTCACGTAAAAGTACACTAATGTCACCTAATGTCCTTGTCCTGTGCGTGATGAATCTCCATGTCTGATTGTACAGATAAAAACAAACTGAGGCAACATTGTCGATATCATGATGAAGTTCAAAAATGAGATGAGCTAAGGAATAAAGAGGTGACACTCTGAGGCAACCCTACCAGGAAAGAGCAGCTCTCCAAGCCGATGACTACGTGCGCAAGTTCAGGGATGGGCGTGGGACTGGGACTCACATCAGACATGTCCTTGACCTCCTGCCAGCAGACAAGTAAAACAGAAAAATGTTGTCTAGCAGATTAAGAGGAAGTGTTCCAAGTTTGATCATCCCCTCACCACCCTCTCGACAACAATAAGTTGACGACACATCATCGCAAATCCCCACGCTTCCCACCGAAAGCAAAATTGAAAGATGGCAAAACGTTCCACCAGGATTGACCCAATATCAAATTTTGAATTACAAAATCTTCTGTTTTGACCCCTGTAACCCTAAGTTCCCACCCCTTCCCCCTGGGGCATGAACCAGGGGTCAAATCCAAAACAATCGTTATGTATTTAATGCATCCCCCAATGTTGTTGCCTATACAACGTTCCATTAAAGAATATTTATAAATGTGCCCGTAATTGCATTTTTTGAGATTTGACCTTTTGAATCCACTCCAGGACCCCAGGGGGCAAGGCCAAAATTATTCTGCTCTCGCACCTTCATGCCATGTATTGATCAGAAGAGCACATGATCGATCCATTAAAGGCAATGGGCCAAGATAAGCAGGGTGGATTCCTCTACTGTTTATGTACAACGATTTGGGAAGCTCTGTTTAGGTAAGAATGAAACTGGTCACTTTAACCACCACCCCATCATCTTAGACTTCATCTTAAACATAGTTTCCATACACTTCTAAAGGACATAATAACTTTGGATGGTAGAAATTATTCAAAAACAACTCGTTTCTGGCTGCTGCATTGTCTCACCCTCACTTCACCACCAGAATATTGTGCTGTGGAACAGTCGACTTCAGTCGGTGGACTCAAGCCCCAGGAAGGTTGTGCACCTGGTCACAGGGAAGTCACATGTTACATTGAGTAGCAACAAAGTCAGGACCCTCAAATGTTTTCTTTTGATTGTTATGGCTTTACTCGAGGAGCTTGTACATTTACAAGGAATCGTAAACTACCTCACTCTCCCCCACCCTACCCAATCCATGAAGGAATGGTCCTGCACCAGTGAAACTCGGTAACGATGTTAGCCCATTTTATGTATCATTTCAAAGTGGTGTCGCACATTTACCCTAATGGCAGAGGAGTTTCCTGACACCTTTTGAACACAAAGTGTTTTCGGATTTAAAATATGAAAACAATTTTTTTTTTATCTCCCATATGACCTCAAACATGTAGGATAGGGACATTACGAGACACAAGTGTGCTGTTACTTGAAGTCTCAGGACATTATGAGAATATGGACAAGCATACGAGTCAAATTAGGGATCCCATCATCGCAAGTAGTTGTTCCTGGCAATCCTGATGGCAAGATGGCAGTGAATGTTTGGCCCAGAGGCCATGCTTGCTGTTGCTCTGACAGGCTTTGTTCCCTGGTTTTTCCTCTAATCAACATTCCCACACCGGTTTCCACCGTCGCTACAACTTCTTCCTTCACATCTACCGTCACCAAACATTATGGAAGACTGTGGTCTTGGCTCCACTTCAGCAAGAGCACAACATATTACATGTGCGCGATATCTGGGTCGCTCTGGGAGATTAATCGGCTAGCCACGTGTTGCAAGCCTGTTTGAGCAGAACCGACCATGGCTCATCAACCAACAATCGTCACCAAAGCACAATGATCTGCGCGCAAGTACACCCAGAAATCAGAAGCGGGTCATTAAAGCCATGACAATCAATTCTAATGGTCTGAAAGGGAGCACCGAGCAATCGGTCTTTTAAATATCGATAGTGCACCACCGGCCAGATGTTGTTCTTGGCTATGAATCCAAGCTTGATGACCCGTTTTCATATTTTCATGTATATTTTCATATATATATATACATGTATTCATATATATTTTCATGCCCCGTTTTCCCAAGTAACTTCAATGTCTACCAAAGACCGCAACACCCATGGTAGAGGGGTGTTCATATCAATCAATCCATGACATGCTCAATGTTGCAGATTGTCCAGAGTTCAATTGCGACTGTGAGCTTTTGTGGAGTAATTTAGTTTACCAATGCCAAGCCTCTATACATTACAAGTTATTACTACCCGACAAACAAGCAGAAAACTATTGATGAACCGTCCCAATCCATTTCTAAGCTCCTAAAGAAGCACCATTGAAGTCGCCCCATAATCATCTAATCCGGTGACTCCAACTCTGGATATAGACTGGAACTCTTGAACTACATCCAATTTAACCAGAGCCAGCAGCCACCAAAAGATGCTTGACCTGCTCCTTGAAAATTCTCTTACAAGACTAGTATCTAACACATGTTGGATCTGATCTGATCCTCACTAAAAACATGATTCTTATAAGCAATGTTGCATTGCATCCTGGCATCTCAGATCATAATATTATAACTTTCAATATTAGTGGTAACTTACCAACTCAGGTCGCCGAGAAGGATTGACTTTTATTTGGCAAAGCCGATTTACAATGATTGAAGGTTACGTTACTTCAGGATTTACAACCGAGTTTCCTCAAGCAAATCCAGTCGATTCAAACTGGATTATCATTTCGAATTTTCTGAGTAATTACACCGTTGAGAATGTTCCCTCGAAGATGAGCTCAGTCGGTTTAAAACGTCAAATGAGAAAGAGTGATGGGCTTTTTGGAAAGCACGCAGCAGCTGGACAGGGGAGCTTGGCATAACTTCCGTCAGCATCAGAACAAGGTTGCTAAGGCTGTTCACCATACAGGCTGTAATTACATCAACAATGTCATTGGAAACAGTTTTGTGACTAACCCAAAATCAGTGTTGAAAAGCAACTACTGAACCTCAAACCTTCTAAACCAGAGCCGGATTATTACAATCTCACAACAGTTTCCAATATATATAAAGAGTGCGGTGAACCAGAATGATTAAAATATTAGTGAAGTGGTTTCCAACGTCAACGAAGGTGGACAGAGGTTATGTTTTCATCCCCGTGTTTGTCTGTGAGCACGATATATCGATATATTAATTTTTTATATTGATATAAGGGTATTGGAATTTAGAATACTAGTACGTGCCCGTTAAAAAAAAAAATAATAATAAAACTTTCAAACCGCGAGCAAGAAACAACAACCACACAGGCCGTTTCTTCGCTCTCGCGTGCCCGTACATGCGTGGCCCGGAAGTTCGCATATCGCAGTTACGATTATTCGCAATTTAGTTTTAATGGCCAATTATTCAATTAGCGCCAACGTATTTTGCCTTTTCACAATGTCGTCGCCAAGGAAAAACACAAAGAGAAGAGAAGAGAGAAAAAAAAAAACGTTCGTGCAAAAAAAAATAAAAAAAATTACTTCCTGGTTCGGAGCATACCAGCTCACACTGATGTTACCGAAATTTATGCACCGTCTAATATGAAAACGATCATAAGTTGGGCATTGTGTTTATCTAATATGGAATAGGCAAAGCCTAGAAGCGAACGTAGAATTCTTCTTACATTCGATGCTGCAATTTCCGGTTACTTCGGCCTGGATTCGGGATCAGCGATCAAATAATGTAAATCACGATTAAAAATATTTTTTTGATGATGCGGGAGATATTCTTATTATAAAATTAGGTAGACTTAAAACTGCTAGAGTATTTACTCTATTTTTGTTGTTAATTTTTATTCTAAAAGGTGTGATTGGGTATACTATAGATCAAATTAATTATTTGTGCATTTCTATAACCGTGATAACACTACTGCAATTACCTCAACATTACCTTCACAACAACTACACCGCCATCTCGACAGTCTTAGACATAGACTTTAATCGAGAACAGATCTCATCTGAAAAAAAAAAAAAATTCCTCAACATTAACTTCACAACAACAACTACACCGCCTAGAACAGGATCTCATCTGAAAAAAAAAAATCCTCAACATTACCTCACAACAACAACTACACCGCCTAGAACAGGATCTCATCTAAAAAAAATATATTAGCGAACGTAGAATTCTTCTTACATTCGCTTCTCACTTTACCTATAACTTGTTCACAACTGTATACGCAATTTCGCGTTACTTCGGCCTGGATTCGGATCAGCGATCAAATAATGTAAATCACGATTAAAAATTATTTTTGATGATGCGGGAGATATCTTTATTAAAATCAGTGGAGGAAATATACACCATGTCTGATATTTGGGTCTTTTCATGTCTCCGACGATGCCTTTATCTCCCGGCATGCATCATTCCCCATGCCAAAAACCGGAAGCAAAAAAAAAACCGGAAGCAAAAGGGTCATAGCCAACGACACGGATTCCAAATTGCCAGGGAATTGTGTGTTGTTGTTTCCTATTCTCACATGTGCACGCGTTAAGTATGAAGCTCACTACGTTAGCTATAAATGCGCATATGAAATCGAGAAATTATTAGAATACACGAAGTCATCACTCTCCGGAAGTCCGTACGTTGTAACCCGTAATGGGAACCGGCTGAGGTTCCCTTCCCCCATCGGCCACGCCCACGAGCAACGTGTCTTGTCATTGGTTGGTAAATAAATGGCCATAACTTGGGAAGCACTTGTCCGATTAATATTCAAACCTTGAAAAGCACATCCTCAGGTCCCCACAATATATCTGGCAAGTTTCAATTAGATCGGACCAGTGGTTGTCGAGAAACAGCGGTCACGCATGCACGCACGCACGCACGCACGCACGCACACACCTGGAATTATAGATAGATACCGGTATAATGAATGAAAAAATAAATAAATAAACAAACAAACAAACAAACAATCAATCAATTGGGAAATCACCAACAAATCAAAGAAAGGCGTTTCCAATCTTTAAATACCGTACATGATTTTAAAAGGTTTGATGCACTAGGCTACACCTGGAACAATGGAACATAGGACGTACCAGAAAGTAGGTACACAGTACGTTTTCACTTTTAACCCTCAGCACCCGAGCACCGTACAAGCAATGGTGTTTTTCTTTGCTCTCATGGCTGTTTTTAAAGAAAATGCCAATTCGTTGTTTTTTTTCTTAATATGAATCGGGTGTGCTTTAGAAAGCCTGTGCTGATTACCGACGCAGCAATCCGCGATAGTCATACCGGCCTGTGCCGATTACCAATACTCATCTCTGTTGAAAACAAAATCATCTTTAGTACAAGATGAATGTACCATTACGCATTTTTGGAGCCTGTGTAAAAAAAAAAAAAAATTTTTTTTTTTTTAAATATAAAGGACCCTATCAAATGCTTACGGACGGATTCAGACAAACTTGACGGACAGGTTGGGTGTGTGACAAGGACGAATTGATTCGATTTTGGTGAAGATCCGTATCTGGATCCGAGAATTTTTTTTCATTTCCAAAGTGATTCTTTATAATTGAGAGATGGGGCCAAAAACTATATAATGCACGATATTTCAAAAAGTTGTGGACAAGTTATGACAAGACTATATGGATGAGCTGGGTAGTCGACGAAAGCAAACCGATTCGATTCTGGTTAAGGTCCGGATGCAGATCCGGCCTATCAGTGTAATACAAACTGTAAACCGTTCACCCTGGCGGAGATACGCGCTGTACCAAGTGCTGTTCTTGTTCATGAAGTGATTGTTTCACCAACGGGAGAAACAATATGACAAAACAATCTGTGATCATCATACGCAGCAGGGTAGCTTCGATGTTAAGAAAAGATTGACATATTTCTTTGTTGAGAAAAGGTTGGTACCTATTGTACATACGTCTAAATTAAACAAAGCGATCATTTCCATTTTCCTCAGGAGTGCACTATGCAGAACATCACCAACCAACAAGGTAGCGCTGTGCGGCCTCCACAAGGCGATCATGTTTCACCCCAACACCAGCCAAGACCACGCGATCTGGAGTATAGTGGTTGCGGAGAAATCCACGTAAAGCTTCACTGCCAATCAGTGGCAGGTTCTCCCTGGGGCAGTAACGAGATAAGCCCACGGTGTTTTCCCGAAAGGCAGCCTGCACGCAGCGGTTAGAAAGACGCAAATAAAGTCACTTGAAACAGACGCAAAACTTTTGTACATGCGATAGGATAATCATACAAGTCACTTTATTTGTTCATGCAACTTTAAAATGATCAAATTTAAACAGATGCATAGCAGTGTTGGTACCGCATGAATCATCTCAGTGAGGATAGCTTCAGGGTCGGGTCTCATGTTCAGATCTTCCAGCTCAAAGCCGATTATCATCCTGGTGGCATCAACCTCCTCATCTGCTTTCCATGACAACGTACACACGTGTACAAAATATCTCCGAATATCAATTATTCACGTGAAAATCCACATTTAAATGTCTATGATGCTAAGAGGATTTCATCGCCGTGTGCACAAAACTCAACATATGCATTGTTCAAAAAATGAAAATACAAACAAGGTTCAGGATAACAATAAACAGTTGATGTCTTTAAAGCAATGAGGAATCCATCTGTATGATGGAAAGCTGTATGGCTCAAAGGAGGATATATTGTTACGAATTTGGAAACCATGAGCACTCAACATTCAGGTCCCAAAGATCAGTTATATCGGTAA
>CM068966.1:38214909-38230135 GCA_035128595.1 Eptatretus atami
GTATGTGTTTGTAGTAAGGGTCTCGTCCCTTTGTTTAATGGGTGATTAAATGTTCGTGCGCTGCGGAGTTATTTTGATAGTCAGGTTTTTTCTTTTACATTTTCAACAACAACAACACTTCCGTCTCGCTCCATCCTGACGCCATAAGCGCTCGTGGTGAGCGGAGTCAATGAAGGACTTGGCGTCTCTCTCGACCAGAGAAATGCGAGCGAGTTTGCTTCGTCTTGGTCAATGGGACCAACGCAGGACAATATTACTTCATCATTCCTGTTTGAGAGGCGGTCCGCCATGGCGCCCGCCACGCCCCCCCCACCCCCGGTCCAATCAGTGGACTTGGCGCCCCTTTTGGCCAATCACAGGGGCAACGGTGGATCGCCGTGCCAAAACCGTCCAGTAAGGGGGGGGGGGTTACGAGAGGGAGTCCCTCCCCCCTGGACGGGGAGTGAATAATTGATCGGCACGATCGACTGGGGGCAGTTGGGGTTTGCCTGCCGGATCGTCTTGGATCGCCTTGCCTTGCCTGCTGACGCTCACTGCCTTGTCCGCCCTCGTGCTGGTTGGTGTCCGTCCTTCACCCTCCGTCCCTGGTGCTTGGAGTGGCATCGTTGTTGCGGGTTCGAGTCCCGCCGAGCCAGAACGTCCGAAGACCGCACAAGGCAACAGGTCCAAGCTTCGCTCTGGTCTCCAGCTCACCTTTCCTCAAGCTGAAGCCTTCATAAAGACCGAACGTCCATTTCTGGGTATTGGTGTGTGTGTGTGTGTGTGTGTGTGTCGTGTCCGTGGCCCCGTCTGATAAGTAGAAACTCTAAGTGCCTGTGTTCCTTGTACATTATTTGCCTTGCTATATTTGGATAACCTCTTCCCTTACGTGCTCCCTCCGTCGCCCGACTGATGTTAATAATTCCCCTTTTTGTTGATGTACCAGGTCGTTTCTGTGTTTCTTTCATTGGCTTAGCATGGTGCGTGTTGGAAAATAGGCGAAGCAGCAAATTGTTCATTTGGTCGGCGCGGCTCTGGTAACTCCGCTCGGTTACGCCGGATCCGACCGTTACCTGCGACTCGGATCGGACAGAGTCGGCCGAGGGTGTGGTTTCCCCGGTAGTTAGACTGCGTGGTATTTAGGTATATTGAAATTGGCAATTGACCCTATCCCACGTGGTCGACCTATTGGTGATCTTGGTCCGATAAGGGACCCGTGCCCTTTCGATTATCTGAAAGGTACCGACTAAATTCCGGGGTGTTAGAAGTTGCCCCTGGGCAACTGCCCAGCTTGCCCTGCTACATCCGGCCTGATAGGCTGTTTGGAAGGACATTGAGATGGAGCAAATAAAAGACAAAGGGGTGAGTATGAGAAGAGAAAGATTAAACTGTGGAAGGTGACAGGAATGAAGCTGGTCCTCTTCAAGAGGAAGTCCAGTGAAAGCAAAGAGTCACCGAGGATGGAGGAGTAGAAGGAATATGGAAAATGTCAATGCCTGGTCATGGCAGCTAAAAAACAGTGGGGAGAATGGAGGAAACAAGGAAAATGAGACATGGGGTGGGTGGAATTAGGAAGTACAGCCATGATTAAAAGGACGAAGAATGGCATATAAGAATGGAAACTAAGAGAAGACAAAGACAGAGGCAAGATTGGGAAACGCACAAGAATGGTGTGATAATTTGGAAACACCAGAGGATGAAACATGTCTACTACAGAATATCCAAAAGCAGCAGAAACAAAGGCAAGACTTGGGGAGAGTGTAGGCCTGGTGTTGGCTTGGGATCTTAGGGTCCTGGAGTTGAGCCCCTATAACCCGTTGAATGAACACAGCGTGGGGCTTGACTCAGCCTGTCATCCTTCCGAGGTCGGCGAAATGAGTAGCAGTTACTGGTAATAGGGGTATTCATCAGCGGCAAGCCGTGCCCTCAGCCAATGATGGTACCGCGCAGCCTTTGTGCTGCATGAGAAGAGGAGGAGGTTCGTTGTGTGCAGTTCTGTTCTTTGCGTATGGCAGCTTGGTTCTGGGTAGCTATCATTATTGGAAGGCACAGCTGTGCTGCTGATGCTGTGCCCTCTCCAGTACACTGTACTCATTTCACCAACCTCAGAAGGATGACAGGCTGAGTCAACCCACTGGTGTTAATTCAACAGGAATTAGGGCTCAAACTCAGGACCCGAGGACTCCAACCAGCACACCAAGCTGCAAAGCCATCACCAGCTATAGTGTGTACATGATATGTTGGTCAGATTAATTTATTTATTCGTATGCAGCCTGGTTGCTGCTTGGACCGCATCATTTTCTGGAGCGCGGCTGTGCCACTGATGGAAACGCTGCGTTACAGCACCTGGTGAACTCATTTCGCCGACCTCGGTAAGGACGACAGGTTGAGTCAACCTGCCTGGTGTTATTCAAGACGTGACAGGGGCTTGAACTCAAGGCCCTAAGATCTTAAGGCCATGCCACCTCATCGTGACGCCAAAACCAGCTTGTTGGTCAGATATTACATGAAGAAGAGGAAATTAAGAGAAGGTGGAAAGAGTATTTTGAAAGATTACTAAATGTGGAAAATGAGAGAAAGGCCCTGACGGAGGTATGGAACGCGAAGGGATCTGTGAGGAAGTTTTCAAGAAGAGGAGGTGAGAAAGCACTTTGACAAAATGAAAGAAGGAAAGCACTATGGACCATCTGAAGTTGTGGTCGAGATAGTGAAGGTGCTCAGATGAACTGAGGGAGTTAAGTGATTGGTGGAGTTAATTTGGAAGTGTGGTGTGAGGAGAAGATAGCAGATGATTGGAGAAGAGTAAATTATAATAATACCAACTTTCAAACAGAAAGGGGACATCTTACATTGGAAATTACAGAGGAAAATTAAATTACAAATGCAGAGAAAGACAGAGGTAATGTGTGTGGTAAGACTGGTGTAGAGAGGGTCAAGGTTATCAGTATAGGGGTGAACATCAGTATAAGCTAAACAATGGACAAATCAAATACTTGGTCCAACAATAAGGAAGGAGGAGGTGTGAAGCAGAAATCCAGGACAGAGTGAAGGCAGCATTGGCAAAATGGAAGGAGGTTAGTGGATGAAGGATACCGAGAAAATGGAAGGTTAAAATGTACAAACAGTGATGAGGCTGGTTATAATGTATGGTGCAGGAACATGGCTTTGAGAAAAGGGAAGAGGTGCTGAGAGGACAAAGATGAAGAATACTACTCATCTGGATTCTTCGAGTATCACCAAGAGGATGGTTTGAGGAATGAGGAGATACGCAACAGAGCTGCTTGTACCACAGAAAGGATTAGAGAGAGAGGTTGCGGCAGTTTGGGACATGTGATGAGGAAAAAGGATGAAGAACCATATCAAGAGCATGAAACGAGCCAATTCAGAGGGGAAATATTAAGTAGGATGGCAGATAAGGTGGAGGGATGAAGATGGAAAGAAGATTTGAAAGTAGCATGGGATTGAAAGGAAGATGAAGGTACGAGGGGGATGGACGAAGACGATCCGAGTGGCCGACCCTACCTGTTGGGATAAGGACAGAGGAGGTGAGAAGTATATCATCTTTATGCTTGGAGTTGGAGTACATTAGAGAATTCTCATGACTCGAGGTATGAAGATGTGGATCACAATTGTGCCACAACCTTTTAGCCTAGCTTCTGCCTGCTGTCTTTCACCATATTGACAAATAATAGTGCGTTGGCACAATCTCCAAGGATTTTGTTCTTGCAGTACTACAAGAACAGTGTTCTTCCCTGAACAAAGTAATGACACAGCACACACATTTCACAAAACAACCTCCTCCCAGCCTTCCCTCCCAACATAGTGGACACGGTTAAGAGTAAGGAAATGCTGAAAGGTTATAGGCCGTATACATATTACAGTGGATGTTAACTGCATCCCAAATCTTTCCTTTCAATAGATCCATCCGGCACATTTTACTTTGTTCAGAAATCTGAGATTTGATGGATCAGCCAAGCAAAAGTGAAGGAAATGAACGAGGGCTTGCTTCTTGAAGATCCAGCAAAAGCCATGCAAATTTACATCCTTGTGAAAAAAACATGTGAACCTAGCTGGTCAAATATATTTGTATTGTAGAAGCTGCTGCCCACAGAGCAACCAACTGACATAGACAAACAGTGTAATCTGGTGTCGAGGAACTCCACAAGATCAGAACACTAATTAGATGCTGATGAATGATAAGATGCTGTGAAGACTTGCCTCCACTTCGTGAGTCACATCGTGTGGTCTTTAACATCGACAAACCAATATGAGAAGACGGGAAACCCAGTTTAACCTCCATCCGATACTACTACGCATTAATCGCCCTTCCATCAGGGTGACCGTTTATAGCTGGGCCAAGATTCTAACCCAGGCTTGACAGCTTAAGAGAGAGGCGGACATACTCCAATTTATCCTGCCACTCCAAACAGTAAGTTGTATATGGAACTATAAGAGGTGGTGTGTGTGTGTGTGTGTGTGTGTGTGTGTGTGTGTGTGTGTGTTGTGTGGTGTGTGTGTGTGTTTTGCGTTTTCCTCCGAAATGGCCAACGGATCTTTGTCAACTTTTAGAGGTTCTTCAGAGTGAGTGCCGGCAGTGTTTTATGCAAAAAAGTTTTTGGAAAAATTTTGTACTTTGTACACTCATAATATTAATTGAGGAATAAAAGTACTCAAAGGTTTTGGAACTAATGACTGTGGATAAACCCTGAGCTTACAGTTTTTAGCCATAATCAAGACATTTTATTGGTAAATTTGGATTTGTCGAGGAGAATGGGCAAATTCATTCATTTCGAGTGCAGCTTGCGCTGCTGTTTACATCATTGCTGGGAGCATGGCTGTGCCACTGATGCAGTGCTCCCTTGCTGGTTAGGGCACGGAATTGCATTTGTTCACGGTGCCGGCGAATACTGGCCTACTCTTCATGAAGGACACTGTGGGATCATTAATGCCCACCAACGAATGCTGGCAGACGAGATGTCCATTTACATCATTTCCGCGAGGGATGGCACATAACATTGATGAACCGCCCTGCCTGTTGAAACACAGAGATGACAGTTTAATTTATAGTCTGGGTCGAGATTCAAACCCAGGGTAGACAGCTAAAGAGAGTGTGCGTACCTCTGACCATCCTGCCAGCCCAAATAGGCAAATGTGAAGTTGGCTCAATTTGGACCGCAGATGCTTTCCAGTGAGCACACAATAAATCACATTTTCAAGGCTAGAGTGGCTCATAATAAACGAAATTGTAGTGAGATATATTATTGTTTACACAGGATGGCATTAATGGTCACAATGTGACCACAAACCTACCTGCAAGTTGGCTTCAGACACCTCAGCCAAGAGATCAACAACAGCTTCAGCCCGCACTATCCGCAGACACAGCGTACATGGTGGTGTCTCTACGTTAAAGAAGAACAAACAAAAATACTTTCATTGAAACAAATAATTTGATGCAGTACCTTCTCTCTATTGCACCCAACTTCACCTAATCCATTTCACAGCTATCCACTTGCTCCCATAATGATTCAATTAATCAAATCACGACTCTTTGGGTGTGGGAAAGGCAGACGTACATTCTACTTGGCAAATAGCATTCAGCTCAGTGGATCACTCAATACTGGAGCATTTTGTTTTTAAAACACCTCCCCTCTACGCACAAACATAAAGGTCAAATGGAACAATTCAGATAAATAGAATACATGGGATGGACCCATAAATGGGGGGGGAACATAAAATCAAATGAGAGTATTCGTACATACCAGCATTGGCCCACTTTCGGGTGAGCATCTTAAGTGGTGTTCCGTCCCAGGGTCAACGGGGGTACTACGAGGGAGAGATATCCTTGGTTGCTCCCGGACTCACCGGGAATCGCAGGCCATCACAAACGAATGAGTTTGTGTCGCGGCGGGTTCGCTAATTGACCGTGAACACCAATCATTTGACCATGTGACCAGTGTCCTCCGTCTGACTAACTGTTTAACTGGGAACACGCAGTCGCCTTGTCGGGAATCGTGCCCTCGATGCGTATTGCGTTACATACCGATATCAGGTACAGCCGAGCGGAGCTGCCAAGTACACACTGGCTAATAAGCAGATTTTGGGGGTGTAACTTCCCGGCTAGGTAATGTGTGGACCGTGCTGGACCAATGGAGGAAAAGACCAAAATGACTGGGACATTGATACGAAGCAAATTATTCATAACAAAGCGAGGAAAGTTCTGTGGCATCGTCATGGGTTATTCACAGATGTAAAGCAGGGGAAGGCAAGGAATTTGTGGGTCGACAAAGAAATGCATATTCACAAAAAGAAGACAGTGCAGATTACCCCGATAAACTTATAGTCTTAACTTGCCACTATACATGAAATGCACCGCCACCGCCGACAACACACCACACACACACACACACATACACAATTACAGATAGCCCAGAAAGAGGAGAGGTAGTTGAGGAGTAGTGACTCATGTAACTGGCATGGTCCAATCACTTAGGACAACGCGGAGGAGGAAGGAAAACTGAAGGTGTCTGTTGTGTGTGAATGAGCTGTGAATGTAGTGCAGGCGTGTCCATGCAGTGTGGTTAGAGAAGGGAAGTTAAGTGCCAGCAGTAGTCAAAGAACGGTTGCTCGGGAATTGCCCCCAGCAATTGCCCTTGTCGTCCACAGTGGATAACAAAGAATGGGAGGAAGATGCTGAGAGAGAGACTTTAAACGGAGTTAATAGTGGTCTGTAAATATGTCACATGTTGGCTGCGGATGAGTGAAACTGAGCGTCAAGACTAGGGGTGGTCCGGCCGCATTTCTGGCAATTCTTGCTCCACCACGATCTCCTCGCTTGGACTGCCTGCCCTCTCCTCTCGGTCACGCTGAATTGATAGCAAGATTTCGCTCGACCGAGAAGAGTTTCTTGCAGGAACGATCGGGAGCCAGACAAAGTAGGAGCAAAGTTGATGCGAGCGAAATTGATCCTTTTATGGGCCCTGAGCGAGGAGAGCTAAGAATCGATCAAACGATCTGTAAGGTTGTTTCGAGCTCCCCATTGGCGCATAGCATGTCACCCCGGGCCCGTAGCCCGCCCGCCAGGCGTCGTAATCGAAAATGGCTTCATTCGCTCCTTGCCTGTCAACGCGTCAGAGCTCTAATTAAACATTGGACGAGAGTCCTTCGAGAAGCGCTCTCTCCGGCCCGAACGTAGCACGGACTCCATTTTAATGCGTGGTTATTGGGAACCCCAGAGCATCTCGCACATCTTCGAATGAACCCCCCAGTGCAACACTATGTAACGCACGCGAAACACGCCGATCTCCATTACCCTTTTCCTTCGGTATCTCTGAGACTGTGTTGAGCGTCCAATGAGTTGATGGCAGTTGTGGCGGTTATGGAAGGAGAGAAGTTATTGTGGAATTGGGTGAAGAGATTGGTAAGTGGTGTAGTATGTTGGCATGCGGGGAAGAGGTGAGGAGATGATTGTAAGCTGTGGCGTTGTGGTTGAAGTGTGTGGGACTGAGATTGTTGTGGGGATTTTTAAGAAGAGATCGCGTGAGTTTCGCGTGAGTTTCTTACGTGATTGCAATTAACATGGTAGTCTGTGAGCTCAGACAGGGGGTCTGGATTATGCGCGCAGATTGTTGACCAACCAAAAAGACCTTATATAGTAAGTTAAATGGTGCGTGAGATTTCTGTTAAGTGCGCGCGTTGAAGTGTTGGTAAAGGTCTGATATGGCTCTATGATGATTGCCTCGTTCTACACACGTCGTCATCGCGCATCGTTACTTTCTGCATGCGTGATCGTGAATGAGATAAAGTGAAGGTAAAGCAATGAAAATAGAGAATAGAGGATTGAAGACAAAACTAAAACCTGAGACGGGCAACATCTTTCCCCATTTACCCAACCCTCAGACAGTGTAGAAAGACTGACAACAATAATATGAAATAACCGTCTTAGGATCACTATATCATTGGGTGCCATCGCCTCGGAGGAGTGCCAGTTTTATAGAACCTCGCAATCATGGTGATATTGCTGACACCTGAATTTTTTTGGCACAATACTATAACCATATCTTGTGTTGCTGGACAACACTGTAATGTTCATATGTAAAATGCCCAGTGATCAATTTTAGAGTTTTCGTCATCTATATATTAGAGAAATGAAAGTTTCGTGTGTTAGATATACATTCATCATTCATGTTATGCATTCATGACCCTGCAGGAACAGTGCTACCAATACTCTGGAATGCCTCCTACTTCAATCATAGAGACAGTATCGTTGTTATGGTGTTAATTGGTATTAGAGGACTATTCGTTCTGACATATATTGTAGGGGAGTAAAATTTGGAGAAAGATGTTGAATTGCGTCCCACGACGTTTTATAGAATTGGGATCGTCAATTCCTCTATTTCTTATTTTTACAGGGCTTTACTTGCACCTTTACTCATCACGAATCACGCATATGCGAAAGGTGTACGATTTGCCTGCAAGGAGCATGGTAGGTTGTTGCGAAACAAGGCAGAATCGCGTCTGTTTAGCAATAACGCAACCCATTATTTGCCGAGTTTGATGACAGGGATCGTCAGGCTCGCTCTGAACATCGCTATCGCTGGACGATGACTCACAAACACTCAGACAAGTTCTCAAGTTATATTGGCTCTGTATTACAGTAAGCGGCTTTCCTGTATGATCTCCAACACTCCAGAGCAGTATACTTTCGTTACTAAATCTCCACACAAAATCTATTCGCAGGTCCTCACTACCTATAATATTTTCTACATACGTAAAATCTGCCGGGCACAGTCTCAACGACGAGTTCACGGTCGCCTACTCACCAAGCCTCGTCCCCGCAATGCCACATCTACACGCATACTACGCAATCAGATATAGAGTGCAACGATCATTCCAACATAACTATTGTTAGACGTGTCACACATTACTATGCTATTCGGAACGCACATGCTATAACGGAAACTCAGATGTCAATAACCTGCACAATCTGCTCTCACTCTAACCTACGATTGGAGCTCAACACAGTTTCTACGTACGCACTCATCCAGCAAGTCTAGAATCTAGACTAGGGTAACCCTGCAGTACGTCCGTGGTACGGTTCCGTCTGTCTTGCTTTTTTGACCGTTGATCTACCGGTGCACCGTAAAGATCGGCACGGAATAAGGTTATGCCTCCGGAGAACTTTCTGCAAACTTCGGCACGGGAAGAATTTTGTTTTTAAGAAAAATTATCGCCTTATTGAACTAGACTTTGGCCGATGAGAATAGTGCATAGGGCTGTTGGGGAGCATTTATGAATCCTGCGCTGGAAAGAGTATATACGCTGACAGCTTGCCATAAAAGTAGCGAAAGCATCACAGTGCACGTTACTGGCTAACCGGATTCAAGAGGAAGCATCACGGAGAGATAAGCTGAAAAGTTTACGCCAGTTCTATGACAGCAACGCAGCATGCGTCGAGAAACTGCATATTGTTGATATGTAATCGCCTGGTGTCACACCGATCTGCCGTGGGTCGACGCTATGTGCATTAGAGGAGGTCGTGGCGGCGGCGTGAAGCATTTTTCCGATTACAAGAAACTGCTCTGGTTGGAGAGATGGATGTAGGATAACCGGCGGGAAGTGACTGGATATGAGAACATCAATGTGTTGTGAGCGTTTCTGAATATCACTAACTGGCATACAATTAACTGATTACCAGAATCTCTATAGCTCATCACGTGAGTCAGTGTGCTCTCATAATAAGGATCATTTGGTCTCTCGCTCGATACAATTGCCTCCATTCATCTTTGGCCTGGCTCACACAAAGCAGGCCAGGTCCTGCACACCGTGTTCTCTCGCGTTTCCGAGCGAAATCTTGCATGCTATTTCAGCTGACCGAAGGAAGGGGCGGACGCCCAGCCAGCGAGCGAGAGTCAGTGCGTTGGAAGCAACCGAGATTAGCCTAGAGGCGGCGCCGGAAAAATCACCAGGTGGGCAAGAAACACATAGATGCAAACGAAGTATATGGTGCGTTTACAAGTATCTCGAGACTTGAGAGCAGTCTCGGGCTTGCTATGAGGATCACAGCCAAACATGCACAGACAAGCTAGGAACGCGGCATATCATGATGAGTGACCATACACACCCTTAGGACAGGTGAAGCTATCCTTACGATGCAGATCTGCTCATTAGCGCAACTACTTGTGCAATACGCCGCACGATTTCAGTAACTTTGGTTCTCCATCCACACAACGCATAAGTCAACATTCCCCAATTTGTCACCCTGGAAATATATATATATATTGCATCGATTTCCCCGTGCAATGCTGGGGTATTCAGCTAGCGTGCACGCGTGCAGCACACACACCCATTGTGTTAAAATAAAATAAATTAAGAGATGGTCGGTGAACAGGGAAAGGGGTAACTGTCGCTCCATAAAAAAACCCCAGACACAGAATGTCAGACAAACATACATACACATGCAGGTGTTGAAGCGTTGGCAGAGCACGGAAGGGAGATGACGATAACGCATCGTCCTCAGCTGGAAGTGCAACACCGATGTCAGTACGCCAGCGTAGTGGCGATCGTCAATCGATGCCATTATAGTGAGGCGTGTGCATTTAAAGTGAGAGTAGGATTGGGGAGGAGGTGAAGAAAAATGATGGAGAAAGTCAGTAGTTCTCTTCACTGGAGGTGGGCGACCATGAACCCTCGGCCAAAATCCAGCATTTCCTAGCATACGGTCTCTTGGAGCAATTGACATATTACTCATCCACTTTGTATTTAAGTCTTGAATTCTTTGCTGCAAGGTCCAATGTAAGTCTAAACGCCCTGTCCCACTTGACCGATTAGCCAATGTAATGCCTGACTTAATGAAAATTTGCTAAACGCGTGCACACCGTCGCATACGTTAGGGTAAGTTTGTATACGTTAAGAGCAAACGCTGGCATACGTTCGTAGTCGCTGGCATACGTCGGAGTACGCCGAGCTGTTAGACAATTTTCCATGCTTGAAATTTCCCGGACGTATGCCAGCGTATGACTCACCACGTTCCGCATAACGCTGGATAACTTGAGCACATTACGCGAACTCGTTGACACCACGTTACTTGTAAGTATCATAAGTCGAAACACGTCGAGTAATGTTTAGCGTACCAAACTTATTTCTAACCTATGAGTTAGCGTGTTGTGCGCACGTACGCGATCATTGACACACGTCGATACACCGCTACTTGTAGGTACTCATAAGTCGAAACACGTTCAAGGAATGGTTAGTCGTCAGTGTTTCCGCTCCTGGTTTTTTTTTTTTTTCTTCCGGTATGACGGTGGATGGTGACACTTGATTTCTAGTGGCGATGTATTCGGACGTGTGCCAGCTTGGTTCGGGCCAAATTTTTCATCGTCGGCATACTCTGGCTAAAAACGGTCAAGGTTGTGACAGCGGCTTTTCAAAACACTTCGATGTCTAGTGGCGGTTATGATTTGAATCTTTTCGAGCCGCAGCCCTATGAATGCCACGCCACGTGATCGTCGGCGATCGCTGCCACGCTATGCCATAAGTTACACTATCGTTGGGCATAGGTTGTGAAGAGCACTGTGAGACCTATTCCGAGAAGGGATGGCATAGTGCATTGACGTGGTGTTCGTCCGTGAGAGGCGGGCCCGATTGGGAGACCTGCTTTCTGATTCGCACCACGGAATGGGACCAGGCGGATCCAGACAGCATCACAGATGCGGATGGCTGTGGGCCTTCGCACCACGAGGATGCGTCATCCGGAATGCCAAGAGCTTGTCTGGCAGTTGTGGTCGCCGATGAAGACCACCACAGGTGCATCAGATTGAGAAATTTGCCAGAAGAGGGGAGGCCATGTGGACTCCCTTTAGCTGAGGCCTCCTTGCCATCCTGGCAACTTTGTCATCTGGGGCCTCTCCAAGGCAGGCCGTCTAACGACATCCAGGTTGGGAGATCCAGTCCCACGGCGAGTCTTCCCAACGACAAACAAGGGTGCGTGGGAGAAGATCGTCACAGCGGTCATGTCGCTGAATAACATCGGTGGGGGCCATCGTCAGACCGCCCCATCATGGGTCTCCCATTATAGCCTGCACCGGGCATTGTCGGACCTCAGGAGGCGAAACGATGCTAGGAGGTTGACCAAGGCCAGGCGACCGTGTCACTATCGGGCTTTCAGCCCCGTGTTCCGGCAGGCAAAGCCTCAGTGCGAGGGGGTGTTTGAGGTGCAGAGCTCTTTCAACTGCTTGGCATTATTGCTTGTGAGAACAACACATTTGGAATAAATTGTTAATGCAGTTAAAAAAAACAAAACAATAATTTGAACATGGATAGCAAAGAATGCATTGGGACAAGCACAACGCCACCTGGATGTTTTGGCATTATCACAGATACACCAGCTGCTCCACATGGTTAAAATTTCTACCCTGCTCCCAAACTGAAGTAGCTGCACAAAGAGAGAAAGACGCAAATGTGGAGGTATTACTTGCAGTCACGAGAATTACTCAAGTCGGCACAACAGACAGGGACATGAGCGCAAGCACGCACGCACGCGAGAACGCAGCTTTTCCAGGAAATGAGAAGACCACTGGGTACTTGGCCTCGTAGCGGACCAGCATTGACCAGGACTGCAAAATAAACATGATGAGGAAACATCCTGCATTCGTTGCTTACAGCTGTTGCTGGCTGGGCCAAAACACTCATATCAGGTACTACTGAGTAGGCAGCAAGACAGGAAAAAAACAGATTTCAAACTATGCTCAGAACACCGCAAAGTCCTTTTATTTTTTGCTTCCGGCAAACAATACGCATTCCCACGGTGCAGAATTTTCGCAATTTGTGTTGTGAGGAAACACGAGACCATTCTCGAGGTCCGTAATGCTCGTGTCGTAGTCTCTGATGCGGTGCCTTGGCATAGATTGGCTGCGGTAACACTGGCAGTGGTATGTTTAGAGGCACCGAGGTCTGGCTCCAGTACAAAGCGCCTCGGACAGCTTGGCCAAGTCTGCAAGACACATGTTTATGTAATGATGTTATGATACATTGCATGCATCATCCTTGGTGGTGTCAATTTTTAGTTTTGGGGTGGAAGGATGAGTGTACTGATGAAAGGAAGGACGAGTGTATGGATGAAGGAAGGACGAGTGGTAATGGATGAAAGGAAGGACGAGTTGTATGGATGAAAGGAAGGACGAGTGTATGGATGAAAGGAAGGACGAGTGATGGAATGAAAGGAAGGACGAGTGTATGGATGAAAGGAAGCGAGAGTGGTAAAATGGATTGAAAAAAGGGAAAGGGAACCCGAAGTGGGGGGTATGGAAAATGAAAAAAAAAAGGGGAAAAAAGGGGGATTGAAAAAGTTTTTTTTTTTGGGGGATTTGCAAAAAAAAAAGGAAGGGAAAAAAAAGGGACCGAGTTATGGATGAAAGGAAGGACCGAGCTGTATGGATGAAAGGCAGGACGAGTGTATGGATGAAAGGCAGGACGAGTTGCCATGGATGAAAGGAAGGACGAGTTTGATGGATGAAAGGAAGGGACGAGTGTATGGTAAAGGAGGACGAGGTATGGATGAAAGGAAGGACGAGTGTATTGCAGAAGGATGGTGATTGCAGGAAGGATGAGTGGATGGAAGGAAGGGAGGATGGGTGGAATGGATAAAAGGTAAGGATGGTGGATGAATGAAGGAGATGGGTGGATGAATGAAAGGAGGATGGGTGGATGCATGAAAGGAAGGAGGGTGGGATGGATGAAAAGGAAGGAAGGTGGATGGATGAAGGAAGGAAGGAAAGGGTGGATGGATGAAAGGAAGGAAGGGTGATGGATGAAAGGAAGGAGGAAGGGTGTATGATGAAAGGAAGGGATGAGTGTATGGATGAAAGGGAAGGGAGTGTATGGATGAAAGGAGGACGAGTGTATGGATGAACGGAAGGACGAGTGTATGGATGAAGGAGGACGAGTGTATGGATGAAAGGAAGGACGAGTGTATGGATGAAAGGAAGATGAAGTGGATTGGCAGGAGGAAGGACGAGTGTATGGATGAAAGAAGGACGAGTGTTATGGATGAAAGGGCAGGACGAGTGTATGGATGAAGGAAGGACGAGTGTATGGATGAAAGGCAAGGACGAGTGCATGATGAAGGAAGGACGAGGTGCATGGATGAAGGAGGACGCAGTGTATGAATGAAAGGAAGGACGAGTGTAATGGATGAAAGAAGGACGAGTGTAATTGCAGGAGGATGAGTGTATTGCGGAAGGATGAGTGGATGGAAGGAAGGAAGGATGGGTGGATGATGAAAAGGAGGATGGGTGGATTGAATGAAAGGAAGGATGGGTGGATGCATGAAAGGAAGGAAGGGCTGATGGAAAAGGAAGGAAGGAAGGGTGGATTGGGATGAAAGGAAGGAAGGAAGGGTCGGATGGATGAAAGGAAGGAAGGAAGGGTGGATGGAGAAAGGAAGAAGAAGGGTGGATGATGAAAGGAAGGAAGGAAGGGTGTATGGAATGAAAGGGGAACGAGTGTATGGGCATGAAAGGAAGAAGTGTATGGATGAAAGGAAGGACGAGTGGTATGGATGCAAGGAAAGGAGAGTGTTGGATGAAAGGAAGGACGAGTTGTATGGATGAAAATGGAAGGACGAGTGTATGGATAAAGGAAGGACGAGTGTATGGATGAAAGGAAGGATGAAGTGGGATTGCAGGAAGGAGGACGAGGGTATGGATGAAAGGAAGGACGAGTGTATGGATGAAAGAAGGACGAGTGTATGGATGAAAGGAAGGACGAGTGTATGATGAAAGGAAGGACGAGAGTAGGGTGGATATCACTGATTCTGGCTCACTTTTCCCCATGTAAATGCAATGGGGGATTTTCAGCGGATTCACTTTTTTTTTTCCCTAAAATAACCCCCTTTTTATCGCTGTGGCAGGGGTTTGGTTTTTTGGTGAGATAATGTTTTATGTCCGGATGCCCTTCTGACGCTCTTACAACACAAGGGATCATGGTACAACTATTCTAACCGGGGCATTCACCGGGATCAGCTACACTGGTACTCATTTCGCTAGACCCGGTGGATGAAGGCTGAAGTCACCCCCTGGTGTTAATTTCAGCAGCTGAGCGGGATTCGAACTCGGAAAGGACGGGGAGTGAATAATTGATCGGCACGATCCGACTGGGGGCAGTTGGGGTTTGCCTGCCGGATCGTCTTGGATCGCCTTGCCTTGCCTGCTGACGCTCACTGCCTTGTCCGCCCTCGTGCTGGTTGGTGTCC
>CM068966.1:38230608-38258569 GCA_035128595.1 Eptatretus atami
AATGGACATGAGATGGAGAAATAAAAGACAAAGGGTGAGTATGAGAAGAGGAAAGATTAAACTGTGGAAGGTGACAGGAATGAAGCTGGTCCTCTTCAAAGAGGAAGTCCAGTGAAAGCAAAGAGTTACACGAGGATGGAGGAGTAGAAGGAATATGGAAGAATGTCAAAAGCCCTGGATGGCAGCTAAAAAACAGTGGGGAGAATGGAGGAAAACCAAGGAAAATGAGGGAATTAGGAAGTACAAGCCATGATTAAAAGGAAGAAGATGGCATATAAAGAATGGAAAACTACAAGAGAAGACAAAGACAGAGGCAAGATGGGAAACAGCACAAGAATGGTGTGATAATTTGGAAACACCAGAGGATGAAACAATGTTCTACAGATATCAAGAGCGAGGCAGAAACAAAGGCAAGACTTGGGGAGAGTGTAGGCCTGGTGTTGGCTTGAGATCTTAGGGTCCTGAGTTTGAGCCCCTATAACCCGTTGAATGAACACCAGGTGGGGTTGACTCAGCCTGTCATCCTTCCGAGGTCGGCGAAATGAGTAGCAGTGCACTGGTAATAGGGGTATTCCATCAGCGGCATAGCCGTGCCCTCAGCCAATGATGCTACCCGCAGCCTTGTGCTGCATGAGAAAGAGGAGGGGGATCGTGTGTGCAGTTCTGTTCTTGCGTATGGCAGCTTGGTTGCCGGGTAGCTATCATTATTGGAAGCACAGCTGTGCTGCTGATGCTGTGCCCCTCTACCAGTACACTGGTACTCATTTCACCAACCTCAGAAGGATGACAGGCTGAGTCAACCCCACCTGGTGTTAATTCAACGGGTAATAGGGGCTCAAACTCAGGACCCGAGGACTCCAAGCCAGCCACCCAAGCCGCAAAACCATCACCAGGCTATAGTGTGTACATGATTATGTTGGTCAGATTAATTTATTTATTCGTATGCAGCCTGTGGCTGCTTGGCCGCATCATTTTCTGGGAGCGCGGCTGTGCCACTGATGGAACGCTGCGTTACCAGCACGATGGTACTCATTTCGCCGACCTCGGAAGGACGACAGGTTGAGTCAACCTGCCTGGTGTTAATTCAACGACGTGACAGGGGCTTGAACTCAAGGCCCTAAGATCTTAAGCCAGCCATCCTCATCGTGAAGCCAAAACCAGGCTTGTTGGTCAGATATTACATGAAGAAGAGGAAATTAAGAGAAGGTGGAAAGAGTACTTTGAAAGATTACTAAATGTGGAAAATGAGAGAAAGGCCCTGACGGAGGTATGGAACGCTGAGGGATCTGTGAAGGAAGTTCAAGAAGAGGAGGTGAGAAAAGCACTTGACAAAATGAAAAGAAGGAAAGCCTATGGATCATCTGAAGTTGTGGTCGAGATAGTGAAGGTGCTCAGATGAACTGAGGGAGTTAAGTGATTGGTGGAGTTAATTTGGAAAGTGTGGTGTGAGGAGAAGATAGCAGATGATTGGAGGAAGAGTATAATAATAATACCAACTTTCAAACAGAAAGGGGACATCTTACATTGGAAATTACAGAGGAAAATTACAATTACAAATGCAGAGAAAGACAGAGGTAATGGTGTGTGGTAAGACTGGTGTAGAGAGGGTCAAGGTTATCAGTATAAGGGGTGGACACATCAGTATAAGCTGACACAAATGGACAAATTCAAATACCTTGGTCCAACAATAAAGGAAGGAGGAGGTTGTGAAGCAGAAATCCAGGACAGAGTGAAGGCAGCATTGGCAAAATGGAAGGAGGTTAGTGGATAGAAGGATACTGAGAAAATGGAAGGTTAAAATGTACAAAACAGTGATGAGGCTGGTTATAATGTATGGTGCAGGAACATGGACATTGAGATAAAGGGAAGAGGTGCTGGAGAGGACAAAGATGAGAATACTTCATTGGATTCTTCGAGTATCACCAAGAGGATGGTTGAGGAATGAGGAGATACGCAACAGAGCTGGAGTTGTACCACAGAAAGGATTAGAGAGACGAGGTTGCGGCAGTTTGGACATGTGATGAGGAAAAAGGATGAAGAACCAATCAAGAGCATGAAACGAGCCAATTAGAGGGGAAATATCAAGAGGATGACAGATTAAGGTGGAGGGAGGAAGTGGAAAGAGATTTGAAGAGCATGGGATTGAAAGGAAGATGAGTACCGAGGGGGATGGAGAAGACGGATCCGAGTGGCCGACCCCTAACCTGTTGGGATTAAAGGACAGAGGAGGTGAGAAATATATCATCTTTATCTTGGAGGTTGGAGTACATTAGAGAATTCTCATGACATCGAGGTATGAAAGAATGTGGAATCACAAGTTGTAGCCACAACCTTTTAGCCTAGCTTCTGACTGCTGCTTTCACCATATTGACAAATAATAGTGCGTTGGCACAATCTCCAAGGATTTTGTTCTTGCAGTACTACAAGAACAGTGTCTTCCCCTGAACAAAGTAATGACACAGCACACACATTTCACAAAAACAACCTCCTCCCAGCTTCCCTCCCCCAACATAGTGGACACGGTTAGAGTAAGGAAATGCTGAAAGGTTATAGGCCGTATACATATTCAGTGGATGTTAACTGCATCCCAAATCTTTCCTTTCAATAGCAACCATCCGGCACATTTTACTTTGTTCAGAAATCTGAGATTTGATGGATCAGCCGAAGCAAAAGTGAAGGAAATGAACGAGGGCTGCTTCTTTGAAGATCCAGCAAAGCCATGCAAATTTACATCCTTGTGAAAAAAACATGTGAACCACCTGGTCAATATATTTGTATTGTAGAAGCTGCTGCCCACAGAGCAACCACACTGACATAGCAAACAGTGTAATCTGGTGTCGAGGAACCTCCACGAAGATCAGAACACTAATTAGATGCTGATGAATGATGAAGATGCTGGTGAAGACTTGCCTCCACTTCGTGAGTCACATCGTGTGGTCTTTAACATCGACAAACCAATATGAGAAGACGGGAAACCCAGTTTAACCTCCATCCGATATACTATGCATTAATCGCCCTTCCCATCAGGGTGACCGTTTATAGCTGGGCCAAGATTCTAACCCAGGCTTGACAGCTTAAAGGAGAGCGGATATACCTCCAATTTATCCTGCCACTCCCAAACAGTAAGTTGTAATATGGAACTATAAGAGGTGTGTGTGTGTGTGTGTGTGTGTTGCCGTTTTCCTCCGAGATGGCCAAACGGATCTTTGTCAAACTTTTAGAGGTTCTTCAGTGAGTGCCGGGCAGTGTTTTATGCAAAAAAGGTTTTTGGAAAAATGTTGTACTTTGTACACTCATAATATTAATTGAGGAATAAAAGTACTCAAAGGTTTTGGAACTAATGACTGTGGATAAACCCTGAGCTTACAGTTTTTAGCCATAATCAAGACATTTTATTGGTAAATTTGGATTTGTCGAGGAGAATGGGCAAATTCATTCATTTCGAGTGCAGCCTGTCGCTGCTGGTTTACATCATTGCTGGGAGCATGGCTGTGCCACTGATGCAGTGCTCCCATGCTGGTTAGGGCAGGAATTTGGCATTTGTTCACGGTGCCGGCGAATACTGGCCTACTCTTCATGAAGGACACTGTGGGATCATTAATGCCCACCAACGAATGCTGGCAGACGAGATGTCCATTTAACATCCATCCGAGGGATGGCACATACATTGATGAACCGCCCTGCCTGTGAAACACAGAGATGACAGTTTAATTATAGCTGGGTCGAGATTCAAACCCAGGGTAGACAGCTTAAAAGAGAGTGTGCGTACCTCTAGACCATCCTGCCAGCCCAAATAGGCAAATGTGAAGTTGGCTCAATTTTGGACCGCAGATGCTTTCCAGTGAGCACACAATAAGATCACATTTTCAAGGCTAGAGTGGCTCATAATAAACGAAATTGTAGTGAGATATATTATTGTTTACACAGGATGGCATTATGGTACAATGTGACCACAAACCTACCTGCAAGTCTTGGCTTCAGGACAACCTCAGCCAAGAGATCAACAACAGCTTCCAAGCCCGCACTATCCGCAGACACAGCGTACATGGTGGTGTCTCTACGTTAAAGAAGAACAAACAAAAATACTTTCATTGAAACAAATAATTTGATGCAGTACCTTCTCTTTATTGCACCCAACTTCACCTAATCCCATTGCACAGCTATCCACTTGCTCCCATAATGATTCAATTAATCAAATCACGACTCTTTGGTGTGGGAAAGGCAGACGTACATCTTACTTGGCCAAATAGCATTCAGCTCAGTGGATCACTCAATACTGGAGCATTTGCTTTTTAAAACCACCTCCCCCTCCTAGCAACAAACATAAAGGTCAAAATGGAACAATTCAGATAAATAGAATACATGGGATGGACCCATAAAATGGGGGGGAAACATCAAATCAAATGAGAGTATTCGTACATACCAGCATTGGCCCACTTTCGGTGAGCATCTTAAAGTGGTTGTTCCGTCCCAGGGTCACGGGGGTACTACGAGGGAGGAGATATCCTTGATTGCTCCCCGGACTCACCGGGAATCGCAGGCCATCACAAACGAATGAGTTTGTGTCGCGGCGGGTCGCTAATTGACCGTGAACACCAATCATTTGACCATGTGACCCAGTGTCCTCCGTCTGACTACTGTTTAACTGGGAACACGCAGTCGCCTTGTCGGGGAATCGTGCCCTCGATGCGTACTTGCGTTACATACCGTATCAGGTACAGCCGAGCGGAGCTGCCAAGTACACACTGGCTAATAAGCAGATTTTGGGGGTGTAACTTCCCGGCTAGGCTAATGTGTGGACCGTGCTGGACCAATGGAGGAAAAGACAAAAATGAGCTGGGTACATTGATAACGAAGCAAATTTATTATAACAAAGCGAGGAAAGTTCTGTGGCATCGTATGGGTTTATTCACAGATGTAAAGCAGGGGAAGGCAAGGAATTTGTGGGTGCGACAAAAGAAATGCAATATTCACAAAAGAAGACAGTGCAGATTTACCCCGATAAACTTATAGTCTTAACTTGCACTATACATGACATGCACCGCCACCGCCGACACACACACACACACACATACACAATTACAGATAGCCCAGAAAGAGGAGAGGTAGTTGAGGAGTAGCGACCTCATGGTACCTGGCATGGTCCAATCACTTAGGAAGAGGGAGGAGGAAGGAAAACTGAAGGTGTCTGTGGTGTGTGAATGAGCTGTGAATGTAGTGCAGCGTGTCATGCAGTGTGGTGTAAGAGGGAAGTGTGAGAGGTGCGAGTCAGTGAGGTCGCTCTGAAAAGAACGGTTGCTCGGGACTTGCCCTCGCCAATTGCCCTTGTGCGTCCACAGTGGATGAGACAAAGATGGGAGAGAAGATGCGTGAGAGAGAGACTTTAACGGAGTTGTGTGAGGGTCTGTAAATGTCAATGTTGGCTGCTGGATGCAGTGAAACTGAGCGTCAATGACTCAGGGGTGGTCCCGGCCCATTCTGGCAATCTCTTGCTCCACCACGATCTCCTCGCTTGGCTGCTCCGCCCTCTCCTCTCGGTCACGCTGAATTGTGGCAAGATTTCGCTCGGACGCGAGAGAGTTCTTGCAGGACTGCCTCGTGGAGCCAGGACAAAGTAGGAGCAAGTGACGGCGAGCCAAATTGATCCTTTTATGGGCCCTGAGCGAGGGAGGAGCTAAGAATCGGATCAAACGATCCTGTAGGTGCTTCCGAGCTCCCCCATTGGCGCATAGCAGTCACCCCGGGCCGTAGCCACGCCCCGCCAGGCGTCGTAATCGAAAATGGCTTAATTTGCCCTTGCACTGTGCCACGCGTCAGAGCTCTGTAATTAACATTGGACGAGAGTCTTCGGAAGCGCTCTCCGGCCCCGAACGTGCACTGGACTCCATTTAAGCGTGGTTATTTGGGGAAACCCCAGAGCTATCCGCACATCTTCGAATGAACCCCAGTGCACACTAGTGTACGCACCAAAACACCCCGACTCTCATTACCCTTTTTCCTTCGGTATCCTCTGAGACTGTGTTGAGCGTCCAATGGGTTGATGGCAGTTGTGGCGGTTATTGGAATGCGAGAGAAGTATTGTGGAATTTGTGGTGAAGAGATTGGTATAGTGGTTGTAGATGTGGCATTGCGGGGAAGAGGTTGGAGGAGATGATTGTAGCTGTGGCGTTTGTGGTGAAGGTGTGGACGAAGATTGTTGTGGGGATTTTTAAGAAGACGCGTGGAGTGGTTTTGGGAAGCATTACGGTGAGCATAACGAGGGTCTGAGGTGAGGCTGCAGTTGGATTTTGGCGCGCAGTTTGAACGGAAAATGGTGCGCGTATGCTAATGGAGTTGCCTGTGTTTCCTCACACTCTCGGCATCGTTACTTTTCTGCATGCGTGATTCGTGAATGAGATAAAGTGAAGTAAAGCAATGAAATAAGAGAATAGAGGATTGAAGACCAAACTAAAAGCCTGACGCAACACATCTTTCCCATTTACCCACTAGACATGTAGAAAGAGCTGACTAAACAAATACTAATGAAATAACCGTCTTAGGATCACTATATATTGGGTGCCATCGCCTCGGAGGAGTGCCAGTTTTATAGAACCGCAACATGGTGATATTGTACACCTGAAATTTTTTGGCACATACTATAACCATATCTTGTGTTGCTGGACAACACTGTAATGTTTCATGATGTAAAATGCCAAGTGATCAATTTTGAAGTTTTCGTCATCTAATATATAAAGAAGAAAGTTTGTGTGTTTGTTCATTCATTCATTCATTTATGCATTCATACCCTGCAGGAACCAGTGCAACCAAACTCTGAATGGCCTCCTCTTTCATCTAGAGGAAGGTTAAGGACTATGTTTGATAAAAACAAAAATTAAAATCAGATGATAGGCTTTTAGGCCTCGATTGGGTCTTGTGCCAACACACTGCCTGCATTTTTTTCCCGGAAGCGTCGTTCAAGCAATATGCATTGTGAAGATCGTATGTTGACGTTGTAGTGATCAAAAACACAAGTTTAATTATTATTGTGTTTACATGTGCGCCTGTTGTTAAAAAAGAATGCTTTACACAGGTCTATTATAATACTTCAGTGTTTCGGCCTCGAGCGAGTATGGTGCTTACACGCTGCCGCAATCGTTTTGTGAAGATAATATGTTGAGGTCATATTATGTATGCAAGCTAATAACGGAAACTGTGTATTCCCTTGCTACGTTTCTCCCCTACCTCTAATCCTCCCCGTCTCTGTACGATCCGTCTGCTGCTTTTTTAACCTTGATCTACCGTGTCACGAAGATCGGCACGGTAAGATGCCTGCCGGAGAACTTCTGCAACTCCCAAGGGAACACTTCTGTTAAGAAATATCTTAACTTACCTAACTTGCATGAGAAATACAGGGTGTACACATATGAATGGTGGAGTTTTATGACATTGCCATAAAAGTAGCAACTATAATACCCAGTTACTGGCATAACCACTTACAAGAAAACATCACGAGAGTAACTGAAAGTTTTACGCCAGATTCTTGACCGAGCATGGACAGAAACTGCATATCGATATGATGTGTGCCACACTGTTAATGGTGCACATGTGCATTGAAGTCGTGCAATACTATTTCAAAAATCTTTTGAAATGGATAAAACTGCAACGTAGAAAAAAACTTTTTGAGTTGGTTAATCAAATAAACAAAAGCACAATGCACAGTGAGCATGTTTTTTTTCTAAAATCAATCTGCTCACAAAACCCCACCGTTCATTTCTGAACACCCTGTACTACCACATGCCGCCAAAAAAGACCCCAGGTGGGCAGAAACAAATCGGATGCAAAGAGAATGGCAGTTTACAAGTCACTCGAGACTTGAGAGCAGACACGGGCTCGGCTTGAGGATAAACATGCAAGACAAGCAGCCTCCAGGGCAACATGTTGAGAATCCTTGGAAGGTGAAGCATTTCGATGCAAGTCCAAGCGCATTTTGCAACGCCCAGATTGGTAATTCATACAAAACCATAAGGTCAACATTCCCCAATTTGTCACCCTGGAAATATATATATATATATTGCATCGAATTTCCCCGTGCAATGCTGGGTACTTCAGCTAGCGTGCACGCGTGCAAGCACACACACCATTGTGTTTAAAAAATAAAATAAAATAAAGAGATGGTCGGTGAACAGTGGAAAAGGGGTAACTGTTCCTCCATAAAAAAACCCAGACACAGACATGTACAGACAAACATACATACACATCAGGTGTTGAAGCGTTGGCAGAGCACGAGAGGGAGATGGACGATAACAGCATCGTCCTCAGCTGGAAGTGACACCGATGTCAGTACCCCAGCGTAGTGCGATCGTCAATGATGCCATTATAGTGAGTGTGTAGCATTTAAGTGAGAGGTAGTGAAATTGGGGAGGAGGTGAAGAAAAATGATGGAGAAGTCAGTATCTCTTCACTGGAGTGGCGACCATGAACCCTCGTGCCAAACCAGCATTTGCTGCATACGGTCTCTGGAGAATTGACATATTTCATCCACTTTGTACTTAAAGTCTGAATCTTTGCTGCAAGGTCAATGTAGTCTAAACGCCCTGTCACACCTTGACGATTTAGCCAATGTATGCCTGACTTATGAAAAATTTGGCTAAAACGCTGGCACACGTCGAATACGTTATGGGTAAGTTTGTATACGTTAAGAGCACGCTGGCATACGTCGTAGTACGCTGGCATACGTCGGAGTACGCCGAGCTGTTAGACAAATTTTCCATGCTTGAAATTTCCCGACGTATGCCAGCGTATGACTCACACGTTCCGCATAACGCTGGCGATAACTTGTAGGCACATTACGCGATCGTTGACACACGTTACTTGTAAGTTACTCATAAGTCGAAACACGTCGAGGTAATGTTTAGCGTACCCAAAACTTATTTCTAACCTATGAGTAGCGTGTTGTCGGCACGTTACGCGATCATTGACACACGTCGACACACGCTACTTGTAAGGTACTCATAAGTCGAAACACGTCAAGGTAATGGTTAGCGTCAGTGTTCCAGACTCCCTGGTTTTTTTTTTTTTCTTCGGTATGACGGTGATGGTGACACTTCGATTTCTAGTGCGATGTATTCGACGTGTGCCAGCTTGGTTCGGCAAATTTTTCATACGTCGGCATACGCTGGCTAAAACGTCAAGGTGTGACAGCGGCTTCACACTTCGATGTCTAGTGCGGTTATGATTTGAATCGTCGAGCCGCAGCCTATGAATAGCCTATGCCACGTGATCGTCGGCGATACGCTGCCACGCGCTATGCATAAGTTACACTATCGTTGGGCATAGGTTGTGAAGCGCACTGTGAAGACCTATTCGAGAAGGGATGCATAGTGCATTGACCGTGGGTGTTCGTCCGTGCAGAGGCGGACCCCGATTGGGAGACCTGCTTTTCTTGAGTTCGCACCACGGATGGAGACCAGGCCGGATCCAGACAGTCATCACAGATGCGGAATGGCTGTGGGCCTCGGCACCCCACGAGGATCGTCATCGGAATGCCAAGAGCTTGTCTGGCAGTTGTGGTCGCCGATGAAGACCACCACAGGTGCATCAGATTGAGAATTTGCCAGAAGAGGGGGAGGCCCATGTGGACTCCCCTTTTAGCTGAGGCCTCCTTGCCATCTGGCCACTTTGTCATCTGGGGCCCCAGGCCAGGCCGTCTAACCTCGATCATCCAGGTTGGGAGATCCAGTCCCACGGCGAGTCCTTCCCACACGGCCAAACAAGGGTTGCGTGGGAGAAGATCGGTCACAGAGGTCATGTCGGCTGATAACATCTGGTGGGGGCCATCGTCCAGACCGCCCCATCATGGTCTCCCATTATAGCCTGCACCGGGGCATTGTCCGACCTCAGAGGCGAAAACGATGCAGGAGGTTGACCAAAGTGCCAGGCGACCGTGTCACTATGCGGGCTTTCCAGCCCCGTTCCGGCAGGCAATAGCCTCAGTGCGAGGGGGTGTTTCGAGGTGCAGAGCTCTTTCAACTGCTTGGCATTATTGCTTGTGAGAACAAACACATTTGGATAAATTGTTAACAGTTAAAAAAAAACAAAACAATAATTTGAACCATGGGATAGCAAAGAATGCATTGGGAACAAGCACAACCCACCTGGATGTTTGGCAATCACAGATACCACCATGCTGCTCCAACATGGTTAAAATTTCATCCCTGCTCCCAAACTTTGAAGTAGACTGCACAAAGAGAGAACAGACGCAAAATGTGGAGGTATTACTTGCAGTCACGAGAATTACTCAAGTCGGCACAACAGACAGGGACATGAGCGCAAGCACGCACGCACCGAGAACGCCAGCTTTTCCAGGAAATGAGATAGACCACTGGGGTACTTGGCCTCGTAGCGGGAACCAGCATTGACCAGGACTGCAAAAATAAACATGATGAGGAACATCTGCATTCGGTGCTTACAGCTGTTGCTGCTGCAAAACACTCATATCAGGTACTACTGGAGTAGGCAGCAAGTGACAGGAAAAAAAACAGATTTCAAACTATGTCGGAACTACCGCAAAGTCTTTTATTTTTTTCTTCCCGGCAAACAATACGCACTTCCCACGGTGCAGAATTTTCCAAATTTGTGTTGTGAGGAAACACGAAGACCATTCTCGAGGGTCGTAATGCTCGTATCGTAGGTCTCTGAGCCGGTAGCCTTGGCATAGATTGGCTGCGGTACACTGGGCAGTGGTATGTTTAGAGGCACCGAGGTCTGGCCTCCAGTACAGAAGCGCCTCCGGACAGCTTGGCCAAGTCTGCAAAGACACATGTTTATGTAATGATGTTATGATACATTGCATGCATCATCCTTGGTGGTGTCAATGTTTTAGTTTTGGGTGGAAGGATGAGTGTATGGATGAAAGGAAGGACGAGTGTATGGATGAAAGGAAGGACGAGTGTATGATGAAAGAAGGAATGAGTGTATGGATGAAAGGAAGGAGAGTGTATGGATGAAAGGAAGGACGAGTGTATGGATGAAAGGAAGAGAGAGTGTATGGATGAAAGGAAGGACGATAGTGTATGGATGAAAGGAAGGACGAGTGTATGGATGAAAGGAAGGACGAGTGTATGGATGAAAGGAAGGACGAGTGTATGGATGAAAGGAAGGACGAGTGTATGGATGAAAGGAAGGACGAGTGTATGGATGAAAGGAAGGACGAGTGTATGGATGAAAGGAAGACGAGTGATGGATGAAAGGAAGGACGAGTGATGGATGAAAGGAAGGACGAGTGCATGGATGAAAGGAAGGACGAGTGCATGGATGAAAGGAAGGCGAGTGCATGGATGAAAGGAAGGACGAGTGCATGGATGAAAGGAAGGACGAGTGCATGGATGAAAGGAAGGACGAGTGTATGGATGAAAGGAAGGAGAGTGGATGGATGAAAGGAAGGATGAGTGGATTGCAGGAAGATGAGGATGAAGGAAGATGAGTGGATGGAAGGAAGGAAGGATGAGTGGATAGAAGGAAGGAAGGAAGGATGGGTGGATGGATGAAAGGAAGGATGGGTGGATGAATGAAAGAAGGATGGGTGGATGCATGAAAGGAAGGAAGGGTGGATGGATGAAAGGAAGGAAGGGTGGATGGATGAAAGGAAGGAAGGGTGGATGGATGAAAGGAAGGAAGGGTGGATGGAATGAAAGGAAGGAAGGAAAGGGTGGATGAAAGGAAGGAAGGTGATGGATGAAAGGAAGGAAAGGTGGATGAAAGGAAGGTGGATGGATGAAGAAGGAAGGAAGGGTGGATGGATGAAAGGAAGGAAGGGGATGGATGAAAGGAAGGAAGGGTGGATGGATGAAAGGAAGGAAGGGTGGATGGATGAAAGGAAAGAAGGGTGGATGGATGAAGAAGGAAGGGTGGATGGATGAAAGGAAGGAAGGGTGGATGGATGAAAGGAAGGAGGTGATGGATGAAAGGAAGGAAGGGTGGATGGATGAAAGGAAGGAAGGGTGGATGGATGAAAGGAAGGAAAGGGTGGATGGATAAAGGAAGGAAGGGTGGATGGATGAAAGGAAGGAAGGGTGGATGGATGAAAGGAAGGAAGGGTGGATGGATGAAAGGAAGGAAGGGTGGATGGATGAAAGGAGGAAGGTGGATGGTGAAAGGAAGGAAGGGTGGATGGATGAAAGGAAGGAAGGGTTGGATGGATGAAAGGAAGGAAGGGTGATGGATGAAAGGAAGGAAGGGTGATGGATGAAAGGAAGGAAGGGTGGATGGATGAAAGGAAGGAAGGTGGATGGATGAAAGGAAGATGAGTGGATTGCAGGAAGGAAGGATGAGTGATGGAAGGGTGGATGGATGTATGGATGGAAGGATGAGTGGATGGAAGGTGGATGGAAGGAAGTGTGGATGGAAGGCACTGCCGTACTATTCTGTATGGTGCACTCTCATACTTTAGTATTAGACGAGCGACTAGATTTTAATACACCGCACGAATCTTTACAACTCCACAAGGAGCACAATTCTCATCGACCTTGGTGATGGTGTGTAGCCGAAGAGACAGAGTGCACGTGATAGACATCAAAATAATTAACAGAATGACTCGTTAAATCAGTCGGATTTGGATGGAAACATCATTGGAGACGAACAATGTCGTCGTTAACCCCAACAAACGTTGAGAACACCACACAAGTCCATGTCCCACATTGTGTGGAATTCAACGGACAGTTCGAATCAAAAATCGCCTCCTCACGGTGAAAATCCTCCCGTGGACGGTGGATCACGGGCACACAAACACAACGGAGCGGGGCCCGAGAGAGGGAGACAACCAGAGAAGCTGTTGGACCAACCGACCGTTGTTGCCGCCACCAACTCCTCACAACCCGGTAAGGAGCTGCCGCCATTTTGGTCGATCTGGTATGTTTCCTTTCACAAACAAAATTAGTTAAATTCCTGAATATGAGCCTCCAAAAAAAAATAACATGTCGAGCACACTTATAGTTACCGTTAATATATCAAAATATTTCAATAGATGTGGATCGATTCACTCGATGTACCCTCCGAGCCTTCCCCCGCCCAAATGTTCTCAGTCACTCGATTTTATTTCTGGTTTAAAGTTTATTTAAGGTGAAATTGTGGCCGCAGGTCGGTTCGATCTTCTACCCTGATGACGTGATTGGCACATCGTCTTCAACATGTGCATGTTCAGTGGGGATTTTATTCACACGTTGTTGTTGTTGTTGTTTTTTTGTTTGTTTGTTTTTTTAATCGTCCTTTCATCCCAAAGAGACGAATTACGGTAGATCCGCGAACCAAGAGGAAATTCCACTCAATATTAAGTCAAAGGTTACGTCAGGAAACTCAATATACGCACTGCCTTTTGAAAGATTTCAGGTTACACAGATTGAAATCATGATTGGAGGAGTTCCGGTGTAAGATATGACGGAGTTCCGGTGTAAGATATGACGGAGTTCCGGTGTAAGATATGACGGTTTTTGGTGTAAGATATGACGGAGTTCCGGTGTAAGATATGACGGAGTTCCGGTGTAAGATATGACGGAGTTCCGGTGTAAGAATATGACGGAGTTCCGGTTTAAGATGACGGAGTTCCGGTTTAAGATATGACGGAGTTTCCGGTTTAAGATATGACGCAGTTCCGGTTTAAGATATGACCGCAGTTCCGGTTTAAGATATGACGGATGTCAAATCACGAACCCTTTCGCATTTTGAATAAATGTTAATAAGCCCTTGTCAGTTTTTTTTAATCGTCACGCTGGTGACGTATTAGGTATCATCTTTTCAAAGATATTTCGTAACCATCAACTAACACCATCGTGGCTTGTGCCTGTTTTTAAAATTCATTTATTTATCTATATATTATTTATTTTTATTTATTTATTAATTTTATTATTTATTTATATATTTAATAATAATAATAATAATAATTTTTTTTTTGTCCACCCAATGAAAGTTGTCTTCTCGACGTTGGCTGGAATAATAGTAGCTCGTCATAAGCGTCCACAACCATCCTTGACCATGCGGTGGAACGTCGGTTGAGGACCTCACTTCATTTTCTTCCGTCCTCACTTTTTCACCTTGATTCGCTTTTAAATTCGTTTTCTCCGCAACCGCTGATAAAGCGATTGACACGAAAAATTTTAACATCGGAGCGCCTCCCTATGGAGAATTTTATTTTTTTAAGTTACATGATGACAGGTGTGCACACTCGCATACAAGCTGTCTCGCCTGGGTTCGAATCCTGACTCAGATATAAACTGTCAGGCTGGGTGGTTCATCAGTGTGTGTCCCGTCCCTCGGATGCACGTTAAACTGAGTGTCCCGTCCCTCGGATGCACGTTAAACTGGGTGTCCCGTCCCTCGGATGCACGTTAAACTGGGTGTCCCGTCCCTCGGATGCACGTTAAACTGAGTGTCCCGTGGGACCTGAGGGGACCCGAGGGACTATTGCTGGGGACCTGAGTATGTGCCTTTTCAAGGTTTGATATTAATCGGACAAGTGGTTCCCAAGTTATGGCCATTTATTTACCAAACCAATGACAGGACACGTTGCTGTGTAGGCATGGCCGATGGGGAAAGGGCACCATTTAGTTACCAATGACAGGACACGTTGCTGCGTAGGCGTGGCCGTTGGGGAAGAGATCCTCAGCCGCGTTCCCCTTTAGCGGTTACAACGTACGGACTTCCGGATAGTGATGACTTACTGTATTCTAATAATTTCTCGATTTCTTATGCGCATTTATAGATAAACACAATGCCCCAATCCAGTCGTCGTTTACGAGAGCGAAGGAACGGCCTGTGTGGTTGTGGAGATCCACAACGGCCGGAGATCGTGGCGTTTGCCGAGCAGCCTGTCATCGTGTATGAGACATTTCTTGTGGGAAAGGACATTTCCAACCTGGCATCCAAAGCAAGTGAGTGGTTGTCGACAAGAGTGCGTTCTAGAGGATCGTGGCGATAGCGGTCTGCAGTCTTGGTGCTGGCAACGCCAAGGTCGTGGGTTCGAGTCCCACCATGGAGGTTCGGGTCGGTGTGACCGCACGAGGCGGGACAGGTACCCCGACCCAGCTCAACTGATTGAAGACCCACTGAGGTCCATTTTCTGGGTATTTGTGTGTGCATGTGTGTGTGTCCCTGGGCCCTGTCGTGTAAGTGCTTTTTGTTGTACATTATTTGCATTGCTTAGTCGGATAACTCTGCCCTTACGTGCTCCCCTCGTCCCCCAATTATTGTTGTTAATAAATTCCCCTCTTGTTGAATGTACCAGCTCGTTCTTTGTCATTTCTGCCATTGGTTTGCCACGGTGCGTATTGGGGATTAGGAAGGCCGTTGCCGTAGTTGTACATTTGGACCGACGGGCCTCGGTAACCATCCGCTCGGGTTACACACGGTTCGAGTACGGTAACGGCTCGTTCCGCTCGAGGCCTGCCGAGTGTGTGAATTCCCCGGTAGCTTTGCCGTGTGGGTACTTAGGTATATTGAAGTTAGCAATTAACCCTACTCCACGTGGTCGAATTATTGGCGATTCATGGTCCTGTAAGGGACCCGTACCTTCGGACTTATCCGAGGGTCACGACCTAAATTCCGGTGTGTTCGGTGGAGCCGACTCTACTGCTCCCCCTAGCGGTCGTGCTCGCCACCGAGACCAGGCCCCACAACAATAACACGTCAAGCGCAAGACAACCGGTTTTTAAAATCACTTCTGTGTTTCTTTATTTATTTACTATTGAGCTTCAGTGTCTTCCAGGCCATAAGGTTTTTTTTTTTTTACCATCTGAGCTTTTGTTATCAAATCTTCAACAAAACCTTAAGAGAATATGGAGAACACAAATGAATAAAATGTACAAATATATATAGATTTTGTAGCTCTTGTTTTCGGCAAGTTTAGTCGAATACAAAGTGGACGCGGACGGGCTTTGCATTTTGGGATGTTCTCTCGTTACTTTTATATCCGTTTTCAAATCAGGGTGCTTCATTAAGAGAGCAGAACTACAATGAGCTTGAATCCCATTTCTGTCTCCCATGATTTGATAATTTGCAACAAATACTACAGAAACTTAAGTAACATCCAAGAAGTACAAGTAAAGGCCTGAAGAAAAACAACAAGTTCTTATGAGAAGTTTTGCAAACATACTTTTAATGGGTACCAGGCTGCTAAAAGCATGCCAGGTGGTACATGAACAACATCACAAACTCTGTACAGATCTTGATACTCATCCTGGAAATACTGAACATTATACAGCCGAGCTGGAATCACGACCTGACCCAAATGAGGGGTGTGGTGAGGGAGGGTGCAATCGAAAGCACCAACATATGTCACGTTTTGTTGTTCTGAAAAAAACTCATGTGAGAGTTGAGGTAATGTGGCACAAGTCGATTTCATCCAAATTTAGAAACTGCATAGGCAGATTATTGCAACACACACATCTAAATCTCACCCGTGAAAATCTGTCCCACAGTTCTGAGTTACACCACTGCAAATGCCGAAACACCAACACTGTGGGCACGCACTGGCAGGATTGCTGAAACTAATGAAACCATCATATTTGTCACCTGGTCTCAACCCAATAAAATAAAACAAAAAGATGACAATGCATTTAAAAAAAAAAAGAAAAAAAAGTGATGAATATCACTTTTTTTGGCAAGTTCAATCATATAACAGTTGCTGCATTAGGCAGAGACTATGAAGAGAAATGCACACAGAACACAAACACTTGATGCGGGGTCTCATGAGTGGCCTGGAGGTGCAACGCGCTGTTCATCCATGCGACGGCTCTGTACACGTTGTATCAGCGAGATGAAGTCCTCGTCTGGGACAGTGGGGCCACGTGCAGGAAGTGTTGGTGCTGAGCAACGCTGGTCATCCATGCGGGCACTCTGTGTGCACATTCACAACGTCATGATGGAAGTTGTACTGCAAACATTTTCAGAGCGCACAATCTGAAACGCTGCACAATAAATACAACACAGCCTGTCTTATAACCGTTCTATCTTCTTGTTGTCTTTCACACTTGATGAAGTAACTAAAATGAAAGGGTAAAAAAAAATTGCACGATACAGAAAAATTTGTGGATATATGTATATCACCACCAGGCAGCTCAATACGATATTTACATAGATAATTGGGGTGCTCCCTTACACTGAACCCCCCACACTATGAATTTTCATTTAGCCACTAAAACCTTCCCATTCACAAAGTAAGTACAACCACCAGTTTTCAACTCGGAATGAGTTGGATATATACGTGTGTATATATATACATATATATATATATATCCATCCATTGGGACCATACTCTGTGCAGAGCATTGCAGTCTCCTTGGCTATTGGGCACAATCCTGGACGGGTCGCCACTCCGACACAGGATACTCGCAAGCTGGTACTCATTTTGCTGACCTCGGAAGGATGATAGGCCAAGTTACCCACCTGGTATTAATTCAACAGCTGAGTGGATTTGAATTCAGGACGCTGGGATCCCAAGCCCGCCACCCTAACCATTAAGCCAACACCAGGCATATATATATATATATATCTTACGGTTTTGGGGGTAGATGGAATGATTTAATAAGGAAATTTAGCATTGTGGAGGGTTGCTTGGTCCGTGGACGAGTAGAAGCATCTCAATGTAACTAAGTTAGGAAATCTGTGAGCTTAAGTGTTACGTGTCACCACATGAGGGGTGGTGCGGTGTTATTTAGCCTGGGAAGTAAAAAGAAGTCCCCCAGTGCGTGATTATCCTCTGTCATTTTCCCTATGTTTTTTTTGTATTGCAAGACAGGCAGTAAAGCTGGGAAACACGTCCCTGAAACAACAACAAACAGGAAGCCCCGCCTTCCCGGGCTTAGGGGTGAGTAGGCCGTGTCCCAGAGGCAGAGGAGATAGAGCACCAGGAGGAGAGGAGAGTGATCGAAGGCGGATTGCATGGGCGAAGGCGCAGGGGAGGCTGTCGCATGCCACTGCGCGATTGTGGAAGACTCTCATCTGGTTCGGCAGAACACACACACCAGGTCGGTGTGAGGACCGCACGAGGCAGGTGGCACCTTTGAGGAGAGGAAGGCTGGGACATTTGGAGCCTTCGTGTGGAAAGCTGCTGGAGAAGCACCATTGTGCGTGCGTGTGCCCAGCTACGAGTGACGGCGCCATTTTGCCTGCGTGTGCACGTGCTGGTGGAGGGCCTCCATTCCGGGTTTGACGGGGATCAGCCTTGACCCAAGCTGAGTTCCAGTGTACTTACAAAAAGGGGGTTGTTTCTTTTCATTTTGTCACCCTTTGTCTGTATTTGTGTCCGTGTGCACGAGGCCACAACGGAAGGAGTTATTTATTTCTTATTAGTATTATTATTCCCTTTTACCTCATCGTCTTGCAAATATTTGTGAATGTTCATTAAATGTATTCCTTTTGAAGAAATTGTATTCGTGTAATTGTCGTGGGTTCATGGATTAAACCCCCTTGTGTTGTGCTGGTGCAATGCTCCTGTGTCGTAATCCTACTTCCGTCCACCATTCAGAGTACTCCTTTGCCATCTGCTATTGCCCTCTGCCATACCCTTCGAGCACGTGTTGAAATCTATGTCGATAAACATGTCCGCCTCCGAGGAATAAGGAACCGCTCGGCCGTCCCAGGAAGTTGATCAGTGTTAACCGCATGGCTCCAGCAAATTTGGGTCGGGGTTTAACCTGGGCCGGCCACCCCGCGACAACATATATTAAATAAAGGAGGTATTTCGATATATATATATTATTTATAAAACACATTATAAATAAATAAGCATTAAATAATTTGTTGGTGGTTGCTAGGATCTATATATATATATATCATATATATATATATATATATATATATGGCCTGTGTGGTTGTTAGGGTTAGTGGCATGTTAAAATGGGTTGTTAATGACAGTTTGAATATTTGAATGACAGTTTGAGTCTATGGTTAGATGGAGGTGCTGTGTAGTCTACAAGATAAAGTGTTTATCGCTTAATATATTATCATCTAAAGTGGTGTATGATTAAAGTTATTCATTTGTCGTAATACTTTAAATAAAAGTAATAATTAAATAAGTTTGAATAACGATATTGCATTGCTGTGTTGACTGACTGACTGACGACACAACTTTGAGGTTGTGGGTCCATTGATGTTGAGTAATCTACTCATGTGGACCGATGACCGGGGTGGTGGATCTGCTGTTTGGAGAGTTTCTGGGCTGAAAGGATCGAAACCACAATGGAAAACGGTGCCAGCTGATGATCTGGGCAGATGGGAAATCAGTAAATTGCTTATAAATTATACCTTTAAATAAAATAGCTTTTGTAAGTACTTATCAGTATTTTGTGTGTACGTGTGTGCGCGTGTGGGTGCACGTGGGTGCACGTGGGTGCACGTGGGTGCGTGCTCGCATGTATGTATTTTGTCTGGCTTCCTTTTTGGGACTACGGTGCAGTAATTGGTCTTTATTTCGATAAACAAAATTATAGTATCTAGATCCAGATCTTCATCAAAATTAAATAAATTTGTCCTTGTCACACACTCAATCTGTCCACCAAGTTTCATCCAAATCCATAAAACAAGACCATAAAGGAGGCAGAAGAAGACAGAGAGATCACCAAACTGTATGTGATGGTGGAGTTGAAGGGCTATAGACTAAGCTTCATCAAATGAAATGCCACAGATCTTGAAGGCCTTGGTTTTGATGGCATCAAGCTGAGCAAGGAGCGAGGCAGGAGTGGCAGCCCAGAAGGGAGAGCAGTACTCCATCAGACTGCGGATGAAGGCCTTGTAGGTGGATAGCAATTCAGGTGTGCCAAGGAAGGACTTTGCATGATGGAGGATGACCAATCAGTGACTGGTTTTGGAGGCCAACTTGAAATGTGGTTTTCCCAAGAAAGATCATGGCTGATTGGGAGACCCAAGAGTTTTAGTGACAACTTCGTTGATAGGATTAAGAAAGCCGATAGGAGGGTTTGCCATACGGTCCTTTCGGAGAGAGATAGAGAGCGTGAGATTTGTCAGGATTGAAAGAGATATTCCCAAGGATTTAATGACCTTGTAATTGTGTTAAAGTCTGAAGAGAGGGAAGAGGCTGCAGCCTGCCTGTCTAGAGGATGAGGGATGTCATGTCACAGCAGAGGGTGGAGTCATCAGCAAATAGATAGAGGATTTTCCAAAGAGACCATTTAATGAAGATTAGGAATAGGATGGGGGATAGAATGCTGCCTTCAGGCACTCCAGCTTTGACAGGGAGGGGAGATGAAAGGATTCCGTTGAGAGCCACACAATGGCTACGAGAATGGTGGAAGTCAGTAATCCAAGAGTGGAGTTGGCCTTTTGCAGAGAGTTTGGCTAGCAAGGCATGATGCCAGACTGTATCAAAAGCACGAGATATGACCAGTCCTGAGAGAAAGCCCTGATCTCATGTCTGGGGGCCTCCATCCATTGTTAGGAGAGTAGAAGCAGCATGTCCAAGGTAGAGTGACCTTGTATGAATCCAAATCGAAGATCTGAGATGAGGTCCGTTGGTGAAAAGGAATGATTCTATGTCAACTGCAATGATGGATTCCATGACCTTGGTGATGATTGCTAGCAAGCTAATAGATCTGTCATTAAGGGGATCAGTTTTTGCACCTTGTTCATGTGAGACGGTGATGTCAGCTGACTTCCAAGCAGATGGAAGATGACCTAGGGCAAATGATTGTGTGAAAAAGGCAGAGAGAGGAAGTGCAAGAACAGCAGAGCAGGTTTTTAGGACACGTGAGCTGATGCTGTCCAGTCCAGTTGTATAATTAGAGTCAAAGGCTGCCAGAAACTTCCCCATCTCAGCTACAAAAGACACAGGGTCCAGGAGCAGTTGGTTGAGACTGGGTTCACAGATGGAGAGGGATTTGGACACAAGATTTGGAAAAAAACAAAACAGAATTGAGGGATTTAGCCTTCTCACAAGCAGTTGGCTGTGGTGCCATTTGAAGAGAGGAAAGGGATGGAAGGGGAGCATACTCCAGAGACAGACTTGACAAGGCACAACCAGGTTTTAGAGGAGGGAGACAAGTTTGAAATTCAATCTTGTGGTTAGATGTTGTTTTCTGGCCCTCTTGAGAGGGGATACACACTTGTTGCAGGCTTTGTGGAATGATCAGATTTGCCTTCCAGGAGAAGAATGCAAGTTGTTTCAAGGCTGTAGTGCACCATGGGTGGGAGGATGGGTATGATAACTGAAGGCAAGATGGGATGAATCAGTGTATGAGGGAGAGCAGGTTATTGTGGAAGAATTCCCAGGATGAGATTATATCAGGGCGATTGATATAGGAGACCAGTCCTGAAGTGCAATGGCTGCTTACAGTCCCTTCCAGTTTACCTGAGTGAACTGCCAAACTCGCCGGCACTGAGACTGTTCTTTCAGAATAGCGAGAGAGATGTTGACCTTCACAAGCACATGATCAGATGAACCAAATGGAGCAGAAGAAGAGCGCGAGACATTGGCGCGGAAATTGGCCATTACCAAATCTAGAAGGGAGGATTTGCCATTGGCAGAAATATGGATCAGAAAGTCCACAGATTGAGTCAGTCCCATGGAGTAACAGAAGTCCTTTGTTGAAGTGCCATGGCTGGTGAGAGAGGTACCAGCACCCAGCCAAGTTGCATGGTGGCCATTGAAATCACCACATATGAGGAAGAGAGAGTTGGGATGAGTAGTGAAAAGTTGGTCCATGTCATCTGAGTGAGAAATGGTAGACAGTCATCAATCATGGTGGTCTGAAATAAATATGGCCATCATTGGCTCCTCCACTGGTCGAGGGAAGCTTACCCTTGATGATCGCAGATATCTAGTGTACTCTTCCCCCCCCCCCCCCCCCACCGATTAAATAATCATTTCTAAGAGCAAACTGTTTTTCCCACAATAGAATCTGAAGATGTTTTTTACCCAGGGTTTGTTAATCGGATGTTTCACTCACTTACCATGGAATAAGCATAGTTTCACACAATTTAACGTAGCCAGAAACTTCCTCTGCAACCTCATCCAGTGATCACAACATCAAAAATTCCTCCTAATCTGTACATTTGAAACAAGCCATCAATATTTCAGTATTATCCTCCGACGAATCAAATGTCCTCCTAATTATTGATTTGGCTCAATTGTTTTAATCTTTGAACATATTTCGATAATAACTGAAAACATGTTGTGATCAGAAACACTGTCCCACTTTCACGATGGCTTTAAAAGCTCCTGGAATACTTTCATAGCATTTAATGAGAATCCAATTATCCCATGTGGGCACATTCACAAACTGATGGTAGTGAGGAAGTGGGTGGGTTAACTCACATTGATTATAGTCTCTTATGATTAACTTCACAGCCTATGGAGAGCCAGTTTCCAAGTCTTGAATTATCTCTAATTTTATAGCAGCAGCATTCACGTCAGCAGATGAATTGATATACTCGACCAGAACAAATAACTGTGAATTCCCTTAGCAGGTATAAAGGGGCAGAGAACAACTGTGAGCATCTCTATGTCTGGAGAGCAGTATGGATACTTGATACTGATGTTAGAACACTAGCATTGATTCACGTACATACAAGCACCATCACCAGTTCTTCCCAGAGCTTGAAGTTCTATTGAAATGTACACAGGTAAAACCGTCAATACGGCTGAAATGAGAAGCACAATGTCAGATTTTAAACCACGTCTCCGAAAAGCACATCAAACAACTGTCATGACATTCACATATTAAATTTGAACATTCTTTCAAGTCATCCATAATATTCCTCAGATAGCCGGTAATGCAAGGTTAAATATCCTCCCCTTGAATCGTTCACGAACACTGCCTTTTCTACTTTCTGCGTCTCACTTCCGCAGGTATATTATAATCCGGATTTACATTGGATGCTCGTCTCGAACCCAAGTCCATCAACCTGTCATGCCTGTACATCGTACGTGAAATAACCAGTAAGTTCCACACATACACTGCTGTGCAAAAGTCTATCCACATGAGGAATAGTTGCTGTGTACTAAGTTTTAATTTTTTTCCCTTGGTGCGGTTTCAGATACAGAGGTCCAAAGTTTTTCCTTTTTTCCAACATGGCTGCCACACCACATGACCGATGATATCATAATTATCAATAAAACATTCCACATAAGTAGTCACACCTATGGTGAAAATTTCGTGTCCATCGGATAAGCGGTTGCAGGAAAAAAACAGAACATTAGCATAGACGGACGTACGTATGTATGGACAGACGGACAACACGAAAACATAATGCCTCCGGCGACTTCAGCAGCGGAGGCATAAAAACACATGGGGGAATGGTTCACCCCCTCCTGTTTTTTCAGCAAGCAAGTTCAAGACTACTTTTACCATTAACCGAGCACTCAAATTAGTTGCAAAGTGTAAAGCAACATTGAACTGCTCACCTGCCACAATTCACTTTGCCAAAACTATAGCCATCAGTAACACAAAGCTTTCCAAAGTGATTCACCCCAACCAATCATTTCCGCATGTCTCAAGAATTGTCTAAATGCGCACACACCTGGCATCGAATGACCATGTCAAAAAAGTCATCATCTTGGTCTCCCATCCCAGAGTGGGCATCTGGACCACTTTCTGTTTCCTGCGTCTCCGAACCAGCAGCACTTCTTATCCTGCGTAGACCTGGGAGATCTCCCATGGCAGCACGCTGATCGTCGATGCGTCTTGATTGGGAACTCGCGAGCAGCTCCAAAAAGTCTTCTGTTTGTGGCGATGTGATTAATTGCTGGTTACCTGTATGGAGACGGGAGTCTTGTGACATCAACCACTTTTTGGATGCAATGAAGGAGAATTACATGCTATTTAGTCGACTTAAATTCAAGATCATCATGTGTGAAAGCTATAAAAATTGTGAAACCTTGAACTACCTGTTTGGCAAGAAGAAAACATTTATTCCTTGGCAGACCGAATTACCAACACCGTTTTAAATTACCAAATGTCCGAACAATGCGGCAATGAAAACTGGCCGCAACTTGGCCTTGGAGGTAGTAAAACTAGCTGGGGGCGTGGGCATCTGACATGCTTTCAACAAACAATGGAGCTGTTTTGAGAAGAAAAGCTTGCCGAAAATAAAAGGCCACATTTTGGAGAATAACAAAAAGTACAAAACAGGAACTTGTCAACTTGAATGCTTTGATATGTAAAGATTTTGTTCTGATCTCTGAGCCCTGACTTGGAATAAAAAGGAGAAAACAAAGACGGGGCATCGTATGGTTATGATTTCAGCTCATGACTAGAGATTTAGATACGAGCAGTAACTTCATCACGAGATGAAACTGAAAAATACGGACTACCATTATTCATAAACAATATGCAGTTATTTATCAAATCCAAGCAAGATTACTTGATCATTAATGACGAGTGGGTTAAGCAAACACACCTACACGACACCGGCTCGGAGAGCCAGGATGAAGCGTGGAATTTCTGCATGTGGAGCTCATGGGAAGCTCACATCTCTGATCGTCCATCCGATTGCCCTGGAAGCGGCTAAGCAGGTCAAAGAAGCCATCGTCATCCATGGAATCTGGACCAAGGCACTGTGGAATGATAAAGTGCGGAATAAGAGGCGCGTTTCAATGAAAGCTTGCAAAAACTGGAGCTACGTAAAAATTCTGCCTCTGCAGATTTTAAAATGTGGTAATTACATCAACGAAGCACAACAGCATAATTCAGGTTATGGCAATCATGCATATTCAATCACAATTTTAAGAATGCAAATTCCACATAAATAGGGTGCTGCCTGCAACATGGCCAGCAAGCATTCGCACACTTAAGAGGGGAGTAAAGGCCATTCCGGATGGTTTTGGCAACAAATGTCAGCACATTGCAAAGAGGATGCCATACTACCTTGGTACTGATAATTCCTACACCATGTCAGGACAAAAATAACATCACATAAAGTCCATATGTTCTTTAAACCCCAGCACCTTTGCGAGCACCAATTTACAACCAAATTTTGCGAACGATTCACAGAGATGGACCAATATAAATGGCAAATAAAATAACTTGCCTTGACACAGCAGAGAACTCGATTGCCCCTGCCTAATGTCATCAGAGGATGCTCTACAGTGTGATGATTTCCACGCTCGACATGCAAGCCCGCCTTATTCCCTCCTGCTTGGCTTTGCTGCGTGTCTTCGCACCCCTACACGCTGTGTGAACTCAATCAGTGTGATGCACAGTTTGTCCTGACACGGTCACGCTGCCCAACTCCCTTTCAAACTTCAACATCACATTTATCAAACAATGCAAATTGTGATGCAGCAAACGCCATGGTAAAACACAAACCCAAACCAATACAATTACTCCAAAAAAAAAAACTCATCAAATAAGCCAGATCCTGAGCAACAACAGAATATACCCGAGATTCAAACCTAGACACCGTGTCATTAGCCAACAAGAACAGAGTTGACACCTACCAGACAACATCGAAGCTGCTAAACCAGGTGCCGTGGCATGGCAGATGCCCTTAATATTGTTTTCACGTAGTCTGCAATGAGCAAGGAGCAAGGAGCAAATATTCCAGGCAGGATGCAGCAAAGGGCCTCAAAATAAGGAAGGGAGAGATAACAGACTTCCACTTGTATAAAACGCGTGGCTGCCAGTGGCGTAGTCGCTAATGCCTTTCTCCATGGGAGTCCAGGCGAGGAATTACACATAAAGCGGCAAAGTCTTTGTCACTGTCTTTTCCAAAGTCACATTTATGCCCCTTCCCTCCGTTTCCCTCCCGCTCTGAGATTTTCTGTCCTTGATGCTCGCATACCTGCCACAAGTTCCCAGGAAAGCTCATCCCACTGGCCATTTCAGTCAGATCTCAAATCAAATAGTCAGAGTGTAAGCACCATTACAAAGCTGGGAAGAAAAAAGATGGGGACATTGTTCCGAATCTTCAGGGAAGCACTCAAGATCAATTGCATGCAAAGAGCCTCCTCACACCTTAGAAACACCACAGTGCAAGAAATTAACCAGTGAATCGTGTGGTGATGCGCATATTGCACACTATGTGCCATGCTCAAAAACAGCTCACAATGGATAGAAATTTGTTGGCAATGAGAGAAAATCTCACCATCATTACTATGTCGCCAATCAAATGTCAATTATATTAAAGCCTTTCAGCAAATGGCCATCATATCTCAATGAATATGAAACAGCAGCACAAAGCTCAGAAATCTAATCTGGCTTGCAAGGATGGTTGTGATGGCATGTACACAGATCCGGAACAGAAACATTTCTGGTGCAATGAGTTCCAATGTATTCTCATACTATGCATCATTACACGAGTCCACTGAAAGCAAAATACATTCTTTCTCATTCTTCACCATAGACAGATGGGGCCGAAAACGATACATAGCATGGTATTTCAAAACATTGTGGATGGATGACAAAAGTTGGTGGATGAGTTGGGTAGGTCATAAGAACAAGCCGATTCTATTTTGGTTAAGGTCCGGATCCAGATCTGGCCCATCAGTGGAATACAAAACGTAAACTGTTCAGCCTGGCAGAGGTATGCGCACTACCGAATGCTGTTCCAGTCTTATGAATAATTTCAAGTGTTTGTACTTTATTCTTTCACAACCGAACCGTAGCACATAGAAGCCCCAAAATTTGGGTATAGCTGCTTCAGAAAGTATGGGCAAGAGTTTAAGCTACCCTCCCCACTCCTATAAAATCCTTCATTCCCCCACAAGGAAATTCTCTGCATGTACGTATGTTTGTGTATGTCTGAAAATCATAGAAAAAAAGAATGGGTTCAGTTCGTTGACATTGTCATTCCGGCGTGGGTAGGTCCACGACCATTGGAGTTTTGGCGTCTAGCCCATCAACAGACATGATAGGATTCTTCAGGGTTCGCTCGGTGCAAGTCTTAACAGAAAAAGGAACCTATCGCAGCAGTATAATCTCGTTGGAGGTTTCTGTGTGCTGGAAACCGAAATAAAGATCGAGTTGGCTTCCCGGCAAATGGGCAGGCACGGTCCTATTTCAGCAGTCCGTCGTTAAAGAGGATTGTGCGGGTGGTAGATTTGACCATGTAATCACCCGATGGTTCACCATGGCCTGATCTGCATACGTGCTTTGTTGGGCAGTAAAGCAGAGGTAATGTGCTCGTGTGGCAGACATTACTGTTCAGAGATCATGCAGCTTCAGCTGTTTATGGGATGCAAACTGTTCCTTGCTGCTACTGACTGAACACACACACACACACACACACACACACAACACACACACACACGTCATTAGTACGATTTAGCAAAAGGAGTGCGGTACCTATGTGGAAATGATAACGAGTACAGTAATTATGGAGTGATGCATTCCATGGTTTACTGCGGGTTGCCACGAGCGGGTTGTCACGTGCAACGATACGCAATGGGCGGGTGGATTTGGCTGGAGTCTGCTTGAGGCTCCTCCCAGATGGGCCGCTTTCAAGAGGACGAGAGGACCGTTTTTTTCCAGTCAGTTGGAGATAGCTGGTTGCGGTTCTGACAGTTTGGCGAGTGTTCAGTTCAGTCTCAGTCAGACGGTCGTTTTCAATTTCAGTTCAGTCAGACGGTCGTTTCGTTCGTTTCGTTCAGTTCCAGTCAGACGGTCGTTTCGTTCAGTTCCAGTCAGACGGTCGTTTCGTTCAGTTCCTGTCAGACGGTCCTTTCATTCAGTTCCAGTCAGATGGTCGTTTCATTCAGTTCCAGTCAGACGGTCGTTTCCTCGGTTCCAGTCAGACAGCTGCTTCGTCGGTTCCAGTCAGATGGTTGGTAAGCCGGCGACAATTGGTGATGGCCTTGCAGCCTTACAATTTCTCACAGCGCCTCAGCTTCTCACAGCTCATAACAGCTGTCCGTCGGTTCTAGCTCCTGGTGGCTCCTGACTGTGGGTGATGCTTGGATCGTTAATGCTGGTTCTCCTCGAGACCTGCTCTTGGCGTACCTGATTCTTGGGGGTGGCGTTGACTGGCGTTCAAGCCTGTT